>CM073464.1:31838869-32578869 GCA_037074535.1 Gleditsia sinensis | reverse complement strand
AATCGTACCTAGGTTAATCCAATTGCCTACTTTCATGGTTCTTAGTTCAACCTAGGTCCATTAAGTTCTATGCCAACCATGGAATACAATTAATCGGTTTTCTCGTGCCCATTAATTGATTCATTCCTAGAGAGCCTTAAACTACTTTCGTGATTAAGATATCCCTAATTAACTATTAGGTTCCGGTATCAATCTTCACCTTTCAGTCCATCAATTAATATCCTAAGATGTGATAAATATTGGCCAAACATTCATCAACTCATATAACCAAAGCTTAATAGCTAATCCTAATTAACCATGGATAACACAATTAGGGTTCCATTAATTCAATTAGCACAATGTATCATCACACCATAAGTGGGTTTACCAAAATCCTAGATCAAAACTACTCAAGCATAATAGGAACAGAAACTAAAATCAAATTCATTAAACAAACCATAAGTATTCAATACAATTCAAGAGAAAGGAGTAGAAGTAGAGATGAGTATAGAGATAGAAAGATAAAACCTGGATTGCTGAATGTAATTGGAATACAAGCTTAAATCAATATAAAATCTACTCTAAAAACCTGAATTGAAATTTAATCCTACTCTAAACCTAATCCTAAGGTGTTTCTTAAGCCTAAAACTGAGTAAAAGTAAGCCTCTTTGCGTCTCCCTCGGTTTGGTTGCATATCCCCTTCAATATATATCAATTTTGGCGGCCAAAACCCTAAAAATCTCGTGTGTATGGAGCCCAAAGCACGGCCATGTCCCAGAACACATCCTGGCCATGCTTTGGGATGGATTTTGGGAAGTTTCTACAGTTTTTGCCTAGAACACGGCCTGGCCGTGTTGGGGGCTACCATGCTCCTTTCTTGCTAATTTTTGGTGGGCTTCCTCCTTGCTTCCTCCTCATCTTGGTCCAAGTCCATATGGCACTGTTCATGACTGTTTTCCCTTGCTTCTTGGCCTCTTTTGCTCACCTACAAGCATAAAAACAACCAAAGCATTATCCAAAGCAAAGTATAACCAAAAGTAGGGAAATAACCACAAGTTTGCTATGAATTAGAGGATAAAATATAGCCATTAATACTCAAATTTCCCTTTATCAACTCCCCCATGCTTAAACCTTTGCTTGTCCTCAAGCAAATAACATATCATATCAGGAAGGGGGAAAGATGTAATTAGATTCCAGAAGATAGAAAAATTCAATATAGATAATTTGTTACTCAATCTATGTGTACACAATAGATATATGAATAGACATTTATCAGATAGTCTCTATTCTTCTAAAACTAAACCAATAATTTTTCTATTATATATCTACTTTTATTGTTACCTTTGGTTGTATGCATCAAATTGATTTTTTTTGTACACTTAAGTAGGCCACCTCATCCTTTAGATCTCCCTATGTTGCCTTACCCTTATTTCTATTTTATCACTCTTTTTCTCATTCAAACTCTTTTACTTTCCATCATTTTTTTCTTCTCTTTTTCATTCATTTGTTTTTTTTTCATTTTTTTAGAAATATGCAGTGAGTGCATTTTATGCTCCATCTCACTAGGGTAAATGCATCTAGGTACTCATACTAAGGCCTTTTTGGTGCTTTGAAGGGGTACTTAGAGTGAAAACTTTTTGGGGTGCACATTCCCTCATTTTTCACCTCTCCCTACCTTCACACTCTCATAGTGTTAAAATAAAAAATAGCATACAATTCACAGCACAATAGAGAGATATTTTTGAAAAAATTAGAGGTTTAATCCTAGAAAAGAGAGACTAAAATAATAACTACCTATTTCATATCCTATTGTGCATCACATGTTCATGAGCTAAAAATTAACCTATATTACGCCAATCTATCTTTGAAATAGCAAACTTTATGATTATACAAAGAAACAGGAGATACAAAATTCAATCAATGAAAACTACAAGCCTAAAGTCTACTCCCCCATGCTTAAACTTGACATTGTCCTCAATGTCAGTATAGATGAAAGTACAGGCAAAGGAGGAAGTAACTTACTTGCTTTCTAGTCTTCTGAAGGATGAGGTAGAGGGTTTTGATTCTGGTGCCAAGTGTATAGCATCAGCAATAGGTAAGCCAGATATAAGCAATGTAGCATTTTGAATTGGAGCTGAGTTAAAAACACGGACCACGTATGCTTTGGGCTGGATGGCCCTTTTTTTTAAGTACTTACCTGGGGCACGACCGTGTCCTGGGACACGGCCTGCCCGTGTTGCTGGCGGGTTTGCACTAATTTTCCACAATTTGGCCCGTGCTTGCAGTACGGGCGTGGTGGGTGACACGGGCTGCCCGTGCTGCTAGCTGGAATCCTCAATTCTTCAAATTTTACCTCAACTTTTGACTCTCTTTGAGCTCCTTTGATTCTAATCCTTTCATATTGCCTTGGAGACATGGAAATGGACCTACAAATCAAATGAAAACACTTATTAAACTTCAACCTAAAAGATTAACTAATATTAAAGATGAAAACCAAATTCTAAAGCTAGAATTCAAACAAAAGGAAACTAAAAAAAAATTAAAATGTGGGTTGCCTCCTACGAAGCACTTGTTTAAAGTCATTAGCTTGACTCCCTTTTTATGCTTTCACTCAAGGAGGCTTTAAGAGGGTTTGAATAACTCTCTTTGCTATCCATTGCCTCTTAATATTGTGCATGAAGCTTTTCCTAATAGCCTTCAAGGATCCTCTTGGCTCATTCTTCTCCTTCTTTGCTCAATTCAAGCTTTGAGGAGGCGGTTTGAGTTCTAACTTTGTGTCTTTCACTTCCTCTTCAATGTCTTGCTTTTCTTCCCCCTGTTTGACATAAACACCAGAGCTTTCCACAAAGCATAACTCAAGTGGGTCAGAAGGAGAAAAATTCATGACATAATCATCCATATTTGGTTTAGGCAAACCAATCATACAACAAGATTCATTTAGGGATGGAGGGTTTATTGTATCATTCAAATTAAATTCTACTTTTTCATCCCCTACATTCAAAGAAAACTTTTCATCTTTCACATTTATATTAGCACCAACCGTAGCTAGGAAAGGCTTTCCAAGAATGATGGTGATTTTATCATCTTCCTCCATCTCTAAAATAACAAAATCAACCGGTATGAAAAATTTACCTACCTTTAGAGGGACATCCTCTAATATACCTACCGGGTGCTTGATGGATCGATTAGCCAAATGAAGAGAAACTGTGGTAGGCTTTAAGTCACCCATCTGAAGTTTTTTGCAAACTGAAAGAGGCATGAGGCTCTCACACTTGCTCCAAGGTCACATAGGACTCTGTTTATTTTCATATCTCCAATGGAGCAAGGAATGGAGAAGCTTTCGGGATCCTTAAGCTTTTGAGGAAGCTTATTCTGGATTAATGCACTTGATCCCTCTGTCAGTGCCACCACAGCATGCTCTTCAATTTTTCTCTTGTTTGAGAGGATCTCTTTCAGGAACTTTGCATAGGATGGCATTTAGGATATGGCTTCTAGAAATGGGATATTGATATTCAGCTTCTTTAACACATCCAGAAATCTCCCAAACTGCTTCTCTAACTTGGCCCTAACCAACCTTTGAGGAAAAGGAATTGGTGGCTTGTATGGTTCAGGAGCCACATATTTTGGCTCTTCTTCCTTCTTTTCCTCTTCTTCTGGATCCTCTTCTAATTTCTTCTCAGATGCAGCCTGAGGTTCATTTTTCTTTACCTCCCCACTTCTCTCAGATTCAGCCAACTACTTACCACTTCTCAAAGTAACGGCATTACAATGCTCTCTGGGGTTCTCAGTCTGGCCTGGAAGTCTGCCAAAGTTCTTGTTAGATAAACTTGCTTGCTGTGCTATCTGAGTTTCCAACATCTTGCTATGAGTAGCAAGTGAGTCTACCTTAGAGGCTAAATCTTTAATAGCCTCATTCATAGAATGGTTATGGGCTCTGAATTCATCATTCTGCTTACTCTATGTGGAGATGAAATTCTCCATCAGAGCCTCCAGATTTGATTTTGGCTGAGGAGGAGGAGGATTGAACGGCCTCTAATTCTGATATCTAGGAGGCTGCCTAAAATTATTCTGAGGCTGATTTGCATTCAGCTTGTAAGGGAGATTCGGGTGATTCCTCCAGCCTGGGTTGTATGTATTGAAGTGAGGGTTTCCAAGCTGGCATTCATTGGCTACATGGCCAACACTCCCACAAATTTCACATTCTGATGATGAAGAAGAGCCAACGGCATTGATGCTCAACTTATCTAACTTCTGAAACAGGGCATCTACTTCATACATACCTGCTGGTTTTCTTGGCTGCCTTTCACTTGACCAAGAGTAGTGATTTTGAGCTATGTCTTCAATTAATTCATAAGCCTCATCAACTGTTTTGTTCATAAGTGCCCCTCCAGCTGCAGCATCCACAGACATACAGGTGTTGTAAATTAGTCTATTATAGAATGTATGGACTATCAGCCACTTCTCCAACCCATGGTGTGGGCATATCCTGAGGAGCTCTTTGAATCTCTCCTAAGCCTCATATAATGATTCCCCATCCTTCTGAGCAAAAGTAGTGATTTGATTCCTCAGGTGGGCCGTCTTGCTCGGTGGGAAGTACTTGGCCAAGAAAACTTGAGAAAGATGTTGCCAATTGGTGATGGACCCTGATGAATGCAACCATGCATGGGCCTTTTCCCTCAAAGAGAAAGGGAACAATCTCAACCTGATGGCATCTGAAGATACCCCATTCAACTTTAAGGTGTCACAATACTCCAAAAAGACTGACAGGTGTAAATTTGGGTCTTCAGTAGGTGACCCTCCAAACTGATTCTGCTGAACCATCTACAAGAGAGAAGGCTTCAGCTCAAAGTTGTTAGCTTCAACAACTGGCCTGACTATGCTGGGATTCAGGCCATGAATGTCCGGGGCAGTAAAATCCATTAGAGATCGGTTATCTCTCTCCCCCATGGTAGTTGCAGAATTTCCTTACTGCTGTCTTCTTCTTATCCTTCGAAGTGTGCGTTAAATTTCCAGATCAAATTCAGCAACAATCTCACGTTCTCTTCGCATAAAAGAGAAACACACCTATAAAGGAAGAAAAGAAGCAAAAATCAACAAAGGAAAATTATGTAGAAAAATAGAAAAGAAAAGAAAAAAAAATGATTTAGTCTAGCTATTTCGTAAAATATCTAATATTGACTTTGCTCCCCAGCAACGATGCCAAAAACTTGTTGTGTGTGTTTTACCAAATATCACAAGTGCACGGCGTAGTTGTAGCTAGTCCGGCAAGTACGGGTCGTATCCCACAGAGAACAATGCCAATTACTAGAATTTCACAAAAGGTGCTATCTAAATCGATGCAATTCGATGAGAGAATGTCACAATTAAATAAATGAAGAAAATTAATTAAACAAAAGTCTAGGGTTACGGTTCACCACACTTATGATACTCAACAACTAATGTAACATCCCGTAATTTTTAGATATTTTCCTTATAAATTCTTCACCTTACATATATGCATAGAAATGTTCTAATATTAATGGAATAGGTAAAGAAAGAAAACCTAAGAGGAAATATTAGAAATAAACATGCTAAAGAAAGGTGAAATTCTTAGGTAAGGAAGATAAATTTTTGTGAAGTAAAGGTCTTAAAATTTCAAGAAGATTGGATTAGGGTAATTTTTTTCCTAATTTAAGAGTAAAAGTTACTAAGTTTAGTAGCTCCACCCATAAATTGGGCTTTCACCTATGGACACTTCATATAGAGTTTTTATTCTTCACATAAATTTTTAGTAAGCCAATAGGATAGCCCAATGAAGAAATAAAACATAGACTTGGACTAGGATATAGAAATTGGACCGATAACCCAAAAATCATGAAAATGTGACCAAGCCCATTATGAAAGGTAGAATTTTAACCAAAGTAAAGAAAATGGGAAAGAATGAGCCCAAACCCAAGAGGAAAAATGAAAATAAAATAAAAATAGAGTGATGGAATAATGGTGTAATCAAGATTAGGTGATTTGACATTAAGACAAAAATTTAGCAAGTGGTATGATAATACAAGAATTTAGGACAAAACATCAATATCCTACACTCATAATTGTAGCAAGTGGGTAATAATACATAGCATTATGACAAAACATCTTTATCCCACACAAATAATTTCAACCAAATAATGGAGATTCAAGGGCTAGAAATTTGCCACTTAAAAATGCAAATCTATCATACTTGATTAAGACAAAAGAAAAAGGAAATGAATCCCTAAATCAAAGGGATCTTGTCCTATATCTTAAGAACATATTATCATAATTTTAAAAATACAAATATCCTTTTCCAATGCATATCTTGACTAAGGAAGAGAAAGACAAGAACATAAGTTGTTTGTTTTCCAAAAATTCAACCAAGTGTAATCTAATTGTGATAAGGTAGACCCATGATCATGAAAGGTCAATTATTTGAGGGTCTATTTAAGCAGAACCCACCCTTACAACATTAGAATTTTCGTCCAAGTGAGGGAGAGGAAAAATAGAAGCAAGGTAGAGTGAGGAAAGGAGAGGAAGAAAGGAAGAAAGAGGAAGGAGAAGTCTAAAAGACTAAGTGCTCCAAGTAAGTTTAACAATATTTCCTTTTGAAGAAAAGTTTTGAAACTTATAATATTTATATGAGATTTTGATCTTAGAACTTTGATGATTGGTCATGGATGTTGCTATATCATTTTACATATTGATCTTGCATATGATGTATGTTTGAATACTTAGGCTGGTATAGAAAGTTCTGCATAGGTATGGCTATGAGTGGCAAAATTTTAAGCTTCTATGTTTTAATTTTTGGGAATTATTTGTAAGGAATTAAAATAAATAGGTAACATAAAAATTAAATATATATGTGTCACGGATTTTTAGCCACTGCAATCACTCAATTTAGAGTTCATATGAGGAATATATAAGCCGATTACTAGTCAAAGGTCAGAAAATGGTTCATCAGGGAAGAATATGTTAGGATAGCTTCTGTGTTTTAATTTCTGAGAATTATCTGTAGGGAAATGAAATACATGGTTAAAATAATAATTAAATATATATGTGTCATGGATTTTTAGCCACTGAAATCATTCAATTTAGAGTTCATATGAGGTAGATATGTTCCGATTAGTAAACAAAGGTCAGAAAATGGTTAATCAGGGAAGAATATGTTAGGATAGCTTCGGTGTTTTAATTTCTGGGAACATTCTATAACTAATTAAAATAAATGGTTAACATAAGAATTATAGATATATGTGTCACAGATTTTTATCCACTAGAATCATTCAATTTAGAGTTCATATGAGGTAAATATGTTCTGATTAGTAAACAAAGGTCAGAAAATGGTTAATCAGGGAAGAATATGTTAGGATAGCTTCTGTGTTTTAATTTTTGGAAATATTATATAAGGAATTAAAATAAATGGTTAACATATGAATTCTAGATATATGTGTAATGAATGTTTAGCCACTGGAATCACTTAATTTGGAATTCTTATGAGGGAGATATGGATAGATTAGTAGGTAGAGGTCAGAACCTATCCAAGAAGAAATAACCTGTACATTGAGGGAGTAATATCACCTTGATTTATTAATATTTCGCTACAATGTTCAACATAATAGTTTTAGATAATTATTTTATCTTGAAATTGACACCACGAGCGCCTACATCGGAGTTAAATTGAGGGAGCTATGCTCTGATTAGTAAGATAAGGTTAGATATGATGAAAACCTGCATCAAGAAAATAAAGAAATAAAATTAATATTTAGAAAAGAAGATGAATCTTATAAATGAAAATAATAAATGACTAGTATATGCCATAGCCATTGCCATTGTATGAATATCTTACCATCTTAAGTGTGAAATGTTGACATGAAAATATTTTATAAAGTGATATTTGAAATGGTTATGTTTATGGCATGATTACCAATGATTTTTGTTAATAGTTATATTTTGTTGAACATACTTGTTATTGAAAGCATATTTTTGGCTATCATTGTGAAAAGAAAAGAAATGAGCACGGTCACATGGCAATCCCTGTGGTGCACCAGTAGGGGACGCCCTACCAACGGTTATGAGAAAAAAAAAGAGAAAGTGTGCCATGTCGGACGGAGTGAGAAAAGCCCGTACCGGAGAGTAAATGATACCCACCCTGACCGGGGTAGCTTGAAATGATAATAAGTTGATAGCCATCATATGATATTCTGAAAATAGTTAATCCTGTCATACATATCATTACTGTATGATTCTTAGGTGCATAGATATAATGCATTCATGTGACCAAAGATATTTTCTGTAGTTTATATAGCAGAACATGACGTGATGAGCTATATTGATGATGATTTATTGTTGAACTTACTGGGATTTAATTCTCACTATATTTCCATATCATGTTCAGAAAATTAATTATGCAGCTTTTTTCTATGGCTCTGGCTTTTAGTGCACATTAGATCGAGTTACTTTATGTTGGGCAGATCTCAGAATCAAATAAGATGTTTGTGGTTGAGTTGGCTCAGATCCCGGTGAAGGTGCAACCATCCGCACCTATATCTCCATAATTGGTCAACCAAAATAAACAAGATGTAAATATCTATGTGTTTGATATGTTGCATGTATGTTTTGATTAATGACGTGTATGTGAACTCAATATTGTATAATAATAAAGAAAAAAAAGGTCGTTGCAACTAATATGTACCTCTAATTGCAATTATCAAGGTTATTGGGGATGGTTTGGCCTTAATTAACTAGCAACCTCTTTCAAGCGTTACTAATCATACCTAGGTTAATCCAATTGCCTACTTTCGTGGTTCTTAGTTCAACCTAGGTCCATTAAGTTCTATGCCAACCATGGAATACAATTAATCGGTTTTCTCATGCCTATTAATTGATTCATTCCTAGAGAGCCTGAAACTACTTTCGTGATTAAGATATCCCTAATTAACTATTAGGTTCCGGTATCAATCTTCACCTTTCAATCCATCAATTAATATCCTAAGACGTGATAAATATTGGTCAAACATTCATCAACTCATATAACCAAAGCTTAATAGCTAATCCTAATTAACCATGGATAACACAATTAGGGTTCCATTAATTCAATCAGCACAATGTATCATCACACCATAAGTGGGTTTACCAAAACCCTAGATCAAAACTACTTAAGCATAATAGAAACAGAAACTAAAATCAAATTTTTAAACAAACCATAAGTGTTCAATACAATTCAAGAGAAATGAGTAGAAGTAGAGATGAGTATAGAGATAGAAAGATAAAACCTGGATTGCTGAATGTAATTGGAATACAAGCTTGAATCAAAGTAAAATCTACTCTAAAAACATGAATTGAACTTTAATCCTACTCTAAACCTAATCCTAAGGTGTTTCCTAAGCCTAAAACTGAGTAAAAGTAAGCCACTCTGCGTCTCCCTCGGTTTGGCTATGTATCCCCTTTAATATATATCAATTTTGGTGGCCAAAACCCTAAAAATCTTGTGTGTATGGAGCCCGAAGCACGGCTGTGCTTCGGGCAGGATTCTGGGAAGTTTCTGCAGTTTTTGCCCAGAACACGGCCTGGCTGTGTTGGGGGCTGCCATGCTCCTTTCTTGCTGATTTTTGGTGGGCTTCCTCCTTGTTTCCTCCTCATCTTGTTCCAAGTCCGTATGGCACTTTTCATGACTGTTTTCCCTTGCTTCTTGGCCTCTTTTGCTCACCTACAAGCATAAAAACAACCAAAGCAGTATCCAAAGCAAAGCATAACCAAAAGCAGGGAAATAACCACAAGTTTGCTATGAATTAGATGATAAAATATAGCCATTAATACTCAAAATTCCCCTTTATCAGACACGCGAAGGGACTCTAATATGGACAATTTCCCAAGCATAATGCAAGGGAAGACAAATCACATATGATATAATTGGCAACTCACCCAGATAGGAGGCATCCCGCTCTCCATCACATATCATATCCTGTGTGTTGGCCCTCATACTATGCTAGCACTACCCTTGCTAGTTAAGGTATCAAGGTGCACCAGGGCTAACATCACCTGATGTTAGCAAATAATGTTTCTAATAGGATTCTTCCACAAAATTATTATGTGAACATATTCCATATCATTTCAAACAGAGCTTTCAGTATAATACAGAATTTCAGTCTCATTACAACTCATATGTCATAAATTTCCCAATCAGGGTTTATTACATATACATGCCCTTTCTCAAGGCAATCATATAACTTTATAAATCAATTTCATGTGCATAAATATTTACTTTACCATTTAATGAAAAATACATGTTGTATCAGATATACCATAAGTTCAGAAATCCATTTTTAAAACTATACTCTTATTGAATTATATTCCAGATTGTAAACAATTCAGATAATTTAATCTATTTCAGAAACATATAAAAGTGTAAATAACTTATAAACATAATCAATTACACATTTAAAGATCAAGAAGAGTATATGGAAAGTCATAGAAAGAATCATCTACTCATAATGTTAGGATTCCAAGTTGGACAATCCTAAAATCCATGTTTTTGGTCCAAATCTGGCCAAATAGACCCCAAAAATGAGTCCGGAGGGTTTATAAACCTTGAAACTACTCTGGATTCGCAAAATTTAGCCTATGGGAGCTCGGTCAACATAAGTCAACGTAACAAGGTGTTGGAGTCACGCGTTGCATGCGTCACTCACTGAGGAAGAAGCGATGTGTGAAGGTGCGTGCAAGGGGGGATCAACCCAAAATTTGAGATCTTAAGGTTTTGGTACCTTCTGGATCTATCTATGGTGTTAGTTTTTGCGCTTAAGAACCACATATGGGAGTTTCGGAAATTACCTCTTTAGGTGATTTTCCCCCCCATTTTCCAGCCAATCTCCGGCCAATTTTCTAGAAACCAATCAGATGGATTTATAGAACTCTGTCCTGAGTCCATTGGTGGTGGTGGTGTCGAAATCCGAGGTCCGGAAGCAGTAAAATTCTAGAGAGAAGTTTTGGGGTCTTGGGAGAGAAAAATTTAGAAGAGAGAGAAAAATCCAAAATTTCCAACTCTTTGTGTGGCTAAGGCTCTTAAAATATCATGGGGGACCTTTCTGTAAAAATTAATTTTTTTTCAGGGAGATCCTTGCAAATTTTTCTTATTTACATTTTGACCTCTAAACTTTTGAGAAATTGCATTTTGGCCCCAAAACGTAAATTCTCATATTTTCTTTATAATTCTTCAACCCATGTAATAAAGAAACATATTTTCAACGATTCTTATCTCTATTTTCAAAATCCTCTCTTTTATTTAAATTTTCTTTAATTTAGGATTTTTTTTTAAATTTTAAGACTATTACATTCTTCCCCCTTTAAGAAATTCGGTCCCCGAATTTCATTACCATAATTGCCAATAACCACTAACCTCATTATTCAAACAAATGTGGATATCTGGCGCGTATGTTATCCTCTTTTTCCCAAGTAGCCTCTTTAGAAGAGTGATTTTGCCATATCACTTTCATTGTAGGTATTTCTTTTGAACACAATTTCTTTACTTGTTTGTCCATTATCGCTACTGGTTGTTCGTCATAAGTTAAATCTTCCTGTAACTAAATTTGTAGACATTGTATAACGTGTAGGATCCAGTAAATACTTCCGTAGCATAGACACATGAAAAATTGGATGGACATTACCGAATTCAGGGGGTAAAGCCAAATGATAAGCTACTAGACCGATCCTATGTAGAATTTCAAATGGTCCTATGTACCATGGACTTAACTTCCCAAATCTTACTGGTGCGTACTGTTGCAGATACACCCAAATTGATACCTTACCTCAAAACTAACCTATAGTAGTAGGAGTAAGGGTTGATCCCACAAAGACTGAAATTACCTTATGTGATTGAGAAAGAGGGATTGATAATTGCAAATAAAACCAAGTAAAAAATAACGAAAGTAATTGAGAGAGAGTGATTAATGATAAAGATGTTGGTTTCAGTTGATATCCATTGTCAAGGGATTGCATTGATCATTGACAACATAATCAATCTGTAATTGAATATTTATCATTAGGTTTCTAACCCTGTTTCTCCTTAAGTCTAGTAAATTAATGACAATCGCACCAATTAAACCCTAATTAATAAGCAATCCTTTAGCACATCGGTAAAGCATAATTTATTAACCGCATGAAGAACTAGAGAAACTGACAGAGCTAAACAAATATAAACACATCGGTTATATCTAATTTAGTTAATTATTCATCATAGGTTTAATGATTTATAATCCAAAATCCTCAAACCTATTTGCCTCATGAATTACAGAATTAAAGACTTTGTTCAAAACATAATTCAGCAGTAGATTAAGATAGATAATATACTAGTAGTCCTCCTAGCAATTATATGAATAATCATTGAGAAGAAGAACAAATAAATAATCAAAACTCAATTCAAATTGAAATAATAAAATCAAATCCATATCTCACAATGCATGAAGATCCTTTGAAGTTTCAATTTACCTTAACCAACTAAAAAGAACTAGCCACGCAGGATAATAAGAAAATCAAAAGAAGAATTGAAGAATGTAACTAAGAATTTGGATGAATGATTGAATGCCTTCTCTGCTTGATTTCTTCCATTTTTATAGATTAAATCCTCCTAATTGAAGTAGGAGTATTTCTAGGTCAAATCCTAGTCCATCGGGCATTGATTGGAGTCAAAAACCTAAAATTCACGAATTCGGCAAACTAATGCGGTGGTGAGCGCCACGGCGCTACGGGAATACACTATTAGGGCACCATGGCACCCATGCAATGCCACAACGGATAGACTCAAAGGTGCTCGGGTAACGCGGCACGCTAGGTTGAGCGCCATGGTGCCCTTGTCTGGGTAACTTAGCGCCGCAGCGCTCCGAATGCCTTTTCTCGTGGCGCCACGGTGATCTTTTGTGAGTACAACAGCACCTAGAATCTTCTGGATTTTGCCAAAGTGCGGAACAGAAAACTTGTAGCTCTGTCTCTTCTTTCTATAGCTGTTGGAATCACCTCAATCGGAGTCCAAATGAGTGAGATATGTCTCAATTAGTGATGAAGGGTCAAAAATCAGCATTTTTCCATAATTTTCTCTCTATTTTCCTCTTCTTTCCTTCTTTATTATTCCTAAAACATAAAACAAAAAACTCAATTAATTCATATCTATTTTCTACTTAAATTAAATACAAACTAACTAAATAATGATAACAATATGCTTAAATTACAGCATGTCACTTACTACTCCTTTCATAGGAGATATTTTCAAAAAGACATGTTCACTTATGGCAAATTTCAATGGTCAACGTCTATTATCAACATAGGCTTTCTGTCTACACTAGGCTACTAATAACCTTTCCATAGTTAATTTTACCTTGACTAGTGCAACTTGTACCATATTAGGCCCTAAAATTTTAGCTTTGCCTATCTCAAACCATCCGATCAGAGAATGGTAATGTCTACCATATAATGCCTCAAAAGGAGCTATTTGTATATACTGGCTTGGTAGCTATTGTTATAAGCAAATTCAGCTGGGGCAAAAATCTTTCCCAACTACCTTGAAAGTCTAGCACACATGCCCGTAGCATGTCTTCCAATATTTGGATGGTTCGCTTAGACTGTCCATCTGTTTGAGGATAGAATGCAGTACTGAGATTTCATTTCGTGCCTAAAGCTTCTTGAAAGGCTGTCCAAAAATGAACTGTGAACTGTGGTCTGTAACAACTCCATTTATGTAAATGAAACAATTTTTTTTTATATTTGTAAAATTCCATGAAGTTATTACTACTTTAATTCTAACCACTTAACTCGTAATAATAATCACTTTAAACAAGCATAATTTTTATTAACAGTACTATAATACTGAGTTTCCATACACACCATTATTTTACAAACATTTGTACAAAGATACATATTAGCTCTAATCATCTATGTCGACTACTTCAGGGGACACTGGTGCGGGTGGCACCTCTACCGGAATCTCAGTCACATCTGCGACAGATACATATGATATAATTGGTAGTTGCCCAAGGTAGGGCACCTCGATCCAACATACAGAAATAATAAGTGTTATAGAGAAAATCTGCATAATTATTTTTCTGAACAAGATATGGAAATATAGTGAGAATTAAATCCCAGTAGGTTCAACAATAAATCATAATTTACCATCAATATAGTTCATCATGTCATGTTCAGCTGTGTAAACTACATAAAATATCTTTGGTCACTTGAATGCATTATATCTATGAACATAAGAATCATACAGTAATGATATGTATGACAGGATTAACTATTTTTCAGAATATCATATGATGACTATCAATTTATTCTCATATCAAGCTACCCCGGTCAGGGTGAGTATTTTTTACTCTCCGGTACGGGCTTTTCTTGCTCCGTCCGACATGGCCCACTTTCTCTTTCTTTTCTCATTAACATGATCATAATCGTTGGTAGGGCGTCCCCTACTGGTGCACCACACGGATTGCCATGTGACCGTGCTCATTTCTTTTTTTTTTTTTCACAATGATAGCCAAAAATATGCTTTCAATAACAAGTATGTTCATCAAAATATAACTATTACCATAAATCATTGGTAATCATGCCATGAACATAACCATTTCAAATATCACTTTATAAAATATTTCCATGTCAAAATTTCACACTTAAGATGGTAAGAAGTTCATATGATATAATGGCAAGGCTATACGAGAGAAGTTTTGTATAAACCTTATATAGTATCCTGCTAAACCCAGGAAACATCTGACTTCTGTAACCGTCTTTGGTTTCTCCCACTGAATCACTGTTTCCGTCTTGCTAGGATCTACGGCTACCCCTCTATTAGAGATGACATGTCCGACAAACTTCACCATTGACAGCCAAAATTCACACTTCTCCAATTTGGCATATAAATTTTTCTCTTTCAGCACTTGCAGCATGATTCGGATATGTTGTTCATGTTCTTTCTCACTCTTAGAATATATCAAGATGTCATCAATGAACACTACAACAAATTGATCTAGGTAGGGTTGAAAAATGCGATTCATGTAATCTATGAAAATTGCAGGTGCATTTGTCAACCCGAAAGGAATTATGAGAAACTCATAGTGCCCATACCTAGTCCTGAAGGCAGTTTTTGGTACATCCTCTTCCTTGATCCTAATCTGTTGATATCCTGACCTCAAGTCAATTTTAGAAAAGATGGAGGCTCCCTTCAATTGATCCAATAAGTCATCTATCCTAGGGAAAGGGTACTTGTTTTTTATAGTCACCTTATTCAGCTGTCTGTAATCTATGCATAATCTCAAGCTCCCGTCTTTCTTCTTAACAAACAATACAGGAGCTCTCTAAGGTGATCCACTCGGTCTAATGAATTGCTTCTTTAATAGTTCCTCCAACTGCTTCTTGAGTTCTTGTAGTTCCTTCGAGGCCATTCCATATGGTGCAATAGAGATAGGCCCTATCCCAGGTAGGAGATCAATCAAGAACTCTATCTCTCTCTTGGGAGGTAAGCCTGGAATATCTGATGGAAATACTTCAGGAAACTCGTTGGATATTGGGATTTCATCAAGCTTCGATTCGACTTCTAGGTTTGATAAATACAAGAGAATGTATCCAAGTACTCCATTCTTCAGCTCACTATTAACTTGATTGGCATTTAACATCAATAACTGGACCTCCTCTTTCAGAGTAGGAGGTAGAAATTCAACAGTCTTGTTACAACAATTCTGCAAGACTCAATTTCTAGACATCCAGTCTAACCCTAGAATGACCTCAATACCTCTTAAAGGTAAACAGACGAGGTCTACAGAAAAAGTTTTCTACTAGATGGTGACTTGACAGTCTTTACATATAGAGGAAGTTAATACCCGTTCCCCTGTAGGGGTTACTACGGATAGCTCATAGGGAGTTTCAGAAATAAGAAACTAAAACTTCCTAATACATTCTTTCAATATAAATGAATGACTAGCACCAGAGTCAAATAATACCATAAGAGCAAATCCATAGATATAGCATGTACCTTGAATCATTTCAAAAGATTGAGCTGCCTCTTGGCCGCTCAGGATGAAAACCCTTTCTTTCACCTGAGGCCTCTGTTCTGGCTGCTTCCCCACATTCTATGGGCAGTTTCTCGTAAAATGTCCCTTTTGTCCGCAATTGAAGCAGACATCTTGTCCCATGTAGCATGGCCGGTTACCATGCATGCGTCCGCACTTAGCGCACTTGACTGGGACGATGTCTTATTGAAAAGGTCTAGGACCCACAATCAATGGCCTCTTACCAGCTTCATATCCACTTCTTCTCACGTTCTTTCCAGGGTTGGGAAAATTTTTCTTCCTCTTCCATAGGTTTCGCCTTTGCTTCTTGTCCTCCACTGCCCTTAAACTCTTTTTCAGGAGTCTGCATTTATTTATCAGAGGTACAAACTCCCTGATTTCCATAGCTATAACAGCATTCTTTATCTCCGGGTTTTGTCCCACTTCAAACTTAACTGCCTTCCATGCTTCATCTGGGTTATATCGCAAATAAGAAGAGAACATAGACAGCTCCTCGAACCTTGTGATATACTGGTCCACGATCATGCTGCCTTGCCTGAGTTAGAGAAATTCGATCTCTTTCTCTGCTCGTATAGTGCTTGGAAAGTACATTTCAAAAAAAATGTCCTTGAACACTTGTCAGGTGATCTGTCTTCCCTAATGAGCTAAAAGTTCTCTAGCTCCACGCCACCAATATTCTGTTTCATCCTTTAACATATATGCAGCAAAAATAACTTGCTGCTCTTAAGTACAGCCCAGCACTTCAAAGATTTTCTCTAATTCCCTTATCCACCTTTCGGCTACCGTTGGGTCATATCCACCTTGGAAACAAGGTGGTCTAGTCCTCAGGAACTCAGATATGTCATTATCTTTTCCAACCATCCGATTGTTAGCACCATTCTCACCATTTGGGTTATTAGCATTCTGGAGATATTGTAAAATTTGGTTGGTGGTCATGACTTGGTCTCGAATTGCCGTGGCAAGGTTGTGCAGGGTTTCCTCTGTATTGGTTGCTGGATTCCTCCTTGGTGGTGCCATTTCCTACTATGGCAAAAACAAAGTTATGTTGCTATTGAGGTGATCAAACCCATTAGTTAGTTCAAAAATATTTAATAGCAGTCAAAACACTACCTCGGCATATAGATAGGAAACACTAGTAATTTCTTACCTATATGAATCACTGATCCCCTACACAGCACAACCACAACATACTGAAGACACTATAAGATCGATTTAGATAACCATCCACCCACTGGCCATCTAGGATCCACCTGCTCTGATACCAATTATGTAACAACTACATTTATGTAAATGTAACAAATTTTTTTTTTATATTTGTAAAATTCCATGAAGTTATTACTACTTTAATTCTAACCACTTAACTCGTAATAATAATCACTTTAACCTAGCATAATTGTTATTAACAGTGATACAATACTGAGTTTCCATACACACCATTATTTTACGAACTACACACCATTATTTTACAAACTACACACCATTATTTTACAAACATTTGTGCAAAGATACATATTAGCACTAATCATCTATGTCGACTACTTCCGGGGACACTGGTGCGGGTGGCACCTCCACCGGAATCTCAGTCACATCTACGACAGATACATATGATATAACTGGTAGAAACTACATAAAATATCTTTGGTTACTTGAATGCATTATATCTATGAACATAAGAATCATACAGTAATTATATGTATGACATGATTAACTATTTTTCAGAATATCATATGATGACTATCAATTTATTCTCATATCAAGCTACCCCGGTCAGGGTGAGTATTTTCTACTCTCCAGTACAGGCTTTTCTCGTTCCGTCTGAAATGGCCCACTTTCTCTTTCTTTTCTCATTAACATGATCATAACCGTTGGTAGGGCGTCCCCTACTAGTGCACCACACGGATTGCCATGTGACCGTGCTCATTTCTTTTCTTTTCACAATGATAGCCAAAAATATGCTTTCAATAACAAGTATGTTCATCAAAATATAACTATTACCATAAATCATTGGTAATCATGCCATGAACATAACCATTTCAAATATCACTTTATAAAATATTTCCATGTCAGAATTTCACACTTACGATGGTAAGAAGTTCATACAATGACAATGGCTATGGCATATACTAGTCATTTATTATTTTCATTTATAAGATTCGTCTTCTTTTTTAAATATTAATTTCATCTCTTCATTTTCTTTATGCTTGGCCTTTAGTCAATTTCTTCTTATTTATATCATTTCTAACACATGTTCTTACAAATTTATAGAACATTTTTCTCCAATTTGATTTCTACTATTACCCTATAGTTAAAGAGGTTCATCTAGGGTAGAAAAATGTTGAAAATAGGCTTCACCAGCTTCCAACACGGTCTGGCCATGTTCCAGGACATGTCCATGCTTTAAAAATACTTCAAATGTACTAAACAATAGCCCCGAATACAGCGAAACCATGCTTGAAGCACCCACAACACAGCCTGGTCGTGTTCTGTCACCTTGGCTCACTAATCAGAGCATAACTCCCTCATTCTAACTCTGATTGAGGTGATCTTGGTGTCTATGGAAATATAAGACAATTATCTAAAACTATTATGTTAATCAAATTAGCAAAATAGTAATAAATCTTGATGTTATTACTCCCTTAAATTCAATATTATTTCTTCTCGGGTAGGTTCTAACCTTTACTTACTAATCTAACTATATCTCCCACATAAGAATTCTAAATTAAGTGATTCCAGTGGCTAAAAATCCGTGACACATAAATATATAATTCATATGTTAACCATTTATTTTAATTCCTTATATAATTTTCCCAGAAATTAAAACACCGAAGCTATCTTAACATATTCTTCCCTGATTAACCATTTTCTGACCTTTGTTTACTAATCGGAACATATCTACCTCATATGAACTCTAAATTGAATGATTCCAGTGGCTAAAAATCCGTGACACATATATCTATAATTCATATGTTAACCATTTATTTTAATTCCTTATATATTGTTCCCAGCAAATTAAAACCCCGAAGCTATCCTAACATATTCTTCCCTAATTAACCATTTTCTGAACTTTGTTTACTAATCGGACCATATCTACCTCATATAAAATCTAAATTGAATGATTCTAGTGGCTAAAAATCTGTGAGACATAAATCTACATTTTTTATGTTAATCATTTGTTTAGGTTCCCTATAGAATGTTATCGGAAATTAAAAAACAGAAGCTTAAAATTCTGCCACCCATAGCCATACCCATGTAGAACTATCTACACCAACCTAAGTATTCAAACATACATCACATGCAAGATCAATATATAACATTATATAGCAACATCCATGACCAATCATCAAAGTTCTAAGATCAAAATCTCATATAAATATTATAAGTTTTCTTCAAAAAGAAATATTGTTAAACTTACCTAAGAATCTCCCTAACTTTCTTAGTGAATTAGTTTTCTTGTTTCCTCTTGAAAGAAGTAGCAAGATTCCTTCCTTCCCTTAGCTTTTCTAGCAGCTTAGGTAAGAGAAGGAGGGTGAATTTTTGAACCTCAAGGATGAAGAAGAAAAATGGATTCAAGTGGAGATTAAGGTAACTTACCTTGAGTACTTAGCCTTCTAAACTTCTCCTTCTTCTTCCTTCATTTCTTCTCCTCTCTTTCTCTCATTTCCTCACTCTACCTTGCTTCTATTTCTCTCTCTTCCTCACTTGGACGAAATTAAAATGTTGTAGGGGTGGATTTTGCTTAAATAGACCACCAAATAATACACCTTTCATGATCATGGGTCTACCTTATCACAATTAGGATACACTTTGTTGAATTTTTGGAAAACAAACAACTTATGTTCTTGTCTTCCTCTTCCTTAGTCAAGATATGCATAGGAAAAGGAGATTTGTATTTTGAAAATTATGATGATATGTTCTTAAGATAAGGGACAAGGTCCCTTTGATTTAGGGATTCATTTCCATTTTCTTTTGTCTTAAACAAGTATGATAGGTTTACCTTTTTAGGTGGCAAATTTCTAGCCCTTGAATCTCCATTATTTGGTTGATATTATTTGTGTGGGATAGGAATGTTTTGTCCTAATGCCATGTATTATCATACCACTTTCTAAAATTATGAGTGTAGGATATACATGTTTTTGTCCTAAAGCCTTGTATTATCATGCCACTTGCCAAAATTATGAATGTACAATCACACCACTTGCTAAATTTTTGTCTTAATGCCATGTAACCTAATCTTTACTATTATTACATTATTATATCATCACCTAATTTATTTTATTTTATTTTTCCTCTTGGATTTGGGCTTATTCCTACCCATTATGGGCTTATTCCTACCCATTTTCTTTGCTTTGGATAAAATTCTACCTTTCTTGGAGGGCTTGGTCACATTTTCATAATTTTTGGGCTATTGATCCAATTACTATATCCTAGTCCAAGCCTATGTTTTATTTCTTGCTTAGGTTATCCAATGGGCTTGCTAGAAACTTATATGAAGTGGAAAAACTCTATATGAAGTGTCCATAGGTAAAAGCCCAATGTATGGGTAAAGATTTTAAACTTAGTAATTTTAAGACCTTTACTTGTTTCTAAAAATTTATCTTCCTTATCCAAGAATTTTGTATCTCTTTAGTATGTTATTTCTAATTTTTTTTCCTATTAGGTTTTCCCTCTTTATTTGTTCTCTTAATGTTAGAAACATTTTCTATGCATATACATAAGGTGAAGAATTTCTAAGGATTATATTTCCTTAGATATCTAAAATATTGTCTAATAAATTTTATTTCCTTAATTAAATATTTTTGTACTTTTATCAATAAAAGAAATGAAATTAGGGATGTTACATGGTCCTCAATCAGAAATAATCAATATTGGCACTCCATGAAGCCTTTCTATTTCATTCAAATATAAATTTCAATACTGAGCTACGTTGTATGTGGTTTTCATTGGTAGAAAATATACTGATTTAGTCAACCTATCAATGATCACCCATATTGAATCAAACCATTTTGGTGTCCGCGGTAGCCCTGTAACAAATTCCATAGTTGTTCTTTCCCATTTCCATTCAGGTATCTCTATCTGCTAGTGTAGTCTTATAGGCCTTTGATGTTCTGCTTTTACCTGCTGGCAAGTTAAACATTGAGAAGCATAATCAACTATGTCTTTCTTCATACCTTCCCACCAATAAATTTCTTTTAGATCTTTATACATTTTAGTTATTCTAGGATGAATGGTATAAATGGATCTATAGGCTTTCTCTAAAATTTCTTTCTTAAGTTCTTCTTTATCAGGTACACACAACCACTTACCCAATCTTAGAATTCCTTCAGGGTCTACAGTAAATTTAACTTCACCACCATTTTTCACCTTTTCAATTTTCTTACATAAATAGGCTTCCTCTTTTTGTGCATTTTTCACCTGCTCAATCAAAGACAATTGAAACTGTATATGGGTCATTAATATCCCAGGATCCTTCACTTCCATTACTATCCCATGACTTTCTAACTTTTGCATTTCTTTAACCAACGACCTCCTTACCACTGTGATATGAGCCAAACTACTCATAGACTTCCTACTTAATGCATCAGCCACTACATTGGCCTTACCTAGATGATATAGTATTGAGCAGTCATAATATTTAAGTAATTCCATCCATTGTCTTTGTCTTAAATTAAGATCTTTTTGTTGAAAAATATATTTGAGACTTTTATGATCTGTATAAATTTCGCATGTCTCACCATACAGATAATGCCTCCAAATTTTGAGAGCAAAAACTACTGCTTCCATTTCTAAGTCATGAGTCAAATAATTTTGCTCATCTGGTTTAATCTGTGTAGATGCATATGCAATGATTTGACCATGTTGCATCAACACACACCCTAATCTAATTCTCGATGTATCACAATATACCATGTATCCTCCGGTGTTTGAAGGAATAGACAGTACTAGCGATGTAGTCAAGCATTCCTTGAGTTTTTGAAAAATTCTTTCACATTCATCTGACCAGTCAAACTTTATTCCCTTCCTTGTTAACTTCGTCAAAGGAGCAACTATTTTTGAAAAATGTTTAACGAATCTGTAGTAATAGCTTGCTAAATCAAGAAAACTACGAATCTCTGTAATTGTCGTAGGGCGTGGACTTTGTTGCACCACTTCTACCTTTTTAGGATCAACTTGAATACCATCCTTGGTAACCACATGCCTTAGGAAGGTAACACTACTAAGCTAAAATTCACATTTTGAAAACTTGGCATACAGCTAATGTTCTCTTATGGTTTGCATAGTTATTCTTAAATGTCACTCATGTTCCTCTAAACTCTTTGAATATATGATGATATCATCTATAAATACAATAATAAATTGATTTATGAAAGATTTAAATACTCTATTAATGAAATCCATAAATGTAGCTAGAGCATTTGTTAAACCAAATGGCATTACTAAGAACTCATAGTGCCCATACCAAGTATTAAAAGCAGTTTTCAAAATATCCTCCTTCTTTATCCTCAATTGATGATACCCATATCTCAAATCAATTTTTGAAAAACATTGGGCACCCTGTAACTGGTCAAATAGATAATCTATATGAGGTAATATATACTTATTACGTATTGTTACCTTATTCAACTGTCTGTAATCAATACACAGCTGTAGTGATCCATCTTTCTTTTTTACAAATAGGACCAAAGCACCCCTAGGAAAAGTACTAGGGTGTATAAATCCTTTGTCTAACAAGTATTGTAACTGGTTTTTCAATTCTTTGAGTTCAGTCGGTGCTATTCTATATACAGGTATAGACACTGGTTGAGTTCTATGAAGTAAATCAATACTAAACTCAATTTTTTGTTCTCGGGGTAACCCTAGCAACTCATCAGGAAACACATCAGGAAATTCCCTAACCACTGGAACCTGCTCTACCTTGGTGTACTTCATATCAACATCTTTGAATACTGCTAAATACCCTTGGAATCCTTTTTCTAACAGGTTATGAGCTGTTAAAGCTGAGATTAAATTACTAGGTACCTCACTACGATCTCCTTGTATCAAGAAGGAAGACTCTCCATGAATGTTAAACTTAATCACCTTAAAGTGACAGTCTAGAATGGCATGACATGATAACAATCAATCCATTCCTAGTATTACATCAAAGTCTACCATATCTAGAACTATCAAATCTACAAGAGTCTCTTTATCTTCTATCGAAATCTCGCATAATTTATACATATAATTTATTAGTAAGAATTCTCCCATTGGAGTAGCAACCATGAAAGAAAAATGTAAACTAGTAGGATCTCTATCCAATTTCTTAACAAAGCAAGGTGATATATAAGAATGAGTAGAACTAGGATCGAACAAGACATATGCTTTATGGGAACATATTGATAATGTACTTGTCATAACTGCATTTGAGGGCTGAGCATCCTATCATGTCAAGGCAAAAACTCGAGCTTATTCTCGGCCTCGACTTCCTGATCCTTTACCAGTACCACCACTACTTGCTTGTACTAAAACTGCTCTATTTGGTCGTGTTGGTACAAATGCAGGGGGTGAAGCTAGTTGTACTGATGCTTGACTAAAATTTCGTAATTGTGGATAATTTCTCATCAAATAACCTACTTGTCCACACTTAAAACATGCACCAGTTTCTTTATGACACTGTCCAGTATAAGGCCTGTAAAAAATGGGACATAATAGAATTAATCTTGAATTCTATGAGCTAATAGGTCTCATATCTCTTTGATTCATTCTTTGCTTATTGATATTAACTGATGTTTGGTTAGAGCTGCCAGATTCTATTTAAGTTAAACGCTGTGGATTTTGAAATCTTTGTCCTCTGACATTAGGATTATAACTTGTGTGAAGATTACTATCTCGATCTCTTTTTCTTCTCCTTAGACCTTTTATGTCTGCTTGCTCTCGTGTTTCCATCATTCTAGCATAATCCACAACTACTGAAGAAGTTGGAAAATGATTCATCTGAGGACCTACTGATTTAAACAATGGATGTATCAATCTCGAAACAAATCTTTTAATTATATCTTTTTCAGTAGGAACTAGATATGGTGCATATATGGACAACTGAGTAAAATGAATGTCATATTCAGAAATTGTCATGTTCGGTGTTTGTCTTAATTCTTCAAATTCTCTAGCCCTCTTGTCCCTTTCACTCCTTGGCAGGAAACGATTCATAAATGCTTCTTTAAATTCTTCTCATTCCCTTAGTGGTATTGTAATTGCTCTTCCTTGTAGTAGTGTCTCAAACCAAACTTAGGCCACATCTGATAGTTGAAAAGACACTAGTTCAACAGATCTTCTAGTAGAACACCCCAAAGCTCTGAGAACTCGTTCCACAACATCAATGAATATTTGACCCAGAAAAGTCAGGGGTTTTAACTTAAGGAATTATGGTAATGACACCTCAATCCCTGTAAACTTGTCCTCTTGCTCAGCTATTCTTCCTAATTCTTACGCTTCAGGAGCATTTTTTGGTGGCTGGCCATCCCTTTTGCTCTGTTTTACTATAAATCCGGCCAATGTCTCTAAACTCTTATGTATGCCAGCAATCATATAAACTATTCTATCATGTGGCTCCTAAGGGAGTTCTACTCTCTCCTCAGGAACTCTATCAAATACATGGGCCTGATCATCTTATCTTGGGGTTTTCATACCCCGTGCATGCCCTCGGCCTCTGTCTCTTTCTCTAGGTCAGCCTCTACCATGGCCTCTTTGTACTGGAATTGTAGATTGTGCAGACTCTTTTATAAAGGGTCTATGATCTATAACTTCTATAGTAACTGCTCTAGTTCTTGGCGGCATCATAGACTATACAGAACAAAACATTTTTTAAGATACCATAATATTCAATCAAACCTTATACTAGGAACTTTAGCAAACTTGGAATAGAAAGGAAGTTAATATCCTATAGAAGCTCTCAACGACACTTGAAGTACAAATATGTTTGGCTCATATCCATACTAAAGGCCCCGTTAATGAATCCTTTGCTCCAATAGCCACAGAGAAACCTAATGCTCTGATACCAACTTGTCATGCCCTAATTTAATGGAACGCAAATAATGGAACTAAAAAAAACTTTACCACTTATTTATTTGCATACGGCTTCACGATATCACACATTATGAAAATATGATACGTTTACAAGCTTTTAGTATAACCAATTATACATGCCATGTCTACACTTATCAATATTACAGCTGAAGTAGGGATCATGCCTGTGGCGTTTAGAGCATACTCTAGATTACAATGACATAATATTTTAAATATTGTGAGCTTTGGAAGCAACGTAGGCTCACCCAAAGAATATGACACTGAGGTAATCATGTTGCTACAAGACCAAACTTTGTATCTTTATCTGGAAAAAAATGTAAGCATCGTGTAGTTAGTTTAACAACTCAGTGAACAGATAATACCTCCTATGACCTCTCAGGTCAACATATGGATGTACTCATATATTAAAATTTTTCACATTGAAAATTACAGTTCAAAAGTACATCTATATGGGACCTGCATTTTCAAATATTCTTAGTTCAAATTACATTCAGATATCTGTAACAATATATGATACAGTATGATCGTTAATCAAACATTGATATGCATCAAAATATTTCTTATAAAAATATTAGGAGGATCCCATATCAGAACCACTATATCAGAGTTCAATTTCTTTTATACTTTGTTGGTGTAGTATTTGCCTATACTTAGCATCTAAGCTAAAGTTTGCCCTACCACTATTCAAGAGGACAAGTGAAGGGACGCTAATATAGGCAATTTCCCAAGCACAAAGCAAGGGATCACATATCATATAACTGGTATCTAGCCTAGATAGGAGGTATCTCGCTCTCCATCACATATCATATTTTGTGTGTTGGCCCTCACACGAGGCTAGCATCACGGCTGCTAGCTAAGATATCAAGGTGCACCAGGGCTAACATCACTTGCTATTAGGAAACAATGTTTCTAATAGGATTCCTCCACAAAAGTATCATATGCATATATTCCATATAATTTCAAACAGAGCTTTCAGTATAATACATAATTTCAGTCTCATTACAGCTCATCTATCATAAATTTCTCAATTAGGTTGATCATGTAACAACTCCATTTTTTTTACATATATACTTATATGTGTATTTCTAAAACTCTATGAAGTTATTAACTTCTTACTTCTAACTATTTAACTCATAATAACATTCAATTAAATTAACCAAACATAAATAAGGTTTAAGAAATACCATTAACACTTATACAATTCTGGGTTCACGTACACAATATTAATCAAAACATATGTACAAAAATCAAACACAAATAAGCCTACATTTTATTAGTCCATATTGACTATTTCCAGAGATACGGGTGTGGGTGGTTGTGTAACAACTCCATTTAAGTATCAAATTTTTTTTTTAAAATACCATGAAGTTATTACATTGTTACAACTTAACTCAATATAACATTTATTTAATTTATACAATACAGAGTTCACATACATGTCATTAATCAAAACATACGTACAACATATCAAACACATAAAATCTACATCTTATTTATTCTGGTTGACCAATTCCGGAGATACAGGTGCGGGTGGTTGCACCTTCATCGGGATCTAAGCCAACTTGACCACAAACATTTTATTTTCTTCTGGGATCTGCCCAACATAAAGTACTCGATCCAACGTGTACTAAAAGTCAGAGCTATAGAAAAATCTGGATAACTAATTTTTTGAACATGATATGGAAATATAGTGAGAATTAAATCCCAGTAAGTTCAACAATAAATTATAATCAATATAGCTCATCACAACATGTTCAGCTGTATAAACTACTGAAAATATTTTTGGTCACATAATGCATTATATCTATGCACATAAGAATTATACTGTAATGATATGTATGACAGGATTAACTATTTTCAAAATATCATATGATGGCCATCAACTTATTCTCATTTCAAGCTACCCCAGTCAGGGTGAGTATTCTCTAGTCTCCGGTACGGGCTTTTCTCGCTCCGTCCAACATGGCCCACTTTCTCTTTCTTTTCTCATTAACATGATCATAACCGTTGGTAGGGCGTCCCCTACTGGTGCACCACACGGATTGCCATGTGACCGTGCTCATTTCTTTTCTTTTCACAATGATAGCCAAAAATATGCTTTCAATAACAAGTATGTTCATCAAAATATAACTATTACCATAAATCATTGGTAATCATGCCATGAACATAACTATTTCAAATATCACTTTATAAAATATTTCCATGTCAGAATTTCACACTTAAGATGGTAAGAAGTTCATACAATGGCAATGGCTGTGGCTATACTAGTCATTTATTATTTTCATTTATAAGATTCATCTTTTTTTTTTTAATATTAATTCTATTTCTTTATTTTCTTGATGCAGGTTTTCATCCTATCTAACCTTCTCTTACTAATCAGAGCATAACTCCCTCAATTTAACTCCGATGTAGGTGATCTTGGTGTTCATTTCAAGATAAAACAATTATCTAAAACTATTATGTTGAACATTGTAGTGAAATATTAAGAAATTAAGGTGATATTACTCCCTAAATGTATAGGTTATTTCTTCCTGGATATGTTCTGACCTCTACCTACTAATCGGACCATAGCTACCTCATATGGACTCCAACTTGAGTGATTCCAGTGGGTACAAATCCGTGACACACATATCTATAATTCTTATGTTAACCATTTATTTTAATTCCCTACAGATAATTTCCAAAAAGTAAAAAACAGAAGCTATCCTAACATATTCTTCCCTGATGAACCATTTTCTGACCTTTGACTACTAATAAGCTCATATCTTCTTCATATGGACTCCAAATTGAATGATTCCAGTGGCTAAAAATCCATGACACACATAGCTATAATTATTATTTTAACCATATATTTTAATTCCATACAAATAATTCTCAAAAATTAAAATACAGAAGCTGTCCTAACATAATCTTCCCTGATGAACCATTTTCTGACCTTTGACTACTAATCAGCTCATATCTTTCTCATATGGACTCAAAATTAAATGATTCTAGTGGCTTAAAATCCATGACACACATAGCTATAATTCTTATGTTAACCATTTATTTTAATTCCAAACAGATAATTCCCAGAAATTAAAATACAGAAGCTGTCCTAACATATTCTTCCCTGATGAACCATTTTCTGACCTTTGACTACTAATCAGGTAATATCTTCCTCATATGGACTCCAAATTGAATGATTCCAGTGGCTACAAATCTGTAACACATATATCTTTAATTCGTATGTTAACCATTTATTTTAATTCCCTACAGATAATTCCTAAAAATTAAAACACAGAAGCTAAAAATTCTACCACCCATAGCCATAACCATGCAGAACTATCTACTCCAACCTAAGTATTCAAACATACATCACATGCAAGATCAATATGTAACATGATATAGCAACATCATGACCAATCATAAAATTTCTAAGATCAAAATCTCATATAAATATTATAAGTTTCAAAAGTTTTCTTCAAAAAGAAATATTGTTAAACTTACCTGGAGCACTTACTCCCCTAGACTTCTCCTTCCTCTTTCTTCCTTTCTTCCTCTCCTTTCCTCAATCTACCTTGCATCTATTTTTCCTCTCCCTCACTTGGACGAAATTATAATGTTGTAAGGGTGGGTTTTCTTATATAGACCACCAAATAATTCACCTTTCATGATTATGGGTCTACCTTATCACAATTAAGATACACTTTGTTGAATTTTTGAAAAACAAACAACTTATGTTCTTGTCTTCCTCTTCCTTAGTCAAGATATGCATAGGAAAAGGAGATTTTTATTTTGAAAATTATGATGATATATTCTTAAGATAAGGGACAAGGTCCCTTTGATTTAGGGATTCATTTCCATTTTCATTTGTCTTAAACAAGTATGATAGGTTTGCCTTTTTAGTTGGCAAATTTCTAGCCCTTGAATCTCCATTATTTGGTTGATATTATTTGTGTGGGATAGGAATGTTTTGTCCTAATGCCATGTATTATCATACCACTTGCTAGAATTATGAGTGTAGGATATAGATGTTTTTGTCCTAAAGCCTTGTATTATCATGCCACTTGCCAAAATGATGAATGTAGAATCACACCACTTGCTAAATTTTTGTCTTAATGCCATGTAACCTAATCTTTATTATTACATTATTATATCATCACCTAATTTATTTTATTTTATTTTTTTCTCTTGGATTTGGGCTTATTCCTACCCATTATGGGCTTATTCCTACCCATTTTCTTTGCTTTGATAAAATTCTACCTTTCTTGGAGGACTTGGTCACATTTTCATAATTTTTGGGCTATTAGTCCAATTACTATATCCTAGTCCAAGTCTATGTTTTATTTCTTGCTTAGGTTATCCAATGGCTTGCTAGAAACTTATGTGAAGTGGAAAAACTCTATATGAAGTGTCCATAAGTAAAAGCCCAATGTATGGGTAAAGATTTTTAACTTAGTAACTCTAGTTCTTGAATTAGGAAAAATTACCCTAATTCAATGTTCTTGAAATTTTAAGACCTTTACTTGTTTCTAAAAATTTATCTTCCTTATCCAAGAATTTTGCATCTCTTTAGTATGTTATTTCTAATTTCTTTCCTATTAGGTTTTCCTTCTTTATTTGTTCTCTTAATGTTAGAAACATTTTCTATGCATATACATAAGGTGAAGAATTTCTAAGGACTATATTTCCTTAGATATCTAAAATATTGTCTAATAAATTTTATTTCCTTAATTAAATTTTTTATGTACCTTTATCAATAAAAGAAACGAAATTAGGGATGTTACATTTCTCTCCCCCTAAAAGAAATTTTGTCCTCAAAATTTCAGAATTTATCTTATAAGAACATTTGCGGATATTTCTTCCTCATGACTTCTTCCAGCTCCCAAGTTGCTTCTTTCGGAGTCAAACCTTCCCATAACACCTGAACTAGGGGAATGGTTTTATTTCTCAGTTGCTTCACGTCAGTGTCCAAGATGGATGCAGGTACTAGCTGGTATGTCATGTTCTCCTTTATTTGGATTGGTTCATCCTTTATTACATGTGATGAATCTGGAAGATACTTTCGCAGCTGTGATACGTGGAAAACATTATGCAGGTTGGACAAATTAGGTGGGAGAGCAACTTGATATGCTGATGTCTCTACTTTCTTCAGAATTTGGTAGGGTCCTAAAAATTGCGGACTTAGCTTTCTTGTTTTGAGAGACCTACCAACTCCAGTAGTCGGGGAAAGTTATAGAAATACATGGTCTCCTTCCTCAAACTCTAGAGGTCTATGTCTCTTATCATAGTAACTCTTTTGTCGACTCTGAGCTGTAAGTATTTTGTTTCGTATCATCCTGATTTGTTCAGTGGTTTGTCGAACTAGATTAGGACCCAACAAGTTCTTTTCTCCTACCTCGAACCAACAGAGTGGAGATCGGTACTTTCTACCGTATAAAGCTTCATAGGGGGCCATCTTAATACTAGATTGATAGCTATTATTATAAGCAGACTCTACTAAAGGTAGGTACTTATCCCATCCTTTACCTTGCTCTATCGCACAGGCCCTCAACATATCTTCTAGGGTTTGAATGGTTCGTTCTGTCTGCCCGTCTGTCTGAGGATGGTAGGCAGTACTGAACTGCAACTGAGTACCAAAAGCTTCTTGCAACGCCTTCTAAAACCTCGACGTGAACCTCGGATCTCTATCAGAAACAATATTTCAGGGAATCCCATGGAGTCTAACTATTTCTTGAACGTACAATTGGGCCAATTTATTTAGTGAAAAGTTAATTTTTATGGGCAAAAAGTGAGCAGATTTTGTTAATCTGTCAACTATTACCCAGATAGAGTCATGTCCCACTGAAGTCTTAGGTAAACCTATAACAAAGTCCATCGAGATACTATCCCATTTCCATTTAGGGATCTCAAGAGGTTCTAGAAATTCCGCTGGCTTTTGATGCTCCACCTTCACTTTTTGACAAATGAGACATTTTGCCACAAACTCAGCAATGTCCTTTTTCATCCCTGGCCACCAATACATCCTTTTTAAATCCTGGTACATTTTAGTGCATCCAGGATGGACTGTGTATTTACTCTGATGCGCTTCCTGTAAGATCTTAGTCCTTAACTCTTGTTCTTGAGGGACACAAATCCTTCCCTGATACATGATTGCTCCATCTTCCATGACAGAAAAATTACCTTGGTCTTTATGATCCTGTAAGTATTGGTCGTGAGCTTGAGCCTCTTTGATCAGGGCTCTAAGGTCACACCCTATACTTAAACCATTAATGGTTAGCTTCTTTGAGGAAAAAGTAGTGTCCAGCTTCAAATTCTGAAACTCCTCTAGCATTTGCATCTCATACAACATCATCTGGCCCATGTGTAGAGATTTTCAACTTAAGGCATCAGCTACAACATTCGCCTTTCCTGGATGAAACTTTATCTCAAACTTGTAGTCATTGAGAAATTCCACCCATCTTCGTTGCCTCATATTTAACTCCTTTTGATCAAAGAGATATTTAAGACTCTTGTGATCGCAATATACTTCAAAGGTTGCTCCGTATAAGTAATGTCGCCAAATCTTTAAAGCAAACACCGCCGCCGCCAATTCAAGATCATGGGTTGGATAGTTTCCTTCGTGGGATCTTAGTTGTCTAGAGGCGTAAGCAACTACTCTCTTGTCTTGCATTAGCACACACCCTAGCCCTTTCTTTGAAGCATCACTATACACTTCAAAATGTCCTGTGGGGTCTGGAATAATTAAAACTGGAGGAGTGGTCAGTCTTGTCTTAAGCTCCAGAAAACTATCTTCATATTGATCAGTCCATTTGAAAGGACTTTCCTTCCTGGTCAATTTAGTCAATGGCAAGGCTATACGAGAGAAGTTTTGTATAAACCTCCTATAGTATCCTGCCAAACCCAGGAAACTTTTGATTTCCGTAATCGTCTTTGGTCTCTCCCACTTAATCACTGCTTCTGTCTTGCTAGGATCTATGGCTACCCCTCTATTAGAGATGACATGTTCGAGAAACTTCATCTCTGACAGCCAAAATTCACATTTCTCCAATTTGGCATATAACTTTTTCTCTTTCAGCACTTGTTGCACGATTCGGAGATGTTGTTCATGTTCTTTCTCACTCTTAAAATATATCAAGATGTCATTAATGAACACTACAACAAATTGATCTAGGTAGGGTCGAAAAATGCGATTCATGTAATCCATGAAAATTGCAGGTGCATTCGTCAACCCGAAGGGCATTACGAGAAACTCATAGTGCCCATACCTAGTCCTAAAGGAAGTTTTTGGTACGTCCTCCTCCTTAATCCTAATATGATGATATCCTGACCTCAAGTCAATTTTAGAAAAGATAGAGGCACCCTTCAATTGATCTAATAAGTCATCTATCCTAGGGAGAGGGTACTTGTTTTTAATAGTCACCTTATTCAGCTGTCTGTAATCTATGCATAGTCTCAAGCTCCCGTCTTTCTTCTTAACAAACAATACAGGAGCTCCCTAAGGTGATACACTCAGTCTAATGAATTGCTTGTCTAATAGTTCCTCCAACTGCTTCTTTAGTTCTTGTAGTTCCTTCGAGGCCATTCGATATGGTGCAATAGAGATAGGCCCTGTCCCAGGTAGGAGATCAATAGAGAACTCTATCTCTCTCTTGGGAGGTAACCTGGAATATCTGATGGAAATACTTCAAGAAACTCATTGGCTATTGGTATTTCATCAAGTTTCGATTCGACTTCTAGGTTTGATAAATACAAGAGAATGTATCCAAGTACTCCATTCTTCAACTCCCTATTAACTTGATTGGCATTTAGCATCAATAATTAGACCTCCTCTTCCGGAATAGAAGGTAGAAATTTAACGGTCTTGTTACAATAATTCAACAAGATTCGATTTCTAGACATCCAGTCTAACCCTAGAATGACCTCAATACCTCTTAAAGGTAAACAGACGAGGTCTATAGAAAAAGTTCTCTCCTGGATGGTGACTTGACAGTCCTTACATACAGAGGAAATTAATACCTGTTCCCCTGTAGGAGTTACTACGGATAGCTCATAGGGAGTTTCAGAAATAGGGAACTGAAACTTCCTAATACATTCTTCCGATAAAAATGAAAGACTAGCACCAGAGTTAAATAACACCATAAGAGCAAATCCATAGATATAGCATGTACCTTGAATCATTTCAGAAGATTGGGCTGCCTCTTGGCCCCTCAGGGTGAAAACCCTTCCTTTCACCTGAGGCCTCTGTTCTGGCTGCTTCCCCACATTCTGTGGGCAGTTTTTTGCAAAATGTCCCTTTTGTCCGCAATTGAAGCAGACATCTTGTCCCATGTAGCATGGCCGGTTACCATGCATGCGTCCGCAATTAGCGCACTTGACTGAGGCAAGGTTTTGTTGAAAAGGCCTAGGAACCACAATCAATGGCCTCTTACCAGCTCCATTTCCACTTCTTCTCACGTTCTTTCCAGGGTTGGGAAAATTTTTCTTCCTTTTCCATAGGTTTCGCCTTTGCTTTTCGTCCTCCACTGCCTTTAAAGTCTTTTCCAGGAGTCTGTATTTATTTATCAGAGGTACAAACTCCTTGATCTCCATAGCTATAACAGCATTCTTTATCTCTGGGTTTAGTCCCGCTTCAAACTTAACCGCCTTCTATGCTTCATCTGGATTATATCGCAAATAAGAGGAGAACTTAGACAGCTCCTCAAACCTTGCGATATACTGGTCCACGGTCATGCTGCCTTGCCTGAGTTGGAGAAATTTGATCTCTTTCTCTGCCCGTACAGTACTTGGAAAGTACTTTTCAAAAAAAATGTCCTTGAACACTTGCCAGGTGATCTGTCTTCCCTGATGAGCTAAAAGTTCTCTAGCTCCACTCCACCAGTATTCTGCTTCATCCTTTAACATATATGCAACAAAAATAATTTGCTGCTCTTCAGTACAGCCCATCACTTTAAAGATTTTCTCTAATTCCCTAATCCACCTTTCGGCTACCGTTGGGTCATAGCCACCTTGGAAACAAGGTGGTCTAATCCTTAGGAACTCGGATATGCCATTATCTTTTCCAGCCATCTGGTTGTTAGCACCATTCTCAACATTTGTGTTATTAGCATTCTGGAGATGTTGTAAAATTTGGTTGGTGGTCATGACTTGGTCTCAAATTGCCGTGGCCAGGTTGTGCAGGGTTTCCTCTACATTCGTTGCTGGATTCCTCCTTGGTGGTGCCATTTCCTACTATGGCAAAAACAAAGTTATGCTGCTATTGAGGTGATCAAGCCCAATAGTTAGTTCAAAAATATTTAATAGTAGTCATAACACCACCTCGGCATATAGATAGGAAACACTAGTAATTTCTTACCTATATGAATCACTGATCCCCTACACAGCACAACCACAACATACTTAAGACACTATAAGATCGATTCAAGTAACCATCCACCCACTGGCCATCTAGGATCGACCTGCTCTGATACCAATTATGTAACAACTCCATTTAAGTATCAATTTTTTTTTAAAATACCATGAAGTTATTACCTCGTTACAACTTAACTCAATATAACATTTATTTAATTTATACAATACAGAGTTCACATACATGTCATTAATCAAAACATACGTAAAACATATCAAACACATAAAATCTACATCTTATTTATTCTGGTTGACCAATTCCGGAGATACAGGTGCGGGTGGTTGCACCTTTACCGGGATCTAAGCCAACTTGACCACAAACATTTTATTTGCTTTTGGGATCTACCCAACATAAAGTACTCGATCCAATCTGCACTAAAAGCCAAAGCTATAGAAAAATCTGCATAACTAATTTTCTGAACATGATTTGGAAATATAGTGAGAATTAAATCCCAGTAAGTTCAACAATAAATTATCATCAATATAGCTCATCACATCATGTTCAGCTGTATAAACTATAGAAAATATCTTTGGTCCCATAATGCATTATATCTATGCACATAAGAATTATACTGTAATGATATGTATGACAGGATTAACTATTTTCAAAATATCATATGATGGCCATCAACTTATTCTCATTTCAAGCTACCCCGGTCAAGATGAGTATTCTCTACTCTCCGGTACGGGTTTTTCTAGCTCCGTCCAACATGGCCCACTTTCTCTTTCTTTTCTCATTAACATGATCATAACCGTTGGTAGGGCGTCCCCTACTGGTGCACCACACGGATTGCCATGTGACCGTGCTCATTTCTTTTCTTTTCACAATGATAGCCAAAAATATGCTTTCAATAACAAGTATGTTCATCAAAATATAACTATTACCATAAATCATTGGTAATCATGCCATGAACATAACTATTTCAAATATCACTTTATAAAATATTTCCATGTCAGAATTTCTCACTTAAGATGGTAAGAAGTTCATACAATGGAAATGGTTGTGGCTATACTAGTCATTTATTATTTTCATTTATAAGATTCATCTTTTTTTTTTAAATATTAATTCTATTTCTTTATTTTCTTGATGCAGGTTTTCATCCTATCTAACCTTCTCTTACTAATCAGAGCATAACTTTCTCAATTTAACTCCGATGTAGGTGATCTTTGTGTTTATTTCAAGATAACACAATTATCTAAAACTATTATGTTGAACATTGTAGCAAAAGATTAATAAATTAAGGTGATATTACTCCCTAAATGTATAGGTTATTTCTTCTTGGATATGTTTTGACCTCTACCTACTAATCTGACCATATCTACCTCATATGGACTCCAACTTGAGTGATTCCAGTGGCTAAAAATCCGTGACACACATATCTATAATTCTTATGTTAACCAGTTATTTTAATTCTATACAGATAATTTCCAAAAAGTAAAATACAGAAGCTATCCTAACATATTCTTCCCTGATGAACTATTTTCTGACCTTTGACTACTAATCAGCTCATATCTTCCTCATATGGACTCAAAATTAAATGATTCTAGTGGCTTAAAATCCATGACACACATAGCTATAATTCTTATGTTAACCATTTATTTTAATTCCAAACAGATAATTCCCAGAAATTAAAATACAGAAGCTGTCCTAACATATTCTTCCCTGATGAACCATTTTCTGACCTTTGACTACTAATCAGGTCATATCTTCCTCATATGGACTCCAAATTGAATGATTCCAGTGGCTACAAATCCGTGACACATATATATTTAATTCTTATGTTAACCATTTATTTTAATTCCCTACATATAATTCCTAAAAATTAAACACAGAAGCTAAAAAGTCTACCACCCATAGCCATAACCATGCAGAACTATCTACTCCAACCTAAGTATTCAAACATACATCACATGCAAGATCAATATGTAACATGATATAGCAACATCATGACCAATCATAAAAGTTCTAAGATCAAAATCTCATATAAATATTATAAGTTTCAAAAGTTTTCTTCAAAAAGAAATATTGTTAAACCTACTTGGAGCACTTAGTCCCCTAGACTTCTCCTTCCTCTTTCTTCCTTTCTTCCTCTCCTTTCCTCACTCTACCTTGCTTCTATTTTTCTTCTCCCTCACTTGGACGAAATTATAATGTTGAAAGGGTGGGTTTTCTTATATAGACCACCAAATAATTCACCTTTCATGATCATGGGTCTTCCTTATCACAATTAAGATACACTTTGTTGAATTTTTGGAAAACAAACAACTTATGTTCTTGTCTTCCTCTTCCTTAGTCAAGATATGCATAAGAAAAGGAGATTTGTATTTTGAAAATTATGATGATATGTTCTTAAGATAAGGGACAAGGTCCCTTTGATTTAGGGATTCATTTCCATTTTCTTTTGTCTTAAACAAGTATGATAGGTTTGCCTTTTTAGTTGGCAAATTTCTAGCCCTTGAATCTCCATTATTTGGTTGATATTATTTGTGTGGGATAGGAATGTTTTGTCCTAATGTCATGTATTATCATACCACTTGCTAGAATTATGAGTGTAGGATATAGATGTTTTTGTCCTAAAGCCTTGTATTATCATGCCACTTGCCAAAATGATGAATGTAGAATCACACCACTTGCTAAATTTTTGTCTTAATGGCATGTAACCTAATCTTTATTATTACATTATTATATCATCACCTAATTTATTTTATTTTATTTTTTCCCCTTGGATTTGGGCTTATTCCTACCCATTTTCTTTGCTTTGGATAAAATTCTACCTTTCTTGGAGGGCTTGGTCACATTTTCATAATTTTTGGGCTATTGGTCCAATTACTATATCCTAGTCCAAGTCTATGTTTTATTTCTTGCTTAAGTTATCCAATGGCTTGCTAGAAACTTATGTGAAGTGGAAAAACTCTATATGAAGTGTCCATAAGTAAAAGCCCAATGTATGGGTAAAGATTTTAAACTTAGTAACTCTAGTTCTTGAATTAGGAAAAATTACCCTAATTCAATGTTCTTGAAATTTTAAGACCTTTACTTGTTTCTAAAAATTTATCTTCCTTATCCAAGAATTTTGCATCTCTTTAGTATGTTATTTCTAATTTCTTTCCTATTAGGTTTTTCTTCTTTATTTGTTCTCTTAATGTTAGAAACATTTTCTATGCATATACATAAGGTGAAGAATTTCTAAGGACTATATTTCCTTAGATATCTAAAATATTATCTAATAAATTTTATTTCCTTAATTAAATTTTTTATGTACCTTTATCAATAAAAGAAACGAAATTGGGGATGTTACATTTCTCTCCCCCTAAAAGAAATTTTGTCCTCAAAATTTCAGAAATTACCTTATAAGAACAATTGCGGATATTTCTTCCTCATGACTTCTTCCAGCTCCCAAGTTGCTTCTTCTGGAGTCAAACCTTCCCATAACATGGTGACCTAACAGTCTTTGTATACTGAGGAAGTTAAGACCCTTTTCCCCATGGGGGTTACTACAAATAGTTCATAGAGGGTTTTAAAAATAGGATACTGAAGCTCCCTAATACATTCTACCGATATAAATGAATGACTAGTGTAACACCCCTAATTTACGTTACGTAAAATAAACATTTCTTTTCTATTATTATTTTTGCAATAAGATATTTCCCAAAAAAATACATAATTCAGTTCTTTATCATGGGAACAAATCCATATAAGATCTCTCATATATACACAATATACATACCAAGTCTATAAATATCAGATTACAGCAGAAACAGGGATCCTGCCTGTAGCATTCAGAGCACTCTAGAATACAAACACAATATAATTCAAAAACCGTGAGTCTTGGAAGCAACGTAGACTCACTCAGAGAATATATCACCTATTTGCCGAATCAGATTCTGATATTCTTATATGAAAAATGTGGAAATATCGTGTAGTGAGTTTGACAACTTAGTGAGCAAATAATTCCTCCTATGACCTCTTAGGTCAACATATGGATGTACTTATATTTTAAAATGTGTCACATAGAAAATACAATTCAGAAGTACATTCATATGGGACCCGTATTTCAAATATTATAAAATCAAAGGATATTCAGCTAACCAAAACCATATGCACCATGGTATGATCATTAAACAAATGTTGTTATGCTCAGCTGTATAAGGTATAGTAAAATATTATGATTTGAAGGTAAAATCATTACTTTTAATGCACTTGCTTCACTCGGCAATCTGGTCAATGCAATGAAAATATAACACATTTGCTATACGCATAGTGACCTTGACCCCAGTCACAATAAGTGATCAGGGAATGTGAGTACATCACCCTACTGCCTCCTCACATTACCACTGTCATAATGCAATGAAAATATTTGCTATACGCATAGTGACCTCGACCCAAGTCACAGTAAGTGATCAGGGAATGTGAGTACATCACCCTCCTGCCTCCCCACATTACCACTGTCACCCAGTTGGAGCGGCCCTCCCTTGGCTCACTCAGGCTAATAAGGCGTCCCCTATTCAGTACCGTCACAAGCCATACAACTAGCCAATATTCATTAATACATATATATACATGTAAAATATCAAGCAACTCGCCATAAGCTTTACGCTTGCCATTCAATCTTATTTATAATATGACATGCATCATTTTCACAAGTATATAACTTTACAAATCAATGCATCGTGCACATAATATTCACTTTATCAAATAATGACAAATACAAGTGAAATCAGATACATCATGAGTTCAGAAATCTATTTTCAAACACTATACTCTTCTTGAATCATATTTCAAATTATAAGCAGTTCAGATCATTTTAATGTATTTCAGAAACATTGCAAAGTGCAAATATCTCATAAACATAATCATATACATGCTCAAATATCAAGAAGAGTATAGGACAAGCCATAGGAAGAATCATCTACTCACAAGTAAGGGCTCTAGATTGGTTAGCCCTAAAATTCTTGTTTCTGGTCCAAATTCGGTAAAATAAACCCCAAAAGCGATTCTGGAAGATCCAAAAACCTTGAAAATGACTATGGATTTGCAAAATTTGGCCTCTAAGAGCTCGGTCAACGTAGGTCAACGCTATTGTACTATTTACTACCGGAAAATATTATTTACTGTCACTATTCATCGCTGGAAATCACTAGTCACCGCCACATAAAAAGTTACCAAATGACCGAAACAAATTTATATCCTAATGTTTATCTAACTTTTGAATCCATCTACGGAGTCAGATTTCTAATTTGAGGTCTCTAAGTAAGAGTTTTAGAATTTACCTTTTTCTGAGATTTTCTACTTCAGATCTACGGTGATTCAACGGTGGATTTGAAAAACTGATCAGTCAAAACTGAAGTATTCTTCCTCCTAAATCCAGTAACACCACCACTTTTGAGATCGGAAGCCAATAAGCACTCCAAATCTAGAGAAAAAGTTGAAGGTTACTATTTATTTACTATTCACTCACAATTCATCCGTTTATTTTTTTTTGTTTTGCAACACGCCTTCGTCCTCCTCCTTGCCCTTTTTATTCATTTTATTATTATTATTTTTAAATAATAATTATTATTATTTAATAATTGAATAATATAATTTTCTTTTATATAAATTCATATAAATTCTGTTTTTTATCCTAAAATATTCCAAAAATTTCTAAAAAATTACATTCTCGTAAACCTTTAATTAAACTCTTAAATAATGAATTTTCTTGATAAAATTCTTAATAAAAAAAATCATAAAATAAATATCTTTATACATATTAAAAGAAAGAATAGTTCTAAAAATACAACAAAAATTCATTAAAGACCAATATAATTATTTCAAGCAAAACAATAATTATTTTCATTAAAAATAGATTTACTTTTAGTAGAACATAATCATTTTTAAACAAATAAAAATATATTTGTTTATAACAAAACATTATTATTTAAAAATAAAAATTATGGGATGTTACATTCTTCCCCCCTTAAGAAATTCGGTCCCCGAATTTCAGCCTATCCTACCACATGTAGGGAATAAAATCAAGGCATAATTCGAAGTTACCAATCTTATTACTCAACTAATTGGGGATATCTTTTCTGTATAACATCTTTACTTTTTAAGGTCTCTTAATTTGAGTGATTTTGCCATATAACGTATCCATAGGGATTTCTTTCATCTATAAGTTTTTCACTTGTCGATCAACAATAAACATCAATTGTACCCATAGTTTAACCAAAATTTTGTCCAATTGAATTTCTTGGAATTAGGTAACATAAGAAGAATCTAATATGTACTTCTTTCCAAATCTCATTACCTCTGTCATTGATGATTCTTTAAAAAATATGTGGTCACCAATTAATAATTTCTAGTGCTCAACATGCATGATTCCTTTAGACTTTTGGCCTGTATTGAATTATCATTTTTCTAATCAAGTTCATCGCCATATTTGCAAATAGATACTAACCTTCTCACTCAAAAATATGTGGGTATCTAGCACGCATATTATTCTCTCTTTTCTAAGCAGCCTCCCCTGAAAAATACTTTTACTACATCACTTTCACCGTGACAATTCTTTTGAATTTAATTTCTTCACTTGACTATCTACTATAGTCACTAATTTTTCCTCATATAACAACTCTTTGTCTAACTGAATTTCTCAACACTGAATAACATGTGTTGGGTCTGGTAGATACTTTCATAGCATAGATACGTGAAAGACGGGATGAACATTAGCCAATTCAGATGGCAAAGCCCAATGGTAAGCTATTGGACCGATTTTATATGCTATGGACCTAACTTTACTCAACTCACTCACCCATTAGGGGACCTATAATGTTTTATATAAAACCTCAAATGGTGCCATTTGTATATTGGCTTGATAACTATTGATATGAGCAAATTCAATTAAGAACAAATAATTTCTCCTTTCTCAACAATTATTCACACGTACATTTTCAATCTCAACATAATTCAACTCCTAGATACTAAACTCAACTTAGCATGGTATAATCCCTTAATTCAAATACCTTGATCGCCTTTCATTATTTTCAGACATGGTTCATTCTCTTGATTACATTCATCAAAACATCATAAGGTCATCATCCTTCTATTCATCTCAAAATTTTCATTACTTTTACCTATATCCACTATGACACCATAATAACTGAATTTCAAAGAAAATAAATTAAACCTCCTTGTAATAAGGAAAAAGAGAACCTTACATTTAATACCAAACATTAATGAAGGACGATGCAACAGAAAATTTGGAATACATAATAGAGCATGGTGCCAAAATAGGAAGTCAGAAATTTGAACAAAGCATTGAAACATTAAAATCGGTGGCCGTAATTCTTGACAATCTGTAAACAAAATCTAACTACGATTTCGGCAAAAATCGGTGGCCGCAAATTTTGAATATATGTGCCAAAATCTAATTCAAAGATATTGTTATTCGGTGGAAGAATATCACATGGAAAAGAAACATTTCTGAGCTTATAAAAGTCTGGGAAAATCAAAGAATACGTAGTTAACTGGTAGGATGCAGCTGATTGCTTCTAAATAGATGTCATCAATCAACTATAAAATAACCAGTCCAAATTAAAAATTTTCAAAATAGTTACTCAACTTAATAATATCGATAGTCGACTGGCAAAAACATTGAGGAAACAAAATAAATCATTTGATTGTCCCTCTTCAACAATTAATTGGTTTGTATTTCACTTTTTTTAACAATGACAAATATCACCTACAACTTTTCTACAAGAATCGAGACATCAATGCTTCATCAAGGACAACAAGAAAAGAAAAATTCCTGATGATATCTTAACCTTATTCTCTTTATATGCCTAATATGAGCGACTATCACAACTATTGTACATATACATGCTTGCCGTCATTTTTTGAAAACTTCATCTTCAATTTTTCTGATATCCATCAATCACTCACATAGTTATTCTAATTATGCCCGGCATATTCACATAGCTATCATATGTATGTCTTTCTCCGAATTCTATAAATACACACACATTAGTATCTTTACTTTCATACTCAAAATTAAAGTGTGTACAGCTATAGAGGGAATCGCATTCTGTCAGTTTCGAAATATTTGTGTCTTTTGTGGTTCCAGTCTTGGGAAAGATGAAGAGTATGTGAAAGTTGCACAAAATCTAAGTATGGTGTTGGCCAGAAGAAAACTTCATTTAGTCTTTGGTGGAGGTAACCGTGGGTTAATGGGGTGTGTGGCTACATCTGCACATGTAGGAGGATGTCAAGTTCTAGGTATTATTCCTACAGCTCTAGCTGCATCTAACATCATAAGAAAGACAATTGGGGAAGAATTTAGGGTTGCATCCATGCATGAGCGCATGGCTAGAATGATGAGCAATGCTGATGCCTTCATCGCCTTACCAAGTGGTTTTGGTACTTTAGAAGAAATTTTCCAAATAGTCTCTTGGGCACAATTGAATATGCATCACAAACCGATAGGTTTGTTAAATGTTAACCATTTCTTTGATGGTCTGTTGTCTTTTCTTGATCATGTTGTGGAACAAAAGTTTATCCCACACTCAACACGACGAATTCTCATCTCAGCTTCAAATGCTGAAGAGTTGATTGATACTTTACAAGCATATGTTCATGTACCTGATTCAACTATGGCTCGAATAGAATGGACGACAGACAACCGCAGGAAGCGCAAGTTAGATTTGGATCTTCATCTGTAACTATATTAGGACATGCCATTGTTGTACTTCTTCTACTTTCTTAGGGTCAACTTGGATATTATCCTTACCAACCCTACTCCCTTAGAGTTGGTATAACTATCTTTAAATATTGCTTATGTTACTCTAAACTCTTGGAATATTCTAGTATATCATCAATAAATATAATAACAACTTGATTTAGGGATGGCTTAATTACTTATTCATTAAATCTATGAATGTAGTTGGGGCATTTGTTAATCCAAATGACATAACTAAAAACTCATAGTGTCTATGCCGACTCCTGAAAGCAATTTTTGTAATATCCTCTTCTCTTATCCTTAATTGATGATATTTAGATATCAAATCAAGTCAATTTTTTGAAAAATGTTAAGCACTTTCTAACTGGTCAAATAGATCATCTATATGAGGTAATGTGTATTTATTCTACACTGTCACTTTATTCAATTGTCTATAATCTATGCATAGTCATAGTGATCCATCATTCTTTTTCACAGATAAAACTGGAGCACTCCAAGTAAAAGTACTAGGGTTTTTAAATCCCTTGTCTAACATATCTTGTAACTATTTCTTTTTCAGTTCTTTAAGTTCAGTGGGTGCCATTCTATATGAAAATATAGACACTGGTTAGGTTCCAGGAAATAAATCAATACCAAATTCTATTTATTGTTTCGGCGTAATCCTAGCAATTCCTCAGGAATTACATCAGAAAATTCTCTAACCACTGGCACTTGATTTATACTGGTTTACTTAATATCAATATTTCTCAACATTGTCAAATAGTCTTGACATCTTTTTATAATCATTTGTGGGATATTAAAGCAGAGATTAGATTATTAGGTATCTCCCTACGATCCCATTGTATCAAGAAAGAAAATTCCCCAAGAATATTGAATTTAATCACCTTATAGTGATATTTCATAATGAAATGACATAATGCCAACTAATTCATACATCAAAGTCTACCATATTTAGACAACCGGGTACATCGGATGTCACATTCAAAAACCACCATATTTGGTATTTCTATCAATTCTTTAAATTCTCTACGATGTCTATCCCTTTCACGTTCAAGCTGTAATTGATCAATAGAAACTTCTTAAAATGTCACAATATTCATTCTATCTTATACTATAAACTTTAGCAACTTGAAATAGAAAGGAATTTGAAACCCTATAGATTCCCTCAGCAGCACCTAAAGTATAAATATGTCCGGCTCATATCGATACTAGAGGTCCTACTAAAGAATCCTTTGCTCTGATAGCCACAGGAAAACCTAATGCTCTGATACCAACTTGTATTGCCCTTAATTTACGTTACGTAAAATAAACATTTCTTTTCTATTATTAACTTGTAACACCCCTAATTTACGTTACGTAAAATAAACATTTCTTTTCTATTATTATTTTTGCAATCAGATATTTCCCAAAAAAATACATAATTCAATTCTTTATAATGGGAACAAATCCATATAAGATCTCTCATGTATACACAATATACATACCAAGTCTATAAACATTAAAGTACAGTAGAAACAGGGATCCTGCCTATAGCGTTCAGAGCACTCTAGAATACAAACACAGTATAATTCAAAAACCGTGAGTCTTGGAAGTAACGTAAACTCACCCAGAGAATATATCACCTATCTTCCGAATCAGACTCTGATATTCTTAAATGAAAAATGTGGAAATATCGTGTAGTGAGTTTGACAACTCAGTGAGCAAATAATTCCTCCTATGACCTCTTAGGTCAACATATGGATGTACTTATATTTTAAAATGTGTCACATAGAAAATACAGTTCAGAAGTACATTCATATGGGACCCGTATTTCAAATATTATCAAATCAAAGGATATTCAGCTATCCAAAACCATATGCATCATGGTATGATCATTAAACAAATGTTGTTATGCTCAACTGTATAAGCTATAGTAAAATATTATGATTTGAAGGTAAAATCATTACTTTTAATGCATCTGCCTCACTCAGCAATCTGGTCAATACAATGAAAATATAACACATTTGCTATACGCATAGTGACCTCGACCCCAGTCACAATAAGTGATCAGGGAATGTGAGTACATCACCCTACTGCCTCCTCACATTACCACTGTCACAATGCAATAAAAATATTTGCTATACGCATAGTGACCTCGACCCAAGTCACAGTAAGTGATCAGGGAATGTGAGTACATCACCCTCCTGTCTCCCCACATTACCACTGTCACCTGGTTAGAGCATCCCTCCCCCGGCTCACTCAGGCTAATAGGGCATCCCCTATTCGGTACCGTCACAAGCGATACAACTAGCCGATATTCATTAATACATATATATACATGTAAAATATCAAGCAACTCGCCATGAGCTTTACACTTGCCATTCAATCTTATTTATAATATGACATGCATCATGTAACAACTTTTTTTTTCTTTTATTCATTATTATACAATATAAAGTTCACATACACATCATTAATCAAAACGTACGTACAACATTTCAAACACATAAATATCTACATCTTATTTATTCTAGTTGGCCAATTCTGGAGATTCGGGTGTGGGTGGTTGCACCTTCACCGGGATCTGTGCCAACTTGTCCACAAACATTTTATTTAGGATCCACCCATCATAGAATAACTCGATCCAACGTGCACTAAAAGCTAGAGCTATAGAAAATCTGCATAACTAATTTTCTGAACATGATATGGAAATATAGTGAGAATTAAATCCCAGTAAGTTTAACAATAAATTATCATCAATATAGCTCATCACGTCATGTTCAGCTGTATAAACTACAGAAAATATCTTTGGTCACATGAATGCATTATATCTATGCACATAAGAATCATACAGTAATGATATGTATGACATGATTAACTATTTTCAGAATATTATATAATTACTATCAATTTATTCTCATATCAAGCTACCCGGCTCAGGGTGAGTATTTTCTACTCTCCGGTACAGGCTTTTCTCGCTCCGTCTGACATGGCCCACTTTCTCTGTCTTTTCTCATTAACATGATCATAACCGTTGGTAGGGCGTCCCCTACTGGTGCACCACACGGATTGCCATGTGACCGTGCTCATTTCTTTTCTTTTCACAATGATAGCCAAAAATATGCTTTCAATAACAAGTTGTGCATCAAAATATAACTATTACCATAAATCATTGGTAATCATGCCATGAACATAACCATTTCAAATATCACTATATAAAATATTTCCATGTTAGAATTTTACACTTAAGATGGTAAGAAGTTCATACAATGGCAATGGCTATGGCATATACTAGTCATTTATTATTTTCATTTATAAGATTCGTCTTCTTTTTTAAATATTAATTTCATCTCTTCATTTTCTTTATGCTTGACCTTTAGTCAATTTCTTCTTATTTATATCATTTCTAACACATGTTCTGACAAATTTATAGAGCATTTTCTTCCAATTTGATTTCTACTATTACCCTATAGTTAAAGAGGTTCATCTAGGGTAGAAAAATATTGAAAATAGGCTTCACCAGCTTCCAACACGGTCTGGCCATGTTCCGGGATACGGCCATGCTTTAAAAATACTTCAAATGTACTCAACAATAGCCTCGAACACGGCTAACCCGTGCTTGAAGCACCCAGAACACGGGCTGGCCGTGTTCTGTGACCTTTGCTCACTAATCAGAGCATAACTTCCTCATTTTAACGCCGATTGAGGTGATCTTGGTGTCTATGGAAAGTTAAGACAATTATCTAAAACTATTATGTTAATCTTATAGCAAAATAGTAATAAATCTTGGTGTTATTACTCCCTTAAATTCAATATTATTTCTTCTCGGGTAGGTTCTAACCTTTACTTACTAATCTGACTATAATTCCCACATAAGAATTCCAAATTAAGTGATTCCAGTGGGTAAACATCCATAACACATAAATATGTAATTCATATGTTAACCAATTATTTTAATTAATTATAGAATTTTCCCAGAAATTAAAACACCGAAGCTATCCTAACAAATCTTCCCTGATTAACTATTTTCTGACCTTTGTTTACTAATCCAAACATATCTACCTCATATGTACTATAAATTGAATGATTCCAGTGGCTAATAATCCGTGACACATATATCTATAATTCATATGTTAACAATTTATTTTAATTCCTTATATATTTTTCCCAGAAATTAAAACACCAAAGCTTAAAAGTCTGCCACCCATAGCCATACCCATGCAGAACTTTCTATACCAGCCTAAGTATTCAAACATACATCACATGGAAGATCAATATGTAACATGATAGCAACATCCATGACCAATCATCAAAGTTCTAAGATCAAAATCTCATATAAATATTATAAGTTTCAGAAGTTTTGTTCAAAAAGAAATATTGTTAAACTTACCTAAGAATTTTCCTAGCTCACTTAGTGAATTGGTTTTCTTGTTTCCTCTTGAAAAAAGTAGCAAGATTCCTCCCTTCCCTTAGCTTTTCTAGCAGCTTAGGTAAGAGAAGGAGGGTGAATTTTTGAACCTCAAGGATGAAGAAGAAAAATGGATTCAAGTGGAGATTAAGGTAACTTACCTTAAGTACTTAGCCTTCTAAACTTCTCCTTCTTCTTCCTTCCTTTCTTCTCTCTTTCTCTCCTTTCCTCACTCTACCTTGCTTCTATTTCTCTCTCTTCCTCACTTGGACGAAATTAAAATGTTGTAAGGGTGGGTTTTGCTTAAATAGACCACCAAATAATACACCTTTCATGATCATGGGTCTACCTTATCACAATTAGGATACACTTTGTTGAATTTTTGGAAAACAAACAACTTATATTCTTGTCTTCCTCTTCCTTAGTCAAGATATGCATAGAAAAAGGAGATGTGTATTTTAAAAATTATGATGATATGTTCTTAAGATAAGGGACAAGGTCCCTTTGACTTAGGGATTCATTTCCATTTTCTTTTGTCTTAAACATGTATGATAGGTTTGCCTTTTTAGGTGGCAAATTTCTAGCCCTTGAATCTCCATTATTTGGTTGATATTATTTGTGTGGAATATGAATGTTTTGTCCTAATGCAATGTATTATCATACCACTTGCTCAAATTATGAGTGTAGGATATAGATGTTTTTTGTCCTAAAACCTTGTATTATCATGCCACTTGCCAAAATTATGAATGTAGAATCACATCACTTGCTAAATTTTTGTCTTAATGGCATGTAACCTAATCTTTATTATTATTACATTATTATATCATCACCTAATTTATTTTATTTTATTTTTCCTCTTGGATTTGGGCTTATTCCTACCCATTATGGGCTTATTCCTACCCATTTTCTTTGTTTTGGATAAAATTCTACCTTTCTTGGAGGGCTTGGTCACATTTTCTTAATTTTTGGGCTATTGGTCCAATTACTATATCCTAGTCCAAGTCTATGTTTTATTTCTTGCTTAGGTTATCCAATGGGCTTGCTAGAAACTTATGTGAAGTGGAAAAACTCTATATGAAGTGTCCATAGGTAAAAGCCCAATGTATGGGTAAAGATTTTAAACTTAGTAACTCTAGTTCTTGAATTAGGAAAAATTACCCTAAACCAATGTTCTTGAAATTTTAAGACATTTACTTGTTTCTAAAAATTTACCTTCCTTATCCAAGAATTTTGCATCTCTTTAGTATGTTATTTCTAATTTTTTTTTCCTATTAGGTTTTTCCTCTTTATTTGTTCTCTTAATGTTAGAAACATTTTCTATGCATATACATAAGGTGAAGAATTTCTAAGGATTATATTTCCTTAGATATCTAAAATATTATCTAATAAATTTTATTTCCTTAATTAAATATTTATGTACTTTTATCGATAAAAGAAATGAAATTAGGGATGTTACACATCATTTTCACAAGTATATAACTTTACAAATCAATGCATCGTGCACATAATATTCACTTTATCAAATAATGATAAATACAAGTGAAATAAGATACATCATGAGTTCTGAATTCCATTTTCAAACACTATACTCTTCTTGAATCATATTTCAAATTATAAGTAGTTCAGATCATTTTAATGTATTTCAGAAATATATCAAAGTGTAAATATCTCATAAACATAATCATATACATTCTCAAATATCAAGAAGAGTATATGACAAGCCATAAGAAGAATCATCTACTCACAGGTAAGGGCTGCAGATTGTTCAACCCTAAAATCCTCGTTTCTGGTCTAAATTCGGTAAAATAAACCCCAAAATCGAGTCCGGAAGGTCCAAAAACCTTGAAAATGACTCCGGATTTGTTAAATTTCGCCTCTACGAGTTCAATCAACGCAGGTCAATGCTATGGACTATTCACCGCCAGAAAATACTATTTACCACCACTATTCATCGCAGGAAATTACTATTCACCATCACATAAAAAGTTACCAAATGACCGAAACGAATTTATATCCTAATTTTATCTAACTTCTGAATCCATCTACGGAGTTAAATTTCTAATTTAAGGTCTCTAAGTAAGAGTTTTAGAATTTACCTTTTTCTGAGATTTTCTACTTCAGATCTACGACGATTCAACGATGAATTTGAAAAACTGATCAGTCAAAATTGAAGTATTCTTCATCCTGAATCCAGTAACACCTTCAGTTTTGAGATCAGAAGCCAATAAGCACTCCAAATCTAGAGAAAAAGTTGAAGGTAACTATTGATTTACTATTTACTCACTATTCATCCATTTATTTTCTTTTCTGTTTTGCAACACGCCTCTGTCCTCCCCCTTCTCCTTTTTATTTATTTTATTATTATTATTATTTTTTAAATAATTATTATTATTATTTAATAATTGAATAATATAATTTTCTTTTATATAAATTCATATAAATTCTGTTTTTCATCTTAAAATATCCCAAAAATTTCTAAAAAATTACATTCTTGTAAAGCTTTAATTAAAATCTTAAATAATGACTTTTCTTGATAAAATTATTAATAAAAAAAATCATAAAATAAATATCTTTATACATATTAAAAAAAAGAATATTTCTAAAAATACAACAAAAATTCATTAAAGACCAATATAATTATTTCAAGCAAAACAATAATTATTTTCATTAAAAATAGATTTACTTTTAGCATAACATAATCATTTTTAAACAAATAAAAATATATTTGTTTATAACAAAACATTATTATTTAAAAATAAAAATTATGGGATGTTACAACTAGCACCAGAGTAAAACAACACCATAAGAGCAAATCCATAGATGTAGCATGTACCTTGAATTATTTCAGAGGATTGAGCTACCTCTTGGCCACTCATGGTAAAAACCCTTCCTTTCACCTGAGGTCTTGGTTCTGGCCGCTTCTCCATATTCTGTGGAGTTCTTTTCAAGATGACATTTCTGTCTGTATTTAAAGCAAACATCTGATCCCATGTAGCATGGCCGGTTACTATGCATACACCCGCACTTAGTACACTTGACTGTGGAAAAGTTTTTTTGGAAGGGTCAGGGACTTACAGTCATTGGCCTCTTGCCGGTATCCTATCTTTTTCCTCTAATATTTATGCCAAAGTTTTGTGGCACGTTCTTCTTTTTCCAGAAGTTCCGTCTTTGTTTCTCATCCTCCACTGCCCTCAAGCTCTTCTCTAGGAGTCTGCATTTATTTATAAGAGGTATAAATTCCCTGATCTCCATAGCTACAATAGCATTCCTTATCTCTGGGTTCAATTCCACTTCAAATTTAACAGCCTTCCATTCTTCATCAGGGTTAAATCGTTGGTAAGAGGAGAACTTAGACAACTCCTCGAACCTCACGATGTATTGGTCTATGGTCATGCTGCCCTGCCTGGGTTGGAGAAATTCAATCTCCTTCTCTGCCCACACAGTACTTGGGAAGTACTTTTCTAAAAAGGTGTCTTTGAACACCTGTCAGGTGATCTGCCTTCCTTGGTGAGCTAAAAGTTCTTTAACTCCACGCCACCAGTATTCTGTTTCATCTTTCAGCATATATGCAGCAAAGATAACTTGCTACTCCTCAGTACAATCCATCACTTCAAAGATTTTCTCCAGTTCCCTTATCCAACTTTCATCTACAATTGGGTCAAAGCCGCCTTGAAAAAAAGGTGGCTTAGTCCTTAGGAACTCAGATATGCCTTTATCATTCCATACCATCCGGTTATTAACATTATTCTCACCATTTGGGTTATTAGCATTCTAGAGGTATTGTAGAATTTGATTGGTGGTCGTGACCTAGTCTTGAATTGCCATGGCAAGATTGTGCAGGGTTTCCTCTGCATTGTTTGTCGGATTCATCCTTGGTGGTGCCATTTCTTACTGTGGCAAAAACAAAGTTATGCTGCTATTGAGGTGATAAAGCCCAATAGTTAGTTTCAAAAATATTTAACAACAATCATAACACCACCTCGGCATATAGCTAGGAAACACTAGTAATTTCTTACCTATATGAAATCAATAATCCCCTATATAGCACAACCACAACATATTTAAGACACTATAAGATTGATTCAGATAACCATCCACTCACTGACCATCTAGGATCGACCTGCTCTGATACCAATTATGTAACAACATTTTTTTACATATATACTTATATGTATATTTCTAAAATTTCATGAAGTCATTACCTTCTTACTTCTAACTATTTGACTCATAATAACATTCAATTAAATTAAGAAAATATAAATAAGGTTTAACGAATACCATTAACACTTATACAATTCTAGGTTCGCGTACACATTATTAATGAAAACAAATGTACAAAAATTAAACACATATAAGTCTACATTTTATTCATCCATATTGACCAGTTCCGGAGATACGGGTGCGGGTGGTTGCACCTTCACCAGGATCGTAACCAACTCGACCCAACGTACGCTAAAAGCCGGTTATAGAGAATATCTACATAACTTAGTTTTCTGAACATGATATGGAAATATAGTGAGAAATAAATCCTAGTAGGTTTAACAATAAATCATTAACAATAATGCTTGTCACGTCATGTTCATCTGTATAAGTTACAGCAATTATATTTAAGTCACATGAATGCACTTTATCTATGCACATAAAAATCGTACAGTTATGACATGTATGGCATGAATAACCATTTTCAGAATATCATAGAATGGTTATCAACTTTTTTTCATACCAATCTACCCCGATCAGAGTGAGTAATTTCTACTCTCCGATACGGGCTTTTCTCGCTCCGTCCGACATGGCACACTTTCTTTTCTCATTAACATATCATAGCCTTTGGTAGGGCGTCCCCTACTGGTGCACCACACAGACCTCCATGTGACCGTGCTCATTTCTTTTCTTTTCACATTAATAGCCATTAGTATGACTTTAATAACAAGTATGTTCATTATACTCACATGCCATAATTTTCATCAAAATATAATCATTACCAAAAATCATTGGTAATCATACCATAAACATAATCGTTTCAAATATCATGTTATAAAATATTTCTATGTCAAAATTACACACTTAAGATGGTAAGGAGTTCATGCAATGGCAATGGCTATGGAATACACTTGTCATTTATTATTTTCATTTATAAGATTCTTCTTCTTTTTTAAATATTATTATCCTCTCTTCATTAAACAAAGTATAACACCCTCATTTTAAATCTGATTAAGGTGACCTTGGTGTCAATTGGAAGATAAGACAATCCTGTAAAACCCTTATGCTGTACATTTTAGTGAAATCTTAAGTAATCATGGTGTTACTACTCTCTCAAATTCAATGTTATTTCTTCTCGGGTAGGTTCAGACCTCTACTTACTAATCAAACCATATCTCCCTGGTATAAACTCCAATGGAGGTGATTCCAAAGCCAATAAAACAATAAGCTATTTATATAAAACTTTCATTTTTATCATTTCTTCAGATTCCTTATGAATTATTCCCAGAAAATCGAAAACAAAAACACTTACATTTACCTCCCTGGATTCTAGACTGATTCTAAACTTTACTCATTAATTAGTCATATCTCTCCCATATGGATTCCAAATTAGGTGATTTCAGAGCCTATAGATCTGTGATGTATATATCTTTATTTATTATGTTAACAATTTCCTTTAATTCCCTACATATTTTGCCTAGACATTCAAACAGATAAGCATACTTAATAGATTCTTCCCTAGTTACCTAGTTTTTGACCTTTGCTAACTAATCTAACCATATCTCCCTTATATTGATTCCAATTTGAATGATTCTAGTGGCTAAAAATCCGTGAAACATAGATCTACATTTTTTATGTTAAGCATGTCTTTTAATTCCCTACAGAACTATCCAAAAAAATTTAAACACATAAGCATACCAGATTGATTCTTCCCTGGTTAATCATTTTCTGACCATTGCTTACATATTAGGCAATATCTCCCTCATCTAGACTCCAATTTTAAGGGATTTCAGTGGCTAAACATCCTTGAGACATAGATCTACATTTTTTATATTAACTATTTCTTTTAATTCCTAACCGATTTTTCTCATAATTTTAAAAATAAAAGCTTCCCTAGTTACCCCGAAATCCAGCTTCCTAACCAATCCTTTCTTAAGGTTTTAGTTCATCATTATATTACACCCTCTTCCATTTTCTTTACATTTAATCATATTCCATCAATTTTTCACCACATTCAAATATACAAAATAATATCATAAAAATCATAAAATTTTTACCACCCATAGCCATACCTTTGCAGAACTTTTCACACAAAATGTAATGTCCAAAACATCCATCATATGCAAAATAACATGTAACATGATATAGCAACATCCGTGACCAATAATCAAAGTAGAAAATGTTGTAAATTTTATCAAAGTTCTAAGATCAAAATCCCACATGAATGTTACAAATTTCAAAACTTTTCTTCAAAAAAAATATTGTTAAACCTACCTAAAGATCTCCCTAGCTCACTTAGTGAATTCTTTTTCTTGTTTCCTCTTGAAGGAAGTAGTAAGATTCCTCCCTTCCCTTAGCTTTTCTAGCAACTTAAATAAGTGAATGAGGGTGAGTTTTTGAACCCCAAGGATGAAGAAGAAAGATGGATTCAAGTACAGATTAAGCTTACTTACCTTGAGTACTTAGTCCTCTAGACTTTTCCTTCTTCTTCCTTCCTTTCTTCTCATTTCTTTCTCTCCTTTCCTTACTCTAACTTGCTTCTATTTTTTCCTCTCCCTCACTTAGACAAATTATAATGTTATAGGGGTCGGTTTTGCTTAAATAAATTATCAAATGATTCAACTTTCATGATCATGGGTCTACCTTATCACAATTAAGATTCACTTGGTTGTTGTTTGGGGGAAAAACAACTCATGTTCTTGTCTTCCTCTTCCTTAGTCAAGATATACATAGCAAAAGGAGATTTATATTTTGAAAATTATGATAATATGTTCTTAAGACAAGGGACAAGGTCCCTTTGATTTAGGGATTCATTTCATTTTTCTTTTGTCTTAATCAAGTATGATAGATTTGCCTTTCTAAGTGGCAAATTTTCAGTCGTTGGATCTCTCTTGCTTGGCTGAAATTATTTGTGTAGGATAAGGATGTTTTGTCATAATGCTATGTATTATTATCCACTTGTTGAAATTATGAATATAGGATATAGATAGTTTGTCCTAATGACATGTATTTTTACCTACTTGTTGAAATTATGAATGTAGGATATAGATGTTTTGTCTTAATGCCATGTGACCTAATCTTGATTATTATTGCACTACTATTTTCTCACATGATTCTTATTTTTTTCCCCTCTTGGATTTGGGCTCATTCTTACCCATTTCCTTTGCTTTGGCTAAAATTCTACCTTTCATGGAGGGCTTGGTCAAATTTTTATAATTTTTGGGCTATTAGTCCAACTTCTATATCTTAGTCCATGTCTATGTTTTATTTCTTGCTTAGGCTATGCAATGGACTTGCTAGAAACTTATGTGAAGTGGAAAAACTCTATATGAAGTGTCCATAGGTGAAAGCCTAATTTATGGGTGGAGATGTTAAACTTAGAAATTTCTAACTCTTGAATTAGGAAAAATTACCCTAATCCAATCTTCTTAATATTTTAAGATCTTTACTTACTTCACAAAAAAATTTATCTTCCTTACCAAAGAATTTTGCCTCTCTTTAGTATGTTATTTCTAATTTTTCATATTATGTTTTCTCTCTTTACTTGTTCCTTTAATGTTAGAAACATTTTTTATGCATACAGATAAGGTGAATAATTTCTAAGGATTATATTTCTTTGGATATCTAAAAATTGTCTAATAAAATTTATTTCCTTAATTAAATATTTATGTACCTTTATTAATAAAAAAAACAAAATTAAGGATGTTACATATCACATATACATGCCCTTTCTCAAGGCAATCATATAGCTTTATAAATCAATGCCACATACATAAATATTCACTTTACCATTTAATGAAAAATACATGTCGTATCAGATATATGATGAGTTCAGAAATCCATTTTTAAAACTATACTCTTCTTGAACTATATTCCAAATTGTAAATAATTAAGATAATTTAATCCATTTTAGAAACATATAAAAGTGTAAATAAGTTTATAAACATAATCAATTACACATTTAAAGATCAAGAAGAGTATATGGCAAGTCATAAAAAGAATCATCTACTCACAAAGTTAGGGTTCCAAGTTGGACAACCCCACAATCCACGCTTTTAGTTCAAATTTTTCCAAATAGACCCTAAAAATGAGTCCGGAGGGTCCAATAACCATGAAAATGACTCCAGATTCGCAAATTTTGGAATCTGGGAGTTTAGTCAAGGCAAGTCAATACAATAGGGTGTTGGAGTCACGCTCTGCACGTGCCACTGCAGGGTCTGCGCATAGGCGTCACTCACCGAAGAAGAAGCGATACGTAGGGGCGCGTGCAAGGGAGTATCAACTTGAAATTTGAGATCCTAAGGTTTCGATACTTTTTGGATCCATCTATGGTGTTAGTTTTTGCGTTTAAGAACCACAGATAGGAGTTTCAGAAATTACCTCTTTAGTTGATTTTTTCCTCCATTTTTCGACCAGTCTCTGGCTAATTTTTTAGAAACCAATTGGATGGATTTGTAGAACTCTTCATTCTGAGTCGGTTGGTGGCGGTGGTGTTGAAATCCGAGGTCCGAAAGGGGTAGAATTCTAGAGAGAAGTTTCAGAATTTTGGGAGAGAAAAATTTAGAAGGGAGAGAGAAAAATCTAAAATTTCTATCTCCTTGTGTGGTCAAGGCTCTTAAAATATCCCGGGAGACCTTTCAGCAAAAAGTAACTTTTTTGATGGAGGTCCATGCAAATTTTTCTTATTTACAATTTGACCCCTAAACTTTCAAGAAATTGCATTTTGGCCCAAAAACGTAAATTCTCATATTTTCTTTATAATTCTTCAACCCATGTAATAAATAAACATATTTTCAACGGTTCTTATCTTCATTTTCAAAATCCTCTTTTTTATTTAAATTTTCTTTAATTTAGGATTTCCTTTAAATTTTAAGACTATTACAAATTAAAATAAATGGTTAATATGAAAAATATGGATATGTGTCTCACGAATTTTTAGCCATTGGAATCACTCAATTTTGAGTCCATATGAGGTAGATATGGTTAGATTAGAAAGCAGTGGTCAGAAAAATGGTTATTCAGGGAAGAATCTGTTAGGAAAGCTTTTGTGTTTGAATTTCCGAGAAACTTATGTAGGGAATTAAAATAACTAGTTAAAATAAAAAATTTAGATATATGTCTCATGGAAATTTAGCCACTGGAATCACTCAATTTGAAGTTTATATGAGGGCGATATGGTCAGATTAGTAAGTAAAGGTCAGAACCTACTCGAGAAGAAATAACATTTAAGTTGATGGGGTAATATCACCAAGATTCTTTAAGATTTCACTAAAATCTTCAACATAATAAATTTAGATAATTGTTGTATCTTTAAATTGACACCAAGATCACCTAAGTCAAAGTTAAAATAAGGGAGTTATACTCTGATTAGTGAGAGAAGGTTAAGCAGGACGAAAACTTACATCAGAGAACAACACAACATAGAGCATGGCTGTGTTGCAAGGCATGACCAGGCCGTGTTTTGTGCTAGAATGGGAATTTTGAAGCCTAAAGTATGGTTGTTTTACAGGAAATGGCCAAGCCGTATTATAGGATACGTTTAGGCTGTGTTAAAAGCTGGTAAAACTTATTTTCAACATTTTTCTACCCTAAATGAACCTCATTAACTATAGGATATTAATTGAAACCAAAATGAAGAAGAATGCCGTACTAAAATTTTTAGAACATGTGTTAGAAATGATATAAGTTGGAGGAAAGTGACTAGAGGCCAAGCATAAAGAAAATAAAGAGATAAAAATAATATTTAAAAAAGAAGAAGAATCTAATAAATGAAAATAAATGACTAGTGTATGCCGTAGTCATTGCCATTGCATGAACTCCTTACCATCTTAAGTGTGTAATTTTGACATGAAAATATTTTATAAAGTGATATTTGAAATGATTATGTTCATGTCATGATTACCAATATTTTTGATAATGATTATATTTTGATAAAAAATTATAGCATGTGAGTATAATGAACATACTTGTTATTGAAATCATATTTTTGGCTATTAATGAGAAAAGAATAAGCATGGTCACATGGCGGTCTGTGTGGTGCACCAATAGGGGACGCACTACCAACGGCTATGGCTATGTTAGTGAGAAAAGAAAGAGAAAGTGTGCCATGTCAGACGGAGTGAGAAAAGCCCGTACCAGATAGTAGAAAGTATTCACCATGACCAAGGTAGTTTGATATGAAAATAAATTGATAGCCATCATATGGTAATATGAAAATAGTTATTCATGCCATACATGTCATTACTGTATGATTTTCATGTGCATAGATAAAGTGCATTCATGTGACCTAAGATATTTGCTGTAGCTTATACAGATGAATATGACATGATGATCTATATTGATGATAATTTTAATTTATTGTTGAACCTACTGGAATTTAATTCTCACTATATTTTCATATCATGTTCAGAAATTTAGTTTTATAGATTTTTCTTTGGCTCTGGCTCTTAGTGTACGTTGGATTGAGTTACTTTATGTTGGGTAGATCTCAAAAATTAATAAGGTATTTGTGGTCGAGTTGGCTAAGATCCCAGTGAAGGTGCAACCACCCGCACTCGGTCAATATGGATGTTATTAATTAATGTGTGTAAACCTTAATTATGCTTGGTTAAATTAATTGAATGTCATTATGAGTAAAATAAAGGTAATGACTTCATGAGACTTTTAAAATATATATAGATATATATATACATATATATGTATATATCTGTGTATATATATGTGTATATATATGTATATATACACATATATATACACAGATATATACATATATATATATATATACATATATATACATATATATATATATATATACATACATATATATATATATAGATATATATATATATACATATATATATATCTATATATATATATATGTATGTATATATATATATATATATATAGATATATATGTATATATATAGATATATATATATATATATATATACATACATACATATATATATAGATATATATATATATATACATACATATATATATATATATATATATATGTATGTATATATATATGTATGTATATACATATATATATACATACATACATATATACATACATACATATATATATACATACATACATATATATATATATAGATATGTATGTATATATATATATATATATATATATATATATATATATATATATATATACATACATATCTATATATATATATATATATATATATATATATATATATATATATATATATATATATGTATGTATGTATGTATGTATATATATATGTATGTATATATGTAAAACAAAATGGAGTTGTTACATCGCATGTCTTCTTGACTAGTGGGGTGGCAAACTTTAGTAAGGATGTTGAGTTTAGGCAAATCCCATATCGACAAATCATGGAAGAATTTTGGACTTTGACATGGGAAAAAATTTCATGGTTCTGGTTCAAAATCCTTATAATTAAGATAATTCAAATTATTGTATAAGTAAGATAAAATAGATTGAGTTAAATTAAAACCAAATAGAAGGAATCAAATAAGTTAAGATAAAATAAAATATAAAGAAAAATATAATTTGTATTCCATATCATTAATAATTAAGAATATTGTACTCAAATCCTAAAATATCCGGTAAGTACTTATATATATATATATATATATATATATATATATATATATATATATATATATATATATATATATATATATTGATTTAGAAGTGCAACTACTTTTTTTTATAGAACATATTCACACTTAAATATATGTACATAAAATTTGTAAGTAGGAAGATAAATTTTAAATTCATTTTAACCTGTGAATATTCTTTAAAATAATAAGATGACAATAATTGATGTTAATGTATAATAAAAGTAGAATTAACTCTAGAGTTTATAGTAAGTATGTAAACTATACATACTTACACATAAGTATAGTAATTGAAATTGTAGGAACCACACTTATGTGAGAGTAGTTAATAAAATAATATTTTTTCAATTAGATGTTGGAAATATGAGTTTGAGGAACCAAATTCAAAATATCTGGTATATGCTTTTATTGTTTCAAATACATAATTGGTGTAAGCAAATTAAATGATTTGGTAGGTGGTTTTGATTTTGCTATTTTAAATGATATATCGTAAATAACGGTGTGTATAGTAGGTTATAATTAGTATGTGTTCCAGAAAAGAAAGGTTTAAGCCTCATGTGGAGATAATCTGAATGGAGAAATATTAAGTTATTCTTAGGTATCCTTTTCTGGTCATGCTATGATTTGTATGAATAACTTTATTCTACATACTATATTTATATGATTTGCTCACTGAATCGTAAAACTCACACCTTTCTATTATATTTTTTCAGATAAAAAGGACTTATGCCAAAAGTTTTTGAAAGGTATATAGCTGCTAGTGAACCTAAGGAAATTTATACTGAGTTCCTTTTTTATTGAGTGTGTATTTATTTGCTGAAGAGTCTAAAGTTGCTTCAATACCATAGACAGGGTTTGTGCTTCCAATGTTTGTTTGTAAAACGTTTATGTGAGGTCTTTATATGAAATAATAAATATGGAATGAATGTGTTAAATAATTTTTTTATCTATATGATTGGTAGGGATATTTATATTCATGGTTTTCAAGCTAGATCCTTATTTATATTCTTAATGAAAATAGGAAAGTTATTTTATGATTCATTTATATCGCCCTTTGATTTCCAAGAGTATGTTTCTGATTATTAGGCTTAAGGAATGAGGTAACTATCATTTCGTGCTAGTCACATGCTTAGAAACTTGGGTCACAAAACTAAGGTTCATGGTGCACCAAGGTTAGCATTTACTGTTGCTAACAAATAATGTTATTACAAGTTTCCTCCTTAGAAATCAATATGTTAAAATAATTTCACAAACACAGAAAATCAAAAGACCCTCAATCTATTCAATCTTTACCCTCAAAGTCACATTTAAATCCATGATGATTACATAGCATAATTTTTAGAAATAATGACTCAATGTTTTATTCCAATCAAGAAATCTTAAACCATTTGATGGACAAACACATTTTTCGATAATCAATACTAACATATCAATTTAGTATTAGAGATCAAAGTTTCAATGTAACATATGCTCATATTAAAATGCTAGCTAATACATATATTTGTAAATATATAAAACATATTTTAGAAATGAATACAATATTAAAAATGTGCTATAATATATATTATCTATTCATAGGCTATAGGTTCAAGATTGAGTGATGCTTATGGTAACTTCCAAAGCTAAAACAAAAAAAATAACTTCATAATCGAAATTAGGACATCGAAAAACTTAGAAAACAACCTCAAAATGTTAGTTACTATTCACAATAGCCTAAAACAATGTTCATGTGGGATAAAAATTCGTCATATGGCTATGAAACATTGAACCCTCAAAATTTGCATACTTCTAAGACTACCTACGGTGTTAAAATTTCATTTTAAGGTGCCTAAGGATGCTTATTTGAAGCATACCATTTTATATATTTCTTGAATTTTTTGGCTAGATTTCCAGCATCCTTTGGTGAAACCAATTAGTCCAAAACATAACTATCATCGTCATGAGTCTAATGATACCTTCGGTATCTCAAACAGAGATCTAGATTGGCATGAATCTTAGAGAAAAGGTGGAAAAAGCTTTTAGAGAAAGAAAGAAAGGGAGTAACAGTAGTGAGGGAAGAAAATAGGTAAAGAAACCCTGTAGTGAAGCATTAAAAGACCAAGGAGCATTGTGGTCGTTTCACTAGCTGTCGCTACCTTGGGCCTTATGGAAACTGAATCTTGTGTGTTCTGCTTTTATTGTCTTGACACTAAAAATTATGTACTACTAAAATAGTAACTCATTTTCCTATCATCACGACGGTGGGCATGTAGGGTCATGACAATAGATCACTTACAAAGAAAAACATTGATATATCCATCAAAATGTTCTGTATCTTTCATGCTACCTTCATGCAACTTATAATTCATGTTTAAACCTTCATAAAACCCTTAATTACACTCTTAAACCATAAAATTTCTTAACAAAACTTTATATAAGATAAACCACATGAAAATATGCATATACATACATATATTTAAAACAAAACATACTCATTAAGGTAAAATAAAAATTATTTAAGGCAAAACATATTTTCTTTAAGCAAAATAGAATCGTTTAAATTAGAGATATAGGGATTGTTTGTTTCTTATTTTTAAAAACTATTTTCTAGTTTTGGTTGTTTTCAAAACAAAAAAAACTCGTTTGGTAACTATTTTTTGTTGTTGTTTCGAAAATAAATTTTGGAAATAAGTTATTTTTAAAATAGAAAAATAGAAACAAAGGAAAGTTGTTTTTGTTTTCAAAACACAGAAAAACAAAAACCAACATGTTTTCAAAATAGTTTAACAAACAGATTTCTTTTACTTTTGTTCTACAGAATAATTTTTAAACACAGTTTTCAAAAACAGTTTAAAAAAAAAATAAAAACAGAATCAAACAAACATATACTTTTTTATAAGAAAACATAGTCCTTTTAAAAGACACTACAGAGATGGCATGCTAGTCAGATTAAATTTGGCCACACTAGCTTTTTTTGTCATTAGGAAAATATTACACCATGTAAAAAAATATGGGTTGAAAATCCTAATCAACTACCAACTCTTAACTCTCTAAAATTTTTCAAACAATTGAATAACTATTAATATGCAAACTAAATTAAACTAACTAACTAACTAATATGCAAAACTAACTATCACTGAAATTTGATGGCCTCAGAATTCCAATTTTACTTATCACTTTACTTCTCTCATCCTTTCCTCATTATTTATTTTAATATCTAGAATTGTTAACTTAAGCACTTAGATATTTATAAACCTTGCTCAAGATAGATAAACATAAATATTTACAAGATAAACCCCAAAAAATGTCAATAATTTAGCAATAATTCAAAAATTAGCTACAAGCTTATAAAGGATATGCTAGGCATGCATGTATATTGTAATCCTAACATACAAATTAACTCTTTCCTTTCTAAGCTATTGGAGATTAATCCTATGTTATTTAATTCAAGGTCTTGACATATAAATACCTTTATGAAGAATAATTATGATTAACCAATTATCTAACTAGTTGCAAAGCAAATAGAAGCATTAAGAACCAAATTGAATAAACAACTCATGAATAATAAAAACAAATAAGAAAAAGGAATATAAATAAAACTACATGATAATATTTATCAAATCCTTAGAAAACTAATATGATGCATAATTAAACCTAAAAATAGAACATAAAGGAAATAAAACACAAAAGAGAAACAAGAAAAGAATATAAATCAAGAGGACTTTTCCAAGCCTCTCAATATCAAACTCTAATTTGTTGGTCTTCCAATAATCACATTTTTTTCTTCATTTCGGTGTTGTTCGATCCATTTGGGACTAGAGAAGTCCTTCATAAAGTTTCCCTAGGCCTACTATTTAAAATTTAGGTGAAAAGAAGAAATTAAAGATGAATTAGGAAACACTATAGGCCCAAGATAATAGTAATTTGAATTTTAGATAGCTTAAAGATTGTAAAACTATGGTTGGTATTATCATGGGTACACAAAATATAATTAATGTCTTACCTAGAACTACTTGTAGTAGTGGGAATAAGGGTTGATCCCGTAAAGACTGGTATTACTTTTTGTGAAGGTAAGAAGGGGGTTTTGAAAGATGTAAATAAACTACTGAATAATGAATGGAATGATTGAAATAAAGGAATATGAGATAAATCAATGATGAGAGTGTTAGTCTGGGTTGATATCCACCATTAAGGATTGCATCAATCATTAATAATATAATCAATTCTATATTGAATATCTACCATTGGGATGTTATCCATGTTTCTCCCTAGGTTTAGTTAATTGATAACAATCACTTCAGCTAACCTTAATCATTAGGTAATCTTAGACAATCGGTAAAATTTAACTTATTAATTGCATGAAGAACTAGATAAATAGAGAGTTAAAAAATATAGAAACATTAGTTTATTTAATCTAATTAATTATTCTCCAGAGGATAACCATTCATAATCATACAATTATTAACCCTATTTGCCTCTTAAATCGAAAGGATCAAAATTTTATTGATGTATGATTCAAAAATAGATTGAAATAACTAAACCACTAGTGTACACCCTAGCTATCAATTGAAACAATCATGGAAAGAAAAATAGATGAATAATTAATATCCAAATAAAATTGAACAATCAAACTTTAATCCAATCTCGTTATGCATAAAATCCTTGAGGTTTTAATCTTTCTTATCTAACAAAAGAGAATTAGCCACGTAGGGCTATGAGAAAACCTAAGAGAAGAGAGAATTAAGAGAATTCTTGATGATATGATGTCTCTTTGATTCTTTCTTAACCTTTTATTTATAGACTTTTACAACCCTAAGGGCTTAAGATTTCTTTAGGTCATGTTTTGGGTCATTGGACTGCGTTTTAGGCCCATTTTCAAGTGATTTTGGGACAAAATAAACTTCTTATAGTGATGAGCACTGTGCCTCTCATTTGTAGCATAGCACCACTTCAGACTTTTTTACATAGCGCCACAACATTGATTTATGGGCATCGTGGCACTAAGATTTCTGTAAAATTTGAAATATTTCCAATATAATAGTTGTAGCTTTGTGTCATAGATTTCCATAACTAGTAAAATCACCTCTATCATATCTCATATGGTTAGGTTATGCCTTAATTAGTGATGAAAGGTTAGGATTCATTGTGTGGCACATTGGCGGGCAGTACTAAATTATGAGCACCTCAAGGCTTTGATTTCTCCAAAATTGACCAAAGTGGTCAACATAAAAGTTATAGATTATTTTTTTTATATTTCCATAGGTGCTTGAATTAACTTAATTTAAGTTCGTATGAGGGCATTATGGCCTGATTAGTGCCAAAATTTATAGACTCACCACAACTCAACATTTTTTAATGTATTTGTTCTCTTTTTCTCCTTTTTTTTCTTCTTCATTTGCTCCTACAACACAAAACACAAACTTACGTTAATTTCTAATAATATTATACCTAAATCAAATAAAAATTAAGTTTAAAGGTATTAAAATCATGTTTAATTATGTATACATCAAATACCTTCACACTTAACATTTTGCTTGTCCTAAAGCAAAATAATCCTTAAAGACAAACTCCAGAATCAATGTAGGTAGTGAGCATTAGGCTTACCAAACTTTTTCCTCATAACATGAAAATATGCTTAAGAAAAATTTCAAAAAGATCATAACCATGCATATAATTAACTCAAATATAATTCATAATTTATTCTCTTGAACCCTAAGTGCGTGTGTGTCTTTGCGTTAGTTAATTTTCTTTACCCAGGTGAGTTTATATATCTAAAAATTTGAAGTGTGGTACTTTAATTGCTTTAGAGTTCTATAGGCTTATTTTTCATGTCACTATGCATTAATGTAGGGTAAAACTAGCTCTAGGATCAATAGGGTTTTATTTAACTTGTAATGTGGTTAGGGTATAGGGTAGGATAGAGGATTTAATTTTTAGGTTTAATCACCCAACACCATATATTATATTTGATTTCTCAAGCTTTTTTAAGTTTAGGGGATTTTTCCCTACGCTCATTTTCTAACACTAGCTGAAGTTATTCATTCTTTTTCTATGATTCTCTATTTATTTTTAACCCATTGCCTAGGCTTTCATTTTTTCTTTTGATTTTTCTTCTTTTTCTTGGATTTTACTTTGTTTCCTTTACTCTACCCTTCAACCCTTTAAGTAATGAAGCTCTATAAAACAAATTTTCAACAAAATAATCATGAAGTGAGTGAATAAAGTAAACAATAATGATATTTATCATAAAATTTGGCTTTTGGCTCTTTTGTGGATATAAAATAAAAGTTCAATTAAGCTTAAGTAGAGGAAATAAGGATATATAATTATATTAGGATTTGCTTGAAAGGCTCAATCTATTAAAGAAATCCTAAATCATCTCCTAATGTTAGCCAAGGATTTTTTCTCAAGTGGCATTCAACATAAACCTTCTTTAAGTAAAAGATAAATTAAATGCCTAAGTTTTTTGTGCAAAAAGGTTTTAGGATTCTGTAGTCAAAATAAATTGCAAGAGTTAAAATTACTCATAAATATGATTTTTCTATATTTTTGAAAAGCTGAATTTTGTGTGTGGTAGTTATATCATTGGCTATTGGCTTAGTCTAATACCTCAAAACATAAATTGAAACATTTACATAATCACTCAACTTGGTAAACACAATAAAAGTGCAATGGTTGTGAAAATAAAAAAATTAATGCTCAAATGGGGGTTTACAATCATTTAGTCAAATATACTTCCACCCTCACACTCAAACTTTTTACTATCCTTGATGTAAAATAAAGATGAGAATAATGAGGGAGATATGAGTTCAGTGAACTTTCTTAAATTGTTTCGGGTGGAATGAAATTTACATTGCTTGACCCTAAATTATTTTGATTTTTGCCACTTTTTTTTTAAATTCTAAGAAATATTATGTTGGTTTGCCTCTTAATAAGAGTTTTTGTTTAATGTCGTTAGCTCGACTTACAACTCTTTATTTCATTCAGGGGGGATACTTGATGTCGACTTTAATTTGGAATTTTTGAGAATGATTTAAGCCTTAAAGTTCTACTGTATTATAAGAAAACACATTAGTAATAACAAGGGGCCCATACTAAGGGAGATTTTTCTTACCTTTATGGGGTTTAGCCTCTTTGACAGATAAAGCTTGATGTAGTTCTACAGTTGGATTTATGCCTTTAAGGTTTGCAATTGTTTTTTGCAATGGCACTTCCTTGTTTTTGAAAAATATTTATTAACATCTCCTCTTTTTGAGCACCTAAGTTTTTGCCAATTATGATAGGCGGTGTCTCCCCAATTTTCAAGTACTTTGGGTGGCTAGGAAGAGATTTCAAGCTTGATCCAAGATCTTGTAAAATAGGAGATACAAATGTTTCATTAAAAATTGGTAATAAAGTTGGAGGATCCTTACTTATTTACTGTACTTTTCGGGCCTTATTTGATGCTACAATATTCTCCTATAAATCAATATTCAGGGCTAGTTCCTCAACCTTTTTATTAGAAAGCTCCCTAATAGTAACATCCTATCCTTCATAATTTTTCCTTCAAATTCCATTGTTACAATATTATCCTATAATTCAATTATATTAATATCATAGACTTGATGATTATCAGTAAGATCTTTCATAGCATTACAATTACTATACTTGATAATTTTGCCTTCAAATTCCATTGTTAATGTGCTACTATGAACATCTGTTATAGCTTTAGATGACTTTAAGAATGGTCTCCCTAGCGAAATTGCATTGGTTTGATCACCATTCTCTAAATTAAGCACATAAAAATTAGCAGGGAAAATTAAATCATTGACTTGCACTAAATATCCTTAACTACACCCTTAGGAAGGTTGTTAGATTTGTTAGCTAATTAAATTGTAACAATAGTTTCTTTTGTCAAATTAATGCAACTTGTTAGCCACAATTATTGACAATTACCACACCTAATTGCATCTATAAATAGAGGGTTTGAGAAGGCTTATGGGAGAGCTAACAGTGATCTTGGGAAAATTTTTGTTGAAGTTCTAAGTGCTTGTAATATTTTTCTCTCTTTAGACATTTTCTATCTTTACTTTCTTTCATAATATTATCATGCTTTTTCATCTTTTATTTTGCTTTCTTACCTTGATTATGGAGAACTAATCTTTAATACTAAGGTGAAAGGGTGAAACTCTTGGTATGAAAATAATAATTTATCTAACTCTTAATTTCAATGTTTATATTTGATTTTGTATTTATCTTCTTATTTATTTTCTTGTTATTTTTTTTTCTTAGAGAATGTCTTTGTCGCCTCTCTGTTGTTATTTTCTTTCTTAGAGGATGACTTTGTTGCCCTTCTGTTATTTATATTCTGATTATTTTCTTTTTTAGAGGATAACTTTGTTGCCCCTTTGTTATTTTTATTTTATTTTATTTCTTAATGGCTGGTTTTACTGCCTAATTTATATTGTTATTATTGACTTTGCCACCTATCTATTGTTATGTTATTCTTCCTTTTACATCTTTTCATTTTTAATTTTGTAAAGTGTGAATTTTGATACATTGTAGACCATCTTTGGCACAATAAATGCTTGAATCATTCTTGATTTATTGTAGACAATATAATGATTGGCACAGTGTATACTTGAATCTATTTTACAAGAGTTGTTTTATTATTAGTAATACAATAAAAAGAAGGAAAATACACTTCATATGTAAACTAAAGTGAGTTTAAGGTAACATATCTTCTGAATGGAACCTCATTTATGTGAGGATTCCATTTGAGTAATAAAAAAGTTAAAACTTATTTTTATTTGATATACCAAGAGTGGATCCCTTAACCTTAGCATATTTCTTTAGTTTGAATACATTTCTATTTAATTTTAGTATTTTATTTTTTGCATACTTTGCTCAAAATTCTTCTCACAAAAGAAAATCTTGGCAATTAGGTTAGAAATATTTATTTTGGATATGAATTTGATTTTTTCTCAATTGGAAATCCTTGTAGGATCAACCTCACATACCACTAAATCTATACTCTAATAGATTCGTACACTTACGAATTTTAATTAAAACGACAAGTTTTTGACGCCATTGCTGGGGATTTTGACGAAAAAGTTAATTATATCCAGGCAAGTATAATTCTTCTACTAGTTATTATTTAGAATATTTATTTATTCTTTGTATATAAAATTTTCTTTGTGAAAAAAATATTTATTAAAAATTTGTGTGGTAATTTGGGTGTGTAAAATTAGTTGATTTTGACAACAAGGATAAAAATTCCTAAGGAGTATGAATTTTAAGTAAGACTATTGTGATTTCTCCACATTTTCTTGGGAATCCAATAATTGAATACCACCCACTATTACTAATGTAACATCTCTAATTTCATTTCTTTTATTAATAAAGGTACATAAATATTTAGTTAAGGAAATAAAACTTATTAAACAATTTTTAGATATTTTAAAAAATATAAGCCTTAGAAATTCTTCACCTTATGTGTATGCATAGAAAATATTTCTAACATTAAGGGAATATGTAAAGAGATAAAACCTAATAGGAAAAATTAGAAATAACATCCTAAAGAGAGGCGAAATTCTTGGGTAATCAGAATCACAGTGCAGCAGGATGAATCCTAACATTTGGTCACTAATTTGGGTGTATCTCCTTTAATTTAAATCTTATTAAGGTGACTCTAGCGGCGATGGAAAAAAGAGACATAGAGCTATAATTTTTGTGTTTGGTACTTTGATAATTAATTTTGTTTAATGTTGACATTGTGATTTTTAGTGTTTTTTAATTCCAAATGAAACTCGGCGGGCCGAGATTTAACCTGGAAACAACCCTACGTCATTGAAGAGCAGCCAATCTATAAAAAAAGGGGAGAAAGCAAGCATCAAAGAACATGAATTTAATCATTCAAGCACTTAATTAACTTCTTTAATTCTTGTTTAGATTTTCTTATGGCCCTGCGTGGCTAATTTATTTTTAGTTGGTAGAGGAAGATTGAAACCTCAAGGGATCGTTATGCATTGTGAGATTTAGAATAGATTTTATTAGTTCAATCTTAACCGGGTATTGATTATTCATCTACCCTTCTCTTTTCTTAATGATTATTCATATAATTGGTAGGAAGGCCTACTAGTATATTATCTTTTTTAATCTACAGTTGAATTAGGTTTTGAACAAAGTTTTTATTACTGTATTCATGAAGCAAATAAGGTTAAGAATTTTGGATTATAAATCATTAACCCTATGATGAATGATCAACTAAATTAAATATAACTTATGTGTTTATATTTATTTAGCTTTATCAGTTTCTCTTGTTCTTCATGCAATTAATAGGTTAGACTTTACCGATGTGCTAAAGGATATCTTATTAATTAGGGTTTAATTGGTGCGATTGTTATCAATTTACTAGGCTAAAGGAAGAATAGGAATAGAATCCCATTGGTAGATATTTGATTTAAGATTAATGATATTGTCAATGATCAATGTAATCCCTTAATGGTGGATATCCAGCGAAACCAACGTCTCTCTCATTAATTACTGTCCTAATTGCTTTCATTATTGTTTGTGTTGTTATTTACAATTATCAAATCCCCCTTCTCTCAATCACATAAGGTAATTTTAGTCTCTGTGGGATATACCCTTACTCCCACTACTACAGGTTAGTTTTGAGGTATGGTATCAATTTGTGTGTACCAGCAACAGTATGCACCAAATTTTGCTGTCGTTGACAAGGACTGCGTCTATTACCTTTTGTGATTTTTATTTTGATTTATGTCTGTGACTCGTTCTACTAATTCTCAAGATATACAGTTCAATCCAGATATTGGAAAATTAGTTCGCAGGTATAGAAGAGAACTTCAAGAGGACATTCATCAAGAGAAGGAGGAAGTAATCATGGCTATGCAGCCCACTCTAAAGGAGTTTCAGATCTACACCATCAACCTTTATGCATTACTTTTCCTAACCTTGATGAAAATATTATATTTGAATTAAACTCAGGACTGATTCATCTTACCCAATTTTCATGGTCTTGCAGGTGAAGACCCACATAAACACTTGAAAGAATTCTATGTGGTGTGTACCAGTATGAAGCCCCCAGGAGTAATAGAATAACAAATTAAACTCAGGGCTTTCCCTTTTTCCATAAGACACTCAGCCAAAGATTGGCTATATTATTTACCATATGGCACTATTACTACTTGGAATGAGATGAATAAATTATTTTTAGAGAGATATTTTCCTACATTTGGAGCTGCAAATATAAGAAAAGACATATGCAGCATTAGGTAATCATATGGAGAGACACGTTATGAGTATTGAGAGAGGTTTAAAAATCTTTGTGCAAGCTGCCCACATCATCAGATCAGTGAGCAGCTTTTGATTCAATATTTTTATGAAAGTATTTTGTAAGGAGATAAGAACATGATAGATGCAGCTAATGGAGGAGCACTAGTAGATAAAACTCTTGAAGCAGCCAGAATCTTGATACAAACATGGCTGCCAATTCCCAACAATTTGGCATTAAGAATGATTCTCCAACTCAACATGCCCATGAGGTAAGTAATTCTTCCCTTCAGCAACAGATATCTAAATTAATCTCTTTTGTGTGCCAAATTGCTACAAGTACACCACATCAAGTGAAAATCTGTGGAATATATTTAGCAAAGGGGCACCCATCTGAGATGTGCCCTACACTTCAAGAGGAATCTACAGAAAAAGCTAATGTTATAGGAGGTTTGCCAAGCCAACCAAAGAGGTATGATCCTTATGCTAATATATATAATCTTGGATGGAAGGATCATCCCAATTTTAGGTATGTGAATGCACAAAATAAGCCTGTAGAACAAAATTTTGAGCACAATTTATAGGCTTGTTATCCTAGACAGAATACATCTCAGGATTACCAGGTAAGTACTTTTTTAACAGATGATGTTAAATATCTGCATATAACACTTAACAATTTCAGCATGAGACAAGAGTTAGTATTCAAAGCCTGACAAATTAGATGGGTAAATTAGCAACCACAGTTAGCATATTAGATGTAACATCCTAAGTCTCTAAGAAAGCTAGATAAATCTAAGAATAATTTGAAAATACATATGACAAAGAATTAAAATGCTTAGTTAAGTAACAATAAGGCATTTATAAAATATGTGACATATAGTTAATCATGAATCATACAAATAAAATTCTTAGGAGCATAATGGATGGGGAGAAAATACAAATACATTTGTAAGACATTACTAATTTAGGATTAGTAGTAAATTAAGGCAATATAAAACAATTAAGAAGCTGCCAAGTATCACCAGAAAATTTTAGCCACATAGTCTATCACATTGCCCATAGAATTGTAGCCATCTTGCACATACCAAAGCATGCCACATTACCCACAAAGTTGCAGCCACATAGCATGCCACATTGCCCATAAAATTGCAGCCACATAGCATGCTACATTGTCTACAAAATTGTAGCCAACTTGCAGCCACCTTACACCTACCAAAGCATGCCACATTGGCCACAAAGTTGAAGCCACATAGCATTCCACATTGGCCACAAAATTGTAGCCAACTTGCACCTACCAAAGCATGCCACATTAGCCACAAAATTTCAGCCACCTTACAGCCATCTTGCACCTTCCAAAGCATGCCACATAGCCACAAAAATTTCAGCCAAAATTAGCCAAGAAAAATGCCACGTTTTAGTAAGGAAATCCTGCCACCTAGCCATAATTATTTCAGCAACATTCCAGCTAAGAAACAGCCACCCACTTCAGCCATGTTTCTACCCACAATCAGAAAAATAATGCAAAGGCTGCTGCCCCACTTCATGCCTCTGCATTATCATGCCCTCCCTGCAGAAACCACAAGGGAATCCCTACAAAACACGAAAACCAATAGCCAAGAATCATGCTGTCTAGGTATTATTTTGGCAACAATTTCAAACCCCATTCCTTATGTAATCAGTACCCAAGAGGGAAAGAAGGCAACCAAAAAACTTAGAGCCAAATTGGTAGAGAAAACCAGAAAAAAAAATAACGTAGCTAAGTTGCAAGGGAAACCAAGAGGAGAAGCAAGCTAAATTTTGAGAACTATAGAAGCATTTCTGCACAAGGTGAGTTTCCTCTCTTGAGGAAAGTTGGTTTGTAGTGAGTAAAGCTCATTTTGGTTTTTTCATAGGTGATTCTTGAGCATGAGATACAAGATGTTAAAGTTGAAAACATGGAACTCTTATGGTAGAGAACAATCTTTGCTATCTAAGTAACAAACATGATGAAGCACCATACATTTTGCACCTAAAATTTTTAGCCCCTGTGTTCTTGGAATTTTTCATTGGGTAAATGGCCTTTAAATTTTATAATATTTGGTGAGAAAAGTATTGAAATATTGATAATCAATTCTGAAATTTTTTGTGATTTTTGAGAACTTACAAATAGGCCATTTACAATCAAAACAATGCTGAGAACAATCTACTGGACAACTTAGGCTATTGATGATACTAAACATTGAAGGGGTTAGATGTTGAATTTTCGTATGAAAAGTTTATGAAATGTTATAGGGATCCTAGTTAATGACCCCACCAAATTTTAAAGAATTTTGGGTATGTTAAGGCATGTAATAAAATATGAAAATTCAGTGGGAAAGGAAGTGAGTCACAACAGACCAGAATTGGGGACAGCCATAAAAAGTGTGTTATTTAAGGGGTCAAATGAATTACTTTTTACTTGAAATTTTTATGATGATTATATACCATATCTAGGATGCACCATATCAAATATCACGAATTTTGAAGAAGTTTTACCCATCCAAAGGAATGAAAAATAGAATAGAAATGGAACTGAAACCAATATGCACTATTCTAGATTATAGAGGTAGTTCTTGGGGTAAATGGAAGACTTAAGGGCTAATAGAACCACAAAATAAAAGAGACATGTAAAGGAATCTCCACGAAAGCTTTTAGAATTTTTAAAGGAATTTTATCATATTTAATAATAATCCTAAATCTTAACACATATATGTCTACATCTTATTCATCCATATTGACCAGTTTTGGGGATACGGGTGTGGATGGTTGCACCTTCACCGGGATCTTAGCCAACTCAACCCAACGTATGCTAAAAGCAGGTCATAGAGAATATCTGCATATTTAGACTTCTGAACATGATATGAAAATATAGTAAGAATTAAATCTCAGTAGGTTCAACAATAAATCATAATTATCATCAATATAGCTCATCATGTCATGTTCATCTGGATAAGCTACAACAAATATCTTAGGTCACATGAATGCACTTTATCTATGCACATGAAAATCATACAGTAATAACATGTATGACATGAATAACTATTTTCAAAATATCATATGATGGCTATCAACCTATTTTCATATCAAGCTACCCCAATCAGGTTGAGTACTTTCTACTATTCAGTACGAGTTTTTCTCCCTCCGTCCGACATGGCACACTTTCTCACATGCCATAATTTATCATCAAAGCATAATAACTATCGAAATTCATTGGTAAAATGCAATAATTTCATGATCATAACCATTTTCGAATATGACTTTATAAAATATTTTCATGTCAAAATTATACACTTAAGATGGTAAGGAGTTAATGCAATGGCAATGGCTAGGGCATATACTAGTTATTTATTATTTCCATTTATAAGATTCTTCTTCTCTTTTAAATATTATTTTCATCTTTTCATTTTGTTTATTCTTGGCCTCTAGTTACTTTTCTCCTACTTATATCATTTGCAACACATGTTTTCACAAAATTTATAGGGCATTCTTCTCCAATTTGGTTTCTATTATTATCCTATAGTTAATGAGGCTCATTTAGGGTAGAAAAAGGTTAAAAATAAGCTTTACCAGCTCCCAAACTCTAATTGCGTTGATTCCAAAGCCTATAAAAAGCTAAGACACTTATCTACAACTTTCATGTTTATTATTTCTTCATATGCCTTACGAATTATTCCCAGAAAATAAAAAATAAAATGCTTACATTTACCACCTTAGATTCTAGACTAATTCTGACCTTTACTCATTAATCAGCCATATCTCCCTCATATGGACTCTAAATTAAGTGATTTTAGAGCCTATAAATGAACGACACACACACACACACACACACAGATATATATATATATATATATATATATATATATATATATATATATATATATATATATATATATATATATTATGTTAACAATTTCCTTTAATTCCCTACAGATATTGCCTAAAAATTCAAACATAGAAGTATACTTAATAGATTATTCCTGGTTAACTAGTTTCTAACCACTACTTATTAATCTGACCATATTTCCCTCATATGAGATCCAAATTGAGTGATTTTAGTGCCAAAAAATTCATGAGACATATATATATATATATATATATATATATTATGTTAACAATTTCTTTCAATTCTCAACCTATTTTTCCAATAATTCCAAAAACAAAAGCTTCCCTGGTTACTCTGAAATCCAGCTTTCTTAGCCTAGCCTTTCCTAAAGTTCTAGTTCATCCTTTTATTAAGTCCTCTTCCATTTTTCTTCCAAATTTCCACCTAACCAAAGAATTACTCATCTCAACATTTAATTATATTTCTTACTTAATTTAACATATTCCATCATCTACTTCAAAAGAAAAATAGAATCAAATCATACATCACTGAGGGTGTTTCCCAATAGAAATTTCTCACGTTCTTCTTCTAAATTTTTAAGGCCATACTTATTTTATCAATCTAATCATATTCCACCAATTTTTCACCACATTCAAATATACATAACAGTAGAATAAAAGCCCTAAATTTTTGCCACCCACAGCCATATCTATGCAAAATTTTCCATACTAACCAAAGTATTCAAAACATCCATCACATGCAAGATAAACATGTAATATGATATAGCAAAATCCATGGCCAATCATCAAAGTAGCAAATACTGTAAATTTCATCAAAGCTCAAAGATCAAAATCCTTTATAAATGTTACAAATTTCAAAGGTTTTCTACAAAAAGAGATATTATTAAACCTACCTAAAGATCTCTTTACCTTACTTAGTGAATTCTTTTTCTTGTTTCCTCTTGAAGGAAGTAGCAAGATTCCTCCCTTCCCTTAACTTTTCCAACAGCTTAAATAAGAGAAGGAGGGTGAGTTTTAAACCTCGAGGATGAAGAGAAAAGATGGATTTAAGTGGAGATTAAGCTAACTTACCTTGAGTATTTAGTCCTCTAGACTTCTCCTTCTTCTTCCTTCCTCTCTTCTCAACTCTTTCTCTCTTTTCCTCACTCTACCTTACTTCTATATTTCCTCTCCCTCACTTGGACAAAATTATAATCTTATAAGGGTGGGTTTTGCTTAAATGAACTATCAAGTGGTTCACCTCTCATAATCATGGGTCTACCTTATCACAATTAGGATGCACTTGGTTGTGTTTTAGGGGAAGACAACTCATGTTCTTGTCTTCCTCTCCCTTAGTCAAGATATGCATAGAAAAATAAGATTTCTATTTTGAAAACCATGATAAAATGTTCTTAAGATAAGGGACAAGGTCCCTTTGATTTAGGGATTCATTTCCCTTTTCTTTTGTCTCACTCAAGTATGATAGGTTTGCCTTTCTAGGTGGCAAATTTTCAGCCCTTGTGTCTTCCTTGCTTGACTGAAATTACATGGGGTAGTTCTCTTTATATAACCTTAATTATCGGGAAGCATAAGCAACCACTCTATTTTCTTGCATCAAAACACAACCTAGTCCTTTCTTAGAAGTGTCAGTATAAACTTCAAAATGTCTAAAGGGGTTAGGAATGACTAGAATAGGAGGAATGGTTAATCTACTCTTAAATTTTTGGAAGTTGTCTTTGCATTCTTGAGTCCATTTAAAAGGACTTCTCTTTCTAGTTAACCTAGTTAGAGGTAATGTTATATGAGAAAAACCCTATATAAACCTCCTGTAGTATCCTGCTAAACCCAGGAAACTTCATATCTCAGTTATGATTTTTGGCTTTTCCCAATTTAGTATTGCTTCTGTTTTACTAGGGTTTACTGACATATAATTTTTGGAAATAAAATGGCCCATAAATTTCACCTCCTTTAACCAAAATTCACATTTTTTTAGCTTAACAAAGAGTTTCTTTTCCCTTAGAATTTAGAGAACTAGCCTCAGATGTTGACCATGCTCCTCTTAACTCTTAGAATATATCAAAATATTGTCTATAAACATTCCCCAATTTTTTTTTCAATAAATAGCATAATAATTTTTATAGTGAAAGGAAGGAAAGAGAATGAAATAACACAAAAGAAAAACCCTAGAAAATTAATAAAAGCCTTAAAATAACTAAGTGGCTAAATAGCGGAAAGGAAACCCTTGCTAGAATAATTCCCATAAGATAGGTCAAAAGAATCGGTTTTTTTATTCCCTAAGTAAATGTCTATGGAAGATGAAGAAGAGAATTTTTATTCTTGAAGTAAAACTAAAATGGTAAAATTGTAATTTCTTGACTTTTAGGGTTATGATCAGGCATCAGGATATGAAATAGAGATATGCTTTGGGTGTGGCCCTAGAACCCATTAGCATCTTCCTAAGAGAGGATTAAAGCATTTGAAGAAATTATGGAACCCAAACAAAGCCTAAACTAATGGACAATTCGAATGTAATAGAGTGGCAAACTTGTAAATAGAAGGTAGTTAATGAATATAGTTGGAAGAGGGAGTTCTTGACCAAGCCACTAATTAATATTTTTAGGACATTTCTTGAAGAAGTTGACCAAAGGGAGAAGGCTGAAGTAAAGGCTAGCTAAGAGAGGAGAAGAAGAGAGGGAAACAGAGAAAGGAAAAAAAGAAACGAAAAAATAGAGAAATAACAATAAATAAGCTAAGATGATCTTCTAAGAATATAATCCCCTTAATTTCTTCTTTTCTTCATGCTAAGCTTCTCAAATCTTGGTTTTAAATGTGAAAAGTTTTAAAAAAATTGGGTGGAAGAAGAAGGTGTCAGTGAAGCGCAAGACAAGGAAACCAAGGGTGTTCTTGGTAGCTTAAGGAATAAGTAAAGTTTTGGTAGGTTTAACATTAAACTTTCTTCGAAATTTTGTGATTGTTGGAAACTAAAAGATGCTATGAACTTTATATGTTTTGTTGTCTTATGATGTGGTAATGGTCTATGCGTGTAATAGTTCATGCAAGAGAAGAGTATGATTGACTATATAACACATACTTGTATAAAGTTTTGACTTGAAATAGATGGAGACATGTGTTTGGAATGAATGATTAATAGCCATATTTATAGGAAAAATAGAGTTCAATAATGGAATAAGATGACATAAATTTAAAAGAAGCATGACCGTATGAATAGTACATGACCATATGATTAGTAAATGCCTATACTAATGGTTACTAAAAGGAGTAATTGATGAAGCAACAAGAATAAAAAACCATCTATACATTTAAGTATGTTCAATTAGAGGACTTGTATGCATTAATATATAATTTTCTTGACTAATTGAATGCACTAACGAGTGGTTGGAATTAAGCATAAAAAGGGATAAGGGTGTGTACCTAAAGCATGGCTGTGCTCTGTGTGGATGCGAGGATTTTATCTACACAGCCTTAAACACGGTCGTGTCACAGTACACGACTAGGCTGTGTTCGAGGCTGCTTAACTTCAACTATAGCCATGTCACAAGATACGGGTAGGCTGTGTTCAAAGCTGTTCTGACCCTAGTTAAATAATAAGTTATGCTAAAAAATGGCATGACTTAAGGGATAACTAATAGCACTCATTTAAAGGATAATGCCTTGTATCTTCATTCCCTAACACTAGTCTCATTCCTTCTTGTCATAATGAGTATGATGATAAATGCATTACTTTGTACTTGTTAAATGATGCAATGATGATAATGATTAGAAGTCATGATGTATACATTGTTACATGATGATAGATGTATTATGTAACAACTCTATTTTTTTTAAAGTCCCATGAAGTCATTACTTTTATTTAACTCATAATAAAATTCAATTAATTTAACCAAACATAATTAAAGTTTACACATCATTCATTAACAATATCCGTACACAAACCAAACACATATATGTCTACATCTTATTCATCCATATTGACTAGTTACAAGGATACGGGTGTGGGTGGTTGTACTTTCATCGAGATTTTAGCCAACTCGACCATAAACGCCTTATTAATTTGTGGGATCTGCCTAACATATTGTAACTCAATCCAACGTACACTAAGAGTCAGAGCCAAAGAAAAATATGCAAAACTAGTTTTCTGAACATGATATGGAAATATAGTGAGAATTAAATCCTAATAGGCTCAACAATAAATCAAAATTATCATCAATATAGATCATGTCATGTTTATCTGTATAAGCTACAACCAATATATTAGGTCACATGAATGCACTTTATCTATGCCCATGAAAATCATATAGTAATGACATGTATGGCATGAATAACTACTTTTAGATTACCATATGATGACAATCAACTTATTTTCATATCAAGCTACCCCAGTCAGGGTGAGTACTTTCTACTCTCCGTCCAACATATAACACTTTCTCTTTCTTTTCTCATTAACATAACCATAGCCCTTGATAGGGTGTTCCATACTGGTGCACCACACGGATCGCCATGTGACCGTGCTTATTTATTTTCTTTTCTTTTCTCATTAATTGCTAAAAATATGATTTTAATAACAAGTATATTCATTATACTCACATGCCATAATTTTTTCCAAAATATAATCATTACCAAAATTTGTTGGTAATCATGACATGAACATAATCGTTTCAAATATCACTTTATAAAATATTTTCATGTCAAAATTACACACTTAAGATGGTAAAGAGTTCATGCAATGGCAATGGCAATGGCATACACTAGTCATTTATTATTTTCATTTATAAGATTCTTCTTCTTTTTAAATATTATTTTTATCTCTTCATTTTCTTTATGCTTGGCCTCTAGTCACTTTCCTTCTACTTATATCATTTCCAACACATGTTCTCACAAATTTAATATGGCATTTTTCTTTGATTTGGTTTCTATTAATATCCTATAGTTAATGAAGTTCATTTAAGGTAGAAAAAATGTTGAAAAATAAGATTTACCAGCTTTCAAAATGGCCTAAATGTATCCTATAACACGGTTTGGCCATTTCCTGTAAAACAACCCTGCTTTAGGCTTCAAAATGCCCTTTCCAGCATAGAACATAGCCTAGCCGTGCCTTGAAACACAGCTATGCTCTATGTTGTGTTATTCCCTATTGCAGGTTTTTGTCTTGCCTGACCTTCTCTAATTAATCAGAGCATAACACCCTTATTTTAACTCTAAATTAGGTGATCTTAGTGTCTATTTGAAGATAAAACAATTATTTAAAACTATTATGTTGAATATTTAAGTGAAATCTTATGGAATCTTGGTGATATTACTCCTTGAAGTTAAACATTATTTCTTCTCAGGTAGGTTATAACCTATACTTACTAACCTGACCATATCTCCCTCATATGGACTCCAAATTGAGTGATTCTAGTGGCTAAAAATTCGTGAGACATATATCTATATTTTTCATATTAACTATTTCTTTTAATTACTAACCGATTTTTCTTAGAATTTAAAAAATAGAAACTTCCCTAGTTACTCCGAAATCCAGTTTCCTAACCTAACCTTTTCTAAGGTTTTAGTTCATCATTTTATTATCTCCTCTTCCATTTTCTTCTTAATTTACATCTAATCATATTTAATCAATTTTTTTACCACATTTAAATATACAAAATAGCAGCATAAAAAATCTTAAAATTTTGTCACCCATAGCCATACTTATGCAGAACTTTTTACACCAACCTAAGTATTCAAACATACATCACTTGCAAGATCAACATGTAACATGATATAGCAACATCCATGCAAATCATCCAGGTAACAAATATAGTAAATTTCATCAAAGTTCCAGGATCAAAATCCCATATATAGGTTTCTAATTTCAAAGCTTTTCTAAAAAGAAATATTGTTAAACCTACTTAAAGATCTCCCTATTTCACTTAGTGAATTCTTTTTCTTGTTTCCTTTTGAAGGAAGTAGCAAGATTCCTCTTTTCCCTTAGCTTTTCTAGCAGCTTAAATAAGAGAAGGAGGGTGAGTTTTTGAAACCCAAGAATGAAGAAGAAAAATAGATTCAAGTGGAGATTAAGCTAACTTATCTTGAGTACTTAATCCTCTAGACTTCTCCTTCCTCTTTCTTCCTCTCTTCTCCTCTCTTTCTCTCCTTTCCTCACTCTACCTTGCTTATGTTTTTCCTCTCCCTTACTTGGACAAAAGTATCATGTTATAAGGGTAGGTTTTGCTTAAATAAACTATCATGTAGTTCACCTTTCATAACCATGGGTCTACCTTATCGCAATTCGGATGCACTTGGTTATTTTTTGGGGAAAAACAACTCATGTTCTTTTCTTCCTCTCCCTTAGTCAAGATATGCATAGCAAAAGGAGATTTGTATTTTGAAAATCATGTTAAAATGTTCTTAATACAAGGGACAAGGTCGCTTTGATTTAAGGATTCATTTCCTTTTTCTTTTGTCTTAATCAAGTATAATAGGTTTGCCTTTTAAGGTGGCAAATTTTCAGCCCTTGAATCTCCCTTGCTTGGCTGAAATTATTTGTGTAGGATAAGGATGTTTTGTCATAATGATATGTATTATTACCCACTTGTTGAAATTATGAATATAGGATATATATGTTTTTTCCTAAAGCCATGTATTATTACCTACTTGTTGAAATTATGAATGTAGGATATAAATGTTTTGTCTTAATGCCATGTGACCTAATCTTGCTTATTATTACACACCTATCTCCTTAGATGATTCTTATTTTTTCTTCTTGGATTTGGGTTCATTCTTACCCATTTCCTTTGCTTTGGCTAAAATTCTACCTTTCATGAAGGGCTTGGTCACATTTTCATGATTTTTGGGTTATCGGTCCAACTTCTATATCCTAGTCCAAGTCTATGTTTTATTTCTTGCTTGGGCTATCCAATTGGCTTGTTAGAAATTCATGTGAATTGGAAAAACTCTATATGAAGTGTCCATAGGTGAAACCCCAATTTATGGGTGGAGATATTAAACTTAGTAACTCTAGCTCTTGAATTAGGAAAAATTACCCTAATTCAATCCTCTTGAAATTTTAAGACCTTTACTTATTTCACAAAAATTTATCTTCCTTACCTAAAAATTTTGCCTCTCTTTAGTATGTTATTTTTAATTTTTTCTATTAGATTTTCTCTTTTTACCTATTCACTTAATGTTAGAAACTTTTCTATGCATACACATAAGGTGAAGAATTTCTAAGGATTATATTTCTTATTTATCTTAAAATTGTCTAATAAATTGTATTTCCTTAATTATTTATTTATGTACCTTTATTAATAAAAGAAACGAAATTACGGATGTTACATTAAATATTTATGCACCTTTATTAATAAATGTAACGAAATTAGGGATGTTACATATTAATACATATTTATTAAATGATGTGATGATAATGGGAGTGATGTTATGCATGTGGCTGCACATGAAAAAGAGAGAAAAAAATATTATTGAGATGACCTTTACAATAGTAAGGTGACCAGACATGCTTTATGGCTTTGAGATAGTATTGAATGAGGGATGCCTTATTAGTCTTAAGTGAGCCGAGGAGTAGTATGGCCACTCTAACCATGTAATAATGGTATGTGAGTAGTGGGTGAGAGAATGGCTTACATTACCCAATTACTGAGACAAAGATAGATGATAGATAAAAAACCACCATGCATGATGTTTTGCATATTGCATTTGTGATTATCAAGCATCTGTATATAATAGGTTCAATCATGCCATCTATGTATACTATGCCTCTATAAAAAATAAGAGGGATTAACATTTTCTGTAGCTTATACAATTAGACACAACAATGTGATGATTACTTATTATATGATGCGTCTAATGTTGAACCTATTGGGACTTTTGTTCTCAATAATGTTTGGTATTGTAACATCCCTAATTTCGTTTCTTTTATTGATAAAAGTACATAAATATTTAATTAAGGAAATAAAATTTATTAGACAATATTTTAGATATCTAAGGAAATATAATCCTTAGAAATTCTTCACCTTATGTATATGCATAGAAAATGTTTCTAACATTAAGAGAACAAATAAAGAGGGAAAACCTAATAGGAAAAACAATTAGAAATAACATACTAAAGAGATGTAAAATTCTTGGATAAGGAAGATAAATTTTTAGAAACAAGTAAAGGTCATAAAATTTCAAGAATATTGGATTAGGGTAATTTTTCCTAATTCAAGAACTAGAGTTACTAATTTTAAAATCTTTACCCATACATTGGGCTTTTACCTATGGACACTTCATATAGAGTTTTTTCACTTCACATAAGTTTCTAGCAAGCCCATTGGATAACCTAAGCAAGAAATAAAACATAGACTTGGACTAGGATATAGTAATTGGACCAATAGCCCAAAAATTATGAAAATGTGACCAAGCCCTCCAAGAAAGGTAGAATTTTATCCAAAGCAAAGAAAATGGGTAGGAATAAGTCCATAATGGGTAGGAATAAGCCCAAATCCAAGAGGAAAAAAATATAATAAATTAGGTGATGATATAATAATGTAATAATAATAAAGATTAGGTTATATGGCATTAAGACAAAAATTTAGCAAGTGGTGTGATTCTACATTCATAATTTTGGCAAGTGGCATGATAATACAAGGCTTTAGCACAAAAACATCTATATCCTACACTCATAATTTTAGCAAGTGGTATGATAATACATGGCATTAGGACAAAACATTCCTATCCCACACAAATAATATCAACCAAATAATGGAGATTCAAGGGCTAGAAATTTGCCACCTAAAAAGGCAAACCTATCATACTTGTTTAAGACAAAAGAAAATGAAAATGAATCCGTAAATCAAAGGGACCTTGTCCCATATCTTAAGAAAATTTTATCATAATTTTCGAAATACAAATCTCCTTTTCCTATGCATATCTTGACTAAGGAAGAGGAAGACAATAATATAAGTTGTTTGTTTTCCAAAAATTCAACCAAGTGTAATCTAATTGTGGTAAGGTAGATCCATGATCATGAAAGGTGAATTATGTGGTGGTCTATAAAAGAAATCCCACCCTTATAACATTATAATTTCATCCAAATGAGGGAGAGGAAAAATAGAAGCAAGGTAGACTGAGGAAAGGAGAGGAAGAAAGGAAGAAAGAGGAAGGAGAAGTCTAGGGGACTAAATGCTCCAAGTAAGTTTAACAATATTTCTTTTTGAAGAAAACTTTTGAAACTTATAATATTTATATGAGATTTTGATCTTAGAACTTTGATGATTGGTCATAATGTTGCTATATCATGTTACATATTGATCTTGCATGTGATGTATGTTTGAATACTTAGACTGGTATAGAAAGTTCTGCATAGGTATGGCTAAGGGTGGCAAACTTTTTAGCTTCTGTGTTTTAATTTCTGAGAATTATTTGTAGGGAATTCAAAAAAATGGTTAACATAAGAATTAAAGATATATGTGTCATGGATGTTTAACCATGGAATCATTCAATTTGGAGTCCATATGAGGTAGATATGGTCCGATTAGTAGTCAAAGGTCAGAAAATGGTTCATCAGGGAAGAATATGTTAGGATACCTTCTGTATTTTAATTTCTGAGAATTATCTATATGGAATTAAAATAAATAGTTAACATAAGAATTATATCTATGTGTGTCATGGACTTTAAGCCACTAGAATCATTCAATTTGGAGTCCATATGAGGAAGATATGAGCTGATTAGTAGTCAAAGGTCAGAAAATGGTTCATCAGGGAAGAATATGTTAGGATTGCTTATATGTTTTAAGTTTTTGGAATTATATATTGGGAATTAAAATAAATGGTTAACATAAGAATTATAGATATATGTGTCACGGAATTGTAGCGACTTGAATCATTCAATTTGGAGTCCATATGAGGTAGATATGGTCCGATTAGTAGTCAAAGGTCAGAAAATGGTTCATCAGGGAAGAATATGTTAGGATAGCTTCTGTATTTTAATGTTTGGGAATTATCTGTATGGAACTAGAATAAATGGTTAACATACGAATTATAGCAATGTGTGTCATGGATTTTTAGCCACTGGAATCATTCCATTTGGAGTCCATATGAGGAAGATATGAGCTGATTAGTAGTCAAAGGTCAAAAAATGGTTCATCAGGGAAGAATATGTTAGGATAACTTCTGTATTTTAATTTCAGGGAATTATCTGTATGGAATTAAAATAAATGGTTAACATAAGAATTATATATATTTGTGTCACGGATTTTTAGCCACTAGAATAACTCAAGTTGGAATCCATATGAGATAGATATGGTCCGATTAGTAGGTAGAGGTCAGAACCAATCCGAGAAGAAATAACCTGTACATTGATGGAGTAATATCACCTTGATTTCTTAATATTTCACTACAATGTTCAACATAATAGTTTTAGATAATTGTTTTATCATGAATTGACACCAAGATCACCTATATCGGAGTTCAATTGAGGGATTTATGCTCTGATTAGTAAGAGAAGGGTTAGATATGATGAAAACCTGCATCAAGAAAATAAAGAAATAAAATTAATATTTAAAAAAGAAGACGAATCTTATAAATGACTAGTATATGCCATAGCCATTGCCATTGTATGAACTTCTTACCATCTTAAGTGTAAAATTCTGACATGGAAATATTTTATTAAGTAATAGTTGAAATGGTTATGTTCATGGCATGATAACCAATGATTTATGGTAATAGTTATATTTTGATGAACATACTTGTTATTGAAAACATATTTTTGGCTATCATTGTGAAAAGAAAAGAAATGAGCACGGTCACATGGCAATCCGTGTGGTGCACCAGTAGGGGACGCCCTACCAACGGTTATGATTATGATTATGAGAAAACAAAGAGAAAGTGTGCCATGTCGGACGGACCGAGAAAAGCCCGTACCGGAGAGTATAGGATACTCATCCTGACCGGGGTAGTTTGAAATGAGAATAAGTTGATGGCCATCATATGATATTCTAAAAATAGTTAATCCTGTCATACATATCATTACTGTATGATTCTTATGTGCATAGATATAATGCATTCATGTGACCAATGATATTTTATGTAGTTTATACAGCTGAACATGACGTGATGAGCTATATTGATGATGATTTATTGTTGAACTTACTAGGATTTAATTCTCACTATATTTCCATATCATGTTCAGAAAATTAGTCATGCAGATTTTTTTATAGCTTTGGATTTTAGTGCATGTTGGATCAAGTACTTTATGTTAGGTAGATCCCAGAAGCAAATAAAATGTTTGTGGTCGAGTTGGCTTAGATCCCGGTGAAGGTGCAACCACCTGCACCTGTATCTCCAGAATTGGTCAACCAGAATAAATAAGATGTAGATTTTTATGTGTTTGATTTGTTGTACGTATGTTTTGATTAATGACATGTATGTGAACTCTGTATTGTATAAATTAAATAAATGTTATATTGAGTTAAGTTGTAACGAGGTAATAACTTCATGGTATTTATTAAAAAAAAATTTATACTTAAATGGAGTTGTTACATAATTGGTATCAGAGAAGGTCGATCCTAGATGGCCAATGGGTGGATGGTTATCTGAATCGATCTTATAGTGTCTTAAGTATGTTGTGGTTGTACTGTGTAGAGGATCTGTGATTCATATAGGTAAGAAATTACTAGTGTTTCCTATCTATATGCCGAGGTGGTGTTATGACTGCTATTAAATATTTTTGAACTAACTGTTGGGCTTGATCACCTCAATAGCAGCATAACTTTGTTTTACCATAGTAGGAAATGGCACCACCAAGGAGGAATCCAACAACCAATGCAGAGGAAACCCTGCACAACCTGGCCACAGCAATTCAAGACCAAGTCATGACCACCAACCAAATTTTACAATATCTCCAGAATGCTAATAACCCAAATGGTGAGAATGGTGCTAACAACCGAATGCTGGAAATGATAATGGCATATCCGAGTTCCTGAGGACTAGACCACCTTTGTTTCCAAGGTGGCTATGACCCAACGGTAGCCGAAAGGTGGATAAGGGAATTAGAGAAAATCTTTGAAGTGATGGGCTGTACTGAAGAGCAGCAAGTTATTTTTGCTGCATATATGTTAAAGGATGAAGACAAATACTGGTGGTGTGGAGCTAGAGAACTTTTAGCTCCTCAGGGAAGACAGATCACCTAGCAAGTGTTCAAGGACATTTTTTTTTTGAAAAGTACTTTCCAAGTACTGTACGAGCAGAGAAAGAGATCGAATTCCTCCAACTCAGGCAAGGCAGCATGACCGTGGACCAGTATATCGCAAGGTTCGAGGAGCTGTCTAAGTTCTCCTCTTATCTACGATATAACCCAGATGAAGCATGGAAGGCGGTTAAGTTTGAAGCAGGACTAAACTCGGAGATAAAGAATGCTGTTATAGCTATGGAGATCAGGGAGTTTGTACCTCTGATAAATAAATGTAGACTCCTGGAAAAGAGTTTAAGGGCAATAGAGGACGAGAAGAAAAGGCGAAACCTATGGAAGAGGAAGAAAAATTTTCCTAACCCTGGAAAGAACATGAGAAGAAGTGGATATGGAGCTGGAAAGAGGCCATTGACTGCGGGTCCTAGACCTTTTCAATAAGACCTCGCCCCAGTCAAGTACGCTAAGTGCGGACGCATGCATGGTAACCGGCCATGCTACATGGGACAAGATGTCTGCTTCAATTGCAGACATAAGGGACATTTTGCAAGAAACTGCCCACAGAATGTGGGGAAGCAGCCAGAACAGAGGCCTCAGGTGAAAGGAAGGGTTTTCACCCTGAGCGGCCAAGAGGCTGCTCAATCTTATGAAATGATTCAAGGTACATGCTATATCTATGGATTTGCTCTTATGGTGTTATTTGACTCTAGTGCTAGTAATTCATTTATATCAGAAGAATGTATTAGGAAGTTTCAGTTTCCTATTTCTGAAACTCCCTATGAGTTATCTGTAGCAACCCCTACAAGGGAAAGGGTATTAACTTCCTCTATATGTAAAGACTGTCAAGTCACCATCCAGGAGAAAACTTTTTCTGTAGACCTCGTCTGTTTACCTTTAAGATGTATTGAGGTCATTCTAGGTTTAGACTGGATGTCTAGAAATTGAGTCTTGTTGAATTGTTGTAACAAGACCGTTGAATTTCTACCTCCTACTCCGAAAGAGGAGGTCCAATTATTGATGTTAAATGCCAATCAAGTTAACAGGGAGTTGAAGAATGGAGTACTTGGATACATTCTCTTGTATTTATCAAACCTAGAAGTCGAATCGAAGCTTGATGAAATCCCAATAGCCAACGAGTTTCCTGAAGTATTTCCATCAGATATTCCAGGCTTTCCTCCCAAGAGAGAGATAGAGTTATCTATTGATCTCCTACCAGGGACAGGGCCTATATCTATTACACCATATCGAATGGCCTCGAAGGAACTACAGGAACTCAAGAAGTAGTTGGAGGAACTATTAGACAAGCAATTCATTAGACCGAGTGTATCACCTTGGGGAGCTCCTGTATTGTTTGTTAAGAAGAAAGACGGGAGCTTGAGACTATGCATAGATTACAGATAGCTGAATAATGTGACTATCAAAAACAAGTACCCTCTCCCTAGGATAGATGACTTATTGGATCAATTAAAGAGAGCCTCCATCTTTTCTAAAATTGACTTGAGGTCAGGATATCATCAAATTAGGATCAAGGAGGAGGACATACCAAAAACTGCCTTCAGGACTAGGTATGGGCACTATGAGTTTCTCGTAATGCCCTTCGGGTTGACAAATACAACTGCAATTTTTATGGATTACATGAATCGTATTTTTCAACCCTACCTAGATCAATTTGTTGTAGTGTTCATTGATGACATCTTGATATACTCTAAGAGTGAGAAAGAACATGAACAACATCTCCGAATCGTGCTGCAAGTGCTGAAAGAGAAAAAGTTATATGCCAAATTGGAGAAGTGTGAATTTTGGCTATCAGAGGTGAAGTTTCTCGGACATGTCATCTCTAATAGAAGGGTAGTCGTAGATCCTAGCAAGACGGAAGCAGTGATTCAGTGGGAGAGACCAAAGACAATTACAGAAGTCAGAAGTTTCCTAGGTTTGGCAGGATACTACAAGAGGTTTATACAAAACTTCTCTCATATAGTCTTGCCATTGACTAAATTGACCAGGAGGGGAAGCCCTTTCAAATGGACTGATCAATGTGAAGTTAGTTTTCAGGAGCTAAAGACAAGACTGACCACTCCTCCTATTTTAATTATTCTAGACCCCACAGGACATTTTAAAGTGTATAGTGATGCTTCAAAGAAAGGACTAGGGTGTGTGCTAATGCAAGACAAGAGAGTAGTTGCTTACGCCTCTAGACAACTAAGACCCCACGAAGGAAACTACCCAACCCATGATCTTGAATTGGCAGCGGTGGTGTTTGCTTTAAAGATTTGGCGACATTACTTATACGGAGTAAGCTTTGAAGTATATTGCGATCACAGGAGTCTTAAATATCTCTTTGATCAAAAGGAGTTAAATATGAGGCAACGAAGATGGGTGGAATTTCTCAATGACTACAAGTTTGAGATAAAGTATCATCCAGGAAAAACGAATGTTGTAGCTGATGCCTTAAGTCAAAAATCTCTACACATGGGCCAAATGATGTTGTATGAGATGCAAATGCTAGAGGAGTTTCGGAATTTGAAGCTGGACACTACTTTTTCCTCAAAGAAGCTAACCATGAATGGTTTAAGTATAGGGTGTGACCTTAGAGCCCAGATCAAAGAGGCTCAAGTTCATAACCAATACTTACAAGATCATAAAGATCAAGGAAATTTTTCTGTCATGGAAGATGGAGCAATCATGTATCAAGGAAGGATTTGTGTCCCTCAAGAACGAGAGTTGAGGACTAAAATCCTACAGGAAGCACATCAGAGTAAATATACTGTCCATCTTGGATGCACTAAAATGTACCAGGACTTAAAGATGTATTGGTGGCCAGGGATGAAAAAGGATATTGCGGAGTTCGTGGAGAAATGTCTAATTTGTCAAAAGGTGAAGGTGGAGCATCACAAGCCAGCGGGATTTCTACAACCTCTTGAGATCCCTAAATGGAAATGGGACAGTATCTCGATGGACTTTGTTGTGGGTTTACCTAAGACTTCAGTGGGACATAACTCTATCTGGGTAATAGTTGACAGATTAACCAAATTTGCTCACTTTCTGCCCATAAAAATTAACTTTTCACTAGATAAAGTGGCCCAACTGTACGTCCAGGAAATTGTTAGACTGCATGGGATTCCCTTAACTATTGTTTCTGATAGAGATCCGAGGTTCACATCGAGGTTTTGGAAAGTGTTGCAGGAAGCTTTTGGTACTCAATTGTGGTTCAGTACTGCCTACCATCCTCAGACTGACGAGCAGACAGAACGAACCATTCAAACTCTAAAAGACATGTTAAGGGCCTGTGTGATAGAGCAAGGTAAAGGATGGGATAAGTACCTACCTTTAGTAGAGTTTGCTTATAATAATAGTTATCACTCCAGTATTAAGATGGCCCCTTACGAAACTTTATATGGTAGGAAGTGCTGATCTCCACTATGTTGGTTTGAGGTAGGAGAAAAGAACTTGTTGGGTCTTGATCTAGTTCAACAAACCACTAAACAAATCAGGATGATACGAGACAAAATACTTACAGCTCAGAGTCGGTAAAAGAGTTACTACGATAAGAGACATAGACCTCTAGAGTTTGAGGAAAGAGACCATGTATTTATGAAACTTTCCCCGACTATCGGAGTTGGTAGGTCTCTTAAAACATGAAAGTTAAGTCTGGGATTTTTGGGACCCTACCAAATTCTGAAGAAGTAAGGACATCAGCATATCAAGTTGCTCTCCCACCTAATTTTTCCAACCTGCATAATGTTTTCCACGTATCACAGCTGGGGAAGTATCTTCCAGATTCATCACATGTAATACAGGATGAACCAATCCAAATAAAGGAGAACATGACATACCAGCTAGTACCTGCATCCATATTGGACACTGACGTGAAGCAACTGAGAAATAAAACCATTCCCCTTGTTAAGGTGTTATGGGAAGGTTTGACTCCGGAAGAAGCAACTTGGGAGCTAGAAGAAGTCACAAGGAAGAAATATCCGCAATTGTTCTTTTTAGGTAATTTCTGAAATTTTGAGGACAAAATTTCTTTTAGGGGGAGAGAAATGTAACATCCCTAATTTAGTTTCTTTTATTGATAAAAGTACATAAATATTTAATTAAGGAAATAAAATTTATTAGACAATATTTTAGATATCTAAGGAAATATAATCCTTAGAAATTCTTCACCTTATGTATATGCATAGAAAATGTTTCTAACATTAAGAGAACAAATAAAGAGGGAAAACCTAATAGGAAAAAATATTAGAAATAACATAGTAAAGATATGCAAAATTCTTGGATAAGGAAGATAAATTTTTAGAAACAAGTAAAGGTCATAAAATTTCAAGAACATTGCATTATGGTAATTTTCCCTAATTCAAGAACTAGAGTTACTAAGTTTAAAATCTTTACCCATACATTGGTCTTTTACCTATGGACACTTCATATAGAGTTTTTCCACTTCACATAAGTTTCTAGCAAACCCATTGGATAACCTAAGCAAGAAATAAAACATAGACTTGGACTAGGATATAGTAATTGGACCAATAGCCCAAAAATTATGAAAATGTGACCAAGCCCTCCAAGAAAGGCAGAATTTTATCCAAAGCAAAGAAAATGGGTAGGAATAAGCCCAAATCCAAGAGGAAAAAAAATAAAATAAATTAGGTGATGATATAATAATTTAATAATAATAAAGATTAGGTTACATGGCATTAAGACAAAAATTTAGCAAGTGGTGTGATTCTACATTCATAATTTTGGCAAGTGGCATGATAATATAAGGCTTTATTACAAAAACATCTATATCCTACACTCATAATTTTAGCAAGTGGTATGATAATACATGGCATTCGGACAAAACATTCTTATCCCACACAAATAATATCAACCAAATAATGGAGATTCAAGGGCTAGAAATTTGCCACCTAAAAAGGCAAACCTATCATACTTGTTTAAGACAAAAGAAAATGGAAATGAATCCCTAAATCAAAGGGACCTTGTCCCATATCTTAAGAACATATTATCATAATTTTCAAAATACAAATCTCCTTTTCCTATGCATATCTTGACTAAGGAAGAGGAAGACGAGAACATAAGTTGTTTGTTTTCCAAAAATTCAACCAAGTGTAATCTAATTGTGATTTGGTAGATCCATGATCATGAAAGGTGAATTATTTGGTGGCCTATATAAGAAAACCCACCCTTACAACATTATAATTTCGTCCAAGTGAGGGAGAGGAAAAATAAAAGCAAGGTAGAGTGAGGAAAGGAGAGGAAGAAAGGAAGAAAGAGGAAGGAGAAGTCTAGGGGACTAAGTGCTCTAGGTAAGTTTAACAATATTTCTTTTTGAAGAAACCTTTTGAAACTTATAATATTTATATGAGATTTTGATCTTAGAACTTTGATGATTGGTCAAGATGTTGCTATATCATGTTACATAATGATCTTGCATGTGATGTATGTTTGAATACTTAGACTGGTATAGAAAGTTCTGCATAAGTATGGCTATGGGTGGCAAACTTTTTAGCTTCTGTGTTTTAATTTATGGGAATTATCTGTAGGGAATTAAAATAAATGGTTAACATTAGAATTAAAGATATATGTGTCATGGATGTTTAGCCACTGGAATCATTCCATTTGGAGTCCATATGAGTTAGATATGGTCCGATTAGTAGTCAAAGATCAGAAAATGGTTCATCAGGGAAGAATATGTTAGGATACCTTCGGTATTTTAATTTTTGGGAATTATCTATATGGAATTAAAATAAATGGTTAACAAAGGAATTATATCTATGTGTGTCACGGATTTTTGGCCACTGAAATCAATCAATTTGGAGTCCATATGAGGAAGATATGAGCTGATTAGTAGTCAAAGGTCAGAAAATGGTTCATCAGGGAAGAATATGTTAGGATAGCTTATTTGTTTTAATTTCTAGGAATTATCTATAGGAAATTAAAATAAATGGTTAACATAAGAATTAAAGATATATATGTCACGGATTTTTATCCACTGGAAGCATTCAATATGGAGTCTATATGAGGTAGATATGTTCCGATTAGTAGTCAAAGGTCAGAAAATGCTTCATCAGGAAAGAATATGTTAGGATAGCTTCTGTATTTTAATTTTTTGGAATTCTCTCTATGGAATTAAAATACATGATTAACATAAGAATTATAGCTATTTGTGTCACGGATTTTTAGCCACTGGAATCATTCAATTTGGAGTCCATATGAGGAAGATATGAGCTGATTAGTAGTCAAAGGTCAGAAAATGGTTGATCAGGGAAGAATATGTTAGGATAACTTTTGTGTTTTAATTTCTGGGAATTATCTATTGGGAAATAAAATAAATGGCTAACATAAGCATTAAATATATATGTGTCACGGATTTGTAGCCACTGGAATCATTCAATTTCGAGTCCATATGAGGTAGATATGATCTGATTAGTAGTCAAATGTCAGAAAATTATTCATCAAGGAAGAATATGTTAGGATAGCTTCTGTATTATAATTTCTGGAAATTATCTGTATGGAATTAAAATAAATGGTTAACATAAGAATTATAGATATGTGTGTCACGGATTTTTATCCACTAGAATCATTCAATTTGGAGTCCGTATGAGGGAGAGATGAACTAATTAGTAAACAAAGGTCAGAAAATGGTTCATCAGGGAAGAATATGTTAGGATAGCTTCTGTATTTTAATTTATGGGAATTATCTGTATGGAATTAAAATAAATGGTTAACTTAAGAATTATAGATATGTGTGTCACGGATTTTTAGGCACTGGAAGCACTCAAGTTGGAGTCTATATGAGGTAGATATGGTCCAATTAGTAGGAAGAGGTCAGAACCTATCTGAGAAGAAATAACCTGTACATTGATGGAGTAATATCACCTTGATTTCTTATTATTTCGCTATAATGTTCAACATAATAGTTTTGGATAATTGTTTTATATTGAAATTGACACCAAGATCACCTACATCGGAGTTCAATTGAGAGAGTTATACTCTAATTAGTAAGAGATGGTTAGATATGATGAAAACCTGGATCAAGAAAATAAATAAATAAAATTAATATTTAAAAAAGAAGACGAATCTTATAAATGACTAGTATATGCCATAGCCATTGCCATTGTATGAACTTCTTACCATCTTAAGTGTAAAATTCTGACATGGAAATATTTTATAAAGTGATATTTGAAATGGTTATGTTCATGGCATGATTACCAATGATTTATGGTAATAATTATATTTTGATGAACATACTTGTTATTGAAAGCATATTTTTGGCTATCATTGTGAAAAGAAAAGAAATGAGCACGGTCACATGGCAATCCGTGTGGTGCACCAGTAGGGGACGCCCTACCAACGGTTATGATTATGATTATCAGAAAAGAAAGAGAAAGTGTGCCATGTCGGACAGAGCGAGAAAAGCCCGTACCGGAGAGTAGAGGATACTCACCCTGACCGGGGTAGCTTGAAATGAGAATAAGTTGATGGCTATCATATGATATTCTAAAAATAGTTAATCTTGTCATACATATCATTGATGTATGATTCTTATGTGAATAGATATAATGCATTCATGTGACCAATGATATTTTCTGTAGTTTATACAACTGAACATGACGTGATGAGCTATATTGATGATGATTTATTGTTGAACTTACTGGGATTTAATTCTCACTATATTTCCATATCATGTTCAGAAAATTAGTTATGCAAATTTTTCTATAGCTTTGGCTTTTAGTGCACGTTGGATTGAGTACTTTATGTTGGGCAGATCCCAAAAGGAAATAAAATGTTTGTGGTCGAGTTGGCTTAGATCCCGTTGAAGGTGCAACCACCCGCACCTGTATCTCCGGAATTGGTCAACTAGAATAAATAAAATGTAGATTTTTATGTGTTTGATATGTTGTACGTATGTTTTGATTAATGACATGTATGTAAACTCTATATTGTATAAATTAAATAAATGTTATATTGAGTTAAGTTGTAACGAGGTAATAACTTTATCGTATTTTAAAAAAAAATTAATACTTAAATGGAGTTGTTATAGGTATTATGTTCAGATAAAAGCAGTTAAGATGCCAACGTTCTTTCTATCCATAATCATGGATATACAATGGATGGAAATACCCTATCTATGACCATTCTTCATCAGACACGATATTATTATAGTAAATATCTTTCAGATTCCAATGCCGACACCACCTCTTCCACTTTTTACACCTTAAGGGTGATGTGTGGCATAAAGCCTAATGAACAATTATTATGTAAATCATATGATTTGATGCATTTTTGGGGGTGTAATTAGATACTTTACTTTTGTATCCTAGGTAGTACGCAAGGTTACCCTTGTACATAGACTAACCACTGATGTAACTTTTTGGTACGATGGAAATGAAATATATGTTATCTTCCTTCATGTGCATTATTTGGTGCTTTAATTACAATATTTTTCCTAAGTTAATTTCAAGAGACACAAAAAAAAATGATTCTTACAACCATCACTAGAATCACACTTTAGCATCATTCTTCATGTTATATCAAGGTTAGGGTTCAACCCAAAATATGAAGAATCCAAGGTTTTAAAATAGATATTATTGTTAAACCTACCTATTAGTAAGCCTTAGTTGCAGGTTGATGGATTTCTTCTCCCTACCTTTCCTTTGTTGTGGCATCACTCTCTTCCTTCACTTAGGTCAATTTTTGCACTTCTCTATGACATCAATGGAGATATTGAAAAGTCAGAAATCAAAGAGAATATGTAACATCCCAGATTTTAATAAATAGAAAATAATTCTCAATGGTGAAGGGAATGGAAGAGAATGAAATAGAACATTGAAGAAACCTTAGAAAAATGATAAAGTGACTAAATGGCAAAAAAGAAAACTAGAAGGGAAGAAAGTGTAATATTCTAATTCTTTGGGACTAGAACCGAACATCAAGAAGTGAGTTAAAGATTTGTTTTAGATGTGACTCTAAAGCTTATTAGTATCCTCCTAAAAGTGAAATTAAAGCATTTGGAGAATTTGAGGAAGCCAAACAAGGCCTTAGTCAAGGGTCTAGTTGGAATGTAATGGAGTGGAAATCTTGTTATTGTTAAGCTTTTGGGGTGCATTAGTTAGGAAAGCGTTGGCTTGTTGGAGAAGCTTAGAATTAAATAATCTATTCCCTTGACTTAGAGGAGAAATCGACTAAGAGGGGAGGAAGTCTTGGCTTAGAGAGGAAGCCTTGACTTTGAGAGGAAGCCTTGACTTTGAGAGAAATCCTTGACTCGGAGAGGAAGTCTTGGCTTTCAGAGGAAGCCTTGACTTGGAGAGGAAGTAGACCAAAAGATCAAGGGAGAGGGAGGTAGCAGCCAAGGAAAAGAAGAGAAGAGAGAGAGGCCAAGAAGGAGAGGAAGGAAAAGAAGAGAGAGAGAGAGGAGAGAGAAAGTCACAAAGGTGAAGGTCCAAGGAATTTTTAGAGAAAAGAATAAAGAGGAGTGATCAAAGAGGAGGAAATCCAAAGAGGGTTAGAATCTCTAGTTTTTGGTAGGTTTAACATTAATCTTTCCATGGAATCTTACGTATTTTGAATGATCTAAAATTGTTGCTAATATCCTATTTTGATTATGCATGATGGATAATTATGTTTAGCCATGAAAAGTGAGAGTTGGATGCATAGATCATACACTGAAATTGGCTTGAAAAGGGTGAAAATCGATGGTCTGAATGGTTGGTTCTGTTGGTTATGATTTATATCGAATTTACAAATCTGTTTGACACATGAGTTGTAGCCCTATTTCTTAGCTTTCTAATGCCTCTGGTGTAACAACCTCTTCTTTATTATTATTTATTATACAATATAGAGTTCACATACACGTCATTAATCAAAATGTACGTACAACAAAATCAAACATATATATAACTACATCTTATTTATTCTGGTTGACCAATTCCGGAGATATAGGTGTGGGTGGTTGCACCTTTACCGGGATCTGAACCAACTCGACCACAAACAAATTATTTGATTCTGGGATCTGCCTAACATAAAGTAACTCGATCCAACGTACACTAAAAGCCAGAGCCATAGAAAAATCTGCATAACTAATTTTCTGAACATAACATGAAAATATAGTGAGAATTAAATTCCAGTAAGTTCAACAATAAATCATCATCAATATAGCTCATCACGTCATGTTCAGCTGTATAAACTACAGTAAATATCTTTGGTCACATGAATGCACTATATCTATGCACATAAGAATTGTATAGTAATGACATGATTAATTATTTTAAGAATATCATATGATGACTATCAATTTATTCTCATATCAAGCTACCCCAGTCAGGGTGAGCATTTTCTACTCTCCGGTACGGGCTTTTCTCGCTCCGTCCGACATGGCACACTTTCTCTTTCTTTTCTCATTAACATATTCATAATCGTTGGTAGGGCGTTGTTGTTGTTTTAATTAAAACTCGTAAGTGCACGAATCTATTGGAGTATAGATTTAGTGGTATGCAAGGTCGATCCCACAGAGATTGCCAATTGAGAGAAAATTCTAATATAGATCCGAAATAAATACTTCTAACCTAGTTCCCGATGTCTTGTTTTGTGAGAGGAATATTGAACAAATTACACAAAGAGCTAATATACTGAAATTAAATGAAGATGTATTCAAAGTAAAGAAGCATGCTAAGGTTAGGGGATCCACTCTTGGTATATCGAATAAAAATAAATTTAACTCTTTTATTACTCAATTAGAATCTTTACATGAATAAAGTTCTAATCGGATAATATGTTAATTTAAGCTCAACTTTGTTTATACATGAATTATATTTACCTCTTTTCTAATAATTAAAACATTCTTGTAAAATGGATTTAAGCATACATTGTGCCAATCACCATTTTGTCTACAATAAATCAAGAGTGATTCAAGTATTTATTGTGCCAAAAATTGTCTACAATGTATCAAGGTTCACACTTTACAAGATTAAAAATACAAAGATGCAAAAGATAACTTGTAAATGGATTCAAGCATAAATTGTGCCAATCATTATATTGTCTACAATATATCAAAATTCACATTTTACAAGATTAACTTATGCAAAAAATGAAAGGTAGAAAATTAATTAACATAACAAAATAAAATGAAATAGAATAGGTGGCAAAGCCAACCAATAGTAAAATAAAATAAAGTAGGTGGCAAAGCCAACCATGAAAATGATAAGAGATAGGCGGTCTAATAAAACCAGCCAATAACATAACAAGAAATCGGCGGTATGATAAAACCAGCCATTAAGAAATAATCACGAGAAAAGAAATAAGAAGGTAAATACAATATCAAAGATAAACATTAAGATTAAGAGTTAGATAAATTATTATTCTCATACCAAGAGTTTCACCCTTTCACCTTAGCATTAGGAGATTAGTTCTCCATAATCAAGGCAAGAAAGTGAAATGAAAGATGAAGAAACATGATAATATTACGAAAGCAAATGAAAAATACAAGATGTCTAAAGAGAGAATAACATTACAAGTTCGTAGAATTCCAACAAAACTTTCCCAAGCTCTATCCAAAGCTCTCCAAAAAAACTCCCCAACTCACCCCTCAAGCCTTCTATTTATAGATACAATTAAGTGTGGTTGGTGTGGTAATTGTCAAAATTGTTAGGTAGGAAGTTGTACAAAGTTGACAATTTGAATTCCATCATGTGCACCGAAATTTATCCTTGAATATCGGCTTGAAAACCTCCGAATTTTCTGATTTCATCAACACAAACGTTGTAGAAAATTTCATTAGCTTTCCGTCAAGACAAATTTGGGACAAATTGGATATGTAATGTGTGAGTTATGGTCAAAATACTAGAGCAAAGTCGGGCTGGACTGCAGCAGTAGTCAGATTATCTTCCAGCCCCCTTTTGACCCTTTTAATGTCCGTATTTTCTGACCGCTTGAACATGAAAGTTGTACCCAATCGTGTCAGCTACACACCTACCAAATTGTATACATATTGGATATGTAGTTTTGGAGATATGGCCCAAGTACTACAACAAGGTTGGGCTAGACTGCAACCAGCAAACATATTCTCAACATTGGGTGTTTTGCCTTGAATCTTTATGTTTTAGTTCTTTAGGAAATGTGATCATAAATCAAGAATACATTTTTGCATATATCCATTAGGATGCGTCTCAAGAGACAATATGATAATGCTCCTTACTCAGCCATCCTTAATGAATTTGTTTTATCTGCTTGATTTATAGACATCATTTCCAAAGAACCACAAATTAACTCTGATTCCTCCAATTAAGTCCATTTTCTACTCTTCTCTCCATCTGTACGAAAGACACAAAACTAAAGACAAGTAAGGGAGATTTATGCTTAATTATGGCAAAAGATAAGATGAAAATATTTAATTTATGAGTATAAAACTCACTCATCAAATTCCCCCAGACTTAATCTTTTGCTTGTCCTCAAGCAAAACACACAAACTTCAAAATTCAAATGATGAGTGAGTGATGAATTGTTTTTGACTTACTAAGCATTCCTCAAGGATCTAAAATGTGCAACCAAGAAAGATATCAGAATTCTAAGGTTATGTAGAACTTTTATTCAAATACAACATATGGTTTACTCTTGAATCCCAAGTGTGTGTGTGTAGTAGTCTTATGACATTGGACTTTTTGCATTCAAATAAATTTATGTAATCAAATATTTAAAACAGATCTCTAGATATATGCATTTGAGACTCCATAAGCTTATTTTTCATGTCACTCTCCACTAATGTAGACTAATCATAACATTTAAGATCATTAGGACTTTCATTAGGCTTGTAATGTATGGCACAGGTTAAAGGTGGATAAAATGATATGAATGAAAGCTCAACTCACTCTTTGACATACATGATCATTTAAAGCCTCCCAAATACTTTTGATATTATATTGTGAATTCTATCTCCAACCTTTTCATCATCCTTACATTTATTTGCTCATACTATTTTTGTTTCGAATATAAACACCCCCAAACTTATTTATTTAGGGAGTATTAACTTTCTTTCTTTTTTTTTCTTTTTTTAAACTTCTACCATCCACCCTTGAATCATAACTTTTCAAATGATCATGCCTGTGAGTGAAAGGTAAGAGTTAGACATATTTTTATTTAAAGGCTAGATAGAAATATAGGTGTTTAAGAAAGGATAAATATAAGCTCAAAATAGGTTGCTAGGGATATCATCATGTATAGGTTGGTTTGAAAGGCTCAAATGATTTCAAAAATGCCTAATTCATTTCTTAAATGGAGAGTAGTCTAGGATTTCGCCTCAAGTGACAATTGAATAAGTTCTAGAGTCTTATGAGATCAATTAACATATCTAAATCACATAAATCTTTTCTAAATAAACAATCAGTCAAATGTAAAAGATTAAGTGCACCAGATATTAGGATTCTCAAATAAAACATAAGTTACATTAGAGTTCAAGTTCACACATAACACCCAGAACTCATCAATTTTTCAAAGGTTACAAGCATTTTAAACCATTTTCATCATTGGTGCTAGCTTTGCCTAATCCCAAAACATCACTCAAATTTTTTTTTTGAAAGATGAAGAAACACAAAATAAACAATAAAGATTAAAAGAGATATTACTTGGAAGGAGATCTAAGAAAAGATGAACCTGCAATAAACTGAACAGAAAATAAAAATTTACTCAAGCAAATAAAAGGTATTACAAATGAAGATTTAAGTCCAGTTTGCGCTTTATGCGGTGTTCTGTTGTCCAATCTATTCGAGCTATAACTGGATCAGGTACATGAACAAATGCTTGTAACGCATCAATCAGCTCGTCAGCATTTGAGGCCGAGATGAGAATTTGACGTGCTGAGTGCGAGATAAACCTTTGCTCTACAGCATGATCAAGAAAAGACAATAAACCATCAAAGAAATTGTTAACATTTAACAAACCTATGGGTTTATGGTGCATGTTCAGTTGTGCCCAAGAGACGACTTGAAAAATTTCCTCTAGAGTACCAAAACCTCCAGGTAAGGCAATGAAGGCGTTAGCGTTGCACATCATTTTAGCAATTCGTTCATGCATGGAGGATACCCTACATTCTTCCCCAATTGTTTTTCCTACTATGTTTGATGCAGCTAGAGCTGTAGGAATAATACCAAGAACTTGGCATCCTCCTATATATGCAGATCCAGACACACTCCCCATTAACCCTCGACAACCTCCACCATACACTAAATGAATCTTTCTCTTGGCTAGTAACATACCCAAAGTTTGTGCTGCTTTTAAATATTCTCCATTTTTCCCAGGACTAGGACCACAAAAGACACAAATATTTCGAAAGTGACGAACTACGGTTCCTTCCATATCTGCACTCACCTTAACTTTGATTATGAAGATGAAGATAGTGAGGTGCGCATTTATAAGACTCAAATAAGGGCATACTTGTAATAGCTATGTGAATAGACCGATGGCATAATTTCAATAGCTATAAGAGTAGGCCGGCGAATGTCAGATAAATTAAAGGTGAAAAATTCAAAAATGACGGCACGCATGCATATGTACAGTAGTTGTGATTGTGGCTCACATCTTCCTCTGGTTTTACGTCCAGTAATGGCTTAAACGCCCTCTATAGGTCGAGGATATGCTTCCCATCCAATTTTCTTATAAATTGGCAAACAGGGTCTTTTAACGTCAGATTCCCAAGACTGTACCGTTTATGTTCTTTTTTGAAATGGGGCCATTGTTGTTGTTTTAATTAAAACTCGCAAGTGCACTAATCTATTGGAGTATAGATTTAGTGGTATGCAAGGTCGATCCCACAAAGATTGCCAATTGAGAGAAAATTCTAATATAGATCCGAAATAAATACTTCTAACCTAGTTCCCGATGTCATGTTTTGTGAGAGGAATATTGAACAAAATATGCAAAGAACTAATATACTGAAATTAAATGAAGATGTATTCAAGGTAAAGAAGCATGCTAAGGTTAGGGGATCCACTCTTGGTATATCGAATAAAAATAAATTTACCTCTTTTAGTACTCAATTAGAATCTTTACACGAATAAAGTTCTAATCAGATGATATGTTAATTTAATCTCAACTTTGTTTATACATGACTTATATTTACCTCCTTTCTAATAATTAAGACATTCTTGTAAAATGGATTCAAACGTACATTGTGTCAATCACCATATTATGTACAATAAATCAAGAGTGATTCAAGTATTTATTGTGCCAAAAATTGTCTACAATGTATCAAGGTTCACACTTTACAAGATTAAAAATACAAAGATGCAAAAGATAACTTGTAAATGGATTCAAGCATAAATTGTGCCAATCATTATATTGTCTACAATAAATCAAGATTCACATTTTACAAGATTAACTTATGCAAAAAATGAAAGGTAGAAAATTAATTAACATAACAAAATAAAATGAAATGTAATCGGTGGCAAAGCCATCCAATAGTAAAATAAAATAAAGTAGGTGGCAAAGCTAACCATGAAAATAATAAGAGATAGGCGGTCTAATAAAACCAGCCAATAACATAACAAGAAATCGACGGTATGATAAAACCAGCCATTAAGAAATAATGATGAGAAAAGAAATAGGAAGGTAAATACAATATCGAAGATAAACATTAAGATTAAGAGTTAGATAAATTATTATTCTCATACCAAGAGTTTCAACCTTTCACCTTAGCATTAGGAGATTAGTTCTTCATAATCAAGGCAAGAAAGTGAAATGAAAGAAGAAGAAACATGATAATATTACGAAAGAAAATGAAAAATACAAGATGTCTAACGAGAGAATAACATTACAAGTTCGTAGAATTCCAACAAAGCTTTCCCAAGCTCTATCCAAAGCTCTCCAAAAAACTCCCTAACTCACCCCCCAAGCCCTTTATTTATAGATACAATTAAGTGTGGTTGGTGTGGTAATTGTCAAAATTGTTAGGTAGAAAGTTGTACAAAGTTGACAATTTGAATTCCATCATGTGCACCGTTTTTGATCCTTGAATATCATCTTGAAAACCACCAAATTTTCTGACTTCATCAACACGAAAGTTGTAGACAATTTCATTAGCTTTCCGTTAAGACAAATTATGGACAAATTGGATATGTAATGTGTGAGCTATGGTCCAAATACTAGAGCAAAGTCGGGCTGGACTGCAGCAGTAGTCAGATTATATTCTAGCCCACTTTTGGCCCTTTTAATGTCCGTATTTGCTGACCACTTGAACATGAAAGTTGTACCCAATTGTGTCAGCTACACACCTACCAAATTTCATATATATTGGATATGTATTTTCAGAGATATTCCCCATGTATTACAGAAAGGTTGGGCTGGACTACAACCAGCAAACATATTCTCAACATTGGGTGCTTTGCCTTGAATCTTTATGTTTTAGTTCTTTTGGAAATGTGATCATAAATCAAGAATAAATTTGTGCATATATCCATTAGGATGCGTCTCAAGAGACAATATGATAATGCTCCTTACTCAGCCATCCTTAATGAATTTGTTTTATCTGCTTGATTTATAGACATCATTTTCAAAGAACCACAATTTAACTCTGATTCCTCCAATTAAGTCCATTTTCTACTCTTCTCTCCATCTGTAAGAAAGACACAAAACTAAAGACAAGTAAGGGAGATTTATGCTTAATTATGGCAAAAGATAAGATGAAATATTTAATTTATGAGTATAAAACTCACTCATCAAATACCCCCAGACTTAATCTTTTGCTTGTCCTCAAGCAAAACACACAAACTTCAAAATTCAAATGATGAGTGAGTGATGAATTGTTTTTGACTTACTAAGCATTCCTCAAGGATCTAAAATGTGCAACCAAGAAAAATATCAGAATCCCAAGGTTATGTAGAACTTTTATTCAAATGCAACATATGGTTTACTCTTGAATTCCAAGTGTGTGCGTGTAGTAATCTTATGACATTAGACTTTTCGCATTCAAATAAATTTATGTAATCAAATATTTAAAACAGATTTCTAGATATATGCATTTGAGACTCCATAAGCTTATTTTTCATGTCACTCTCCACTAATGTAGACTACTCATAACATTTAAGATCATTAGGACTTTCATTAGGCTTGTAATGTATGGCACAGGTTAAAGGTGGATAAAATGATATGAATGAAAGCTCAATTCACTCTTCAACGTACATGATCATTTAAAGCCTCCCAAATACTTTTGATATTATACTGTGAATTTTATCTCCAACCTTTTCATCATCCTTACATTTATTTGCTCATACTATTTTTTTTTAATATAAACACCCCCAAACTTATTTATTTAGGGAGTATTAACTTTCTTTCTTTTTTTTCTTTTTTTTTTCTCTTTTTTTTCTCTTTTTTTTTTTAAAAAAACTTCTACCATCCACCATTGAATCATAACTTTTCAAATGATCATGCCTGTGAGTGAAAGGTAAGAGTTAGAAATATTTTTATTTAAAGGCTAGATAGAAATATAGGTGTTCAAGAAAGTATAAATATAAGCTCAAAATAGGTTGCTAGGGATATCATCATGTATAGGTTGGTTTGAAAGGCTCAAACGATTCCAAAAATGCCTAATTCATTTCTTAAATGGAGAGTAGTCTAGGATTTCGCCTTAAGTGACAATTGAATAAGTTCTAGAGTCTTATGAGATCAATTAACATATCTAAATCACATAAATCTTTTCTGAATAATCAATCAGTCAAATGTAAAAGATTAAGTGCACCAGATATTAGGATTCTCAAATAAAACATAAGTTACATTAGAGTTCAAGTTCACACATAACACCCAGAACTCATCAATTTTTCAAAGGTTACAAGCATTTTAAACCATTTTCATCATTGGTGCTAGCTTTGCCTAATCCCAAAACATCACTCAAATTTATTTTTTTTGAAAGATGAAGAAACACAAAATAAACAATAAAAATTAAAAGAGATATTACCTGGAAGGAGATCTAAGAAAAGATGAACCTGCAACAAACTAAACAGAAAATACAAATTTACTCAAGCAAATAAAAGGTATTACAAATGAAGATTTAAGTCCAGTTTGCGCTTTCTGCGGTGTTCTGTTGTCCAATCTATTTGAGCTATAACTGGATCAGGTACATGAACAAATTCTTGTAACGCATTAATCAGCTCGTCAGCATTTGAGGCCGAGATGAGAATCCGACGTGCTGGGTGCGAGATAAACCTTTGTTCTACAGCATGATCAAGAAAAGACAACAAACCATCAAAGAAATTGTTAACATTCAACAAACCTATGGGTTTATGGTGCATGTTCAGTTGTGCCCAAGAGACGACTTGAAAAATTTCCTCTAGAGTACCAAAACCTCCAGGTAAGGCAATGAACGCGTCAGCATTGCACATCATTTTAGCAATTCGTTCATGCATGGAGGATACCCTACATTCTTCCCCAATTGTTTTTCCTACTATGTTTGATGCAGCTAGAGCTGTAGGAATAATACCAAGAACTTGGCATCTTCCTAGGTATGCAGATCCAGACACACTCCCCATTAACCCTCGACAACCTCCACCATACACTAAATGAATCTTTCTCTTGGCAAGTGCTATACCCAAAGTTTGTGCTGCTTTTACATACTCTCCATTTTTCCCAAGACTAGAACCACAAAAGACGCAAATATTATGAAAGTGACGAACTACGATTCCTTCCATATCTGCACTCACCTTGACTTTGATTATGAGGATGAAGATAATGAGGTGCGCATTTATAAGACTCAAATAAGGGCATACTTGTAATAGCTATGTGCATAGGCCGGGGGCATAATTTCCATAGCTATAAGAGTAGGCCAAAAAATGTCAGCTAAATTAAAGGTGAAAAATTCAAAAATGACGGCACGCATGTATATGTACAGTAGTTGTGATTGTGGCTCACATCTTCCTCTGGTTTTACGTCCAGTAACGGCTTAAACGCCCTCTATGGGTCGAGGATATGCTTCCCATCCAATTTTCTTATAAATTGGCAAACAGGGTCTTTTAACGTCAGATTCCCAAGACTGTACCATTTATGATCTTTTTTGAAATGGGGCCATAGACCGACAATACCGATATGCACAGATCCACTAGGATGTGTCTCAAGAGATGTTGGATGAAAGTCATCATCCAATGACTCCTTACTCAAGCCATCCTTAATGAACTTAATTTTGTCTTCCCGATTTACAGACACCCAACCCAAAGAACGGGAACGTTTGTTACAAGTTTCATGTCCACATTTGTAACAAACACCCATTCGTTTAGCTCTGCGCTTTTTAGCAAAACTACTTTTTCCTAAACCAGGCATGTAAGAGATGAAATCATTTGCAAATTCACCTGATAACCGTACCTTAGCTTTAATTAGCCAACGAATATCAGCAGGTATTCCCATGATCATCATTAACCTCAATCTTTCAACCCGTGCTTTTTAAATTTTTGTCAATGCATTGGGTGGAAGAGAAGGAAAATGATTTTTCAATTGTGCGAGAATGTCCTCCATTATCGACTCAAAATTATTTTTTTGTTTTGTTTTTATTTTGTTTTTTTTTGTGAAAGAGAGGAAAAAAAACAACAAGAGCAAGGAAACAATAGAAATTCAAAAGAAGATTACAGTGAGAAAACCAATTAATGCAAGTTAAATAAAGAAAGATCTTACCTAGATAGCGTGCACGACAACCTTTAATAACAGAGGCAAATCAATCCTGGTAGACAGGATCACGCAAATATGTCTCCTCTATCTCTGGGTTATGTAATTCAAAAAATACTTTCAATTTTTGACCATTTACTTTAAACACATCACCGTTCTTGGGATTTTCGATCTCTACTGCACCATGTGGATAAACAGTACGAACAATGAATGGGCCTGTCCACCGAGAACGAAGTTTCCCTAGAAATAAGTGCAAACGAGAGTTATATAGAAAGACCTTTTGACCTATATTAAATGATTTTCTTAAAATATGTTTGTCATGAAAAACTTTCATTCAATCCTTATACAACTTTGCACTTTCATATGCATCATTCCGTATTTCTTCAAATTCATTGAGTTGAAGCTTCCTGTGAGAACCTGCTTTGTCAAGAGCAAAGTTAAACTATTTGATGGCCTAATAATCTTTATGCTCTATTTCAACAGGTAAATGACAGGCCTTTCCATACACAAGCCGGTAAGGAGACATTCCAATAGGGTTTTAAAAGCAGTACGATAAGCCCATAAAGCATCAGAAAGTTTCAAAGACCAATCTTTCTTATTTGGGTTAATCGTTTTTTCCAAAATGTTTTTAATTTCCCTATTTGAAATCTCAACTTGCCCACTAGTTTGTGGGTGGTATGGGGTTGCCACTTTGTGCGTGATGCCATATTTCTTCATCAAATGCTCAAAATGCCTATTACAAAAATGTTTCCCCCCATCACTAATGATTGCTCGTGGTGTGCCAAACCTTGAGAAAATGTTTTCTTTCAAGAATTTCACCACAATCTTGTGATCATTTGTTTTACATGCAACAGCCTCGACCCATTTTGACACATAATCCACAGCAACAAGGATGTATAAATTGCCAAAATAATTAGGAAAATGACCCATGAAATCAACTCCCCAGACATCGAATATCTCAACAATAAGAATGGGAGTCAGAGGCATCATGTTCCTGCGTGAGATACTACCCAATTTTAGGCAACGCTCACAAGAACTACAGTACAAATGGCAATCTTTGAACAGTGATGGCCAATAAAAGCCACATTGTAAAACCTTTGCAACAGTTTTTTTAGCACTAAAATGACCTCCACAAGCATGATCATGACAAAAATGAATAACACTAGATTGCTCACTCTCCGGAACACATCTCCTAATGATTTGATCAGGACAATACTTAAACAAGTATGGATCTTCCCAAAAGAATTTTTTTACTTCAGCTAAAAATTTTATCCGATCTTGCTTACTCCAATGTGTAGGTATTTGACCTGTGACAAGGTAATTAGCAATGTCAGCAAACCAAGGTAGCTGAGAAACGGACATGAGTTGCTCATTTGGAAATGAGTCTTTGATAGGCAAGTTATTTTCACCCGATTCAACTATCAGCCTAGACAAGTGATCAGCCACAACATTTTCAGATCCTTTCTTATCCCGAATTTCTAAATCAAATTCTTGTAACAGCAGTATCCATCTTATCAATCGAGCTTTAGCATCTTTCTTAGAAAGAAGATACTTAAGTGCAGCATGATCTGTAAAAATTACAACCATAGATCCTAATAAATAAGATCTAAACTTGTCTAAAGCAAATACCACAGCTAGTAACTCTTTTTCTGTTGTAGAATAATTCAATTGAGCATCATTAAGAGTTTTACTAGCATAGTATATCACATATGGAAACTTATCAAGACGCTGCCCCAAAACAGCTCCAATTGTATAATCAAAAGTATCACACATGATTTCAAAGGGAAGATTCCAATCAGGTGGTCTAATGATAGGTGCAGAGGTGAGTAAGAATTTGAGCTTTTCAAAAGCTTGACAGCACTCTTCATCAAAGATAAAAGAGGCATCTTTGGTAAGTAAACTACACAAAGGCCTAGAGATTTTGCTAAAATCTTTGATGAATCTGCGATAAAATCCTGCATGGCCTAAAAAAGAACGTACCTCTTTTACTGTCCAAGGAGGTGGAAGACTGGAAATCAGTTCAATTTTGGCTCTATCTACCTTAATACCTTGATGTGACACAACATGCCCCAAAAAAAATTCTCTTTTTAACCATAAAATGGCATTTTTCCCAGTTCAAAACAAGGTTCTTTTCTTTACACCTTATTAAGACTAATCTTAAATGGTGTAGACATTCCTCAAAACTAGACCCATGCACAGAAAAATCATCCATGAATACTTCCAGAAATCGCTCTACCATGTCAGAAAATATACTTATCATGCAACGCTGAAATGTAGCAGGTGCATTGCACAATCCAAATGGCATTCGACGATAGGCAAAGGTTCCGAAAGGACAAGTGAATGTAGTTTTCTCTTGATCCTCAGGTGCAATAGGAATTTGGTTATAACCAGAATATCCATCAAGAAAGCAGTAATATGCATGTCCAGCTAACCTTTCTAGCATTTGATCTATAAAAGGAAGTGGAAAATGGTCTTTCCTTGTAACAGCATTCAACTTGCGGTAGTCAATGCAAACACGGCACCCAGTTTGTACTCTAGTGGGAATCAATTCATTATTCTCATTCTTGACTACAGTAATGCCAGATTTCTTAGGAACTCCCTGAACAGGACTAACCCATGCACTATCAGAAATTGGGTAAATGACACCTACATCAAGAAGTTTAATCACTTCGGCTCTCACAACTTCTTTCATGTTTGGATTCAAACGTCTTTGTGGATCTCTTGAGGTTTTGGCATTGTCTTCCAAATGTATCCTGTGCATGCAAATTGATGGACTAATACCTTTAATGTCTGCTATTGTCCAACCTATGGCTTCACTATGTTCACTGAGGACTTTTATGAGTTCAACTTCCTGTTCTTTATCTAAATCAGATGCTACAATGATAGGCAAGGTCTCAGAAGGTCCTAGAAACACATATTTTAGAGAATTTGGTAAAGGTTTTAACTCTACCTGGGGAGGTTTCTCTATGGATGGCAATAAAATAGACTCAGAAGGTGTAAGTATCTCTGTTTTACCTTTCCATTTATTGGTATCCATTAATGGAGTGGTCTCTAACAGGGAATTTACTTCACTGATCAAACAGTCCTCATCCAAATCCATGTTAAAGTGGGCCAAACATTTTTCCAAAGGGTCATCATCACAAGAACTTACAAATGAGTCATAGATTATACTCTCAATTATGCTGACCTCACACACATCATCCATGTCCACAGGTTGATGAGAGACATTAAAAACATTTAATTCCACAGTCATATTTCCAAAAGATAAATTCAAAATTCCATTTCGACAATTAATAATTGCATTGGATGTTGCTAGAAATGGTTTACCCAAAATGACTGGAATTTGTGTCTCTGTATTCTCAACAGGTTCAGTGTCAAGAATAATGAAATCTACTGGAAAGTAGAATTTATCAACCTTAATGAGCACATCTTCTATGACACCTCTAGGGATTTTGGTGGACCTATCAGCTAACTGAAGGGTCACTGATGTAGGTTTTAGCTTTGCTAACCCAAGTTTCTCATACACAGAGTACGTCAGTAGATTCACACTTGCTCCTAGATCAAGTAAGGCTTTGTTAATCACATGGTCACCTATAATACAAGAAATTGTAGGACAACCTGGATCTTTGTACTTGACAAGAGTCTTTTGCTGAATTATAGAACTCACTTGTTCAGTTAAAAATGCCTTTTTTGGAACATTAGTTTTCCTTTTCACCGTACAAAGATCTTTCAGAAATTTTGAGTAAGCGGGTACTTGTTTGATAGCGTCCAAAAAAGGGATGTTAATGCTTACTTGCTTAAACACCTCTAAAATGTCACTATACTGAGTACCTTTCTTGACAGATGCAAGTCTTTGTGGGAAAGGAGCTTTAGGGGCATAAGAAATCTGTTCACTTTTCTTTTCACTTGAGTCATTAGTTTGGGATTCATGTTGACTCTGTTCCTCATTTTCTGGCATGTGAACATGATTATCAATGACCTTTCCAGATCTAAGGGTTGTCACAGACTTTACTTCTTCCTTAGGATTTGCTGATGATCCTATTTCATATTGACCCTTAGGATTAGAAATAGGTTGACTGGGGAATTTTCCTTTTTCTCTCTCTCCTACAGCACTGGCTAATTGACCCAATTGTGTTTCAATCTTTGAAATGGACTGAGTGTGAGATTGTAAAACTTGTTGGGTTAATTGCATGAATTGTTGTAGAGTATCTTCCAAAGAAGGTTTTCTTTGTTGAGATACCCCGAAAGGAGGAGCATGATGAGGAACTTGAGGGTATGAATTAGAAGGGGCAAATTGTTGCCCACTTTGATTCATTGCAGGTTGATTTTGCCTCCATGAGAAATTTGGATGATTCCTCCAATTTGGATTATGTGTGGGTGCAAATGGGCTATCTGATGACCTCCCATAAGTTTGAAGAGAATTAGCTTGCTCAGAGAATGCCTCTTGGTAAGCTGGTATAGATGGACAAGATTGTGCAATGTGAGATGTACTAGAACATAAGGCACATGCCTCTATCCTAGTATTGGTAGAAGGGTTTAAAGTGTGGCTTAAAGTTAAAGCTTCTACCTTTCTAGTCAGGCTAGCTAAGGCAATTCTCACATCTGTATCATCACTCACTTCATAAAGTCCTCCCTTTTTTTGTGTTTGAGACTTTTTATCCCTAGGATCTATGCAGTTCCAATGCTGAGAATTTTCAGATAAAGATCCTAAGGATTCCCAAGCTTCCCCCTCATTCAATTGTAAAAATATCCCACCATGCATGCTTTGGATCATTTGACGGTTTGATGAAGTTAAGCCATCATAGAAATATTTCACTAATCTCCAAGTTTCAAAACCATGATGAGGACATTTCAGAAGAAGATCATTAAATCTTTCCCAACATTCAAAAAATTGTTCACCCTCTTTTTGATAAAAATAAGAAATTTCTCTCCGAAGGGCATCAGTTTTAGACATAGGGAAAATTTTTGCCAGAAACTTATTTACTAATTGGTTCCAACTAGTTATAGTTCCTGTAGGAAGGGAGTTCAACCAGGCTTTAGCTTTATCTTTCAATGAAAATGGAAACATTCTAAGCCTGATTGATTCATCATTGAAATTCTGGAAGTGAAAGGTCGAGCAAATTTCAAGAAACTCTTTAATGTGCATGTATAGATCTTCTCTTTCCATACCATAAAATGATGGTAAAAGTTGGAGTATGGCCGGTTTGAGTTCAAAATGAGTTGCAGTAGTTTGTGGTAAAACTATGCAAGATGGAGTATTGGCTATGACAGGTGAGAAGTACTCCATAAGAGTTTTATTATGCACAACTTGTTCTTCCATTTTTAATGGTGATCCAGCAGTATCTAATGTCTCTATTGTACACTCAATGGTTGACCCTAAACTTTTCCTAACCAACCGCTTATCTTTATCACGTTTCCAAGCACGCATAAACTAAAAAAAATTGCTTCCTAATTATGAAAAAGTATCTAACTACACAACGGTTACAAAATGCAAATACCACAAAATAAAAATCACAAAATTATACAAACTCCTTTTTTTTAAAGTATTAGTAATAATGGGTAGTATTTAATCAGGAGACTCCCAGGAAAATATGGAGGAATCACAATGGTTTCTCTTAAAACCCATACTCCTTAGGTGCTTTTAGCCTTGTTGACAGAATCAACCAATTTTATACACCCAAATTACTACACCAATTTTAAAGAAACAATTCTAAAGAAAAATTTCTATACACAGAATAAACAAATGTTCTAACTATAACTAGTGGAAGAAAAGTACTTACCTGGATGCAAATAGCTTTTCCGTCGCAATCCCCTGCAACGGCGCCAAAAACTTGTTGTTGTTTTAATTAAAACTCGTAAGTGCACGAATCTATTGGAGTATAGATTTAGTGGTATGCAAGGTCAATCCCACAGAGATTGCCAATTGAGAGAAAATTCTAATATAGATCCGAAATAAATACTTCTAACCTAGTTCCCGATGTCTTATTTTGTGAGAGGAATATTGAACAAAATATGCAAAGAACTAATAAACTAAAATTAAATGAAGATGTATTCAAGGTAAAGAAGCATGCTAAGGTTAGGGGATCCACTCTTGGTATATCGAATAAAAATAAATTTAACTCTTTTAGTACTCAATTAGAATCTTTACACGAATAAAGTTCTAATCGGATGATATGTTAATTTAAACTCAACTTTGTTTATACATGACTTATATTTACCTCCTTTCTAATAATTAAGACATTCTTGTAAAATGGATTCAAGCGTACATTGTGCCAATCACCATATTGTCTACAATAAATCAAGAGTGATTCAAGTATTTATTGTGCCAAAAATTGTCTACAATGTATCAAGGTTCACACTTTACAAGATTAAAAATACAAAGATGCAAAAGATAACTTGTAAATGGATTCAAACATAAATTGTGCCAATCATTATATTGTCTACAATAAATCAAGATTCACATTTTACAAGATTAATTTATGCAAAAAATGAAAGGCAGAAAATTAATTAACATAACAAAATAAAATGAAATAGAATCGGTGGCAAAGCCATCCAATAGTAAAATAAAACAAAGTAGGTGGCAAAGCCAACCATGAAAATAATAAGAGATAGGTGGTCTAATAAAACCAGCCAATAACATAAAAAGAAATCGATGGTATGATAAAACCAGCCATTAAGAAATAATGATGAGAAAAGAAATAGGAAGGTAAATACAATATCAAAGATAAACATTAAGATTAAGAGTTAGATAAATTATTATTCTCATACCAAGAGTTTCAACCTTTCACCTTAGCATTAGGAGATTAGTTCTCCATAATCAAGGCAAGAAAGTGAAATGAAATATGAAGAAACATGATAATATTACGAAAGAAAATGCAAAATACAAGATGTCTAAAGAGAGAATAACATTACAAGTTCGTAGAATTCCAACAAAGCTTTCCCAAGCTCTATCCAAAGCTCTCCAAAAAACTCCCTAACTCACCCCTCAAGCCCTCTATTTATAGATACAATTAAGTGTGGTTGGTGTGGTAATTATCAAAATTGTTAGGTAGGAAGTTGTACAAAGTTGACAATTTGAATTCCATCATGTGCACCGAAATGGATCCTTGAATATCGTCATGAAAACCGCCGAATTTTCTGACTTCATTAACACGAAAGTTGTAGAACATTTCATTAGCTTTCCGTTAAGATAAATTATGGACAAATTGGATACGTAATGTGTGAGTTATGGTCCGAATACTAGAGCAAAGTCGGGCTGGACTGCAGCAGTAGTCAAATTCTTTTCTAGCCCACTTTTGGCCCTTTTAATGTCTGTATTTTCTGACCACTTGAACATGAAAGTTGTACCCAATTGTGTCAGCTACACACCTACCAAATTGGATACATATTGGATATGTATTTTTAGAGATATGGCCCAAGTACTACAGCAAGGTTGTGCTGGACTACAACCAGCAAACATATTCTCAACATTGGGTGCTTTGCCTTGAATCTTTATGTTTTAGTTCTTTTGGAAATGTGATCATAAATCAAGAATAAATTTGTGCATATATCCATTAGGATGAGTGTCAAGAGACAATATGATAATGCTTCTTACTCAGCCATCCTTAATGAATTTATTTTATCTGCTTGATTTATAGACATCATTTCCAAAGAACCACAATTTAACTCTGATTCCTCCAATTAAGTCCATTTTCTACTCTTCTCTCCATCTATAAGAAAGACACAAAACTAAAGACAAGTAAGGGAGATTTATGCTTAATTATGGCAAAAGATAAGATGAAAATATTTAATTTATGAGTATAAAACTCACTCATCAGCCATAAACCGACAATACTGATATGCACAGATCCACTAGGATGTGTCTCAAGATACGTTGGATGAAAGTCATCATCCAATGAATCCTTACTCAAGCCATCCTTAATGAACTTGATTTTGTCTTCCCGATTTACAGACACCCAACCCAATGAACGACGTTTGTTACAAGATTCACGTCCACATTTGTGACAAACACCCATTTGTTTAGCTCTGCGATTTTTAGCAAAACTACTTTTTCCTAAACCAGGCATGTAAGAGATGAAATCATTTGTAGACTCACCTGATAACCGTACCTTAGCTTCAATTAGCCAACGAATATCAGCAGGTATTCCCATGATCATCATTAACCTCAATCTTTCAACCTGTGTTTTGTAAATTTTTGTCAATGCATTGGGTGGAAGTGAAGGAAAATGATTTTTCAATTGTGCGAGAATGTCCTCCATTATCAACTCGATTGTTCTTTTCTCTTTTCTTTTTTTTTCTTTTTTGAAAAAGCAAAAGCAACAAAGGGAGGGAAAACAATAGAAATTCAAAAGAAGATAACACTGAAGGGAAAAATTAATGCAAGTTAAATAAAGAAAGATCTTACCTAGATAACGTGCACAGTAACGTTTAACAACAGAAGCAGATCAATCCTTGTAGACAGGATCACGCAAAGGTTTCTCCTCTATCTCCGGATTTGGTAATTCCAAAAATGCTTCCAATCTTTGACAATTTACTTTAAACACATCACCGTTCTTGGGATTTTCAATCTTTACTGCACCATGTGGGTAAACAGTATGAACAACAGATGGCAGTGGAACTGACTCAAAAGGTGAGACTTTTTCTTTTTTGGCTTTCCATTTATCAGTATCCATTAGTGGAGTTGTCTCTAACAAAGAGTCTACTTCATGAACTAGATAATCCTCATTTTTATCCTTATCGAAATGAATCAAATATTTTTCTAGATGATCATTACTAAAGGAGTCTAAAAATGAATCAAAAATGGCACTTTCAATTAGGTTGACCTCACATAAATCATCCATGTCCACAGGTTGATGAGAGACATTAAAAACATTTAATTCCATAGTCATATTTCCAAAAGATAAATTCAAAATTCCATTTCGACAATTAATGATTGCATTGGATGTTGCCAGAAATGGTCTACCCAAAATGACTGGAATTTGTGTCTCTGTATTCTCAACAGGTTCAGTGTCAAGAACAATGAAATCTACTGGAAAGTAAAATTTATCAACCTTAATAAGCACATCCTCTATGACACCTCTAGGAATTTTTTTGGACCTATCAGCTAACTGAAGGGTCACTGATGTAGGTTTCAGGTTTCCTAACCCAAGTCTCTCATACACAGAGTAAGGCAATAGATTCACACTTGCTCCTAGATCAAGTAAGGCTCGATTAATCACATGGTCACCTATAATACAAGAAATTGTAGGATAACCTAGATCTTTGTACTTGACAGGAGCTTTTTGTTGAATTATAGAACTCACTTGTTCAGTCAAAAATGCCTTTTTTGGAACATTAGTTTTCCTTTTCACCGTACAAAGATCTTTCAAAAATTTTGAGTAAGCGGGTACTTGTTTGATAGCGTCCAAAAAAGGGATGTTAATGCTTACTTGCTTAAACACCTCTAAAATGTCACTATACTGAGTACCTTTCTTATTTGATGCAAGTCTTTGAGGGAAAGGAGCTTCAGGGCCACAAGAAATCTTTTCACTTTTCTTTTCACTTAAGTCATTAGTTTGGGATTCATGTTGACTCTGTTTCTCATTTTCTGGCATATAAACATGATTATCAATGACTTTTTCAGATCTAAGGGTTGTCACAGACTTTACTTCTTCCTTAGGATTTGCTGATGATCCTACTTTAAATTGACCCTTAGGATTAGGAATAGGTTGACTGGGGAATTTTCCTTTTTCTCTCTCTCCTACAGCATTGGCTAATTGACCCAATTGTGTTTCAAGCTTTGAAATAGCTTGAGTGTGAGATTGCAGGACTTGTTGGGTCGATTGCATGAATTGTTGCAAGGTATGCTCCAAAGAAGGTTTTCTTTGTTGAGATACACCGAAAGGAGGAGCATGTTGAGGAACTTGAGGGTATGAATTAGAAGGGGCAAATTGTTGCCCACTTTGATTCATTGCAGGTTGATTTTGCCTCCATGAGAAATTTGGATGATTCCTCCAATTTGGATTATATGTGGGTCCAAATAGGCTATCTGATGACTTCCCATAAGTTTGAAGAGAATTAGCTTGCTCAAAGAATGCCTCTTGGTAAGCTGGTATGGATGGACAAGATTGTGCAATGTGAGATGCACTAGAACATAAGGCACATGCCTCTATCCTAGTATTGGTAGAAGGGTTTAAAGTGTGGCTTAAAGTTAAAGTTTCTACCTTTCTAGTCAGGCTAGCTAAGGCAATTCTCACATCTGTGTCATCACTTACTTTATAAAGTCCTCCCTTTTTTTGTGTTTGAGACTTTTTATCCCTGGGATCTATGCAGTTCCAATGTTGAGAATTTTCTGATAAAGATCCTAAGGATTCCCAAGTTTCCCCCTCATTCAATTGTAAAAATCTCCCACCATGCATGCTTTGGATCATTTGACGGTTTGATGAAGTTAAACCATCATAGAAATATTTCACCAATCTCCAAGTTTCAAAACCATGATGAGGACATTTCAGAAGAAGATCATTAAATCTTTCCCAACATTCAAAAAATTGTTCACCCTCTTTTTGACAAAAATCAGAAATTTCTCTCCTAAGGGCATCAGTTTTAGACATAGAGAAAATTTTTGCCAGAAACTTATTTACTAATTGGTTCCAACTAGTTATAGTTCCTGTAGGAAGGGAGTTCAACCAGGCTTTAGCTTTATCTTTCAATGAAAATGGAAACATTCTAAGCCTGATTGATTCATCATTGAAATTCCGGAAGTGAAAAGTCGAGCAGATTTCAAGAAACTCTTTAATGTGCATGTATGGATCTTCTCTTTCCATACCATAAAATGATGGTAAAAGTTGGAGTATGGCCGGTTTGAGTTCAAAATGAGTTGCGGTAGTTTGTGGTAAAACTATGCAAGATGGAGTATTGGCTATGACAGGTGAGAAGTACTTCATAAGAGTTTTATTATGCACAACTTGTTCTTCCATTTTTAATGGTGATCCAGCAGAATCTAATGTCTCTATTGTACAATCAATGGTTGACCCTAAACTTTTCCTAACCAACCGCTTATCTTTATCACGTTTCCAAGCACGCATAAACTAAAAAAACTGCTTTCTAATTATGAAAAAAAAGAATCTAACTACACAACGGCAACAAAATGCAAATACCACAAAAAAATCACAAAATTATACAAAGTCTTTTTTTTTATTCAAAGTGTTAGTAATAATGGGTAGTATTTAATCGGTAGACTTCCCAGGAAAATATGGAGGAATCACAATGGTTTCACTTAAAACCCATATTCCTTAGGTACTTTTAGCCTTCTTGATAGAATCCACCAATTTTATACAACCAAATTATTACACCAATTTTTAAGAAACAATTCTAAAGAAAAATTTCTATACACAGAATAAACAAATGTTCTAACTATAACTAGTGGAAGAAAAGTACTTACCTGGATGTAAATAGCTTTTCTGTCGCAATCCCCGGCAACGATGCCAAAAACTTGTTGTTTTAATTCAAACTCGCAAGTGCACGAATCTATTGGAGTATAGATTTAGTGGTATGCAAGGTCGATCCCACAGAGATTGCCAATTGAGAGAAAATTCTAATATAGATCCGAAATAAATACTTCTAACCTACTTCCCGATGTCTTGTTTTGTGAGAAGAATATTGAACAAATTACACAAAGAGCTAATATACTGAAATTAAATGAAGATGTATTCAAAGTAAAGAAGCATGCTAAGGTTAGGGGATCCACTCTTGGTATATCGAATAAAAATAAATTTAACTCTTTTATTATTCAATTAGAATCTTTACATGAATAAAGTTCTAATCGGATAATATGTTAATTTAAGCTCAACTTTGTTTATACATGAATTATATTTACCTCTTTTCTAATAATTAAAACATTCTTGTAAAATGGATTTAAGCGTACATTGTGCCAATCACCATATTGTCTACAATAAATTAAGAGTGATTCAAGTATTTATTGTGCCAAAAATTGTCTACAATGTATTAAGGTTCACACTTTACAAGATTAAAAATACAAAGATGCAAAAGATAACTTGTAAATGGATTCAAGCATAAATTGTGCCAATCATTATATTGTCTACAATATATCAAAATTCACATTTTACAAGATTAACTTATGCAAAAAATGAAAGGTAGAAAATTAATTAACATAACAAAATAAAATGAAATAGAATAGGTGGAAAAGCCAACCAATAGTAAAATAAAATAAAGTAGGTGGCAAAGCCAACCATGAAAATGATAAGAGATAGGCGGTCTAATAAAACCAGCCAATAACATAACAAGAAATCGGCGGTATGATAAAACTAGCCATTAAGAAATAATCACGAAAAAAGAAATAAGAAGGTAAATACAATATCAAAGATAAACATTAAGATTAAGAGTTAGATAAATTATTATTCTCATACCAAGAGTTTCACCCTTTCACCTTAGCATTAGGAGATTAGTTCTCCATAATCAAGGCAAGAAAGTGAAATGAAAGATGAAGAAACATGATAATATTACGAAAGCAAATGAAAAATACAAGATGTCTAAAGAGAGAATAACATTACAAGTTCGTAGAATTCCAACAAAGCTTTCCCAAGCTCTATCCAAAGCTCTCCAAAAAAACTCCCCAACTCACCCCTCAAGCCTTCTATTTATAGATACAATTAAGTGTGGTTGGTGTGGTAATTGTCAAAATTGTTAGGTAGGAAGTTGTACAAAGTTGACAATTTGAATTCCATCATGTGTACCGAAATTGATCCTTGAATATCGTCTTGAAAACCCCCGAATTTTCTGACTTCATCAATACAACAGTTGTAGAAAATTTCATTAGCTTTCCGTCAAGACAAATTTGGGACAAATGGGATACGTAATGTGTGAGTTATGGTCAAAATACTAGAGCAAAGTCGGGCTGGACTGCAGCAGTAGTCATATTCTCTTCTAGCCCACTTTTGGCCCTTTTAATGTCCGTATTTGCTGACCACTTGAACATGAAAGTTGTATCCAATTGTGTCAGCTACACACCTACCAAATTGTATACATATTGGATATGTATTTTCGGAGATATGGCCCAAGTACTACAACAAGGTTGGGCTAGACTGCAACTAGCAAACATATTCTCAACATTGGGTGCTTTGCCTTGAATCTTTATGTTTTAGTTCTTTAGGAAATGTGATCATAAATCAAGAATAAATTTGTGCATATATCCATTAGGATGCGTCTCAAGAGACAATATGATAATTCTCCTTACTCAGCCATCCTTAATGAATTTGTTTTATCTGCTTGATTTATAGACATCATTTCCAAAGAACCACAATTTAACTCATATTCCTCCAATTAAGTCCATTTTCTACTCTTCTCTCCATCTGTAAGAAAGACACAAAACTAAAGACAAGTAAGGGAGATTTATGCTTAATTATGGCAGAAGATAAGATGAAAATATTTAATTTATGAGTATAAAACTCACTCATCAGGCGTCCCCTACTGGTGCACCACACGGATTTGCCATGTGACCACGCTCATTTCTTTTCTTTTCACAATAATTGCCAAAAATCATTGGTAATCATGCCATGAACATAACCATTTCAAATATCACTTTATAAAATATTTTCATGTCAAAATTTCACACTTAAGATGGTAAGAAGTTCATGCAATGGCAATGGCTATGGCATATACTAGTCATTTATTATTTTCATTTATAAGATTCTTCTTCTTTTTTAAATATTAATTTTATTTTATTATTTTCTTGATGCAGGTTTTCATCCTATTTAACCTTCTCTTACTAATCAAAGCATAACTCCCTCAATTTAACTGCGATGTATGTTCGCTGGGTGTCAATTTAAAGATAAAACTATTATCTAAAACTATTATGTTGAACAGTTGAACGAAATATTAAGAAATTATGGTGATATTACTCCTTCAAAGTATAGGTTATTTTTTCTCGGATAGGTTTTGACCTCTACCTACTAATCTATCCATATCTCCCTCATAAGAATTCCAAATTACTTTATTCCAGTGGCTAAAAATCCATGACACATATAGAAATAATTTTTATGTTAATCATTTATTTTAATTCCCTACAGAGTGTTCCCAGAAATTAAAACACAGAAGCTATCCTAAAATATTCTTTCCTGATTAACCAATTTCTGACCATTACATACTAATCAGACCATATCTACCTCATACAGACTCCAAATTGAGTGATTCCAGTGGTTAAAAATCCGTGACACATATATCTATAATGTTTATGTTAACCATTTATTTTAATTTCCTACAGAATGTTCCCATAAATTAAAACACAGAAGCTAACCTAACATATTCTTCCCTGATTAACCATTTTCTGACCACTGCTTACTAATCAGAATACATCTACCTCGTATGAACTCTAAATTGAGTGATTTAAGTGGCTAAAATTTCATGAGGCATAGATCTACATTTTTCATGTTAACCATTTGTTTAAATTCCTTACTGATTCTTTCCAGAATTTTAAAAACAAAAGCTTAAATTTTTCCACCCATAGCCATACCTATGCAGAACTATCTACACCAGCCTAAGTATTCAAACATACATAATATGTAACATGATATAGCAACATCCATGACCATTAATCAAAGTTCTAAGATCAAAATCTCATATAAATATTACAAGTTTCAAATCTTTTCTTCAAAAATAAATATTGTTAATCTTACCTTGAGCACTTAGTCCTCTAGATTTCTCCTTCCTCTTTCTTCGTTTCTTCCTCTCCTTTCCTCACTCTACCTTGCTTCTATTTTTCCTCTCCCTCACTTGGACGAAATTATAATGTTATAAGGGTGGGTTTTGGTTATATAGACTATCAAATAATTTACCTTTCATAATCATAGGTCTACCTTATCACAATTAGGATGCACTTGGTTGAATTTTTGGAAAACAAACAACTTATGTTCTTGTCTTCCTCTTCCTTAGTCAAGATATGCATAGGAAAAGGAGATTTGTATTTTGAAAATTATGATGATATGTTCTTAAGATAAGGGACAAGGTCCCTTTGATTTAGGGATTCATTTCCTTTTTCTTTTGTCTTAATCAAGTATGATAGGTTTGCCTTTTTAGGTGGAAAATTTCCAACCCTTGAATCTTCCTTGCTTAGCTAAACTTATTTGTGTAGTATAAAGATGTTTTGTCATAATGCTATGTATTATTACCCATTTGCTAAAATTATAAGTGTAGGATATAGATGGTTTGTCCTAATGCCATGTATTATCATACCACTTGCTAAAATTATGAATGTAGGATATCACACCACTTTCTAAATTTTTGTCTTAATGCCATGTCACCTAATCTTGATTACACCATTATTCCATCACTTTATTTTTTTATTTTTATTTTTATTTTTCCTCTTGGGTTTGGGCTCATTCTTTCCCATTTTCTTTACTTTGGTTAAATTTCTACCTTTCATAATGGGCTTGTCACATTTTCATGATTTTTGGGCTACCGGTCCAATTTCTATATCTTAGTCCAAGTCTATGTTTTATTTCTTCCTTGAGCTATCCTATTGGCTTGCTAAAACTTCATGTGAAGTAGAAAAACTCTATATGAAGTGTCCATAGGTAAAAGCCCAATTTATGGGTGGAGATACTAAACTTAGTAACTTTAACTCTTAAATTAGGAAAAATTATCCTAATCCAATCTTCTTGAAATTTTAATACCTTTACTGACTTCACAAAAATTTATCTTTCTTACCCAAGAATTTCACCTTTCTTTAGTATATTTATTTTTAATATTTCCTCTTAATTTTTCTCTCTTTACCTATTCCATTAATGTTAGAATATTTCTATGCATATACGTAAGGTAAATAATTTATAAGGATTATATTTCTTTAGATATCTAAAAATTGTCTAATAAATTTTATTTTCTTACGAGATGTTACATCTAGAATCACCTTAAGAGGATTTGAAATGAAAGTGATATCCCCTAATAAGTGAAGAAAGGTTAGATCTAACGCATAGAGTCACGATGTTGTTTTAGAAAATCTTCTTCACCTGTTTCTGCTTCTAATTTGTTAAATTGATCAACATATTGTATATAATTGTCTTAGATTTCCACAGACACCTAAATCACCTTAATCAGAGTTAAAATGATGGAGTTATGGTCTTTTTAGTGAAATAAGGTCTGGCTGAACGAAAATCTAGAATGCAGGAAAACTTGAAACACAGCTGTGCTTCGGGCTGTTGTGTGATTTTTCAACACGGTTTGCACAACTTGAAGCATGACCGTGCTTGGTGACACAGCTAGGTCATGCTTCACGCTGGATTTGCTCTGTTTTGCATTTTGAAAACCCTAAATGAACTCCAATGAATGGATGATGTTAAGGGGAACTAAAATACAAATAAATACCTTTTAATGATGCATTGTAGTGTGAACTCCATCCTTTTATTATGAGAAATTAAATCACATATTGTATATTGATCTGATGTATGTTTAATGTATGGATAAAAATACATATTAATGAGACCTATGCAAGTGAATTTGTTATGTATGGATAAGACATATGTAAGTAAATTGCATAGGAGATATATGTATGATGCATTGTAGTGTTAATTCCATTCTTTTATTATGAGATATATGTGCAATGTATGGATGAAATGCATGTTGATTTGATGCATATGCTAGTATATCAATGCATGAGGATTACATGATATAAGGTATGCATTGTTGGTAAGTGTATTAATACATATTTGTTAAATAATGTGGTGATAATATTATGCATGATATTATGATGTGCTTGGTTAATGCGTAATCCTATTGTGATGGTCATAATGATTAAAGAATATGATGTGTACATTATTATATGACAATAGAGGGGTTATTATATAGTGATTATATGAAGAGACTAAGTTGATTGTGGATGGCAAGCATGATGATAAAGGTGAGTTTTTTGATGTATATATGGTTATATCATGTTAATGTACATGGTTAAAGTCGTGGCTACAGACGATTAGTCACTGAGTGTTGAGATGTGGCTACAGACGTTTAATCACTGTTTGTTGACCTTATGGTTACGGACGATCAGTCGCCATGCACCAAAGCACTGTAAAGATATATATATATATATATATATATATATATATATATATACAAGCATAATATGGAAGTATAACCAGGTTATTATACATGCCTGATAATGATGCATAACTTGTCTATCGAACATGAAAGCATGCTATAACCTAGTTGAACTCATCTTGATTTCTATTCTTTCTTTCTCCTCTTATCTCATTCTCTCCTCCTTGCATTTTTATCTCCCTCTCTCTCTCCTCTTTTTTCTTCCTCTTCTCCCTTTCTTTGGTTGAAACTTACTCTCTAAGAAGCTTAACTTGCTTTCCAAGAATCTTGCACACCTTTATTAATTGAGGGTGAGATATTTTGTCTATTCCAATTTGTCTTTGCTAGTTGTTCACCTTATCCCTATCCCTACCCTTCCTCCCCAAGTCATTGACTCTTTTTGAGTCCCTTCATTACCTTAAATATGAGCTTTGAGGATAATTTATGTAGGATAATTTTAGGACATGTAATTTCCCTTAAATTTTTTATTAACTATAATATTACCAAGTTAATTTTTAGTCATTTTCTAAGGCTTTGTTTGGTTATCCCAAATTCACCCAATCCTTTTTAATCCTTTATTAATATTGTATTAACAAACTTTAAGTACCTAATTGAGGAAATTTCTATGACTTAACCCTTTTCGAAGAATTCCATACTTTACAAAATATAAAAATTGTTTATTCTTTCTTTAAAAATAATTCCCTAGGAATATTAAGACTAAAATACCATATTTTATTCCAAGAAAATTTTTCTTGCTAATTATTCCTTATGTTCCTAGCCACTTTTGCCATTTAGGCACCGGCATACTTTACCAACCACTTTTAATATATAATTTCCCTTCGTATTTTCCATTATATAAATTTCTCATAATTAAATTTGAGGATGTTACATTGCACAGTATCGTAGTGCTTATTTACGAGCGTCGTGTCACTTTGATTCTTCCAAATTTTGCCAAAGTTTTCTACATGAAATTGTAGTTCTTTGTCTTAACTTTCCATAGCCGCTAAGATTACCTTAATCAAAGTACATATAAGGGAGATATGGCCCAATTAGTGATAAAAGGTCACGATTCACTACAAAATCAACATTTTCATGATTTTTCTCCCTTTTTTCCTCTTCTTTCCTTCTCCCTTTATTCCTAAAATAGAAAATATAAATATAAATTAATTCCTAACTATAATTAACTAAATTCGCACAAAAAGTAACTTAAAACGTGCTAAAAACATAATTAATTGCATATTAGATTCCTTGAGTGTGGATATCAACGAAAACCAACTTTCATCATTCATCACTATCTTATTTTGTTATTTGTGATCATTCTCTTTTACTTTGCTACTTTCCTTATAGATTTCAAGCCTCCCTTTTATTCTGTACACAAAAGGTAATATTAGTCTCTATGGGATTAACCTTTATTCCCACTACTACATATTAATTTTGAGGTAAGGAATTTAATATATTTAGTGTACCTACAACAGTACCCTCCAATAAGCGCCTTTGTTTAACGTTGTTGGCTCGACTCAATGCTTCCTATTTTGTCGAGCAAGGATCCTTGATGTCTTGAAGTTCTATAAGCAAACACATTTGTAATAACAAAGGAGATTTGTCTTACCTTTATGAGAGTTAGTCCCTTTGACGAATAAAGCCTAATGTAGTTCTATAGCTGGGTCTATGCCTTTAAGGTTTGCAATTTTTCTTGCAATGGCAATTCCTTGTTCCTGAAAAATATTAATTAACATCTTTTTTTTAGCACCCATATTTTTGAAAACTATGTGTTGTGTCTATTTTATAAATAATCGTAAGCGCATGGTGTAGCTATAGCTAGTCCAGTGAGTATGGGTCATATCCCACAGAGAACAATGGTCAATTACTAGAATTATACGAAATATGTTATCTAAATTGATGTAACATTATGAGAGTTTGTCACAATTAAACTAATTAGTAATCCAATTAATAAAAGCATAGGGTTATGGTTTACCACACTTATGATATTCAATAATCAATATGTACCTCTAATTGCAATTATCTAGGTAATTGGGGATGGTTTAGCCTTAATTAACTAATAACCTCTTTCAAGTGTTACTAATCGTACCTAGGTTAATCTAATTGTCTACTTTTATGGTTCTTAGTTCAACTTAAGTCCATTAAGTTCTATGCAACCATGAAATTCAATTAATCGATTTTCTCGTGCCCACTAATTGATTCATTCCTAGAGAATCTTAAACTACTTTCATGATTAAGATATCCCTAATTAACTATTAGGTTTCAGTATTAACTTTCAGCTTTCAATTCAGCAGTTAATATCCTAAGACGTGATAAATATTGACAAGACATTCATCAACTCATATAATCAATGCATAATAGTCAATCCTAATTAACCATGGATAATACAATTAGGGTTCCAATAATTTAATTAGCATAATGTATCATCACATCATAAGTGGGGTTTACCAAAACCCTAGATCAATTCTACTCAAGCATAATAAAAACTGAAATCAAAAGCATATTCATTAAATAAACCATAGGTGTTTAATACAAACCAAGAGAAAGGAGTAGAAGAAGAAGTAAGTGCAGAATAGAAAGATAAAACTTGGTTATAGAATGTGATAGAGATACAATGCTGAATCAATCTCAAATATAATCTCAGAACATGAAAGTAAATACTAATCCTACTCTAAACCTAATCCTAAGGTGTTTCCTAAGCCTAAAACTGAGTAAGTCTGAATGTGTCTAGATCTCCTTCTCTGCATTTACCCATGTATATATATCAACTTGGCTGCTCAAAACTCTAAAAATCACGTGGTGTATGAACACAAAGCATGGCCATGTTTTAGGACACGGCCTAGCTGTGCTTTGGGCTAGATTCTGGGACTTTTCTCCATCTTTTGCACAGAACACGACCTGGTCATGTTGGGGGCTGCAAGTCTCTTTTCTTGCCAATTTCTTCAAGGTTTCCTCCTTGCTTCCTGTAACATCCCGTAATTTTTAGATATTTTTCTTAGAAATTTTTCACCTTACATATATGCATAGAAATGTTCTAATATTAATGGAATAGGTAAAGAAAGAAAACCTTAGAGGAAATATTAGAAATAAACATGTTAAAGAAAGGTGAAATTCTTAGGTAAAGAAAGATAAATTTTTGTGAAGTAAGTAAAGGTCTTAAAATTTCAATAAGATCGAATTAGGGTAATTTTTCTTAATTTAAGAGCAAAAGTTACTAAGTTTAGTATCTCCACCCGTAATTGGGCTTTAACCTATAGACACTTCATATAGATTTTTTCTACTTCACATGAATTTTTAGCAAGCCAATAGGATAGCCCAAGGAAGAAATAAAACATAGACTTGGACTAGGATATAGAAATTGGACCGGTAGCCCAAAAATCATGAAAATGTGACCAAGCCCATTATGAAAGGTAGAATTTTAACCAAAGTAAGGAAAATGGGCAAGAATGAGCCTAAACCCAAGAGGAAAAATAAAAAAATAAAAAAAAAAATTAAAGTGATGAAATATTGGTGTAATCAAGATTAAGTGACATGGCATTAAGACAAAAATTTAGCAAGTGGTGTGATTCTACATTCATCATTTTGGCAAGTGGCATAATAATACAAGGCTTTAGGACAAAAACATCTATATCCTACATTCATAACTTTAGCAAGTGGGTAATAATACATAGCATTATGACAAAACATCATTATCCTACACAAATAATTTTAGTTAAGTAAGGAAAATTCAAGGGCTAGAAATTTTCCACTTAAAAAGGCAAATCTATCATATTTGATTAAGACAAAAGAAAAAGGAAATGAATCCCTAAATCAAAGGGATCTTGTCCCATATCTTAAGAACATATCATCATAATTTTCAAAATACAAATCTCCTTTTTCTATACATATCTTGACTAAGGAAGAGGAAGACAAGAACATAAGTTGTTTGTTTTCCAAAAATTCAACAAAGTGTATCCTAATTGTGATAAGGTAGACCCATGATCATGAAAGGTGAATTATTTGGTGGTCTATATAAGAAAACACACCCTTACAACATTAGAATTTCGTCCAAGTGAGGTAGAGCAAAAATAGAAGCAAGGTAGTGTGAGGAAAGGAGAGGAAGAAAGGAAGAAAGAGGAAGGAGAAGTCTAGGGGACTAAGTGCTCCATGTAAGTTTAACAATATTTCTTTTTGAAGAAAACCTTTGAAACTCATAATATTTATATGAGCTTTTGATCTTAGAACTTTGATGATTGGTCATGGATGTTGCTATATCATGTTACATATTGATCTTGCATGTGATGTATGTTTGAATACTTAGGTTGGTGTAGATAGTTCTGCATGGGTATGGCTATGGTTGACAGAATTTTAAGCTTCGGTATTTTAATTTCTGGGAACAATTTATAAGGAATTAAAATAAATGGTTAACATAAGAATTAAAGATATATGTGTCACGGATTTTGACCCACTGGAATCATCCCATTTGGAGTCCATATGTGGTAGTTATGGCCTGATTAGTAGTCAAAGGTCAGAAAATGAATCATCAGGGAAGAATATGTTAGGATAGCTTCGGTAATTTAATTTCTGGGAATTATTGGTAGGGAATTAAAATAAATGGTTAACATAAGAATTAAAGATATGTGTGTCATGGATTTTTAGCCACTTGAATCATTCAATTTGGAGTCCACATGTGGTAGATATGGTCTGATTAGTAAGCCAAGGTCAGAAAATGGTTCATCAGGGAAGATTATGTTAGGACAGCTTTTGTATTTAAATTTCTGGGAATTATCTGTATGGAATTAAAATAAATGGTTAACATTAAAGTTATATATCTATGTCTCATGGAAATATACCCACTGGAATTATGCAATTTGGAGTTCATATGAGGTAGATATGATCCGATTAGTAAGCAGAGGTCAGAAAATATTTATTCAGGGAAGAGTATGTTATTAATGCTTTAGTTTTTGAATTTCTGGGAATATTCTGTAGGGAATTAAAATAGCGCGCCAACATAACAATTATAGATATATGGCTCATGGATTTTTACCAACTGGAATAACTCAATTTGGAGTTCCAATTTGGGCGATATTGTCCAATTAGTCAATAAAGGTCAGAACCTATCCGAGAGGAATTATCCTGTACTTTGAGGGAGTAATATCACCTTCGTTTCTTAATTTTTCGTTACAATGTTCAACATAATAGTTTTAGATAATTGTTTTATCTTGAAATGGACACCAAGATCACCTACATCAGAGTTAAATTGAGGAAGTTATACTTTGATTAGTAAGAGAAGGTTAGATAGGATGAAAACCTGCATCAAGAAAATAAAGAAATAAAATTAGTATTTAAAAAAGAAGATGAATCTTAATAAATGACTAGTATAGCCATAGCCATTGCCATTGTATGAACTTCTTACCATCTTAAGTGTGAAATTTTGACATGGAAATATTTTATAAAGTGATATTTGAAATAGTTATGTTCATGGCATGATTACCAATGATTTATGGTAATAGTTATATTTTGATGAACATACTTGTTATTGAAAGCATATTTTTGGCTATCATTGTGAAAAGAAAAGAAATGAGCACGGTCACATGGCAATCCGTGTGGTGCACCAGTAGGGGACACCCTACCAACGGTTATGATCATGATAATGAGAAAAGAAAGAGAAAGTGGGCCATGTCGGATCGAGCGAGAAAAGCCCGTACCGAAGAGTAGAGGATACTCACCCTGACCGGGGTAGCTTGAAATGAGAATAAGTTGATGGCCATCATATGATATTTTGAAAATAGTTAATCATATCATACATATCATTACAGTATGATTCTTATGTACATAGATATAATGCATTCATGTGACCAAAGATATTTTCTGTAGTTTATACAGCTGAACATGACGTGATGAGCTTTACTGATGATAATTTATTGTTGAACTTACTGGGATTTAATTCTCACTATATTTCCATATCATGTTCAGAAAATTATTTATGCAGCTTTTGTTTCTAAGGCTCTGGCTTTTAGTGCACATTGGATTGAGTTACTTTATGTTGGGCAGATTTCAGAATCAAATAAGATGTTTGTGGTCGAGTTGGCTCAGATCCCGGTGAAGGTGCAACCACCCGCACCTGTATCTCCGGAATTGGTCAACCAAAATAAACAAGATGTAAATATCTATGTGTTTGATATGTTATACGTTTGTTTTGATTAATGACATGTATGTGAACTCAATATTGTATAATAATAAAGGAAAAAAAAGAGGTTGTTACACTTCCTCTTCAGCATGTTCCATGTAACGCCCCTAATTTACATTAAGTAAAATAAACATTTTTTTTTATTTTTCGCAATCAGATATTTTCCATAAAAGATACATAATTCAATTCTTTATCATGGGAACAGATACATATAAGATCTCTCATGTATACACAATATACAGACCAAGTCTATAAATATCAAAGTACAACAGAAATAAGGATCCTACCTGTAGCATTCAGAGCACTCTAGAATACAAACACAGTATAATTCAAAGACCGTGAGTCGTGGAAGCAACGTAGACTCACCTAGAGAATATATCACCTATCTGCCCAATAAAACTCTGATATTCTTATCTGAAAAATGTCAAAATATCGTGTAGTGAGTTTGACAACTCAGTGAGCAAATAATTCCTCCTATGACCTCTTAGGTCAGCATATGGATGTACTTATATTTTAAAATGTTTCACATACTAAATACAGTTCAGAAGTACATTCATATGGGACCCGTATTTCAAATATTCTCAAATAAAATGATATTCAGATATCCAAAACCATATGCACCATGGTATGATCATTAAACAAATATTTTTATGCTCAACTGTATAAGCTATAGTAAAATATTATGATTTAGAGATAAAATCATCAATTTAATGCTCCTGCCTCACTCGGCAATCTGGTCAATGCAATGAAAATATAACTCATTTCCTATACGCATAGTGACCTCGACCATAGTCACACTAATTGATTAAGGAATATGAATACATCACCCTCTTGCCCCACCACATTACCACTGTCACCCGATTGGAGCGGCCCTCCCCCGGCTCACTCAGGCTAATAGTACATCCCCTATTTGGTACCGTCACAAGCCATACAACCAGCCGATATTCATCAATATATATAAATACATGTAAAATTATCAAGCAACTCGCCATGAGCTTTACGCTTGCCATTCAATCTCATTTATAATATGACATGCATCATTTTCACAAGTATATAGCTTTACAAATCAATGCATCGTGCACATAATATTCTCTTTATCAAATAATGATAAATACATTTAGAACCACATATTCAATGAGTTCCAAAATCTATTTCTAAAACAATACTCTTCTTGAACTACGTGCCAGTTCATAAGTATAACAGATATTTTAACACATTTAATAAACTTATAATAGCATAAATAATTTATAAACAGAAACAATAATACATTTATAGTTCAAATAAAGCATGGGGCAAGTCATAGAAAAAATTATCTACTCACAAGGTAAGACTCCTGGTTGAACAGCCCTAAAATGTACTTTTACAATTCGAATTTGACCAATTAGACCTCAAAAACGTGTCTGGAGGGTCCAAAGACTTAGAAAATGACTCCGAAATCTTGGTCACTATTCATCCGCTGGAAAACATAATTCATCTGCCGAAAATCACTATTCACGATGAACAAAAAGTTGTCAGATAATCGAAAATATTCATATCTTATGGTTTAACTAGCTCCTGAATTCATCTGCAGAGTCAGAATTTCAATTAGAGGTCTCTAAGTAAGAGTTTCAGAATTTACCTTTTTCTGAGATTTTCTACTTCAGATCTACGGCGATTCAACGTCTGATTTGAAAAATTAATCAGTTAAAATCGTAGTATTCTCCGTCCTGAATCCAGTGGTCTCCTGAGTTTGGAGATCGGAGGCATGTAGACTTTCTAGATCTAGAGAGAAATTCATGGTTACTATTCACTCACTATTCATCCGTTTTCAAAAATTTGCATCCGTTGTCTCCCCTAGTTTCCTCAACCCTTCTTATTGTTTTATTTTTTATAATAATAATAATTATTATTTAATAATTAAATAATAGGGTTTTATTTTATATATATTCAGATAAATTCCATTTTTCATCCTAAAATATCCCAAAATTTTCTAAAAATTTACATTCTCATAAATCTTTAGTTAAACTCTTAAATCATGATTTTTCTTGATAAAAATCATAATAAAACAAATCAAAATAAATATCTTTATACATATTAAAAGAAAGAATATTTCTAAAAATACAACAAAATTTATTAAAGGCCAATATAATTATTTAAATTAAAAATATATTTGCTTTTAGTAGAACATAATCCTTTTTAAACAAATAAAAATATATTTGTTTGTAACAAAAAAATTATTATTGAAAAACAAAAATTACGGGATTTTACATTCTTCCCCCTTAAGAAATTTGGTCCCCGAATTTCAGCCCATCCTACCACTTGTCGATCAACAATAAACATCAATTGTACCCATAGTTAAGCCAAATTTTTGTCTAATTGTATTTTTTGAAATTAGGTAACATAAGAAAAATCTAATATGTACTTCTTTCCAAACCTCCTTACCTCTTTCATTGGTGATTCCTTCAAAAATATGTGGTCACCAACTGATAATTTCTAATGCTCAACATGCATGATTCCTTTAGACTTTTGGCCTGTATTGAATTATTTGTATTCATTTTCTAATCAATTTCACTTTATATCCTCAAGCTCACATGGATATATCTATGGGTTGATATTAGAAAATACACCTATAAAAGAACATATTCACATCCATATTGGGGTAATTATCTTTTCTTATTTCCGACTTCTATCAAGTCATCTTTGATTCTTACATGTCAACATCATCCCATAGATATCTATAAAATCGGTGGCTGTAGAGCATGGTTCCAAAATAGGAAGTTAGAAATTTGGACAAAACATTGAAATAAAATTAAAATCGGTGGCCGTAAATCTTGAAAATCTGTAAACAAAAATCTAGATGTTATATCATCAAAAATTGGTGGTTGCAAGGTTTGAATATATGTGCCAAAATCTACTTTAAATTTGTTGGTATTCGGTGGAAAAATAGCACATGAAAAAAAAACATTTCTGAGCTTATAAAAGTATGTGAAAATCAAATAATATGTAGTTAACTGGTAGGATGCAATTGATTGCTTCAAAATAGATGTAATCAATCAACTGTAAAATAACCAGTCCAAATTAAAATTTCTCAAAATAGTTAGTCGACTTAATAATACCGATAGTCGATTGGCAAAATCATTGGGAAAACAAAATCAATCATTTGATTGTCCCTCTTCAACAACTAACTTGTTTGCATTTTAACTTTTTTTTTACAATTATGCCTATCACTTACAACTTTCCTACAATAATCAAGACATCAATGCTTCATCAAGGACAACAAGAAAAAAATAAATGTCTGGTGATATCTTAACCTTATTCTCTTTATATGCCTAATATGAGCGACTATCACAACTACTGTACTTATACATGCTTGCCGTCATTTTTGAAAATTTCACCTTCAATTTAGCTAATATCAACCAATCACTCACATAATGTTTTAATTGTTCTCGGCCTATTCACGTAGCTAACATAAGTATGCCATTCTCCGAGTTCTATAAATGCACACGTTAATTTCTTTACTTTCATACTTCAAGTTAAGGTGTGTACTGCTATGGAAGGAATCACATTTCGTCAATTTCGAAATATTTGTGTATTTTTTGGTTCCAGTCTTGGAAAAGATGGAGAGTATGTGAAAGCTGCACAAAACCTGGGTATGATACTGGCTAGGAGAAAAATTCATTTAGTTTATAGTGGAGGTAACCGTGGATTAATGGGGTGTGTATCTACAGCTGCTCATGTAGGAGGATGTCATGTTCTAGGTATTATTCCTATAACTCTAACTGCATCTAACATTGTACGAAAGATAATTGGGGAAGAGTTTAGGGTAGCTTCCATGCATGAGCGCATGGCTAGAATGATGAGCAATGCTGATGCATTCATTGCCTTACCAGGGGGTTTTGGTACTTTAAAAGAAAATTTTCAAATAGTTTCTTGGGCACAACTGAATATGTATCACAAACCGATAGGTTTGTTAAATGTTAACCACTTCTTTGATGGTCTGTTGTCTTTCTTTGATCATGCTGTGGAACAAAAGTTCATCTCACACTTATCACGACAAATTCTCATCTCGGCTTCAAATGCTGAGGAGTTGATTGATGTTTTACAAGCATATGTTCATGTACCAGACCCAACTATGGCTGAAATAGAATGGACGGTAGACAACCGCAGGAAGCACAAATTGGATTTGGATCTTCTTCTTTAGATGTAGTAAAACGTAGCTATTATTGTACCACTTTTACTTTCTTAGAGTCTATTTGGATACCATCTTTACCAACCATACTCCCTTAGAGTTGGTAAAACTATCTTTGAGTGTTTCTTATGATCCTCTGAACTTTTGAAATATTCTAGTATATCATTAATAAATATAATAACTAGTTGATCCATGGATGACCTAATTACTATTCATTAAATCTATGAATGCAGCTAGGATATTTGTCAAACTAAATAACATAAGCAAGGACTCATAATGCCCATAATGAGTTCTAAAAGAAAATTTTTGTACATCCTCTTCTCTTTTCCTCAATTAATGTTACTCATATCTCAAATCAATTTTTGAAAAACATTGAGCTCCTTGTAACTGATCAAACAGATCATCTATACGAGGTAATGGGTATTTATTCCACACTGTCACCTTATTCAACTATCTATAATTTATGCATAGTCATAGTGATCCATCTTTCTTTATCATAATGCTTATACATAATATTATTGAAAACCAAATTGTCCTCGAATTCTTTATATCAACAAAATATATCATTAAAAATATTATCTTCATAGATTCTCTGCTCTCAAATTCAATCCACTCCATAACTTACAAATTTATTTATATACATAGGTTCCAACTCATCCATCCGAAAAAAAATTTATATCTATTTTCAAAACACTCACTTTATTACAAACTGTTATCTTAGAGTTAACAATCTCGATCACATCATAACCCACTATCAATATTATATTAGCCATTCATCATATTGTTTCACATAAGCAAACCAAATAATCAAATAATCAATTCAAACCTTCTTAACATCCAAACAAGTCATTAACTTTGTGTTCGGATATAATTTTCTTATTTTCAGCTAATTTCCCAATAGGGTTCTCTTTATCACTTTTTGTCAAAACAAGTTCAAATGCTGAACTAATAGTCCACACACAAAAGGTACCATCTAGGACATACGTATAGATGTTTAAACATTGCTTACCTAAGGATAAGAGTAAAAAAAAAAGAGGATATTAACTTATAGAATTCCACAACAGCACCGTGAGTACAAATATGTCTGCAGTTACATACCCATACTCAAAGCCCTACTACAAAATTCTTTGCTCTGTTAGCCATAGGGAAACCTAATGCTCTGATACCAATTTGTAATGCCCCTAATTTACGTTACGTAAAATAAACATTTTTTTTCGCAATAAGATAATCTCCATAAATATGCACAATTCAATTCCTTGTGATTTCTCTCATGTATACACAACATAAAAACCAAGTCTATAAACATTAAAGTACAGCAGAAATGAGGATCCTACCTATAGCATTCAGAGCACTTTAGAATACAAACACAGTATAATTTAAAGACCGTGAGTCGTGGAAGCAACGTAGACTCACCTAGAGAATATATCACCTATCTGCCGAATCAGACTCTGATATTCTTATCTGAAAAATGTGGAAATATCGTGTAGTGAATTTGACAACTTAGTGAGCAAATAATTTCTCCTATGACCTCTTAGGTCAGCATATGGATGTACTTATATTTTAAAATGTGTCACATACTAAATACAGTTCAGAAGTACATTTATAAGTGACCCGTATTTCAAATATTCTCAAATAAAAGGATATTCAGATATCTAAAACCATATGCACCATGGAATGATTATTAAACAAATATTGTTATACTCAACTGTATAAGCTATAACAAAATATTATGATTTAGAGATAAAATCATCAATTTAATGCTCATGCCTCACTCGGCAATCTGGTCAATGCAATGAAAATATAACTTATTTCTTATATGCATAGTGACCTCGACCATAGTCACACTTAAGTGATTAGGAAATGTGAGTACATCACTCTCTTGCCCCACCACATTACCACTATCACCCGGTTGGAGCAGCCCTCCCCCGGCTCACTCAGCCTAATAGGACGTCCCCTATTCGGTACCATCACAAGCCATACAACCAGTCAATATTCATCAATATATATAAATACATATAAAATTATCAAGCAACTTACCATGAGCTTTACGCTTGTCATATTTATCAAGCAACTTGCCATGAGCTTTACGCTTGCCATTTAATCTCATTTATAATATGACATGCATCATTTTCACAAGTATATAGCTTTACAAATCAATGCATCATGCACATAATATTCACTTTATCAAATAATGATAAATACATTTAGAACCACATATTCAATGAGTTCCAAAATCTATTTCTAAAACCATACTCTTCTTGAACTATGTGCCAGTTCGTAAGTATAAAAGATATTTTAACATATTTAATAAACTTATAATAGCATAAATAATTTATAAACAGAAACAATAATACAGTTATCGTTCAAGTAGAGCATGGGGCAAGTCATAAAAAAATTATCTACTCAGAGGGTAGGGCTCCTAGTTGGACAGCCCTAAAATGTACTTTTTCAAGCTGAATTTGACCAATTAGACCTCAAAAACGTGTTTGGAGGGTCCAAAGACTTAGAAAATGACTCCGGAAGCTTGGTCAATATTTATCCACCGGAAATCGCTATTCACGAGGAACAAAAAGTTGTTAGATGGTCGAAAATATTCATATCTTAAGGTTTATCTAGCTCCTGAATCCATCTGCGGTGTCAGAATTTCAATTAGAGATCTCTAAGTAAGAGTTTCAGAATTTACCTTTTTCTGAGATTTTCTACTTCAGATCTACGGCGATTCAACGGCTGATTTGAAAAATTAATCGGTCAAAATCGTAGTATTCTCCGTCCGGAATCCAGTGGTATCCTCAGTTTGGAGATTGGAGGCCTGTAGAAACTCCAGATCTAGAGAGAAATTCAATGTTACTATTCACTCACTATTCATCTATTTTTAAAAATTTGCATCCGTTGTCTCCCCCGGTTTCCTCAACCCTTCTTATCGTTTTATTTTTTTTATAATAATAATAATTATTATTTAATAATTAAATAATATGGTTTTATTTTATATAAATTCCATTTTTCATCCTAAAATATCTCAAAATTTTCTAAAAATTTACATTCTCATAAATCTTTAGTTAAACTCTTAAATCATGATTTTTCTTGATAAAAATCATAATAAAACAAATCAAAATAAATATCTTTATACATATTAAAAGAAAGAATATTTTTAAAAATACAACAAAATTTATTAAAGGCCAATATAATTATTTTAATTAAAAATATACTTGCTTTTAGCAGAACATAATCCTTTTTAAACAAATAAAAATATATTTGTTTGTAACAAAACATTTTTATTGAAAAACAAAAATTACGGGATGTTACATTCCAAGTCCATATGGCACTTCTCATGAGTGTTTTCTGTAACAACTCCATTTAAGTAACAATTGTTTTTTATATTTGTAAAAATCCATGAAGTTATTACCTCTTTACAACTTAACTCAAAATAACATTAATTTAGTTCATACAACATTGAGTTCACATACACATCATTATTTTACAAACATCCGTACAAAAGTCTAACAAATACATATTAGCCCTAATCATCTATGCAGACCACTTCCGAGGACATTGTTGCAGGTGGTGGCACCTCTACTGAAATTTTAGTTACGTCTACAATAGATATATATGATATAATTGGTACTTGCCCAACGTAGGGCAGCTCGATCAATTGTACAACAATAATAAGAGTCATAGAGAATAGCTGCATAATTAATTTTTTGAACATGATATAGAAAAATAGTGAGAATTAAATTCTAGTAAGTTCCACAATAAATCATCATTAATATAGCTCATCACGTCATGTTCATCTGTATAAACTACAACAAATATCTTTGGTCACATGGATGCACTTAATCTATGCACATGAAAATTGTACAGTAATGACATGTATGATAGAATTAACTATTTTCAGAATATCATATGATAACTATCAATTTATTCTCATATCAAGCTACCACGGTCAGGGTGAGTATTTTCTACTCTCCGGTACGGCTTTTCTCGCTCCGTCCGACATGGCACACTTTTTCTTTCCTTTCTCATTAACATAATCATAACTGTTGGTAGGGCGTCCCCTACTGGGGCACCACACGGATTGCCATGTGACCGTGCTCATTTTTTTTTCACAATAATAGTCAAAAATATGCTTTCAATAACAAGTATGTTAATCAAAATATAATTATTACCAAAAACCATTGGTAATCATGGCATGAACATAACCATTTCAAAAATTACTTTATAAAATATTTCCATGCCAAAATTTCACACTTAAGATGGTAAGAAGTTCATACAATGGCAATGGCTATGGCATATACTAGTCATTTATTATTTTCATTTATAAGATTCTTCTTCTTTTTTAAATATTAATTTTATTTTTTTATTTTCTTGATACAGGTTTTCGTCCTATCTGACCTTCTCTTACTAATCAGAGCATAAATCTCTCCATTTAACTCCGATATAGGTGATCTTAGTTTCATTTTAAAGATAAAACTATTATCTAAAACTATTATGTTAAACAGTTTAGCAAAATATTATGAAATCAAGGTGATATTACTCCCTCAAAGTACAATTTATTTCTTCTCGGTTAGGTTCTAACCTCTACCTACTAATCTATCAATATCTCCCTCATAAGAATTTCAAATTAAGTTATTTCAGTGCCTAAAAATCCGTGAAACATATAGCCATAATTTTTATGTTAATAATTTATTTTAATTCCTTACAGAATGTTCCTAGAAATTAAAACACAGAAGCTATCCTAAAATATTCTTCCCTGATTAACCAACTTCTGACCACTGCATACTAATCGGACCATATCTGCCTCTTACGGACTCCAAATTGAGTGATTCCAGTGATCAAAAATCCATGACACATATATCAATAATTCTTATGTTAACCGTTTATTTTAATTACTTACATAATGTTTCCAGAAATTAAAACACAGAAACTATCCTAACATATTCTTCCCTGATTAACTATTTTCTGATCACTGCTTACTAATCAGACCATATCTTCCTCATATGGACTCCAAATTGAGTTATTTAAGTGGCTAAAAATCTGTGACACATATAGCTATAATTTTTATGTTAACCATTTATTTTAATTCTCTACAGAATGTTCCCAGAAATTAAAACACCGAAGCTATCCTAACATATTCTTCCCTGATTAACTATTTTCTTACCATTGCTTACTTATCGGACCATATCTTCCTCATATGGACTCTAAATAGAGTGATTCCATTGGCTAAATATTCGTGAGACATAGATCTACAGTTTTTATGTTAACCATTTGTTTACATTTCTTACCGATGCTTCGCATAATTTTAAAAATAGAAGCTAAAAATTTTGCCACCCATAGTCATACCTCTGCAAAACTATTTACACCAGCCTAAGTATTCAAACATGCATAATATGTAACATGATATAGCAACATCCATGACCAATTATCAAAGTTCTAAGATCAAAATCTCATATAAATATTACAAGTTTCAAAACTTTTCTTCAATAAGAAATATTGTTAAACTTACCTAAGAATCTTCCTAGATTACTTAGTAAATTTGTTTTCTTGTTTACTCTTGAAAGAAGTAGTAAGATTCCTCGCTTCCCATAGCTTTTCTAGCAGCTTAAATAAGAGAAGGAGGGTGAGTTTTTGAACCTCAAGGATAAAGAGGAAAAATGGATTCAAGTGGAGATTAAGCTAACTTACCTTGAGTACTTAGCCTTCTAGACTTCTCTTTCTTCTGCTCTCTTTCTCTCCTTTCCTCTCTCTACCTTTCTTCTATTTTCCCTCTCTTTCACTTGGACGAAATTAAAATGTTATAGGGGTGGGTTTTCTTATATAGACCACCAAATAATTCAACTTTCATGATCATGGGTCTACCTTATCACAATTAGGATACACTTGGTTGAATTTTTGGAAAACAAACAACTTTTGTTCTTGTCTTCCTCTTCTTTAGTCAAGATATGCATAGCAAAAGGAGATTTGTATTTTGAAAATTATGATAATATGTTTTTAAGATAAGGGATAAGGTCCCTTTGATTTAGGGATTCATTTCTTTTTTTTTCTTTTGTCTTAATCAAGTATGATAGGTTTGCCTTTTTTAGGTGGCAAATTTTTAGCCCTTGAATCTCCATTATTTGGTTGAAATTATTTGTGGGGGATAGGAATGTTTTGTCCTAATGCCATGTATTATCATTCCACTTGCTAAATTTATGAGTGTAGGATGTAGATGTTTTGTCCTAAAGCCTTGTATTATCATACCACTTGCTAAAATTATGAGTGTAGGATATAGATGTTTTGTCCTAAAGCCTTGTATTATCATACCACTTGCTAAATTTTTGTCTTAAAGCCATGTAACCTAATCTTTATTACTATTATATTATCACATGATTTATTTTATTTTATTTTATTTTTCCTCTTAGATTTGGGTTTATTCCTACCCATTTCCTTTGCTTTGGATAAAATTCTACCTTTCTTGGAGGGGTTGGACACATTTTCATAATTTTTAGGCTATTGGTCCAATTTCTATATCTTAGTCCAAGTCTATGTTTTATTTCTTGCTTAGGTTATCCAATGGGCTTGCTAGAAACTTATGTGAAGTGAAAAAACTCTATATGAAGTGTCCATAGGTGAAAGCCCAATGTATGGGAGAATATGTTAAACTTAGTAACTCTAGTTCTTGAATTAGGAAAAATTACCATAATCCAATGTTTTCTTGAAATTTTAAGACCTTTACTTGTTTCCAAAAATTCATCTTCCTTACCTAAGAATTTGGCATATCTTTAGTATGTTATTTCTAATTTTTCCTATTAGGTTTTCTCTCTTTACTTGTTCTCTTAATGTTAGAAACATTTTCTATGCATACACTTAAGGTAAAGAATTTCTAAGGCTTATATTCTCTTAGATATCTAACAAAATTGTTTAATAAATTTTATTTCCTTGATTAAATATTATGTGCCTTCATTAATAAAAGAAACAAAATTAGGGATGTTACATTTTCCTTTACTTCTTGGCCTCTTTTGCTCACCTACAAGTAGAAAACCAACCAAAATAGTATTCACAGCAAAGCATAACCAAAAGTATGGAAATAATCATAAGTTTATTTTAAATAAGGGAATAAAATATAATCATTAAGCACTCAAATTTCCCCTTTATCAATATGATAGGTGGTGTCTCTCCAATTTTCAAGTACTTTAGGTAGTTTGGTAGAGATTCCAAACTTGATGCATTATTCTACAAAATAGAGGATACAAGCGTTTTGTTAGACATTGGTAATGAAGTAGTGGGACCTTTACCTATTTGCTACTCTTTTGGGGCTTTATGTGATGTAATATTCTACCAGAAATAAGCATTCAAGGCTGGTTCCTCGACCTTTTTCTTACTACTATCTTATAGAATCAATCACATTAATAGCATAAACAAGATAATTATCATAAAAAATTTGTGCCATTACAATTATAAATTTGTATAATTTTGCCCTCAAATTCCATGGTTAGTATGATATTATGTGTAACATCCCGTAAGAAAATAAAATTTATTAGACAACTTTTAGATATCTAAAGAAATATAATCCTTATAAATTCTTTACCTTACGTATATGCATAGAAATATTCTAACATTAATGGAATAGGTAAAGAGAGAAAACTTAAGAGGAAATATTAAAAATAAATATACTAAAGAAAGGTGAAATTCTTCGGTAAGAAAGATAAATTTTTGTGAAGTCAGTAAAGGTATTAAAATTTCAAGAAGATTGGATTAGGGTAATTTTTCCTAATTTAAGATTTAAAGTTACTAAGTTCAGTATCTCCACCCATAAATTGGGCTTTTACCTATGGACACTTCATATAGAGTTTTTCTACTTCACATGAATTTTTAGCAAGCCAATAGGATAGCCCAAGGAAGAAGTAAAACATAGACTTGGACTAAGATATAGAAATTGGACCGGTAGCCCAAAAATCATGAAAATGTGACAAGCCCATTATGAAAGGTATAAATTTAACCAAAGTAAAGAAAATGGGCAAGAATGATCCCAAACCTAAGAGGAAAAATAAAATAAAAATAAAAAAATAAAGTGATGGAATAATGGTGTAATCAAGATTAGGTGACATGGCATTAAGACAAAAATTTAGCAAGTGGTGTGATATCCTACATTCATAATTTTAGCAAGTGGTATGATAATACATGGCATTAGGACAAAACATCTATATCCTACACTCATAATTTTAGCAAGTGGGTAATAATACATAGCATTATGACAAAACATCTTTATCCTACACAAATAATTTTAGCTAAGCAAGGAAGATTCAAGGGTTAGAAATTTGCCAACTAAAAAGGCAAACCTATCATACTTGATTAAGACAAAAGAAAAAGGAAATGAATCCCTAAATCAAAGGGACCTTGTCCCTTATCTTAAGAACATATCATCATAATTTTCAAAATACAAATCTCCTTTTCCTATGCATATCTTGACTAAGGAAGAGGAAGACAAGAACATAAGTTGTTTGTTTTCCAAAAATTCAACCAAGTGCATCCTAATTGTGATAAGGTAGACCCATGATTATGAAAGGTAAATTATTTAATAGTCTATATAAGCAAAATTCATCCTTATAACATTAGAATTTCGTCCAAGTGAGGGAGAGGAAAAAATAGAAGCAAGGTAGAGTGAGGAAAGGAGAGGAAGAAAGGAAGAAAGAGGAAGGAGAAATCTAGAGGACTAAGTGCTCATGTTACATATTATGTATGTTTGAATACTTAGGCTGGTGTAGATAGTTCTGCATAGGTATGGCTATGGGTGGCAAAATTTTAAGCTTCTATTTTTAAAAGTTTGGAAAGAATCGGTAAGGAATTAAAAAAATGGTTAAAATGAAAAATGTAGATCTATATCTCAAGGAATTTTAGCCACTAGAAGCACTCAATTTGGATTCCAGATGAGGTAGATATGGTCTGATTAGTAAGCAGTGGTCAGAAAATGGTTAATTAGGAAAGAATATGTTAGGTTAGCTTCTGTGTTTTAATTTCTGGGAACATTCTGTAGGGAATTAAAATAAATAGTTAACATAAGAATTATATATATATGTGTCATGGATTTTTAGCCACTGGAATCACTCAATTTGGAGTCCATATCATGTAGATATGGTCTGATTAGTATGCAGTGGTCAGAAATTTGTTAATCAAGGAATAATATTTTACTATAGCTTATGTGTTTTAATTTCAGGGAACATTCTGTAGGGAATTAAAATAAATAGTTAACATAAGAATTATATATATATGTGTCATGGATTTTTAGCCACTGGAATCACTCAATTTGGAGTCCATATGAGGTAGATATAGTCTGATTAGTATGCAGTGGTCAGAAATTGGTTAATCAGGGAAGAATATTTTAGGATAGCTTTTGTGTTTTAATTTCTGGAAACATTCTGTAGGGAATTAAAATAAATAATTAACATAAAATTTATTGCTATATGTGTCACGGATTTGTAACCACTGGAATCACTTAATTTGGAATTATTATGAGGTAGATATGGACAGATTAGTAGGTAGAGATCATAACCTACCTGAGAAGAAATAACCTATACTTTGAGGGAGTAATATCACCATGATTTCTTAATATTTCTTTCCACTGTTCAACATAATAGTTTTAGATAATTTTTTTGTCTGTAAATTGACACCAAGATCACCTACATCGGAGTTAAATTAAGGGAGTTATGCTTTGATTAGTAAGAAAATGTTTGATAGGATGAAAACCTACATCAAGAAAATAATGAAATAAAATTAATATTTAAAAGAAGAAGAAGAATCTTATAAATGAAAATAATAAATGACAAGTATATTCCATAGCCATTGCCATTGTATGAACTTCTTACCATCTTAAGTGTGAAATTTTGACATGAAAATATTTTATAAAGTGATATTTGAAATGGTTATGTTCATGGCATGATTACCAATGATTTTTGGCTATTATTGTGAAAAGAAAAGAAATGAGCACGGTCACATGGCAAATCTGTGTGGTGCACCTATAGGGGACGCCCTACCAACGGTTATGAATATGTTAATGAGAAAAGAAAGAGAAAGTGTGCCATGTCGGACGGAGCGAGAAAACCCCGTACTAGGGAGTAGAAAATACTCACCCTGACTGGGGTAGCTTGATATGAGAATAAATTGATAGTCATCATATGCTATTCTGAAAATAATTAATCATGTCATACGTGTCATTACTGTACGATTCTCATGTGCATAGATATAGTGCATTCATGTGACCAAAGATATTTAATGTAGTTTATACAGCTGAACATGACGTGATGAGCTATATTTATGATGATTTATTGTTGAACTTATTGGGATTTAATTCTCACTATATTTCCATGTCACGTTCAGAAAAATTAGTTATGCAGATTTTTCTATGGCTCTGGCTTTTAGTGTACGTTGGATCGAGTTACTTTATGTTGGGCAGATCCCAGAATCAAATAATATGTTTGTGGTCTAGTTGGTTCAGATCCTGGTGAAGGTGCAACCGCCCGCACCTTTATCTCCGGAATTGGTCAACCAGAATAAATAAGATGTAGTTATTTATGTGTTTGATTTTGTTGTACGTACGTTGTGATTAATGACGTGTCTGTGAACTCTATATTGTATAATAAATAATAATATAAAAAAGAGATTGTTACATTATGAGCATCTATTTTGGAGTCAGATGTCTTTAAAAAAGGTCTCCTTAACAAAATTAGAATGGTTTGTTCACCATTTTTCTTATCAAGAACATAAAAGTCCAGAGGGAAAATTAAATCATTGACTTCCACCAAAACATCTTTAGCTACACCCTCAAGAAGAGTGTTAGATTTGTTAGCTAGTTCAATTATCACATTAGTTTCTTTTAAAAGTCCAAATGCTAGATATGCACAAACAAAATATGGCATGACATTAATAGATACTCCTAGATCTAGCATGGCCTTTTTGAACTTAATGTTACCTATAGTGTAAGGGATAGAAAACATACTGGGCCCTTACACTTTTCAAGTAGTTTACTTTGATTAATCCCATAAACATGCTCCCTAACTTTTACTTTTTCACATCCTTTTAATTTTTCTTGCTTTTTTGGGTGCATAGTTCCCTTAAGAACTTGACATAATAGGGCATTTATTTCATAGCAAGCATCTAAAAGAGATATATTCATAAAAGGTCTCTCCATGTTATTTTTCCTAATGTTGTATATTTCTTTTCTTATATTTGTGGCTTTAGATGTAGGAAAAAATCTTTCTAAAAATAAAATTTTCATATCATTCCAGGTAGTGATGGTTCTAAATGATAAATAATATAGCCAATCTTTGGCTGAATTTCTTAAATAATATAATCAATTCTATATTAAATATCTATCATTAGGATATTATCCTTGTTCCTTCTTAGGTTTAGTTAATTGATAACAATCACTTCAACTAACCATACTAAATAAGTAGCCTTAGCCAATCGATTAATTGTATAAAGAATTAGAGAAAATGATATAGTTAAACAACATAGACATATTAGCTGCATTTAATTTAGTTAATTATTCATCATAGTATAACAATTCATAATCATATAATCATTAATCTTATTTTCCTCCTAAACCAAAGGGATTAAAACTTTATTGACATAAGATTCAACAGTAGATTAAAAATAATAATATATTAGTAGGCCTCTTAGAAATTATATGAAGCAATCATAAAGAAGAAAAGTAAATAAATAACTAATACCAAAATCGAATTGAAATAATCAAACCTTAATCAAATCTCACAATGCATAGAATCCTTGAGATTTCAATCTCCCTCAACCAACAAAAAGTGTTTAGCCACGTAGAGTCATAGAAGGTGGTTTTTATAGCCTCCTTAGCCTTCTATTTATAAATTTTGGTAACATTTTGTGACCTAGGATTGCTTCAGGTTAGTTTCCAGCCCCTAGTGCTATGTTTTGGGGCCAAAATAAATATTTTCATGACTTTTTCCTCTTCCTATCGCGGTCAGCGCCGTGACGCTATTGTAAAGTGTAACGCCTCAAAATTTCTATTCTTTTTATGAACAAATGTGTTAGGAAAGGTAAAAATGAATTAATAGGACCAACTTTATAACTATAATTATGAATATTGGAGAAGAGAATTCTCATTTTGAAGAAAAGTTCTAAAGGTTGAAATTGTAATTTCTTTGATTTTAGGGCTGGAACCGGGTAGCAAGAGTTGGAGTGAGGAACCATGGGAAGTGTGACACAAAAGTTCATTGGCATATGCCTCAAGAGGAGGTTAAAAACTTGGTTAATTTTAACTCAACCAAACAGGCACTTAGCTAATGACATGGTTACAATGTAATGGAATGACAAAATGTAATAATTGGATAAAGTAAGGGCCTTGGTTACATGGAGGAAAATTTCTCGGAGAAGTTTTAATATTTTATTGTATTTTGTTGAAAAAAGGCAGAAAGGTCAGCCAAGCAAGGAGAAAGAGGAGATTCACGGCAAAGGGAGAATAAGAAAGAAGAAAAAGAAAGAAAAAGGAAGAAGAGAGAGAAAGTAGACTGGGGAAGAGAAAAGGTAAGTTTGAACCCTCCAAACCTCTCTAATCTTGTTTGATGATAAAGAAACTTCTTAGAGCTCTAATAGTGGAAAAAATCTACAGCTTTTTGGTTAGGAGAAGAATGAGAAAACCAAGTCCAGCTAGAGAGAGGAAGACCTAAACTAGTGGAATAGAGTAAGATTAACATCTACTTTCTTGACTCTTGATTAAATGGTAGTGTGTATATGTATAATGTAACAACTTTTTTTTTTCTATTATTATTATACAATATAGAGTTTACATACATGTCATTAATCAAAACATACATACAACATATCGAACACATAAAAATCTACATCTTATTTATTCTGGTTGACCAATTCTGGAGATACAGGTGTAGGTGGTTGCACCTTCACCGGGATCTAAGCCAACTCGACCACAAACATTTTATTTACTTCTGGGATCTGCCCAACATAAAGTACTCGATCCAACGTGCACTAAAAGCCAAAGCCATAGAAAAAAATATGCATAACTAATTTTCTGAACATGATATGGAAATATAGTGATAATAAAATCCCAGTAAGTTCAACAATAAATCATCATCAATATAGCTCATCACGTCATGTTCAGCTGTATGAACTACAACAAATATCTTTGGTCACATGAATGCATTATATCTATGTACATGAGAATCGTACAATAATGACATATATGAAAGGATTAACTATTTTTAGAATATCATATGATGACTATCAATTTATTCTCATATCAAGCTACCCCGATTAGGGTGATTATTTTCTACTCTCTGGTACGGGCTTTTCTCGCTCTATCCGACATGGCCCACTTTCTCTTTCTTTTCTCATTAACATGACCATAACCGTTGGTAGGGCATCCATTATTGGTGCACCACACAGATTGCCATGTGACCATGCTCATTTCTTTTCTTTTCACAATAATAGCCAAAAATATGCTTTCAATAACAAGTATGTTCATCAAAATATAATTATTACCAAAAATCATTGGTAATCATGCCATGAACATAACCATTTCAAATATCACTTTATAAAATATTTCCATGCCAAAATTTCACACTTAAGATGGTAAGAAGTTTATACAATGGCAATGGCTATGTCATATACTAGTCATTTATTATTTTCATTTATAAGATTCTTCTTCTTTTTTAAATATTAATTTTATTTTTTTATTTTCTTGATGCAGGTTTTCATCATATCTATCATTCTCTTACTAATCAGAGCATAACTCCCTCAACTTAACTCTGATATAGGTGATCGTGGTGTCAATTGCAAGATAAACAATTATCTAAAACTATTATGTTGAACAGTTTAGCGAAATATTAAGAAATCAAGGTGATATTACTCCCTTAATGTACAGGTTATTTCTTCTCGGATAGGTTCTGACCTCTGCCTACTAATCGATCCATATCTCCCTCATACAAATTCCAAATTAAGTGATTCCAGTGGCTAAAACTCCGTGACACATATCTATAATTCTAATGTTAACTATGTATTTTAATTCCCTACAAAATGTTCCCAAAAATTAAAACACATAAGCTATCCTAACATATTCTTCCACGATTAACCATTTTCTGACCACTGCTTACTAATCAGAACATATCTACCTCATATGGACTCCAAATTGTATAATTCCAGTGGCAAAAATTCCGTGACACATATATCTATAATTCTTATGTGAACCATTTATTTGAAATCCCTACATAATGTTCCCAGAAATTAAAACACAAAAGATATCCTAACATGTTCTTCCCTGATTAACCATTTTTTGAATATTGCTTACTAATTTGACCATATCTACCTCATATGGACTCCAAATGGAGTGGTTCTAGTGGCTAAAAATCTGTGACACATATATCTATAATTCTTATGTTAACCATTTATTTCAATTCCCTACAGAAAGTTACCAAAAATTAAAACACAAAGCTATCTTAAAATATTCTTCCCTGATTAACAAATTTCTGACCACTGCATACTAATCGGACCATATCTACGTTATACGGACTCCAAATTGAGTGATTCCAGTGGCAAAAAATCCGTGATACATGGATCTACAGTTTTGATGTTAATCATTTCTTTAAATTCCTTACTGATGCTTCCTAGAAATTTAAAAATAGAAGCTAAAAAGTTTGACACCCGTAGCCATTCCTATGCAGAACTATCTACACCAGCCTAAGTATTCAAACATACATAATATGTAACATGATATAGCAACATCCATGGCCAATCATCAAAGTTCTAATATCAAAATCTCATATAAATATTATAAGTTTGAAAATTTTTCTTTAAAAAGAAATATTGTTAAACTTACCTGGAGCACTTAGTCCTCTAGACTTTTCCTTCCTCTTTCTTCCTTTCTTCCTCTCCTTTCCTCACTCTACCTTGCTTCTATTTTTCCTCTCCCTCACTTGGACGAAAATTCTAATGTTGTAAGGGTGGGTTTTGTTTAAATAGACCATCAAATAATTCACCTTTCATGATCATGGGTCTACCTTATCACAATTAGGATACACTTGGTTGAATTTTTGGAAAACGAACAACTTATGTTCTTGTCTTCCTCTTCCTTAGTCAAGATATGCATAGCAAAAGGAGATTTGTATTTTGAAAATTATGATAATATGTTTCTAAGATAAGGGACAAGGTCCCTTTGATTTAGGGATTTATTTCCTTTTTCTTTTGTCCTAATCAAGTATGATATGTTTTCCATTTTAGGTAGCAAATTTCTAGCCCTTGAATCTTCATTATTTGGTTGAAATTATTTGTGTGGGATAGGAATGTTTTTTCCTAATGCCATGTATTATCATAACACTTGCTAAAATTATGAGTGTAGGATATAGATGTTTTGTCCTAAAGCCTTGTATTATCATACCACTTGTTAAAATTATGAATGTAGGATATCACACCACTTGCTAAATTTTTGTCTTAATGCCATGTCACCTAATCTTGATTACACCATTATGTCATCACTTTACTTTTATTTTTATTTTTATTATTTCTCTTGGGTTTGGGCTCATTCTTGCCCATTTTCTTTACTTTGGTTAAAATTCTACTTTTCATCATGGGCTTGGTCATATTTTCATGATTTTTGGGCTACCGATCCAATTTTTATATCCTAATCCAAGTCTATATTTTATTTCTTCATTGGGCTATCCTATTGGCTTGCTAAAAATTTATATGAAGTAGAAAAACTCTATATGAAGTGTCCATAGGTGAAAACCCAATTTATGGGTGGAGATACTAAAGTTAGTAACTTTTACTCTTAAATTAGGAAAAATTACCCTAATCCAATCTTCTTGAAATTTCAAGACCTTTACTTACTTCACAAAAATTTATCTTCCTTACCTAAGAATTTCACCTTTCTTTAGCATGTTTATTTCTAATATTTCCTCTTAGGCTTTCTTTCCTGACCTATTCCATTAATATTAGAACATTTCTATACATACACGTAAGGTGAAGAATTTCTAAGGATTATATTTCCTTAGATATCTAAAAATTGTCTAATTAATTTTATTTCCTTAATTAAATATTTATGTACCTTTATCAATAAAAGAAAAGAAATTATCGATGTTACTTTGAACACTTTTGTACTTTTATTAATATATGAAATGAAATTAGGGATGTTACATTTCTCTCCCCCTAAAAGAAATTTTGTCCTCAAAATTTCAAAAATTACCTAATAAGAACAATTTTGAATATTTCTTCCTCATGACTTCTTCTAGCTCCCAAGTTGCTTTTTCTGGAGTCAAACCTTCCCATAACACCTTAACTAGGGGAATAGTTTTGTTCTACAATTGCTTCACATTAGTGTCTAATATAGATGCTAGTACTAGCTGGTATGTCATGTTCTCCTTTATTTGGATTGGTTCATCTCGTATCACATGTGAGGAGTCTAGAAGATACTTTCAGAGCTGTGATACATGGAAAACATTATGCAAGTTGGACAAATTAGGTGGGAGAGCAACTTGATATGCTGATGTCCCTACTTTCTTCAGAATTTTGTAAGGTCATAAAAATCGCGAACTTACCTTTCTTGTTTTGAGAGACCTACCAACTCTAGTAATGGGGAAAAGTTTCAGAAATACATGGTCTCCTTCCTCAAACTCTAGAGGTCTATGTCTCTTATCGTAGTAACTATTTTGCCGACTCTGAGCTGTAAGTATTTGTCTCGTATCATCCTAATTTTTTTAGTGGTTTGTTGAACTAGATTAGGACCCAATAAGTTCTTTTCTCCTACCTCAAACCAACATAGTGGAGATCAACACTTTCTACCGTATAAAGCTTCATAGGGGGTCATCTTAATACTAGAGTGATAGCTATTAATATAAGAAAACTCTACTAAAGGTAGGTACTTATCCCATCCTTTACCTTGCTCTATCACACAGGCCCTCAACATATCTTCTAGGGTTTGAATGGTTCGTTTTGTCTGTCCGTCAGTCTGAGGATGGTAGGCAGTACTGAACTGTAACTGAGTACCAAAAGCTTCCTGCAACGCCTTCCAAAACCTCAATGTGAACCTCGAATCTCTATCAGAAATGATATTTAAGGGAATTCCATGAAATCTAACTATTTTCTGGACGTACAATTGGGCTAATTTATCCAGTGAATAGTTAATTTTTATGAGCAAAAAGTGAGCGGATTTGGTTAATCTATCAACTAATACCCAAATAAAGTCATGTCCAACAGACGTCTTGGGTAAACCCATGACAAAGTCCATCGAAATAATGTCCCATTTCCATTTAGGGATCTCAAGAGGTTTTAAAAATCTTGCTGGCTTTTGATGCTCTACCTTCACCTTCTGACAAATGAGACATTTCGTCACAAACTCGGCAATGCCCTTTTTCATCCCTGGCCACCAATACATCCTCTTTAAATCCTGGTACATTTTAGTGCATCCAGGATGGACTGTGTATTTACTCTGATGCGCTTTCTATTGGATCTTAGTCCTCAACTCTCGTTCTTGAGGGACACAAATCCTTCCCTGATACATGATTGCTCCATCTTCCATGACAGAAAAATTACCTTGGTCTTTATAATCTTGTAAGTATTGGTCGTGAGCTTGAGCCTCTTTGATCTGGGCTCTAAGGTCACACCCTATACTTAAATCATTAATGACTAGCTTCTTTGGAGTAAGAGTAGTGGCTAGCTTCAAATTTCGAAACTCCTCTAACATCTGCATCTCATACACCATCATCTGACCCATGTGCAGAGATTTTCGACTCAAGGCATCTGCTACAACATTCTCCTTTCCTGGATGATACTTTATCTCAAACTTGTAGTCATTGAAGGATTCTACCCATTTTCGTTGCCTCATATTTAACTCCTTCTGATCAAAGAGGTATTTAAGACTCTTATGATCACAATATACTTCAAAGGTTGCCCCGTACAAATAATGTTGCCAAATCTTTAAGGCAAACACCACTACCGCCAATTCAAGATCATGGGTTGGATAATTTCCTTCATGGGGTCTCAGTTTCCTAGAGGCGTAAGCAACTACTCTCTTATCTTACATCAACACACATCCTAGCCCTTTCTTTGAAGCGTCACTATACACTTCAAAATGTCTTTTAGGGTCTAGAATAATTAAAACAGGAGGAGTGATCAGTCTTGTCTTAAACTCCTGGAAACTAGCTTCACATTGATTAGTCCATTTGAAAGGACTTCCCTTCCTGGTCAATTTAGTCAATGGCAAGGCTATACGAGAGAAATTTTGTATAAACCTCCTGTAGTATCCTGCCAAACCCAAGAAACTTCTGACTTCCATAACCGTCTTTGGTCTCTCCCATTGAATCACTGCTTCCGTCTTGCTAGGATCTACGGCTACACCTCTATTAGAGATGACATGTCCGAGAAACTTTACCTCTGATAGCCAAAATTCACACTTCTCCAATTTGGCATACAACGTTTTCTCTTTCAGCACTTGCAGCACGATCCGGAGATGTTGTTCATGTTCTTTCTCACTCTAGAATATATCAAGATGTCATCAATGAACACTACCACAAATTGATCTAGGTAGGTTCAAAAAATGCGATTCATGTAATCCATGAAAATTGTAGGTGCATTTGTCAACCCAAAAGGCATTACGAAAAACTCATAGTGCCCATACCTAGTCCTGAAGGCAGTTTTTGGTACATCCTTCTCCTTGATCCTAATCTAATGATATCTCAACCTCAAGTCAATCTTAGAAAAGATAAAGGCTCCCTTCAGTTGATCCAATAATTCATCTATCCTAGGGAGAGGATACTTGTTTTTGATAGTCACCTTATTTAACTGTCTATAGTCTATGCATAGTCTAAGGCTTCCATCTTTCTTCTTAACAAACAATACAGGAGCTCCCCAAAGTGATACACTTGGTCTAATGAATTGTTTATCTAACAGTTCCTCCAATTGTTTCTTAAGTTCTTGTAATTCCTTCAAGGCCATTCTATAAGGTGCAATAGAGATAGGCCCTGTCCTAAGTAAGAGATCAATAGAGAATTCTATCTCCCTCTTGGGAGGTAATCTTGGAATATCTGATGGAAATACTTCAGGAAACTCATTGGCTATTGGGATTTCATCAAGCTTCGATTCGACTTCCAGGTTTGATAAATACAAGAAAATGTATCCAAGTACTCCATTCTTCAACTCCCTATTAACTTGATTGGCATTAAGCATCAATAACCGCACCTCCTCTTTCGAAGTAGGAGGTAAAAATTCAATGGTCTTGTTACAACAATTCAGTAAGACTCAATTTCTAGACATCCAGTCTAACCCTAGAATAACCTCAATACCTCTTAAAGGTAAACAGAAGAGGTCTATAGAAAAAGTTTTCTCCTGAATGGTGACTTGACAGTGCTTACATACAAAGGAAGTTAATACCCTTTCCCCTGTGGGAGTTACTATAGATAGCTCATAGGGAGTTTCAGAAATAGGAAACTAAAACTTTCTAATACATTTTTCCGATATAAATGAATGACTAGCACTAGAGTCAAATAACACCATAAGAGCAAATCCATAGATATGGCATGTACGTTGAATCATTTCAGAAGATTGAGCTGCCTCTTGGCCGCTCAGGGTGAAAACCCTTCCTTTCACCTGAGGCCTCTATTCTGGCTGCTTCCCCACATTTTGTGGGCAGTTTCTCACAAAATGACCTTTCTGTCCGCAGTTGAAACATACATCTTGTCCCATGTAGCATGGCCGATTACCATGCATGCGTTCATACTTAGCGCACTTGACTGGGGCGAGGTCTTGTTGGAAAGGTCTGGGACTCGCAGTCAATGGCCTCTTACCAACTCCATATCCACTTCTTCTCACGTTCTTGCTAGGGTTGGGAAAATTTTTCTTCCTTTTCCATAGGTTTTGCCTTTGCTTTTTGTCCTCCACTGCCTTTAAACTTTTCTCCAAGAGTCTGTATTTATTGATCATAGGTACAAACTCCCTAATCTCCATAGCTACAACAACATTCTTTATGTCTGGGTTCAGTCCCACTTCGAACTTAACAGCCTTCCATGCTTCATCGGGGTTAAATCGCAGATAAGAGGAGAACTTAGACAACTCCTCGAACCTCGCGATGTATTGGTCCATGGTCATGCTACCCTGCCTGTGTTGGAGAAATTCAATCTCTTTCTCCGCTCGCACAGTATTTGGAAAGTACTTTTCCAAAAAGGTGTCTTTGAACACCTGCCAAGTGATCTGCCTTCCCTGGTGAACTAAAAGTTCTCTAGCTCCATGCCACCAGTATTCTGCTTCATCTTTTAACATATATGCAGCAAAGATTACTTGCTGCTCCTCAGTACAGCCCATCACTTCAAAGATTTTCTCTAACTCCCTTATCCATCTTTCAGCTACAATCGGGTCAAAGCCGCCTTGAAAACAAGGTGGCCTATTCCTCAGGAATTCGAATATGCCGTTATCATTTCCAGCCATCCGGTTGTTAGCACCATTCACACCATTCAAGATATTAGCATTTTGGAGATATTGTAGAATTTGGTTAGTAGTCATGACTTGGTCTCGAATTGCCGTGGCCAGGTTGATTAGGGTTTCCTCCGCATTTTTTGTCGGATTTCTCCTTGGTGGTGCCATTTCCTACTGTGGCAAAAACAAACTTATGCTGCTATTGAGTTGATCAAGCCTAATAGTTAGTCTCAAAAATATTTAACAGCAGTCATAACACCACCTCGGCATATAGATAGAAAACAATAGTAATTTCTTACCTATATGAATTCACTTATCCCCTACACAGCACAACCACAACATACTTAAGACACTATAAGATTGATTCAAATAACCATCCACCCACTGGCCATCTAGGATCGACCTGCTCTGATACCAATTATGTAACAACTTTTTTATTATTATTATTATACAATATAGAGTTTACATACATGTCATTAATCAAAACATATGTATAACATATCGAACACATCAAAATCTACATCTTATTTATTCTGGTTGACCAATTTCGGAGATAGAGGTGTGGGTGGTTGCACCTTCACCGGGATCTAAGCCAACTCGACCACAAACATTTTATTTACTTCTGGGATCTGCCCAACATAAAGTACTCAATCCAACGTGCATTAAAAGCCAAAGCCATAGAAAAAAATATGCATAACTAATTTTCTGAACATGATATGGAAATATAGTGAGAATAAAATCTCAGTAAGTTCAACAATAAATCATCATCAATATAGCTCATCACGTCATGTTCAGCTGTATAAACTATAGCAAATATCTTTGGTCACATGAATGTACTATATCTATGTACATGAGAATCGTACAATAATGAAATGTATGACAGGATTAACTATTTTCAGAATATCATATGATATGGAAATATAGTGAGAATAAAATCCCAGTAAGTTCAACAATAAATCATCATCAATATAGCTCATCACGTCATGTTCAGCTGTATAAACTATAGCAAATATCTTTGGTCACATGAATGTACTATATCTATGTACATGAGAATCGTACAATAATGACATGTATGACAGGATTAACTATTTTCAGAATATCATATGATGACTATCAATTTATTCTCATATCAAACTACCCCGGTCAGGGTGAGTATTTCACCTTTCTTTAGCATGTTTATTTCTAATATTTCCTCTTAAGTTTTCTGTAACATCCCTAATTTTGTTTCTTTTATTGATAAAAGTACATAAATATTTAATTAAGGAAATAAAATTTATTAGACAATATTTTAGATATCTAAGGAAATATAATCCTTAGAAATTCTTCACCTTATGTATATGCATAGAAAATGTTTCTAATATTAAGAGAACAAATAAAGAGGGAAAACCTAATAGGAAAAACAATTAGAAATAACATACTAAAGACATGCAAAATTCTTGGATAAGGAAGATAAATTTTTAGAAACAAGTAAAGGTCATAAAATTTCAAGAACATTGGATTAGGGTAATTTTTCCTAATTCAAGAACTAGAGTTACTAAGTTTAAAATCTTTACCCATACATTGGGCTTTTACCTATGGACACTTCATATAGAGTTTTTCCACTTCACATAAGTTTCTAGCAAGCCCGTTGGACAACCTAAACAAGAAATAAAACATAGACTTGGACTAGGATATAGTAATTGGACCAATAGCCCAAAAATTATGAAAATGTGACCAAGCCCTCCAAGAAAGATAGAATTTTATCCTAAGCAAAGAAAATGGGTAGGAATAAGCATAAATCCAAGAGGAAAAATAAAATAAAATAAATTAGGTGATGATATAATAATGTAATAATAATAAAGATTAGGTTACATGGCATTAAGACAAAAATTTAGCAAGTGGTGTGATTCTACATTCATAATTTTGGCAAGTGGCATGATAATACAAGGCTTTATGCCAAAAACATCTATATCCTACACTCATAATTTTAGCAAGTGGTATGATAATACATGGCATTAGGACAAAACATTTCTATCCCACACAAATAATATCTACCAAATAATGGAGATTCAAGGGCTAGAAATTTGCCACCTAAAAATGCAAACCTATCATACTTGTTTAAGACAAAAGAAAATAGAAATGAATCCCTAAATCAAAGGGACCTTGTCCCATATATTAAGAACATATTATCATAATTTTCAAAATACAAATCTCCTCTTCCTATGCATATCTTGACTAAGGAAGAGGAAGAAAAGAACATAAGTTGTTTGTTTTCCAAAAATTCAACCAAGTGTAATTTAATTGTGATAAGGTAGACCCATGATCATGAAAGGTGAATTATTTGGTGGTCTATATAAGAAAACCCACCCATACAATATTATAATTTCGTCCAAGTGAGGGAGAGGAAAAATAGAAGCTAGGTAGAGTGAGGAAAGGAGAGGAAGAAAGGAAGAAAGACGAAGGAGAAGTCTAGGGGACTAAGTGCTCCAGGTAAGTTTAACAATATTTCTTTATGAAGAAAACTTTTGAAACTTATAATATTTATATGAGATTTTGATCTTAGAACTTTGATGATTGGTCATGGATGTTGCTATATCATGTTACATATTGATCTTGCATGTGATGTATGTTTGAATACTTAGATTTGTATAGAAATTTCTGCATAGCAATGGCTATGGGTGGCAAACTTTTTAGCTTATGTATTTTAATTTCTGGGAATTATCTGTAGGGAATTAAACTAAATGGTTAACATAAGAATTAAAGATATATGTGTCACGGAGTTTTAGCCACTGGAATCATTCCATTTGGAGTCTATATGAGGTAGATATGGTCCAATTAGTAGTCAAAGGTCAGAAAATGGTTCATCAGGGAAGAATATGTTAGGATAGCTTCTATATTTTAATTTTTGGGAATTATCTGTATGGAATTAAAATATATGGTTAACATAAGCATTATAGCTATTTGTGTCGTGGATTTTTAGCCACTGGAATCATTCAATTTGGAGTCCATATGAGGAAGATATGAGCTGATTAGTCTTCAAAGGTCAGAAAATGGTTCATCAGGGAAGAATATGTTAGGATAGTTTCTGTATTTTAATTTCTTGGAATTATTTGTATGGAATTAAAATAAATGGTTAACATAATAATTATAGATATGTGTGTCACGGATTTTTAGCCACTAGAATCACTCAAGTTGGAGTCCATATGAGGTAGATATGGTCTGATTACTAGGTAGAGGTCAGAACCTATCCGAGAAAAAATAACCTGTACATTGAGGGAGTCATATCACCTTGATTTCTTAATATTTCGCTGTAATGCTCAACATAATAGTTTTAGATAATTGTTTTATCTTGCAATTGACACCAAGATCACCTACATCGGAGTTCAAATGAGGGAGTTATGCTCTGATTAGTAAGAGAAGGTTAGATATGATGAAAACCTGCATCAAGAAAATAAAGAAATAAAATTAATATTTAAAAAAGAAGACGAATCTTATAAATGACTAGTATATGCCATAGTCATTGCCATTGTATAAACTTCTTACTATCTTAAGTGTAAAATTATAACATGGAAATATTTTATAAAGTGATATTTGAAATGGTTATGTTCATGGCATGATTACCAATGATTTATGGTAATAGTTATATTTTGATGAACATACTTGTTATTGAAAGCATATTTTTGGCTATCATTGTGAAAAGAAAAGAAATGAGCACGGTCACATGGCAATCTGTGTGGTGCACCAGTAGGGGACGCCCTACCAACGGTTATGATTATGATTATGAGAAAAGAAAGAGAAAGTGTGCCATGTCGGACGGAGCGAGAAAATCCTGTACCGGAGAGTAGAGGATACTCACCCTGACCGGGGTAGCTTAAAATGAGAATAAGTTGATGGCCATCATATGGTTTTCTAAAAATAGTTAATCCTGTCATACATATCATTACTGTATGATTCTTATGTGCATAGATATATTGCATTCATGTGACAAACGATATTTTTTGTAGTTTATACAGCTGAACATGACGTGATGAGCTATATTGATGATGATTTATTATTGAACTTACTGGGATTTAATTCTCACTATATTTCCATATCATGTTCAGAAAATCAGTTATGCAGATTTTTCTATAGCTCTGGCTTTTAGTGCATGTTGGATCGAGTACTTTATGTTGGGCAGATCCCAGAAGCAAATAAAATGTTTGTGGTCGAGTTGGCTTAGATCCTGGTAAAGGTGCAACCACCCGCACCTGTATCTCCAGAGTTGGTCAACCAGAATAAATAAGATGTAGATTTTTATGTGTTTGATATGTTGTACGTATGTTTTGATTAATGACATGTATGTGAACTCTATATTGTATAAATTAAATAAATTTTATATTGAATTAAGTTTTAACGAGATAATAACTTCATGGTATTTTAAAAAAAAATTGATACTTAAATGGAGTTGTTACATAATTGGTATCAGATCCTGGTTGATCCTAGATGGCCAGTGGGTGGATGATTATTTGAATTGATCTTATAGTGTCTTGAGTATGTTGTGGTTGTGCTGTGTAGGGGATCAGTGATTTATATAGGTAAGAAATTACTAGTGTTTCCTATCTATATACCGAGGTGGTGTTATGACTGCTATTAAATATATTTGAACTAACTATTGGGCTTGATCACCTCAATAGCAGCATAACTTTGTTTTGCCACAGTAGGAAATGGCACCACCAAGGAGGAATCTAGCAACCAATACAGAGGAAACCCTGCACAACCTGGCCACGGCAATTCGAGACCAAGTCATGACCACCAACCAAATTTTACAATATCTCCAGAATGCTAATAACCCAAATGGTGAGAATGATGCGAACAACCGGATGGCTGGAAAAGATAATGGCATATCCAAGTTCTTGAGGACTAGACCACCTTGTTTCCAAGGTGGATATGACCCAACGGTAGCCGAAAGGTGGATAAGGGAATTAGAGAAAATCTTTGAATTGATGGGCTGTACTGAAGAGCAGCAAGTTATTTTTGCTGAATATATGTTAAAGGATGAAGCAGAATACTAGTGGCGTGGAGCTAGAGAACTTTTAGCTCATCAGGGAAGACAGATCACCTGGAAAATGTTCAAGGATATTTTTTTTAAAAGTACTTTCCAAGTACTATATGAGTAGAGAAAGAGATCGAATTCCTCCAACTCAGGCAAGGCAGCATGAACGTGGACCAGTATATCGCAAGGTTCGAGGATCTGTCTAAGTTCTCCTCTTATTTGCGATATAACCCAGATGAAGCATGAAAGGCGGTTAAGTTTGAAGCAGGACTAAACTCGGAGATAAAGAATGCTATTATAGCTATGGAGATCAGGGAGTTTGTACCTCTGATAAATAAATGTAGACTCCTGGAAAAGAGTTTAAGAGCAATAGAGGACGAGAAGCAAAGGCGAAACCTATGGAAGAGGAAGAAAAATTTTCCCAACCTTGGAAAGAACATGAGAAGAAGTGGATATGGAGCTGGAAAGAGGCCATTGACTGCGGGTCCTAGACCTTTTCAACAAGACCTCGCCCCAGTCAAGTGCGCTAAGTGCAGACGCATGCATGGTAACCGGCCATGCTACATGGGACAAGATGTCTGCTTCAATTGTGGACAGAAGGGACATTTTGCAAGAAACTGCCCACAGAATGTGGGGAAGCAGCCAGAACAGAGGCCTCAGGTGAAAGGAAGGGTTTTCACCCTGAGCGGCCAAGAGGCTGCTCAATCTTCTGAAATGATTCAAGGTACATGCTATATCTATGGATTTTCTCTTATGGTGTTATTTGACTCTGGTGCTAGTCATTCATTTATATCAGAAGAATGTATTAGGAAGTTTTAGTTTCCTATTTCTGAAACTCACTATGAGCTATCCGTAGTAACCCCTACAGGGGAAAGGGTATTAACTTCCTCTGTATGTAAAGACTGTCAAGTCACCATCCAGGAGAAAACTTTTTTTGTAGACCTCGTCTGTTTACCTTTAAGAGGTATTGAGATCATTCTAGGGTTAGACTGGATGTCTAGAAATCAAGTCTTGTTGAATTGTTGTAACAAGACCGTTGAATTTCTACCTCCTACTCTGAAAGAGGAGGTCCAGTTATTGATGCTAAATGTAAATCAAGTTAATAGGGAGTTGAAGAATGGAGTACTTGGATACATTCTCTTGTAAATATCAAACCTAGAAGTCGAATCGAAGCTTGATGAAATCTCAATAGCCAACGAGTTTCCTGAAATATTTCCATCAGATATTCGAGGCTTACCTCCCAAGAGAGAGATAGAGTTCTCTATTGATCTCCTACCTGGAATAGGGCCTATCTCTATTGCACCATATCGAATGGCCTCGAAGGAACTACAGGAACTCAAGAAACAGTTTGAGGAACTATTAGACAAGCAATTCATTAGACCGAGTGTATCACCTTAGGGAGCTCCTGTATTGTTTGTTAAGAAGAAATACGGGAGCTTAAGACTATGCATTGATTACAGACAGCTGAATAAGGTGACTATCAAAAACAAGTACCCTCTCCCTAAGATAGATGACTTATTGGATCAATTAAAGGCAGCCTCCATCTTTTCTAAAATTGACTTGAGGTCAGGATATCATCAGATTAGGATCAAGCAGGAGGACGTACCAAAAACTACCTTTAGGACTAGGTATGGGCACTAGGAGTTTCTCGTAATGCCCTTCAGGTTGACAAATGCACTTGCAATTTTCATGGATTACATGAATCGCATTTTTGGACCCTACTTAGATCAATTTGTTGTAGTGTTCATTGATGACATCTTGATATACTCTAAGAGTGAGAAAGAACATGAACAACATGTCTGAATCATGCTGCAAGTGCTGAAAGAGAAAAAGTTATATGCCAAATTGGAGAAGTGTGAATTTTGGCTGTCAGAGGTGAAGTTTCTCGGACATGTCATCTCTAATAGAGGGGTAGCTGTAGATCCTAACAAGACGGAAGCAGTGATTCAGTGGGAGAGACCAAAGACGGTTACTAAAGTTAGAAGTTTCCTAGGTTTGGCAGGATACTATAGGAGGTTTATACAAAACTTCTCTCGTATAGCCTTGCCATTGACTAAATTGACCAGGAAGGGAAGTCCTTTCAAATGGACTGATCAATGTGAAGCTAGTTTTCAGGAGCTTAAGACAAGACTGACCACTCCTCCAGTTTTAATTATTCCAGACCCCACAGGACATTTTGAAGTGTATAGTGATGCTTCAAAGAAAGGACTAGGGTGTGTGCTAATGCAAGACAAGAGAGTAGTTGCTTACGCCTCTAGACAACTAAGACCCCACGAAGGAAATTACACAACCCATGATCTTGAATTGGCGGCGGTGGTGTTTGCTTTAAAGATTTGGTGACATTACTTATACGGAGCAACCTTTGAAGTATATTGCGATCACAAGAGTCTTAAATATCTCTTTGATCAAAAGGAGTTAAATATGAGGCAACGAAGATGGGTGGAATTTCTCAATGACTACAAGTTTGAGATAAAGTATCATCCAGGAAAGGCGAATGTTGTAGCTGATGCCTTAAGTCGAAAATCTCTACACATGGGCCAGATGATGTTGTATGAGATGCAAATGCTAGAGGAGTTTCGGAATTTGAAGCTGGACACTACTTTTTCCTCAAAGAAGCTAACCATTAATGGTTTAAGTATAGGGTCTAACCTTAGAGCCCAGATCAATGAGGCTCAAGTTCACAACCAATACTTACAGGATCATAAAGATCAAGAAAATTTTTTTGTCATGGAAGATGGAGCAATCATGTATTAAGGAAGGATTTGTGTCCCTCAAGAAGGAGAGTTGAGGACTAAGATCTTGCAGGAAGCGCATCAGAGTAAATACACAGTCCATCCTGGACGCACTAAAATGTACCAAGATTTAAAAAGGATGTATTGGTGGCCAGGGATAAAAAAGGGAATTGCCGAGTTTGTGGCGAAATGTCTCATTTGTCAAAAGGTGAAGGTGGAGCATCAAAAGCCAGTGGAATTTCTACAACCTCTTGAGATCCCTAAATGGAAATGGGACAGTATCTCGATGGACTTTGTTGTGGGTTTACCTAAGACTTCAGTGGGACATAACTCTATCTGGGTAATAATTGACAGATTAACCAAATTTGCTCACTTTCTGCCCATAAAAATTAACTTTTCACTGGATAAATTGGCCCAACTGTACATCCAGAAAATAGTTAGACTGCATGGGATTCCCTTAACTATTGTTTCTGATAGAGATCCAAGGTTCACATCGAGGTTTTGGAAAGCGTTGCAGGAAGCTTTTGGTACTTAGTTTCGGTTCAGTACTGCCTACCATCCTCAGACTGACGGGCAGATAGAACGGATCATTCAAACTCTAGAAGACATGTTAAGGGCCTGTGTGATAGAGCAAGGTAAAGGATGGGATAAGTACCTACCTTTAGTAGAGTTTGCTTATAATAATAGTTATCACTCCAGTGATAAGATGGCCCCCTACGAAGCTTTATATGGTAGGAAGTGCCGATCTCCATTATGTTGGTTTAAGGTAGGAGAAAAGAACTTGTTGGGTCCTGATCTATTTCAACAAACCACTAAACAAATTAGGATGATACGAGACAAAATACTTATAGCTTAGAGTCGGCAAAAGAGTTACTACGATAAAAGACATAGACCTCTAGAGTTTGAGGAAGGAGACCATGTATTTATGAAACTTTCCCCGACTACTGGAGTTGGTAGGTCTTTCAAAATAAGAAAGTTAAGTCCGCGATTTTTGGGACCCTACCAAATTCTGAAGAAAGTAGGGACATCAGCATATCAAGTTGCTCTCCTACCTAATTTGTCCAACCTGCATAATTTTTTCCATGTATCACAGCTGCGGAAGTATCTTCCAGATTCATCACATGTAATACAGGATGAACCAATCCAAATAAAGGAGAACATGACATACCAGCTAGTACCTGCATCCATATTGGACACTGACATGAAGCAACTGAGAAATAAAACCATTCCCCTTGTTAAAGTGTTATGGGATCGTTTGACTTCGGAAGAAGCAACTTGGGAGCTAGAAGAAGTCACGAGGAAGAAATATCCGCAATTGTTCTTATTAGGTAATTTTTGAAATTTTGAGGACAAAATTTCTTTTACGGGGAGAGAAATGTAACATCCCTATTTTCGTTTCTTTTATTGATAAAAGTACATAAATAATTAATTAAGGAAATAAAATTTATTAGACAATATTTTAGATATCTAAGGAAATATAATCCTTAGAAATTTTTCACCTTATGTATATGCATAGAAAATGTTTCTAACATTAAGAGAACAAATAAAGAGGGAAAACCTAATAGGAAAAACAATTAGAAATAACATACTAAAGAGATGCAAAATTCTTGGATAAGGAAGATAAATATTTAGAAACAAGTAAAGGTCATAAAATTTCAAGAACATTGGATTAGGGTAATTTTTCCTAATTCAAGAACTAGAGTTACTAAGTTTAAAATCTTTACCCATACATTGGGGTTTTACCTATGGACACTTCATATAGAGTTTTTCCAATTCACATAAGTTTCTAGCAAGCCCATTGGATAACCTAAGCAAGAAATAAAACATAGACTTGGACTAGGATATAGTAATTGGACCAATAGCCCAAAAATTATGAAAATGAGACTAAGCCCTCCAAGAAAGATAGAATTTTATCCAAAGCAAAGAAAATAGGTAGGAATAAGCCCATAATGGGTAGGAATAAGCCCAAATCCAAGAGGAAAAATAAAATAAAATAAATTAGGTGATGATATAATAATGTAATAATAATAAAGATTAGGTTACATGGCATTAAGACAAAAATTTTAGCAAGTGGTGTGATTCTACATTCATAATTTTGGCAATTGGCATGATAATACAAGGCTTTAGGACAAAAACATCTATATCCTACACTCATAATTTTAGCAAGTGGTATGATAATACAAGGCATTAGGACAAAACATTCCTATCCTACACAAATAATATCAACCAAATAATGGAGATTCAAGGGCTAGAAATTTGCCACCTAAAAAGGCAAACCTATCATACTTGTTTAAGACAAAAGAAAATGGAAACAAATCACTAAATCAAAGGGACCTTGTCCCATATCTTAAGAACATATTATCATAATTTTCAAAATACAAATCTCCTCTTCCTATGCATATCTTGACTAAGGAAGAGGAAGACAAGAACATAAGTTGTTTGTTTTGCAAAAATTCAACCAAGTGTAATCTAATTGTGATAAGGTAGACCCATGATCATGAAAGGTGAATTATTTGGTGGTCTATATAAGAAAACCCACCCTTACAACATTATAATTTCATCTAAGTGAGGGAGAGGAAAAATAGAAGCAAGGTAGAGTGAGGAAAGGAGAGGAAGAAAGGAAGAAAGACGAAGGAGAAGTCCAGGGGACTAAGTGCTCCAGGTAAGTTTAACAATATTTATTTTTGAAGAAAACTTTTGAAACTTATAATATTTATATGAGATTTTGATCTTAGAACTTTGATGATTGGTCATGGATGTTGCTATATCATGTTACATATTGATCTTGCATGTGATGTATGTTTGAATACTTAGACTGGTGTAAAAAGTTTTGCATAGGTATGGCTATGGGTGGCAAAATTTTTAGCTTATGTATTTTAATTTCTGGGAATTATCTGTAGGGAATTAAATTAAATGGTTAACATAAGAATTAAAGATATATGTGTCACGGAGTTTTAGCCACTGGAATCATTCCATTTGGAGTCTATATGGGGTAGATATGTTCTGATTAGTAGTCAAAGGTCAGAAAATGGTTCATCAGGGAAGAATATGTTAGGATAGCTTCTGTATTTTAATCTCTAGAAATTATCTGTATGGAATTAAAATATATGGTTAACATAAGAATTATAGCTATGCGTGTCACGGATGTTTAGCCACTGAAATCATTCAATTTGGAGTCCATATGAGGAAAATATGAGCTGATTAGTAGTCAAAAGTCAGAAAATGGTTGATCAGGGAAGAATATGTTAGGATAGCTTCTGTATTTTAATTTTCAGGAATTATCTGTATGGAATTAAAATAAATGGTTAACATAAGAATTATAGATATGTGTGTTTCGGATTTTTAGCCACTGGAATAACTCAAGTTGGAGTCCATATGAGGTAGATATGGTCCGATTAGTAGGTAGAGGTCAAAACCTATCCGAGAAGAAATAACCTGTACATTGAGGGAGTAATATCACATTGATTTCTTAATATTGCTCTATAATTCTCAACATAATAGTTTTAGATAATTGTTTTATCTGAAAATTGACACCAAGATCACCTATATCAGAGTTCAAATGAGGGAGTTATGCTCTGATCAGAAAGAGAAGGTTAGATATGATGAAAACCTGCATCAAGAAAATAAAGAAATAAAATTAATATTTAGAAAAGAAGACGAATCTTATAAATGACTAGTATATGCCATAGTCATTGCCATTGTATGAACTTCTTACCATCTTAAGTGTAAAATTCTAACATGGAAATATTTTATAAAGTGATATTTGAAATGGTTATGTTCATGGCATGATTACCAATGATTTATGGTAATAGTTATATTTTGATGAACATACTTGTTATTGAAAGCATATTTTTGGCTATCATTGTGAAAAGAAAAGAAATGAGCACGGTCACATGGCAATCTGTGTGGTGCACCAGTAGGGGACGCCCTACCAACAGTTATGATTATGATTATGAGAAAAGAAAGAGAAAGTGTGCCATGTCGGATGGAGCGAGAAAAGCTCGTACCGGAGAGTAGAGGATAGTCACCCTGATCGAGGTAGCTTGAAATGAGAATAAGTTGATAGCCATAATTTGATATTCTAAAAATAGTTAATCCTGTCATACATATCATTACTGTATGATTCTTATGTGCATAGATATATTGCATTCATGTGACCAATGATATTTTCTGTAGTTTATACAGCTGAACATGACGTGATGAGCTATATTGATGATGATTTATTTTTGAACTTACTGGGATTTAATTCTCACTATATTTCCATATCATGTTCAGAACATTAGTTATGTAGATTTTTCTATAACTCTGGCTTTTAGTGCACGTTGGATCCAGTACTTTATGTTGGGCAGATCCCAGAAGCAAATAAAATGTTAGTGGTCGAGTTGGCTTAGATCCCGGTGAAGGTGCAACCACCCGCACCTGTATCTCCGGAATTGGTCAACCAGAATAAATAAGATGTAGATTTTTATGTGTTTGATATGTTGTACGTATGTTTTGATTAATGACATTTATGTGAACTCTGTATTGTATAAATTAAATAAATGTTATATTGAGTTAAGTTGTAACGAGGTAATAACTTCATGGTATTTTTAAAAAAAAATTGATACTTAAATGGAGTTGTTACATTTTCTTTCTTGACCTATTCCATTAATATTAGAACATTTCAATACATACACGTAAGGTGAAGAATTTCTAAGGATTATATTTCCTTAGATATCTAAAAATTGTCTAATTAATTTTATTTCCTTAATTAAATATTTATGTACCTTTATCAATAAAAGAAATGAAATTATCGATGTTACTTTGAACACTTTTGTACTTTTATTAATACATGAAACGAAATTAGGGATGTTACATATATATGCATTAATGAAGACATAAATGTAGTGTAGATGTATGCATTGATGACATGTTTATGATGTTTAGTGGTTTCCTTCCATAAAAATAAGTGTGAGAGTGCTGATTAGAACCTTTTTGTGGATGGTTTTTGGGGGTAAATATTGTTTTTAACTTGTAAAATATTCCTATGATTTATGTTTTTGGTGGAATTTATGTTTAGTGGCTGATTGGAAATGGAGAAGGTAAGTTTAACATTTTCGTGCGCAGAGCACGATTGTGCTTCGAGGCTTGACCAGGCCGTGCTTTGGGCTAGAATGGGAGAAACTGTGGAAGCCGTGCTTCTTAACATGGCCAAGTTTTGTTGCGTGATGTCTTAGCTCATTTTTGCTTGTTTTGACCCTTTTTGATTTCTAAATTTGAATCAATGATTTTAGGACATAAATAAGAGTTTCATGAGCTACAAATTGAGGTAATATATCATTGTTTGCTTTGTATGTATTATACTTCTCTTGATTCAATCATATGTACATAGAAAAAAGGGATAAATGATATTTATAATTGTCAAAGAAAGTGGCTGTAAAATATGTTACAAAAATATATAAAATGTTAAGAGGACCCTCTCCGAAGTTGGGTGCCCTGGTGACAGGTGGCACCTTGTTGTGTTGAGGGGACTGATGAATATCCGAGATGACCCTTACCCAACCAAGGTGACCCGATGACATGCGGTACCTTATGGAGGTAAGGTGACTGAAGGGTTGTGGCTTGTATATGATACCAGGATATGAGATGCCCTATTAGCCTAGAGTGGCCAATGTGCGAAGGGCCGCTCTGACCAAGAACCTAGTGTTGGTTGAGTAGTAGGAAGGATAGGGCTCTTACCACCCTAGGGTTAGAAAATTGGAAATTTTGATATGATGATCCACTATGGAATTAATGTGCATGCATCTTACTAATAAGTAATCTTTTTTTATGAATGCTTAATATTGATGCATAACCTGTTTGTTGATCATCTGAGTTGCTATGCATAAATTCTTGTTGTCTTATTATATGCAAGAGAAAATGTTTTATGTAGCTAATACAGTTGAACATAACCTGTAAGTTTTTATGGTATGTGGTTATTTTTTGGATGTTGATCTTATTGGGACATATTATCTCATCATGTTTCTTGTGGTGTTATGTTCAAATACGGATCATTAGCATGCCGTTCGTCATTTTGACGCTTCTCTTAGAGCTTTAGATGGTGGAGGTCCCTTATCTAGGACAAATCACTGTTATTGCTAGTCTGCTTGTGATCAACATGGTAGAGGTACCTACAACTGAGCCACCCCCTCCACTAAATATTCCCCAAGGGTGATGGCCATAGGAGTAGTTGTACAGTAAACTAATATATATCTAGTTAATGGGCTAACCCATTATTTTGGTGTAACCATATTGTATTTTATCTTTTGAGTATAATTCTTAGTACCTAGGGTTACACGTATACATACAAGCTAATCTTTGATGTAATATGGATGTGTATATATATATAATATGCATATGCTTTTGGTTTGCTGATTATTTGTTATGATATCTGTATTATACCCTGTATGTAAAAAAATTAGTCATTACAAGTTGGTACTAGAATAGGTCGATCCTAAGTGTCCATCGGGGTGGATGGCTGCCTGGATCAATCAAAGAACATTTTGAATAAGATGTAGATAGAAGGAGTAGAGTAGCATGTTATAGTAATTAGGGAAAATTATTAGCTTTTTTCCTAATTTGTATGTCTGATGATGTTATGACTATTGTATTATAAAAATTTCTTTTGACCACTGTTGATCTTGATCACCTCAATAGTGACTTTTCTTTTGGTTGGTACAATAGGAAATGACATCATTAAGGATAAATCCAACTTTAAGTGTAGAGGCTACTCTACAAGATCTAGCCACAGCCATTTGAGATCAAGTTTTTGCTTTAAACTAGATTATGTGCCATATTCAAAATAACAGTAATGGCAATGGTGAAGTGGTTGAAAACACAAGGAACTCGAGGAATGGATGGGCAGATTTCATAAGAACCCCGCCTCCTTCTTTTGTTAGGTGATACGATCCTATGGTTGCGGACATGTGGCTAACTGAAATAGAAAATATTTTTGGAGTTTTGGACTATTCATATGAGCAAAAATTAATTTTGCTGTCTACATGTTGAAAAAGGAAGTAGAATTCTGTTGGAGAGGGGCTAGTGAATTGCTGGCACACCAGGGTCGGCAGGTTACTTGGCCTATTTTTTGAGAAACCTTCAGGGATAAGTATTTTTCTAGGAATGTGAGGGTTGAGAAAGAAATTGAGTTCCTTTAATTCAAGTAGGGTGGATGGCCTATCGACTAGTATATTGCCAAGTTTGAAGAATTATCAAAGTTCTCTTCCTATTTAAAGTACATCCCTGATGAATCTTGGAAAGCAATTAAGTTTGAAGTATGACTAAATCTGGAAATTTGCAATGTAGTTGTGGCCTTGAAAATTCGCGAATTTGTTCTTCTCATGAACAAGTATCGCCTCTTGGAAAAGAGTTTGAGAGTAGTAGAGGAAAAGAAGGAAAGGCGGGCTCCTTGCAAAAGGAGAAGGGAATTTCTAGTTCCAGATTGTAATGTTAGGGGGAGGAATGTGATGGAAAGCAAGAAACCTTTAGCCATGGGAGCCAGATCTTTGGCGCAGAATACAACCGAAGGTGAGTGCAGGATATGCGGGTGATTTCGTCAGAATATACCTTGTTTCCATAATCAGACTACATGTTTCTGATGTAGTCAGCAAGGGCACGTGGCATGCCGATGTCCATAGGAGAATGGGAAAAGAGTAGAACCAACCCAACTAGCTAAGGAAAGGGTTTTTACTTTGAGTGGAGCTGAAGCAAAATAAGCCCTTAATCTTATTCAAGGTACATGTTATCTTTAAGATTTTCCTTTGATGGTACTATTTGATTTAGGCTCTAGCCATTCTTTTATAACTTCTCATTGTGTGGAGAAACTGCATTATCCTGTGTCTGACTAGACTTTTGAGCTGGTAGTGATAACCCATACGGGAGGAAGAGTAAGGACCTCGACAATCTGTTAGAACTGTCCAATGGAAGTGTATGGCATATCTTTTGTTATAGCTCTAATTTGCTTACCTTTGAAAGACATAGATGTTATTTTGGGAAAGGAATGGATTAGCAGAAACTAGATTCTTTTTTATTGCTACACAAGGACTCTTGTGTTTCCATCCAACTCTTTCGAGGAACCAAAGTGTAGAATCAATCAGGCTAATGGACTCTAAAAGGAGTTAATTGATGCAGATTCAGACTATGGAAGTGTATGGCATATGTTTTGTTATAGCTCTGATTTGTTTACCTTTGGAAGACGTAGATGTTATCTTAGGAAAGGATTAGCTTAGCCGAAACTAGGTTCTTTTAGATTATTGCACAAGGACTCTTTTGTTTCCATCCAACTCTTTCGAGGAACCAAAGTGTAGAATCAATCAAGCTAATGGACTCCGAAAGGAGTTAATTGATGCAGATTCAGACTATGGAAGTGTATGGCATATCTTTTGTTATAGCTCTAATTTGTTTACCTTTGGAAGACATAGATGTTATCTTGGGAAAGGATTGGCTTAGCCAAAACTAGATTCTTTTAGATTGTTGCACAAGGACTCTTGTGTTTCCATCCAACTCTTTCGAGGAACCAAATTGTAGAATCAATCAGGCTAATGGACTCCGAAAGGAGTTAATTGATGCAGATTCAGACTATGGAAGTGTATGGCATATCTTTTGTTATATCTCTGATTTGGTTACCTTTGGAAGATATAGATGTTATCTTGGGAAAGGATTGGCTTAGCCGAAACTAGATTCTTTTAGATTGCTGCACAAGGACTCTTTTGTTTCCATCCAACTCTTTCGAGGAACCAAAGTGTAGAATCAATTAGGCTAATGGACTCCAAAAGGAGTTAACTAATGTAGATTCAGACTATTCCCTTTTACGTACTCTTAATTTAGAAGTTGAGCAAGAGATGTTGTAACAACTCTAATTTTGTTTTGCATATATATATATATATATATATATATATATATATATATATATTTGTAAAATTCCATGAAGACATTACCTCTTTACTTCTAACTATTTAACTCATAATAATATTCAATTCAATTAATCAAGCATAATTAAGGTTTATGGTATACCATTAACACTGATACAATTCTGGGTTCACATACACATCATTAATTAAAAATATCTGTACAAAAATCAAACACATATATGTTTACATCTTATACATCCATATTGACTAGTTCTGGGGATACGGGTGTGGGTGATTGCACCTTCACCAGGATCTTAACCAACTCAACCCAACGTAAGCAAAAAGCCGATCATAAAGAGTATCTACATACTTAGTGTTCTGAACATTATATGAAAATATAGTGAGAATTAAATCCCAGTAAGTTCAACATTAAATTATAATCATCATCAATATAGCTCATCATGTCATGTTCTTCTATATAAGCTAGAGCAAATATCTTAGTTTACATAAATGTACTTTATCTATGCACATGAAAATCGTATAGTAATGATATGTATGTCATGAATAACTATTTTCAGAATATCATACGATGGCTATCAAATTATTTTCATATCAAGCTACCCCCCGTCAGGTTAAGTATTTTCTATTATTCGGTACGGCATTTTCTTCCTTCGTCCGACATGGAACACTTTCTCTTTCTTTTCTCATTATTATAGTCATAGCCGTGAGTAGGGCGTCCACTACTGGTGCACCACACGGACCTCCATGTGATCGTGATCGTGATCGTCTCTATTCTTTTCACATTAATAGCCAAAAATAATATTTTAATAACAAGTATGTTCATTATACTCTCATGCCATATTTTATCATCAAAGCATAATCATTACCAAAAATATTGGTAAAAATGCAATCATGCCATAAACATAATCATTTTCAAATATCACTTAATAAAATATTTTCATGAAAAAATTACACACTTAAAATGGCAAGGAGTTCATGCAATGGCACTGGCTAGGGGAAACACTAGTAATTTATTTTCATTTATAAGATTCTTGTTCTTTTCTAAATATTATTTTTATCTCTCACTAACTTGTTATGTAATATATGTGAGATGGCTTAGTTGAGTGCCAAAGCCTTTTTAGACAGCTCATAATGTGATGTAAAATAAATTATGGACTGTACACTTTTCTTTGTGGCGTGAGAGCCTTTTGGTTGTAACTAATGCATATCACGCCTAGTTAGTTACCTATAAGGAAATGAAATTAAAAAATGCTTGGAATATCCTGAAGCACTTGTATGCTTATCCAAGAAAGATAACTAACAATATAAGTGAATAGGTGAATTTATGGGCTAGGTAGACATTGCTAGAAATTTACAGATAAGATAACAAATATATATATATATATATATATATATATATATATATATATATATATATATATATATATATATATATATAAGGGGAATATTCTATGATGTGGTTGTATGTAATGAGATTCAGTAGGTGTTATTCTCCTATCTTTCTCTCCTTTCCTCACTCTACCTTGCTTCTTTTTTCTCTCTCTCTCACTTGGACAAAACTATAATGTTATAAGGGTGGTTTTTGTTTAAACAAATTATCAAGTGGTTCACATATCATAATCATGGGTCTACCTTATCACAATTAGGATGCACTTGATTGTTTTTTTTTTTTGGAAGATAACTCATGTTCTTATCTTCCTCTCCCTTAGTCAAGATATGCATGGCAAAATGAGATTTGTATTTTAAAATCATGATAAAATGTTCTTAAGACAAAGGATGTAACATCCCTAATTTCATTTCATTTATTAATAAAGGTACATAAATATTTAATGTAACATCCATAATTTTGTTTCTTTTATTAACAAAAGTACATAAATAATTAATTAAGAAAATAAAATTATTAGACAATTTTTAGATATCTAAGAAAAATAATCCTTAGAAATTCTTTACCTTATGTGTATGCATAGAAAATGTTTCTAACATTAAAGGAATAGGTAAAGAAAGAAAATCTAATAGGAAAAATTAGAAATATCATACTAAAGAGAGGCAAAATTCTTAGGTAAGGAATATAAATTTTTGTGAAGTAAGTAAAGGTCTTAAAATTTCAAGAAGATTGGATTAAGGTAATTTTTTCTAATTCAAGACCTCGAGTTACTAAGTTTAACATCTCCACCCATAAATTGGACTTTCACCTATAGACACTTTGTATAGAGTTTTTCCACTTCACATGAATTTCTAGCAAGCCAATAGGATAGCTCAAGTAAGAAATAAAACATAGACTTGGACTATGATAAAGAGGTTGGACTGATAGCCCAAAAATAATGAAAATGTGACCAAGTCCTTCATAAAATGTAGAATATCAGCCAAAGCAAAGGAAATGGATAAGAATGAGCTCAAATCCAAGAAGGAAATAGTAGTGTAATAATAATCAATATTAGGTCACATGGCATTAAGATAAAATGGCTATATCTTACATTCATAAATTCAACAAGTAGGTAAATAATACATGGCATTAGGACAAAACATTTATATCTTACATTCATAATTTCAACAAGTAGGTAATAATACATGGCATTATGACCAAACATCCTTATCCTATACAAATAATTTCAGCCAACCAAGGAAGATTCAAGGGCTGAAAATTTGCCAACTAAAAAGGCGAACCTATCATACTTGATTAAGACAAAAAAAAGGAAATGAATCCCTAAATCAAAGGGACCTTGTCCCTTATCTTAAAAACATTTTAACATGATTTTAAAAATACAAATCTCCTTTTGTTATGCATATCTTGACTAAGGGAGAGTAAGACAAAAACATGAGTTGTTTTTCCAAAAAAAAACAACCAAGTGCATCCTAATTGTGATAAGGTAGACCCATGGTTATGAATGGTTAACTACTTGATAATTTATTTAAGCAAAACCCAACCTTATAACATTATCATTTCATCCAAGTGAGGGAGAGGAAAAACATAAGCAAGGTAGAGTAAGGAAAGGAGAGAAAGAGTGGAAGAAAGAAGAAGGAGAAGTCTAGAAGACTAAGTACTCAAGGTAAGTTAGTTTAATCTCCACTTGAATCCATCTTTTCTCTTCATCTTTAGGGTTCAAAAACTCACCCTCCTTCTCTCATTTAAGCTACTAGAAAAGCTCAGGGAAGGGAGGAATCTTGCTACTTCCTTCAAGAGGAATCAAGAAAAAGAATTCACTAAGTGAACTAGGAAGATCTTTAGGTAAGTTTAACAATATTTTTTTTAGAAAAGCTTTGAAATTAGAAACATTTATATGGGATCTTGATCCTAGAAGTTTGATAAAATTTACTATATTTGTTACCTGAATGATTGGCCATGGATGTTGCTATATCATGTTACATGTTGATCTTTCATGTGATGTATGTTTGAATACTTAGTTGGTGTGGACAGTTCTGCATAGGTATGGTTATGGGTGGTAAAATTTTAATATTTTTAAGCTGCTATTTTGTATATTTAAATATTGTGAAAAATTGATGGAATATGATTAGATGTAAATGAGGAAGAAAATGGAAGAGGACATAATAAAATGATGAACTAAAACTTTAGAAAAGGTTTAGTTAGGAAATTGGATTTTGGAGTAACGAGGAAGCTTCAATTTTTTAAATTCTAGGAAGAATCAGTTAGGAATTAAACGAAATAGTTAACATTAAAAATATAGATATATGTATCACGGAATTTTATCCACTAGAATAACTCAATTTGAAGTTCATATGAAGGAGATATGGTCAGATTAGTAAGTAAAGGTCCAAACCTACCCGAGAAGAAATAATGTTTAACTAGAGGGAGTAATATCACCAAGATTCATTAAGTTTTACAAAAATGTTCAGCATAATAGTTTTATAGAATTGTTTTATCTTTAAATTGACATAAAGATAATCTAATTCGGAGTTAAAATGAGGGAGTTAAACTCTGATTATTGAGAGAAGGTCTGGCAAGATGAAAACCTGCATTAGGGAATAACACAATATTGAGCCTTGCTGTGTTTGGTGCTGGAAAGGATATTTTGAAGCCTAAAGCATGGTTGTTTTACAAAAAATGATCAAGCCGTGTTACAGGATACATTTAGGCCGTGTTGGAAGCTGGTAAAACTTATTTTCAACATTTTTCTACCCTAAATGAACCTCATTAACCATAGGATAATAATATAAATCAAATTGAAGAAGAATGTCATGTTAAATTTGTGAGAACATGTGTTGAAAATGATATAAGTAGGAGGAAAGTGACTAGAGACCAATCATAAAGAAAATGAAGAGATAAAAATAATCTTTTAAAAAAAAGAATCTTATAAATGAAAATAAAAAATGACTAGTGTATGCCATAGTCATTGCCATTGCATGAACTCCTTACCATCTTAAATGTGTAATTTTGACAAGAAAATATTTTATAAAGTGATATTTGAAATTATTATGTTCATATCATGATTACTAATGATTTTTGAAAATGATTATATTTTGATGAAAAATTATGGCATGTGAGTATAATGAACATACTTGTTATTGAAATCATATTTTCAGCTATTAATGTGAAAAGAAAAGAAATGAGTACGGTCGCATGGTGATCCATGTAGTGCACCAGTAGGGTACGCCCTACCAATGGCTATGATTATGTTATTGAGAAAAGAAAGTGCGCCATGTTGGACAGAGCGAGAAAAGCCCATACCGGAGATTAGAAAGTACTCACACTGACCTGGGTAACTTGATATGAAAATAAGTTGATAGCATCATATGGTAATCGGAAAATAGTTATTCATGCCATACATGTCATTCTTGTATGATTTTCATGTTTATAGATAAAGTGCATTCATATGACCTAAGATATTTGCTATAGCTTATACAGATGAACATGACATGATGATCTATATTGATGATAATTGTGATTTATTGTTGAACCTACTCGGATTTAATTCTCACTATATTTCCATATCATGTTTAGAAAACTAATTTTGCAGATTTTTCTTTGGCTTTGGCTCTTTGTGTACGTTGGATCGAGTTACTCTCTGTTAGGCAGATCCCAAAAACTAATAAGGTGTTTGTGGTCGAGTTGGCTAAGATCACGGTGAAGGTGCAACCACCTGCACTCGTATCCTCAGAACTGGTCAATATGGATGAATAAGATGTAGACATATATGTGTTTGATTTGTGTACGGATGTTGTTAATTAATGATGTGTAAACCTTAATTTTGCTTGGTTAAATTAATTGAATGCTTTTATGAGTTAAATAAAGGTAATGATTTCATGAGATTTTAATATATATATATATATATATATATATGTATAAAAAAAGGAGTTGTTACAGAAGGAAAGTCATTTCAAATGGACTGATCAATGTGAAGCTAGTTTTCAGGAGTTTAAGACATGATTAACCACTCCTCTTGTTTTAATTATTTCAGAACTCACAAGATATTTTGAAGTGTATAGTGATGTTTCAAAGAAAGAGTTGAGGTTTGTGTTGATGTAAGACAAGAGAGTAGTTGTTTACACCTCTAGGCAATTAAGATCCCATGAAGAAAATTATCAAACCTATGATCTTGAATTGGTAGCCGTGGTATTTGCTTTAAAGACTTGGCGACACTATTTGTATGGAGCAACATTTGAAGTATACTATGATCATAAGAGTCATAAGTACCTTTTTGATGAGAATGAGTTAAATATGAGGCAACGAAGATGGATAGAATTTCTCAATGACTACAAATTTGAGATAAAGTATCATTGTGGAAAGGCGAATGTTTTATATAATAACTCAATTTATATATATATATATATATATATATACATATATATATATATATACATATATATATATATATACATATATATATATATATATACATATATATATATATATACATATATATATATATATATACATATATATATATATATATACATATATATATATATATATATACATATATATATATATATAAATTTTTTTTAAGTCCCACGAAGTCATTACCTTTATTTAACTCATAATAGCATTCAAATAATTTAAACAAGAAAAATTAAGGTTTACACATCACTAATTAACAACATCCGTACACAAATTAAACACATATATGTCTATATCTTATTCATCCATATTGACCAGTTCCGGGGATACGAGTGCGGGTGGTTGCACCTTTACCGTGATCTTAGCCAACTCGACCACAAACACCTTATTAATTTTTGAGATCTGTCCAACATAGAGTAACCCGATCCAACTTACACTAAGAGCCAGAGCTAAAGAAAAATCTGCAAAATTAGTTTTCTGAACATGATATGAAAATATAGTGAGAATTAAATCTCAGTAGGTTCAACAATAAATCAAAATTATCATCAATATAGATCATCATGTCATATTCATTTGTATAAACTATAGCAAATATCTTATGTCACATGAGTGCACTTTATCTATGCAAATGAAAATCATACAGTAATGACATGTATGGCATGAATAACAATTTTCAGATTACCATATGATGGCTATCAACTTATTTTTATATTAAGCTAACCCGATCAGGGTGAGAATTTTCTATCCTTTGGTATGTGCTTTTCTCGCTCCGTCCGACATGGCACACTTTCTCTTTTTTTTCTCATTAACATAACCGTAGCCATTGGTTAGACGTCCCCTACTGGTGCACTACACAGACCACCATGTGACCGTGCTTATTTCTTTTCTTTTCTCATTAATAGCCAAAAATATGATTTCTATAACAAGTATGTTCATTATACTCACATGCCATAATTTTTTATCAAAATATAATCATTACCAAAAATCATTGGTAATCATAACATGAACATTGTCGTTTCAAATATCACTTTATAAAATATTTTCATGTCAAAATTACACACTTAAGATGGTAAGGAATTCATGCAATGGCAATGGCTATGGTATACACTAGTCATTTTTTATTTTCATTTATAAGATTCTTTTTCTGTTTTAAATACTATTTTTATCTCTTAATTTTCTTTATGCTTGGCCTCTAGTCACTTTCCTCCTACTTATATCATTTCTAACATATGTTCTGACAAATTTAATACGACATTTTTCTTCAATTTAGTTTTTATTAATATCTTATAGTTAATGAGGTTCATTTAGGGTAGAAAAATATTGAAAATAAGCTTTCCAACACGACCTAAACGTATCCTATAACACGGCTTGTCCATTTTTTTGTAAAACAACAATGCTTTAATGCCCTTTCCAGCACAAAGCACAACCATGCTCTATGTTGTGTTTTTCCCTTATGCAGGTTTTCGTCCTGCTTGACCTTTTCTCACTAATCAGAGTATAACTTCCTCATTTTAACTCCGAATTAAGTGATCTTGGTGTCCATTTAAAAATAAAACAATTATCTAAAACTATTATGTTGAACATTTTGATAAAAATCTTAAGGAATCTTGGTGATATTACTCCATCAAGTTAAACGTTATTTCTTCTCGGGTAGGTTCTGACCTTTACTTACTAATCTTACCATAACTCCCTTATATGAACTCCAAATTGAGTTATTTCAGTGGCTAAATTTCCATGAGACATATATCTATATTTTTTATTATAACAAATTATTTTATTTCCCTACATAAGTTTCTTAGAAATTCAAACACATAAGCTTTCCTAACATATTCTTCCCTGGTTAACAATTTTCTGACCACTGCTTACTAATTGACCATATCTACCTCATATGGACTCCAAATTGAGTGATACCAGTGGATAAAAATCCATGAGGCATATATCTATATTTTTCATATTAACCATTTCTTTTAATTACTAACTAATTCTACCTAAACTTTGAAAAATAAAAGCTTCCCTAGTTACTCTGAAATCCAATTTTCTAACCAAACATTTTCGAAGGTTTTAGTTCATCATTTTATTATGTCCTCTTCCATTTTCTTCTTAATTTACATCTAATAATATTTCATCAATTTTTCACCACATTTAAATATACAAAATAGTGACATAAAATCTTAAAATTTTGTCACCTATAGCCATACCTATGCAGAACTTTCCACACCAACCTAAGTATTCAAACATATATCACTTGCAAGATCAACTTGTAACATGATACATAAACATCCATTGTAACATCCCTGATTTTTCCCTAAAATACTAATGGGTATTTATGTAATATTTAATGTAAGGGTCGTATTGTAATGCTTTTAGAGAGTGACAATTATGTAATTTCAATAGACTAGCAATGGTGTAAATACTTTAAAGTGGTATTTTGGTATTTATACAATATTTTAGTATTTATACTATTTTTGGTAGAATGGAATTTTGGTAATTCCAACCAAGTAGTTGAAAGTGTTTCTAGAACACTTGAATGGTAGGCTAGAAATGTTTCTAAAACACTTGAGTGGTAGGCTAGAAGTGTTTCTAAAACACTTGATTGGTAGGCTAGAAAGATTTCTAAAACACTTGAGTGGTAGGCTAGAAGGATTTTTAAAACACTTGAGTGATAGGCTAGAAGAATTTTTAAAACACTTGATTGGTAGGCTAGAAGTATTTTTAAAACACTTGAGTGATGATGATGGTTTTGACTATCAAAGGGGAGGGGGAGTGATAAGAAAAATTCAGAAAGGAGAGAACAAGAAGAAGAGAGAGGAAGAAGAGAGAGAAAGTGCAAGAGTAGAGAATCAAGGTAGGTTTTCTTGATCCAAATTCTTCTATAATCATCTTTTCTTCAATGGATCCTAAATCAAGTTATGGATGTAGGTTTTGGTGGTGAGAAATTGGTATTCAAAGTTTAGGAAGCTTGTTAAGGTAGGCTTAACACCTACTCTCCACAAATTTTTGATGCAATTTCTATGTTTTACAAGTGATTAAATGTGAAATTGTACAACATGTGGGCTGCATATTATGTGGATTTTTCTGTTCTGGTTATTTCGAATTTCTGGGCAAAATTGGTAACGATTTTAAAGAAATTATCAACATAAGAATTGTAGATATATGTCTTACGAATTTATAGGCTCTAAAATCACCTAATTTCGAGTCAATATGAGGGAGATATGACCCAAGAAGTAAGCAAAGGTCACAGAACACGAAGAGTCTGGAATCTAGAATTTGTAAATATGAGTACCTTTAGTGTTTGAATTTCTGGGACTACTCTGTAAGGACTTAGAAACTATGGTAAACATATAGGTCGTAGATAATTGTCTTAGCATTACATAGACAACAAAATCACCTTAATCGGAGTTGAAATGAGAGAGTTATTTCCTGATTAGTGAAGGAAGGTCACAGAACATGAGGAGTCTAGAATCTAGAATTTGTAAATATGAGTGCTTTAATGTTCGAATTTCTGGGACTAATCAGTAAGGAATTGGAAACTATAGTTAACATCAAAGTTGTAGGTAATTGTCTTGGCTTTACATAGACACTGAAATCACCTTAAGTTGAAATGAGAGAGTTATGGTCTGATTAGTGAGGGAAGGTCACAGAACACGGTCCAGCCGTGTTCTGAGTTTCAAGGTCGTGTTTAGGGCTGGAAAACCTTATTCTTCACTGTTTTCTTTAGGAAAAAGAACTTTATTTGTTGAAGGGATTTTAGAAACAAATTGACCAAGAGAAATACTTCTAAAGTGATGGTTTTATATCACCAAAACATTATTTTATTTACTTGATTTCAAAGGGCTTACATTGAATATTGATTTGAGATATTTTGAAAGAGTGATATAGATGGAAATACCTATTGAACATATGATTTGAAATATGCTCATGGTAAGAGTTGTGATGTATATTTATATAACTCATTGAGCATGAAAATGATGTTTTTACATTGCATTTGTTATTGATTGACAAGCGTAAAGCTCGTGGTGAGTTGCTTGGTGCATATGCATTGCATTTGACTTGAGTGGACATCGATGAATATCAGTGGGTTGTATGGCTGTGACGGTACCGGGTAGGGGACGCCCTACTAGTCTGAGTGAGCCGATGAGGCCACCCAACCACATGAGAATAAAAGAGAAGCAAATGAGAATAAAAGAGAAGTAAATGAGAATAAAAGAGAAGCAATGAGTGAAAATGTGTGATTTTATAGCTATGGCATGCGATGAGCATTGCGCAACATGAAGAGCTATGTTTTTCATGCATTGAGTGTGCCAAATCGCCGAGTGAGGCAGGTGTATTAAAAGTTATGCTTTTTATCATAAAAGCTTGATATTTTCTGTAGTTTATACAACTGAACATAATATCTGTTTTTACACATTTTATTATAAAAGGTTGAGTCTACTGGGAACCATGTTCTCACTATTTTGTGGTGTTATGTTCAGATAAAAGGAAGTGAGATGCTTCCATTGACGGCGTTGCCAGTAAAGATCCCGATATCAGCACCACCTCCTCACCCTTTGTGTTAAGGGTGGTGTGTTGTATGGGGACTTTTGTATTTGTATTGTAATTATGACTAGTGTTGTATTATGAATACTTATGCGGGATTTTGTAATATACATATATGGGTATTTATGCAAATATATATTGTTATGAGAATTGTGATAAAAAGAAAAAAAATGGTGTTACATCCATGGCCAATCATCCAAGTAATAAATATAGTAAATTTTATCAAAGTTCTAGGATCGAAATTCCAAATAAATATTTTTAATTTCAAAGATTTTCTATAAAAAAATATTGTTAAACCTACCTAAAGATTTCCTTAACTCATTTCGTGAATTCTTTTTCTTGTTTTCTCTTGAAGGAAGTAGCAAGATTCCTCCCTTCCCTTAGCTTTTCTGGCATCTTAACTAAGAAAAGAAGGGTGAGTTTTTGAACCCCAAAAATGAAGAAGAAAGATAGATTCAAGTGGAGATTAAGCTAACTTACCTTCAGTACTTAGTCTTCTAGACTTTTTCTTCCTCTTTCTTTCTCTCTTCTCTCTTTCTCTCCTTTCCTCACTCTACCTTGATTATGTTTTTCCTCTCCTTCACTTAGACAAAATTATAATGTTATAAGGTTGGGTTTTTCTTAAATACACTATCATGTGGTTCAACGTTCATAACCATGGGTTTACCTTATCACAATTAAGATGCACTTGGTTGTTTTTTAGGGAAAAACAATTTATATTCTTGCCTTCCTCTCCCATAGTCAAGATATGCATAGTGAAAAGAGATTTGCATTTTGAAAATCATGTTAAAATGTTCTTAAGACAAGGGAGAATGTCCCTTTGATTTAGGGATTCATTTTTTTTCTTTTATCTTAATTAAGTATGATAGGATTTCCTTTTTAGGTGGAAAATTTTTAACCCTTGAATCTCCTTTGCTTGGCTAAAATTATTTATGTAAGATAAGAATGTTTTGTCATAATGATATGTATTATTACCCACTTATTGAAATTATGAATATAGGATATAGATGTTTTGTCCTAAAGCCATGTATTATTACCTACTTCTTGAAATTATGAATGTAGGATATAGATGTTTTGTCTTAATGCTATGTGACCTAATTTTGATTATTATTACACTACTATTTCCTCACATGATTCTTATTTTTCTTCTTGGATTTGAGCTCATTCTTACCTATTTTCTTTACTTTGGCTGAAATTCTACCCTTCATGAAGGGCATAGTTACATTTTCATAATTTTTGAGCTATCATATTCGTCTTTCTTTTGTATGTTATTTCTAATTTTTTTCGATTAAATTTTCTCTCTTTATCTATTCCCTTAATGTTAGAGACATTTTCTATGCATACACATAAGGTGAAGAATTTCTAAGGATTATATTTCTTAAATTTCTAAAAATTGTCTAATAAATTTTATCTCCTTAATTAATTATTTATCTACCTTTATTAATAAAAGAAATAAAATTATGGAATTTATATTAAATATTTATGTACCTTTATTAATAAATGAAACAAAATTAGGGATGTTACATTTCTTTCCCTCTAAAAGAAATTTTGTCTTCAAAATTTCAGAAATTACCTATTAAGAACATTTGCTGATATTTCTTCCTCATGACTTCTTCCATCTCCCAAGTTGCTTCTTCCAAAGTCAAACCTTCCCATAACACCTTAACCAAGGGAATGGTCTTATTCCTCAATTGCTTCACGTCAGTGTCCAATATAGATGTCGGTACTAGCTGGTATGTCATGTGTCCCCTTTATTTGGATTGGTTCATTCTGTATTACGTGTGATGAATATGGAAGATACTTCCGATGCTATGATACATGGAAAACATTATGCAGGTTGGACAAATTAGGTAGGAGGGTAACTTGATATGCTGACGTTCCCACTTTCTTCAAAATTTGGTAGGGTCCCAAAAATCGCGGACTTAGCTTTTTGGTTTTGAGAGACCTACCAACTCCAGTAGTCAAGGAAAATTTTAGAAATACATGGTCTCTTTCCTCAAACTCTAGAGGTCTATGTCTCTTATCACAGTAACTATTTTTCTGACTCTAAGCTGTAAGTATTATGTCTTGTATCATCCTTATTTGTTCAATAGTTTGTTGAACTAGATCAGGACCCAACAAGTTCTTTTCTCCTAATTCAAACCAACATAGTGGAGATCGGCACTTCTTACAGTATATAGTTTCGTAGGGGGCCATATTAATATTAGAATGATAACTATTATTATAAGCAAACTCTACTAAAGGTAGGTACTTATCCCATCCTTTACCTTACTTTATCACACAGGCCCTTAACATATCTTCTAGGGTTTGAATGGTCCGTTCTGTCTACCCGTCAGTCTGAGGATGATAAGCAATATTGAACTGCAACTGGGTTCCAAAACTTTCTGCAACGCCTTCCAAAACTTCGACATGAACCTTGGATCTGTATTAGAAACGATATTTAAGGGAATTCCATGTAGTCTAACTATTTTTTAGATGTACAACTAGGCCAATTTGTCCAGTGAAAAGTTAATTTTTATGGACAAAAAGTGAGCATAGTTAGTTAATGTGTCAACTATTACCCAAATAGAGTCAATTCCAATTAAAGTCTTAGGTAAGCCCACCACAAAGGCCATCAAAATACTGTCCTATTTCATTTAGGGATCTCAAGAGGTTGTAGAAATCTCACTGACTTTTGATTCTCTACCTTCACCTTCTGACAAGTTAGACATTTTGCCACAAACTCAGCAATGTCCTTTTTCATCCCTGGCCACCAATACATCCTCTTTAAATTTTGATACATTTTAGGGAATCTAGGATGGACTGTGTATTTACTCTGATGCGCTTCTTGCAGGATCTTAGTCCTCAATTCTTGTTCTTAAGAAACAGACTCTTCCTTGATACACGATTACTCCATCTTCCGAGACAGAAGAATCAACTTGATCATTATGATCCCGTAAGTATTGGTCATGAAATTGAGCCTCTTTAATCTGGGCTCTAAGGTCACACTTTATACTCAAACCATTGATGATTAGCTTCTTTGAGGTAAAAGTAGTGTTTAGCTTCAAATTTCAAAACTTTTCTAGCATCTGCATCTCATACAATCATCATCCAACCTATATGTAGAGATTTTCGACATAAGGCATTAGCCAAGATAGTACAAATACATAGGAAAACGCAAAGAAAGACATCTAAACACATTCAGACTATCTTTTACTTAGTTTTTGACTTAAGAAACACCATTAGATTAGGTTTAGAGTAGGATTAGTGTTTACTTTTATGTTCTTAGGTTAGATTTGAGATTGATTCAACACTGTATATCCATCACATTCTACAACTTGGTTTTATCTTTCTATTTTGCATTTACTTCTTCTTTTACTTATTTCTCTTGGTTTATATTGAACACCTATTGTTTATTTAATGAATATGCTTTTGATTTATGTTTTAATTATGCTTGAGTAGATTTGATCTAGGGTTTTGGTAAACCCACTTATGGTATGATGATACTGAACTGTTGAATTGATTGCTGAAACCCTAATTGTATTATCCATGGTTAATTAGGATTGACTATTATGCATTGATTATATGAGTTGATAAATGTCTGGCTAATATTTTATCACGTCTTAGGATATTAATTAATGAATTGAAAGGTGAAAATTAATATCAAAACTTAATAATTAATTAGGAATATCTTAATCACGAAAGTAGTTTCAAGTTCTCTAGGAATGAATAAATTAGTGGACACGAGAAAACTGATTAATTGTATTCCACTGTTGGCATAAAACTTAATGGACTTAAGTTGAACAAAGAACCACAAAAGTAGGCAATTGAATTAACTTAAGTACGATTAGTAACGCTTGAAAGAGGTTATTAGTTAATTAAGATTAAACCATCCTCAATTACCTACATAATTACAATTAGAGGTACATATTAATTGTTGAATATCATAAGTGTGGTAAACCATAACCCTAGGCTTTTATTAATTGGATTACTTATTAGTTTAATTATGACAAACTCTCATCAAATTATATTGATTTAGATAGCATACTTCGTAAAGTCTAGTAATTGATAATTGTTCTCTGTTGGATACAACCCATACTCGTCGGACTAGCTACAGCTACGCCGTGCGCTTGCGATTATTTATAAAACATACACAACATTCAACTTTAATAATCATGGGTCTACCTTATTACAATTAGGACGCACTTGGTTGTTTTTTTGGGAAAAGACAACTCATATTCTTGTCTTTCTCTACTTTAGTCAAGATATGCATAGTAAAAGGAGATTTGTATTTTGAAAATCATGATAAAATGTTCTTAAGACAAGGGATAAGGTCCCTTTCATTTTGGGGTTCATTTCCTTTTTCTTTTGTCTCACTCAAGTATGATAAGTTTACCTTTCTAGGTAAAAAAATTTCAACTCTTGAATCTCCTTTACCTTGCTGAAATTATTTGTGTAGGATAAGGATGTTTTGTCCTAGTGCCATATATTATTACCTACTTGTTGAATTTATGAATGTAAGATATAGACGTTTTGTCCTAATGCCATGTATTATTACCTACTTGTTGAAATTATAAATGTAAGATATAGATGTTTTGTCCTAATGTCATATAACCTAATCTTTATTTTTATTACACTATTATTTCCTCACATTATTTATTTCTCTCTTGGATTATGGCTCATTCTTGCCTATTTTCTTTGCTTTGGCTGAAATTCTACTTTTCATGGAGGGTTTGGTCACATCTTCATGATTTTTGGGCTATCAATCCAACTTCTACATCTTAGTCCAAGTCTATGTTTTATTTTTTACTTGGACTATCCAATTGGCTTGCTAGAAACTCATGTAAAGTGAAAAAACTCTATATGAAGTGTCTATAGGTGAAAGCCCAATGTATGGGTGGAGATGTTAAATTTAAGAACTCTAACTCTTGAATTAGAAAAAATTACCCTAATCCAATCCTCTTGAAATTTTAAGACCTTTACTTACTTCGCAAAAAGTTATCTTCCTTACCCGAGAATTTCACCTCTCTTTATTGTGTTATTTCTAATTTTTCCTATTAGGTTTCCTTTCTTTACTTATTCTCTTAATGTTAGAAACATTTTCTACGCATACACATAAGGTGAAGAATTTCTAAGGCTTATATTTCATTAGATATTTACAAATTGTCTAATAAAATTTATTTCCTTAATTAAATATTTATGTACTCTTATTAGTAAAAGAAACGAAATTAGGGATGTTACATTTCTCTCCCCCTAAAAGAAATTTTATCCTCAAAATTTTAGAAATTACCTAATAAGAACAACTGCGGATATTTCTTCCGCATGACTTCTTCTAGCTCCTAAGTTGATTCTTTCGGAGTCAAACCTTCCCATAACACCTTAACCAAGGAATGATTTTATTCCTTAATTACTTCACATCAGTGTCCAATATGGATGCTGGTACTAGCTGGCATGTCATCTTTTCCTTTATTTGGATTGGTTCATTTCGTATTACATGTGAAGAATTTTGAAGATACTTCCAGAGCTGTGATACATGGAAAACATTATGAAGGTTGTACAAATTAGGTGGGAGGACAACTTGATATTCTAACGTCCCAACTTTGTTCAAAATTTGGTAAAGTCCCAAAAATCACAGACTTAACTTTCTAGTTTTGAGATACCTATCAACTCTAGTAGTTGAAGAAAGTTTCAGAAATACATGGTCTCATTCCTCAAACTTCAGAGGTCTATGTCTCTTGTCATAGTAACTCTTTTAACGACTCTGAGTTGTAAGTATTTTGTCTCGTATAAACCTAATTTGTTCAGTGATTTGTTGAACTAGATTAGAACCCAGTAAGTTCTTTTCTCCTACCTCTAACCAACATAGTGGAGATCGGCACTTCCTACCGTATAAAGCTTCGTAAGAGTCCATCTTAATACTAGAATGATAGCTATTATTATAAGCATACTATAACTAAGGGCAAGTACTTATCACATCATTTACTTTTTTCTATCACACAGGCCCTTAACATATCTTATAGGGTTCGAATGGTCTGTTCTGTTTGGTCGTCAGTCTAAGGATGGTAGGTAGTACTGAACTGCAACTGGGTTCCAAAAACTTCCTGCAATGCCTTCCAAAACCTCAACGTGAACCTCGGATCTCTATCAGAAACGACATTTAATGGAATTCTATATAGTCTAACTATTTTCTGGATGTACAACTGGGCCAATTTGTCCAGTGAATAGTTAATTTTTATAGGTATAAAGTGAGCATATTTAATTAATCTGTCTACTATTACCCAGATAGAGTCATCTCTAACTGAAATTTTAGGTAAGCCCATCACAAAGTCCATCAAAATATTATCCCATTTCCATTTAAGGATCTTAAGAGGTTGCAGAAGTCTTGTTGGCTTATGATGTTCTACCTTCACTTTCTGGCAAATTAGGCATTTAGCCACAAACTCAGCAATGTCCTTTTTCATCCCTGGCCACCAATACAGCCTCCTTAAGTCATGATACATTTTAGTGGATCCAGGATGGATTGTGTACTTACTCTGATGTGCCTCTATAGGATCTTAGTCCTTAAATCCTATTCTTGGGGAACATAAACCCTTCCTTAATACAGGATTACCTCGTCTTCTGAAACAGAAAAATTATCTTGATCTTTATGATCCTATAGATATTGTTCATGGGTTTGAACTTCTTTGATCTGTGCTCTAAGATCACATTCTATTCTCAGCCCATGAATCATCAATTTGTTTGGAGTGAGAATAGGAGTTAGCTTCAAATTATGAACTCTTCTAACATCCTCATTTCATACACCATCATTTAACCCATGTGTAGAGATTTTTAACTCAAGGCATTAGCTACAACATTCAGCTTCCCTGGATGATACTTTATCTCAAAATTATAGTCATTGATAAATTGCACCTATCTTCGTTGCTTCATATTTAACTCCTTTTGATCAAAGAGGTATTTAAGAATTTTGTGATTGCAATATACTTCAAAGGTTGCTCTGTATAAGTATTGTCACCAAATCTTAAACACTACCACCACCAATTCAAGATCATAGATCGGGTAGTTTCCCTCATGCAGCCTTAATTTCCAAAAGGCGTAAGCAACTACTCTCTTGTCTTGCATCAGCACACACCCCAACCCTTTCTTTGAAGGATCACTATATACTTCAAAATGTCCTATGGGGTTTGGAATAATTAAAACATGAAGAGTGGTCAATCTTGTCTTAAGCTCCTAGAAACTAGTTTCACATTGATCAGTCCATTTTAAATGACTTCCCTTCTTGATCAATTTAGTCAATGGCAAGGCGATACGAAAGAAATTTTGTATAAACCTCATGTAGTATCCTGCCAAACCCAAGAAACTTCTAACTTCTATAACCGTCTTCGGTATTTTCCTACTAAATTACTACTTTCGTCTTGCTAGGGTCTATGGCTATTCCTTTATTGGAAATGATGTAACAACTCCATTTAAGTATCAATTTTTTTTTAAAATACCATGAAGTTATTACCTCGTTACAACTTAACTCAATATAACATTTATTTAATTTATACAATACAGAGTTTACATACATGTCATTAATCAAAACATACGTACAACATATCAAACACATAAAAATCTACATCTTATTTATTCTGGTTGACCAATTCCGGAGATACAGGTGCGGGTGGTTGCACCTTCACCGGGATCTAAGCTAACTCGCCCACAAACATTTTATTTGCTTCTGGGATCTGCCCAAAATAAAGTACTTGATCCAACGTGCACTAAAAGCCAGAGCTATAGAAAAATCTGCATAACTAATTTTCTGAACATGATATGGAAATATAGTGAGAATTAAATCCCAGTAAGTTCAACAATAAATCGTAATTTACCATCAATATAGTTCATCATGTCATGTTCAGCTGTATAAACTACAGAAAATATCTTTGGTCACATGAATGCATTATATCTATGCACATAAGAATCATACAGTAACGATATGTATGACAGGATTCACTATTTTCAGAATATCATATTATGGCCAACAACTTATTCTCATTTCAAGCTACCCTGGTCAGGGTGAGTATCCTCTACTCTCTGGTACGGGCTTTTCTCACTCCGTCTGACATGGCCCACTTTCTCTTTCTTTTCTCATTAACATGATCATAACCGTTGGTAGGTCGTCCCCTACTGGTGCACCACACGGATTGCCATGTGACCGTTCTCATTTCTTTTCTTTTCACAATGAATGCCAAAAATATGTTTTCAATAACAAGTATGTTCATCAAAATATAACTATTACCATAAATCATTGGTAATCATGCCATGAACATAACCATTTGAAATATCACTTTGTAAAATATTTCCATGTCAGAATTTCACACTTAAGATGGTAAGAAGTTCATACAATGGCAATGGCTATGGCATATACTAGTCATTTATTATTTTCATTTATAAGATTCGTCTTCTTTTTTAAATATTAATTTCATCTCTTCATTTTCTTTATGCTTTGCCTTTAGTCATTTTCTTCTTATTTATATCATTTCTAACACATGTTCTTACAAATTTATAGAGCATTTTTCTCTAATTTGATTTCTACTATTACCCTATAGTTAAAGAGGTTCATCTAGGGTAGAAAAATGTTGAAAATAGGCTTCACCAGCTTCCAACACGGTCTGGCCATGTTCCAGGACATGGCCATGCTTTAAAAATACTTCAAATGTACTCAAAAATAGCCCCGAACACGGCTAACCCGTGCTTGAAGTACCCAGAACACGTTCTGTGACCTTTTCTCACTAATTAGAGAATAACTCCCTTATTTTAACTCCGATTGAGGTGATCTTGGTGTCTATGGAACGTTAAGACAATTATCTAAAACTATTATGTTACTCATATTAGCAAAATAGTAATAAAATGTGGTGTTTTGACACACTTAAATTCAATATTATTTCATCTCGGGTAGGTTATAACCTTTACTTACTAATCTGACTATATCTCCCACATAAGAATTCCAAATTAAGTGATTCTAGTGGCTAAACATCCATGACACATAAATATATAATTCATATGTTAACCATTCATTTTAATTCCTTATAGAAGTTTCCCAGAAATTAAAACACCGAAGCTATCCTAACATATTCTTCCCTGATAAACCATTTTCTGATCTTTGTTTACTAATCGGAACATATCTACCTCATATGAACTCTAAATTGAATGATTCGAGTGGGTAAAAATCCGTGACACATATATCTGTAATTCATATGTTAACCAATTATTTTAATTCCTTATAGATTGTTCTCAGAAATTAAAAAACCGAAGCTTAAAATTCTGCCACCCAAAGCCATACCCATGCAGAACTATCTACACCAACCTAAGTATTCAAACATACATCACATGCAAGATCAATATGTAACATGATATAGCAACATCCATGACCAATCATCAAAGTTCTAAGATCAAAATCTCATATAAATATTATAAGTTTCAAAAGTTTTCTTCAAAAAGAAATATTATTAAACTTACCTTGAGTACTTAGCCTTCTAAACTTCTCCTTCTTCTTCCTTCCTTTCTTCTCCTCTCTTTCTCTCCTTTCCTCACTCTACCTTGCTTCTATTTCTCTCTCTTCCTCACTTGGACGAAATTAAAATGTTGTAGGGGTGGGTTTTGCTTAAATAGACCACCAAATAATACAACTTTCATGATCATGGGTCTACCTTATCACAATTAGGATACACTTTGTTGAATTTTTGGAAGACAAACAACTTATGTTCTTGTCTTCCTCTTCCTTAGTCAAGATATGCATAGGAAAAGGAGATTTGTATTTTGAAAATTATGATGATATGTTCTTAAGATAAGGGACAAGGTCCCTTTGATTTAGGGATTCATTTCCATTTTCTTTTGTCTTAAACAAGTATGATAGGTTTGCCTTTTTAGGTGGCAAATTTCTAGCCCTTGAATCTCCATTATTTGGTTGATATAATTTGTGTGGGATAGGAATGTTTTGTCCTAATGCCATGTATTATCATACCACTTGCTAAAATTATGAGTGTAGGAACATAAGTTGTTTGTTTTTCAAAAATTCAACAAAGTGTATCCTAATTGTGATAAGGTAGACCCATGATCATGAAAGTTGAATTATTTGGTGGTCTATATAAGAAAACCCACCCTTACAACATTATAATTTCGTCCAAGTGAGGGAGAGGAAAAATAGAAGCAAGGTAGAGTGAGGAAAGGAGAGGAAGAAAGAGGAAGAAGAAGTCTAGGGGACTAAGTGCTCCAGGTAAGTTTAACAATATTTCTTTTTGAAGAAAATTTTTGAAACTTATAATATTTATATGACATTTTGATCTTAGAACTTTGATGATTGGTCATGATGTTGCTATATCATGTTACATATTGATCTTGCATGTGATGTATGTTTGAATACTTAGGTTGGTGTAGATAGTTCTGCATGGGTATGGCTATGGGTGGAAGAATTTTAAGCTTCGGTGTTTTAATTTCTAAGAACCATCTATAAGGAATAAAAATAAATGGTTAACATATGAATTATAGATATATGTGTCATGGAATTTTAGCCACTGCAATCATTCAATTTAGAGTTCATATGTGGTAGATATGGTCTGATTAGTAGTCAAAGGTCAGAAAATGGTTCATCAGGGAAGATTATGTTAGGATAGCTTCTGTATTTTAATTTTTAGGAATTTTATGTATGGAATTAAAATAAATGATTAACATAATAATTTTAGCTATGTGTGTCATGGATTGTTATCCACAGGAATCATTCAATTTGGAGTTCTTATGTGGTAGATATGGTCCGATTAGTAAGCAAAGGTTAGAAAATGGTTCATCAGGGAAGAATATGTTAGGATAGCTTCTGTGTTTTAATTTCTGGGAATTATCTGTAGGGAATTAAAATAAATGGTTAACATAAGAATTATAGATATATGGGTCTCGGATTTGTAGCCACTGGAAGCATTCAATTTGGAGTCCATATGAGGAAGATAAGAGCTGATTAGTAGTCAAAGGTCAGAAAATGGTTCATCAGGGAAGAATATGTTAGGATAGCTTCTGTATTTTAATTTCTGGGAATTATCTGTATGGAATTAAAATATATGGTTAACATAAGAATTATAGCTATGCGTGTTATGGATTTTAAACCACTGGAATCATTCAATTTGGAGTCCATATGAGGAAGATATGAGCTGCTAGTAGTCAAAGGTCAGAAAATGGTTCATCAGGGAAGATTATGTTAGGACTGCTTCTGTATTTTAATTTTTCGGAATTATCTGTATAGAATTAAAATAAATGGTTAACATAAGAATTATAGCTGTGTGTGTCATGGATTTGTAGCCACTGGAATAATTCAATTTGGAGTCAATATGAGGAATATATGAGCTTATTAGTAGTCAATGGTCAGAAAATAGTTCATCAGGGAAGAATATGTTAGGAAAGCTTCCCTGTTAACCATTTTATGACCTTTGTTTACTAATCGGAACATATCTACCTCATATGAACTCTAAATTGAATGATTCCAATGGCTAAAATTCGTGACACACATAGCTATAATTCTTATGTTAACCATTTATTTTAATTCCATACAGATAATTCTCAGAAATTAAAACACAGAAGCTGTCCTAACATATTTTTCCCTGATAAACCATTTTCTGACCTTTGACTACTAATCGGAACATATCTACCTCATATGAACTCTAAATTGAATGATTACAATGGCTACAAATCCGTGACACATATATCTATAATTCATATGTTAACCATTTATTTTAATTTCTTATAGATTGTTCCCAGAAATTAAAACACCGAAGCTTAAAATTCTGCCACCCATAGCCATACCCATGCAGAACTATCTACACCAACCTAAGTATTCAAACATACATCACATACAAGATCAATATGTAACATGATATAGGAACATCCATGACCAATCATCAAAGTTCTAAGATCAAAATCTCATATAAATATTATAAGTTTCAAAAGTTTTCTTCAAAAAGAAATATTGTTAAACTTATCTGGAGTACTTAGCCTTCTAAACTTCTCCTTCTTCTTCCTTCCTTTCTTCTCCTCTCTTTCTCTCATTTCCTCACTCTACCTTGCTTCTATTTCTCTCTCTTCCTTACTTGGACGAACTTAAAATGTTGTAGGGGTGTGTTTTGCTTAAATAGACCACCAAATAATACACCTATCATGATCATGGGTCTACCTTATCACAATTAGGATACACTTTGTTAAAATTTTGGAAGACAAACAACTTATGTTCTTGTCTTCCTCTTCCTTAGTCAAGATATGCATAGGAAAAGGAGATTTGTATTTTGAAAATTATGATGATATGTTCTTATGATAAGGGACACGGTCTCTTTCATTTAGGGATTCATTTCCATTTTCTTTTGTCTTAAACAAGTATGACAGGTTTTTCTTTTTAGGTGGCAAATTTCTAGCCCTTGAATCTCCATTATTTGGTTGATATAATTTGTGTGGGATATAAATGTTTTGTCCTAATGCCATGTATTATCATACCACTTTCTAAAATTATAAGTGTAGGATATAGATGTTTTTGTCCTAAATCCTTGTATTATCATGCCACTTGCCAAAATTATGAATGTAGAATCACACCACTTGCTAAATTTTTGTCTTAATTCCATGTAACCTAATCTTTATTATTATTACATTATTATATCATGACCTAATTTATTTTATTTTATTTTTTCTCTTGGATTTGGGCTTATTCCTACCTATTTTCTTTGCTTTGGATAAAATTCTACCTTTCTTGGAGGGCTGGTCACATTTTCATAATTTTTGGGCTATTGGTCCAATTACTATATCCTAGTCCAAGTCTATGTTTTATTTCTTGCTTAGGTTATCCAATGGGCTTGCTAGAAACTTATGTGAAGTGGAAAAACTCTATATGAAGTGTCCATAGGTAAAAGCCCAATGTATGGGTAAAAATTTTAAACTTAGTAACTTTAGTTCTTGAATTAGGAAAAATTACCCCAATCCAATGTTCTTGAAATTTTAAGACATTTACTTGTTTCTAAAAATTTATCTTCCTTATCCAATAATTTTACATCTCTTTAGTATGTTATTTCTAATTGTTTTTCCTATTAGGTTTTCCTTCTTTATTTGTTCTCTTAATGTTAGAAACATTTTCTATGCATATACATAAGGTGAAGAATTTCTAAGGATTATATTTCCTTAGATATCTAAAATATTGTCTAATAAATTTTATTTCCTTAATTAAATATTTATGTACTTTTATCAATAAAAGAAATGAAATTAGGGATGTTAAATTTCTTTCCCCCTAAAAGAAATTTTGTCCACAAAATTTTAGAAATTACCTAATAAGAACAATTGCGGATATTTCTTCCTCATGACTTCTTCCAGCTCCCAAGTTGCTTCTTCCGGAGTCAAACCTTCCCATAACACCATAACAAGGGGAATAGTTTTATTTCTCAGTTGCTTTACTTCAGTGTCCAATATGGATGCAGGTACTAGCTGGTATGTCATGTTCTCCTTTATTTGGATTGGTTCATCCTTTATTATATGTGATCAATCTAGAAGATACTTCCGCAGCTGTGATACGTGGAAAACATTATGCAAGTTGGAAAAATTAGGTGGGAGAGCAACTTGATATGCTGATGTCCCTACTTTCTTCAGAATTTGGTATGGTCCCAAAAATCGCGGACTTAACTTTCTTGTTTTGAGAGACCTACCAACTCCAGTAGTCCGGGAAAGTTTCAGAAATACATGGTCTCCTTCCTCAAACTCTAGAAGTCTATGTCTCTTATCGTAATAATTCTTTTGCCGACTCTGAGATGTAAGTATTTTTTTTCGTATCATCTTGATTTGTTCAGTGGTTTGTTGAACTAGATAAGGACCCAACAAGTTCTTTTCTCCTACCTCAAACCAACATAGTGGAGATCGGCACATTCTACCGTATGATGCTTCATAGGGGGCCATCTTAATACTAGAGTGATAGCTATTATTATAAGAAAACTTTACTAAAGGTAGGTACTTATCCCATCCTTTACCTTGCTCTATCACACAGGCCCTCAACAAATCTTTTAGGGTTTGAATGGTTCGTTCTGTGTGCCCGTCAGTCCGAGGATGGTAGGCAGTACTGAACCGCAACTGTGTACCAAAAGCTTCCAGCAACGCCTTCCAAAACCTCGATGTGAACCTCAGATCTCTATCAGAAACGATATTTAAGGGAATTCCATCCAATCTAACTATTTCTTGGACGTACAATTGGGCTAATTTATCGAGTGAATAGTTAATTTTTATGGGCAAAAAGTAAGCAGATTTGGTTAATCTGTCAATTATTACCCAGATAGAGTCATGTCCCACTGAAGTCTTAGGTAATCCCACAACAAAGTCCATTGAGATACTGTCCCATTTCCCCTTAGGGATCTCAAGAGGTTGTAGAAATCCCGCTAGCTTTTGATGCTCCACCTTCAACTTTTGACAAATGAGACATTTCGCCACAAACTCGACAATGCCCTTTTTCATCCCTGGCCACCAATACATCCTTTTTAAATCTTGGTACATTATAGTGCATCCAGGATGGACTGTGTATTTACTCTGATGCGCTTCCTGCAAGATCTTAGTCCTCAACTCTCGTTCTTGAGGGACACAAATCCTTCCTTGATACATGATTGCTTCATCTTCCATGACAAAAAAATTTCCTTGATCTTTATAATCCTGTAAGTATTGGTTGTGAACTTGAGCCTCTTTGATCTGGGCTCTAAGGTCACACCCTATACTTAAACCATTAATGGTTAGCTTCTTTGAGGAAAAAGTAGTGTCCAGCTTTAAATTCTGAAACTCCTCTAGCATTTGCAACTCGTACAACATCATTTGGCCCATGTGTAGAGATTTTCGACTTAAGGCATCAACTACAACATTCGCCTTCCTGGATGATACTTTATCTCAAACTTGTAGTCATTGAGAAATTCCACCCATCTTCGTTGCCTCATATTTAACTCTTTTTTATCAAAGAGATATTTAAGACTCTTGTGATCGCAATATACTTCAAAGGTTGCTCCGTATAAGTAATGTCGCCAAATCTTTATAGCAAACACCACCACTGCCAATTCAAGATCATGGGTTGGATAGTTTCTTTCGTGGGGTCTTAGTTGTCTAGAGGCGTAAGAAACTACTTTCTTGTCTTGCATTAGCGCACACCCTAGCCCTTTCTTTGAAGCATCACTATACACTTCAAAATGTCCTGTGGGGTCTGGAATAATTAAAACTGGAGGAGTGGTCAGTCTTGTCTTAAACTCCTGAAAACTAGCTTCGCATTGATCAGTCCATTTGAAAGGACTTCCCTTCCTGGTCAATTTAGTCAATGGCAAGGCTATACGAGAGAAGTTTTGTATAAACCTCTTGTAGTATCCTACCAAACCCAGGAAACTTCTGACTTCCGTAACCATCTTTGGTCTCTCCCACTGAATCACTGCTTCCGTCTTGCTAGGATCTACGGCTACCCCACTATTAGAGATGACATGTCCGAGAAACTTCACCTCTGACAGCCAAAATTCACACTTCTCCAATTTGGTATAAAACTTTTTCTCTTTCAGCACTTGCAGCACGATTCAGAGATGTTGTTCATGTTCTTTCTCACTCTTAGAGTATATCAAGATGTCATCAATGAACACTACAACAAATTGATCTAGGTAGGGTCGAAAAATGCGATTCATGTAATCCATGAAAATTGTAGGTGTATTCGTCAACCCGAAGGGCATTACGAGAAACTCATAGTGCCCATACCTAGTCCTGAAGGCAGTTTTTGGTACGTCCTCCCCCTTAATCCTAATCTGATGATATCCTGACCTTAAGTCAATTTTAGAAAAGATGGAGTCTCCCTTCAGTTGATCCAATAAGTCATATATTCTAGGGAGAGGGTACTTTTTTTTATAGTCACCTTATTCAGCTGTCTGTAATCTATGCATAGTCTCAAGCTCCTGTTTTTCTTCTTAACAAACAATACAGGAGCTCCCCAAGGTGATACACTTGGTCTAATGAATTGCTTGTCTAATAGTTCCTCCAACTGCTTCTTTAGTTCTTGTAGTTCCTTCGAGGCCATTCGATATGGTGCAATAGAGATAGGCCCTGTCCCAGGTAGGAGATCAATAGAGAACTCTATCTCTCTCTTGGGAGGTAAGCCTGGAATATCTGATCGAAATACTTCAGGAAACTCGTTAGCTATTGGGATTTCATCCAGCTTCGAGTCGACTTCTAGGTTTGATAAATATAAGAAAATGTATCCAAGTACTCCATTCTTCAATTCCCTATTAACTTGATTGGCATTTAGCATCAATAACTAGACCTCCTCTTTCAAAGTAGGAGGTAGAAATTCAACGGTCTTGTTACAACAGTTCAGCAAGACTCGATTTCTAGACATCCAGTCTAACCCAAGAATGACCTCAATGCATCTTAAAGGTAAACAGGCGAGGTCTACAGAAAATTTTTGCTCCTGGATGGTGACTTGACAGTCTTTACATACAGAGGAAGTTAATACTCGTTCCCCTATAAGGGTTACTACAGATAGCTCATAGGGAGTTTCAGAAATAGGAAACTGAAACTTCCTAATACATTCTTCCTATATAAATGAATGACTAGCACCAGAGTCAAATAATACCATAAGAGTAAATCCATAGATATAGCATGTACCGTGAATCATTTCAGAAGATTGAGCAACCTCTTGGCCACTCAGGGTGAAAACCTTTCCTTTTACCTGAGGCCTTTGTTCTGGCTGCTTCCCCACATTCTGTGGGCAATTTCTCGCAAAATGTCCTTTCTGTCCACAATTGAAGCAGACATCTTGTTCCATGTAGCATGGCTAGTTACCATGCATGCGTCCGCACTTAGCGCACTTGACTGGAGCGAGGTTTTATTGAAAAGGCCTAGGACCCGCAATCAATGGCCTCTTACCAGCTCCATATCCACTTCTTCTCACGTTCTTTCTAGGGTTGGAAAATTTTTTCTTCCTCTTCCATAGATTTCGCCTTTGCTTCTCGTCCTCCACTGCCCTTAAACTCTTTTCCAAGAGTCTACATTTATTTATCAGAGGTACAAACTCCCTGATCTCCATAGCTATAACAGTATTCTTTATCTCCGGGTTTAGTCCCGCTTCAAACTTAACCGCCTTCCATGCTTCATCTGGGTTATATCGCAGATAAGAGGAAAACTTAGACAGCTCCTCGAACCTTGCGATATACTGGTCCACGGTCATGCTGCCTTGCCTGAGTTGGAGGAATTCGATCTCTTTCTTTGCCCGTACAGTACTTGGAAAGTACTTTTCAAAAAAAATGTCCTTGAACACTTGCCAGGTGATCTGTCTTCCCTGATGAGCTAAAAGTTCTCTAGCTTCACGCCACCAGTATTATGCTTCATCCTTTAACATATATGCAGCAAAAATAACTTGCTGCTCTTCAGTACAGCTCATCACTTCAAAGATTTTCTCTAATTCTCTTATCCACCTTTCAGGTACGGTTGGTTCATAGCCACCTTGGAAACAAGGTGGTCTAGTCCTCAAGAACTCGGATATGCCATTATCTTTTCCAGCCATCCGGTTGTTAGCACCATTCTCATGATTTGGGTTATTAGCATTCTGGAGATATTGTAAAATTTGGTTGGTTGTCATGACTTGGTCTCGAATCGTCATGGCCAGGTTGTACAAGGTTTCCTCTGCATTGGTTGCTGGATTCCTCCGTGGTGGTGCTATTTCCTACTATGGAAAAAACAAAGTTATGCTACTATTGAGGTGATCAAGCCCAATAGTTAGTTCAAAAATATTTAATAGCAGTCATAACACCACCTCGACATATAGATAAGAAACACTAGTAATTTCTTACCTATATGAATCACTGATCCCCTACACAGCACAACCACAACATACTCAAGACACTATAAGATCGATTCAGATAACCATCCACCCACTGGCCATCTAGGATCGACCTGCTCTGATACCAATTATGTAACAACTCCATTTAAGTATCAATTTTTTTTAAAATACCATGAAGTTATTACCTCGTTACAACTTAACTCAATATAACATTTATTTAATTTATACAATACAGAGTTTACATACATGTCATTAATCAAAACATACATACAACATATCAAACACATAAAAATCTACATCTTATTTATTCTGGTTGACCAATTCCGAAGATACAGGTGCGGGTGGTTGCACCTTCACCGGGATATATGGTGCAATAGAGATAGGCCATGTCTTAAGAAGTAGATCAATAGAGAACTTTATCTCTCTCTTAGGAGGTAAGCCTAGAATATCTGGTTGAAATATTTTATGAAACTCGTTAGCTATTAGGATTTCATTAAGCTTCGATTCGAATTCTAGGTTTTATAAACTCATGAGAATATAACCAAGTACCCCACTCTTCAACTACCGATTAACTTGATTGGCATTTAATATAAATATCTGCATCTCCTCTTGTGGAGTAGGAAGTAAAAATTCAAGGTCTTGGTGCAACAATTTAGCAAGACCGAATTTTTAGACATCCAGTTTAACCCTAAAATGACATCAATACCTTTTAAAGGTAGACAGACAAGGTCTATAAAAAAAATTTCTCCTGGATGGTAACCTGACAGTCTTTACATACAGAGGAAGTTAAGACCCTTTCTCCCATGGAGGTTACTATAGATAGTTCATAGAGGGTTTCAGAAATAGGATACTGAAACTCCCTAATACATTCTTCCAATATAAATGAATGACTAGGACCAGAGTCAAACAATACCACAAAAACAAATCCATATATGTAGCATGTACCTTGAATCATTTTAGAGGATTGAGTTGCCTCTTAGCCACTAAGAGTGAAAAACCCTTCCTTGAACCTGAGGCCTTTGTTCCAACTACTTCCCCAACTTCTGTGGATAGTTCTTTGCAAAATAACATTTTTGTCTGCATTTGAAGCAAACATCTGGTCCCATGTAGCATAGTTGGTTACCAGGCATACGTCCGCACTTAATACACTTGACTATAGAAAAGTTCTGTTGGAAGGGTCGGAGACTTGCAGTCATTGCCCTATTGCCAGTACCCTATCCTTTTCCTCTAACATTTCTGCTAGAGTTTTGTGGCCCGTTCTTCTTTTCCAGAAGTTTCATCTTTGTTTCTCATCCTCCACTGCCCTTAAACTCTTCTTCAGGAGTCTGCATTTATTTATCAAAGGTATAAACTCCCTGATCTCCATAGCTACAAAAGCATTCCTTATCTCCAGGTTCAATCCTGCTTCGAACTTAACAGCCTTTCATGCTTCATCAAGGTTAAATAGTAGGTAAGAGGAGAATTTAGACAACTCCCCAAACCTCGCGATGTACTGGTTTACGGTCATGCTGTCCTGCCTAGGTTGGAGAAATTCGATCTCCTTTTCCCCTCGCACAATTCTTCGAAAGTACTTTTCTAAAAAGGTATCTTTGAACACCTGTCAGGTGATCTGCCTTCCCTGGTGAGCTAAAAGTTCTCTAGCTCCACACCACCAGCATTCTACTTCATCTTTCAGTATATATGCAGCGAAGATAACTTCCTGCTCCTCAGTACAACCCATCACTTCAAATATTTTCTCCAGTTCTCTTATCCACCTTTCAGCTACAATCAGGTCAAAACCGCCTTGAAAAGAAGGTGGTCTAGTCCTTAGGAATTTGGATATGCCATTATCATTCCATACTATCTGGTTATTAGCACCATTCTCACCATCTAAGTTATTAGCATTCTAGAGGTATTGTAAAATTTGGTTGGTGGTCGTGACTTGGTCTTGAATTGCCATGGCAAGGTTGTGTAGGGTTTCCTCCGCATTGTTTGTCAGATTCCTCCTTAGTGGTGCCATTTCCTACTCTGACAAAAATAAAGTTATGTTGCTATTGAGGTGATCAAATTCAATAATTAGTTTCAAAAATATTTAACAGCACTCATGACACCACCTCGACATATAGATAGAAAACACTAGTAATTTTTTTACCTATATGAAATCATTGATTCCCTACACAACACAACCACAACATACTCAAGACACTATAAGATAAATTTAGATAACCATCCACCCACTGGCCATCTAGGATCGACCTCCTTTGATACCAATTATGTAACAATTTTTTGTACATATATAAATATATATATTTTTCAAATCTCATGAAGTCTTTACCTCTTTGCTTTTAACTATTTAACTCATAATAACATTCAATTAAATTAATCAAACATAATTAATGTTTATGATATACCATTAACACTGATACAATTCTGGGTTCATATACACATCATTAATTAAAAATATCCGTACAAAAATCAAACACATATATGTCTACATCTTATTCATCCATATTGACCAGTTCTGGGGATACAAGGGTGGGTGGTTGCACCTTCACCAGGATCTTAACCAACTCGACCCAATGTACGCTAAAAGCCAGTCGTAGAGAATATTTGAACATTTAGTATTCTGAATATAATATGGAAATATAGTGAGAATTAAATTCTAGTAAGTTCAACAATAAATCATAGTTATAATCAATATAACTCATCATGTCATGTTCATATGTATAAGCTACATCACATATCTTTGATCACATGAATGCACTTTATCTATGCACATGAAGATCGTATAGTAATAACATGTATGGCACGAATAACTACTTTCAGAATACCATAGATGACTATAAACTTATTTTCATATCAAGCTATCCCGATTAGGGTGAGTACTATCAACTCTCCGATATGGGTTTTTCTCACTCCGTCCAACATGGCACACTTTATCTTTCTTTTTTCATTAAAATAATCATAGCCGTGAGTAGGGCATTCCCTACAGGTGCACCACATGGATCGCCATGTCACCGTACTCTTCTCTTCTCTTTTCTTTTCTTTTCAAGTTAATAGCCAAAAATATGATTTCAATAACAAGTATGTTCATTATACTCACATGCCAAATTTATCATCAAAACATAATCATTACCAAAAATTATTGGTAAAATACAATATTGTCATGAATATAATCATTTTTAATTACCATTTTATAAAATATTTTCATGTAAAAATTATACAATTAAGATAGTAAGGAGTTCATGAAATAGTAATAGCTATGGTATACACTAGTTATTTATTATTTTTATTTATGATATTTTTGTGTTATGTGACATTTTCTTCTTTATTCAACCATATCTCTCTCATACGAACTCTAATTGAGGTGATTTCAAAACCTATAAAAAGTTAAGACACTTATATATAACTTTCATGCTTATCATTTATTCATATTCCGTACGAATGATTCTTAGAAAATGGAAAATAAAAATGCTTACATTTACCACCCTGTATTCTAAACTAATTCTGATCTCTACTAATTAATCAACCATATCTCCCTCATATGGATTTCAAATTAAGTAATTTCAGAGCCTATAAATCCATGAAACATATATCTATATTTAATATGTTAACAATTTCTTTTAATTCCCTATAGAGTTTGTCCAAAAATTCAAACACAGAAGCATACTTAACAGATTCTTCCCTGATTAGCTAGTTTCTGACCACTGCTTACTAATCTGACCATATCTCCCTCATATTGATTTCAAACTAAATGATAGCAGTGGCTAAAAATTTGTGAGACATATATCTATATTTTTTATGTTAAGAATTTCTTTTAATTCCCTACAGATTTATCCCAAAAATTCAAACACAGAAACATACTTAATAGATTATTCTCTGGTCAACCATTTTTTGACTACTACTTACTAATCGGACAATATCTCCCTCATATAGACTCCAAATTAAGTGATTTCAATCGCTAAAGCTCCGTGAGACATATATCTAAATTTTTAATGTTAATCATTTATTTAAATTCTCAACTGATTCTTTCTAGAATTTCAAACACAGAAGCTTCCCTAGTTACTCTGAAATCCAATTTCCTAACCAAATATTTCCTATGGTTTTAGTTTGTCATTTTAATACATCCTCTTCCAATTTCTTCTTAATTTAAATCTAATCATATTATATCAATTTTTCACCACATTCAAATATATAAAATAGCAGAATATAAAAATTCTAAAATTTTTCCACACATAGCCATACCTATGCAGAACTTTTCACATTAAACGAAATATCCAAAACATTCATTATATACAAGATAATATGTAACATGATACAATAACATCCATGACCAATCATTAAAGTAGAAAATATTGTAAATTTCATCAAAGTTCTATGATCAAAATCTCATATAAATGTTACAAATTTTAAAACATTTTTTCAAAAAGAGATATTGTTAAACCTACCTAAAGATCTCTCAAACTCACTTAGTGAATTCCTTTTCTTGTTTCCTCTTGAAGGAAGTAGTAAGATTCTTCCATTCCCTTAACTTTTCTAGCAGTTTAAGTAAGAGAAGGAGGGTAAGTTTTGAACCCCAAAGATGAAGAGAATAGATGGATTCAAATGGAGATTAAACTAACTTACCTTGAGCACTTAGTCCTATAAACTTCTCCTTCCTCTAAACTTCTTCTTCCTCTTCCTTCCTCTCTTCTCTTCTCTTTCTCTCATTTCCTCACTCTACCTTATGTTTTTCCTCTCCCTTACTTGGACGAAATTATAATGTTATAAGGGTGGATTTTGCTTAAATAAACTATCAAATGGTTCACCTTTCATAAGCAGGGGTTTATCTTATCACAATTAGGATGCACTTAGTTGTTTTTTTGGAGAAAGACAACTCATGTTCTTGTCTTCCTCTCCCTTAGTCAAGATATACACAGCAAAAGGAGATTTGTATTTTGAAAATCATAATAAAATGTTCTTAATACAAAAGACAAGATCCCTTTGATTTAAGAATTCATTTCATTTCACTTTTGTCTCACTCAAGATAGGTTTGCCTTTCTAGGTGGCAAATTTTCAGCCTTTGATTCTCCCTTGCTTGGTTGAAATTATTTGTGTAGGATAAGGATGTTTTGTTTTAATGCCATGTATTATTACCTACTTTTGAAAATTATGAATGTATGATATAGGTATTTTTTCCTAATGCCATATATTATTATCTACTTGTTGAAATAATGAATGTCAGATATAGATGTTTTGTCCTAATGCTATATGACATAATCTTTATTATTATTACACTACTATTTTCTCACATGGTTCTTATTTTTTTTCCTCTTAGATTTAGGTTCATTCTTTCCTATTTTCTTTGCTTTGGCTAAAATTCTACCTTTCATAGATGGCTTGGTCACATTTTCATTATTTTTGGGCTATTAGTCTAACTTCTATATCCTAGTTTAAGTCTATATTTTATTTCTTGCTTGAACTTTCCAATTGACTTGCTAGAAACTCATGTGAAGTGAAAAAGCTCTATATGAAGTGTCCATAGGTGAAAGCCAAATGTATGGGTAGAGATGTTAAATTTAAGAACTCTACCTCTTAAATTAGAAAAAAAAATTACCCTAATCCAATCCTCTTGAAATTTTAAAACTTTTACTTACTTCTCAAAAATTTATCTTCCTTTCCCAAGAATTTCGCTTTTCTTTAGTATGTTATTTCTAATTTTTCCTATTAGATTTTCTTTCTTTACTTATTCCCTTAATGTTAGAAACATTTTCTATGCATACACATAAAGTGAAGAATTTCTAAGTCTTATATTTTCTTAGATATCTAAAAATTGTTTAATAAATTTTATTTCCTTAATTAAATATTTATGTACCTTTATTAATAAAAGAAACGAAATTAGGGATATTACATAGACTCATTCTTGTCCATTTCCTTTGCTTTGGCTGAAATTCCAACCTCTCATGGAGGGCTTGGCCATACTTTCATGATTTTTGGGCTATTAGTCCAACCTCTATATCCTAGTTTCTGTCTATATTATATCTCTTGTTTGGGCTATCCATTTGGCTTTTTTTGGGCTATCCATTTGGCTTAGTAAAATCTCATCTGAATTAGAAAAACTCTATATCAAGTATCCATAGATGAAAACTCAATGTATAGGTAGAGATGTTAAACTTAGGAACTGTAACTCTTGAATTAGGAAAAATTACCCTACTCTAATTTTCTTAAAATTTTAAGACTTTTATTTACTTCTAAAAATTTATCTTCTTTATCAAAAACTTTCGCCTCTCTTTAAGATTTTATTTCTATTTTTTCTTATTAGATTTTCTCTCTTTACCTATTCTCTTAATGTTAGAAACATTTTCTATGCATACACAAAAGTTGAAAAAATTTTAAGGCTTATATTTTCTTAAATATCTAAAAATTGTTTAATAAATTTTATTTCATTAATTAAATATTTATGTACCTTTATTAATAAAAAAACAAAATTAAGGATGTTACAACGTGTAACGCCTCCAATTTACGTTACGTAAAATAAAGATTTTATTATTATTGTTATTTCCGCAATCAGATATTTTCCTTAAAGATACATAATTCAATTCTTTATCATCAGAACATATATATATATATGATCTCTCATGTATACACAATATACAGACCAAGTCTATAAACATCAAAGTACAGCAGAAACGAGAATATTGCCTGTAGCGTTCAGAGCACTTTAGAATACAAACACAGTATAATTCAAAGACCATGAGTCTTGAAAGCAACGTAGACTCACCTAGAGAATATGTCACCTATCTGCTGAATCAGACTCTAATATTCTTATATGAAAAATGTGAAAATATCGTGTAGTGAGTTTGACAACTCAGTGAGCAAATAATTCCTCTTATGACCTCTTAGGTCAGCATATGGATGTACTTATATTTTAAAATATGTCATATAGAAAATACAGTTCAGAAGTACATTCATATGGGACCTATATTTCAAATATTCTCAAATCAAAGAATATTCAAATATCCAAAACCATATACTACACGGTATGATCATTAAACAAATGTTGTTATGCTCAGCTGTATAAGCTATAGTAAAATATTAAGATTTGGAGATAAAATCATCACTTTTAATGCACTTGCCTCACTCAACAATCTGGTCAATGCAATGAAAATATAACTCATTTGCTATACGCATAGTGACCTCGACTACAGTCACAATAAGTGATTAGGGAATGTGAGTACATCACCCTCCTACCACCCCCCCCACATTACCACTGTCACCTGGTTTGAGCGGCCCTCCCCCAGCTCACTCAGGCTAATAGGGCATCCCCTATTCAGTACCATCAGAAGCCATACAACCAGCCGATATTCATCCATACATATAAATATATGTAAAATTATCAAGCTACTCGCCATGAGCTTTACGCTTGCCATTCAATTTCATTTATAATATGACATGCATCATTTTCACAAGTATATAGCTTTACAAATCAATGCATCGTGCACATAATATTCACTTTATCAAATAATGATAAATACATTTAGAACCACATATTCAATGAGTTCTAAAATTTATTTCTAAAACCATACTCTTCTTGAACTATGTGCCAGTTTGTAAGTATAATAGATATTTTAACACATTTTAGAAATTTATAATAGTATAAATAATTTATAAACAGAAACAATAATATATTTATAGTTCAAGAAGAGCATGGAGCAAGTCATAGAAAGAATTATCTACTCACAGGGAAGGGTTCCTAGTTGGACAGCCCCAAAATGTACTTTTCCAAGCTGAATTTGACCAATTAGACCTCAAAAAGATGTTCGGAGGGTCCAAAGACTTAAAAAATGACTCCGGGAGCTTAGTCATTATTCATCACCGAAAAAAACTATTCATCCACCGAAAATCACTATTCACGACGAACAAAAAGTTGTTAGATAGTTAAAAAATTTCATATCCTAAAGTTTATCTAACTCCTGAATCCATCTACGGTGTCAGAATTTCAATTAGAGGTCTCTAAGTAAGAGTTTTAGAATTTACCTTTTTCTGAGATTTTCTACTTCAGATCTACGGCGATTCAACGGCTGATTTGAAAAATTAATCAGTCAAAACCATAGTATTCTTCGTCCTAAATCTAATAGCACCTTCAGTTTTGAGATCGGAAGCCAATAGGCACTTCAGATCTAGAAAAAAAAGTTGAAGGTTACTATTCATTCACTATTCACTCACTATTCATCCATTTCAATTTTTTTCTCAAATTTCTAGACTCCGTCCCTTGTTTCCGATTCTCCTTTCCCTTTTCATTATTTTATTTTTATTTTTATTTTTATAATTATTATTATTATTTAATAATTTAATAATTTAATAATTGAATAATAGGATTTTCTTTTAAATAAATTCATATAAATTCTGTTTTTCATCCTAAAATATCTCTAAAATTTCTAAAAATTACCATTCCCATAAACCTTTAGTTAAAATCTTAAATGATGATTTTTTTGGATAAAAATCGTAATAAAAAAAAATCTCAAAATAAATATCTTTATACATAATAAAAGAAAGAATATTTCTAAAAATACAACGAAATTTTTTAAAGACCAATATAATTATTTCAAGTAAAACAATAATTATTTTAATTAAAAATAGACTTACTTTTAGCATAACATAATCATTTTTAAACAAATAAAAATATATTTGTTTATAACAAAATATTATTATTTAAAAATAAAAATTATGGGATGTTACACAACGGCTATGATTATGATAATGAAAAAAGAAAGAGAAAGTGTGCCATGTCGGATGGAACAAGAAAAGCTCGTACCAAAGAGTAGAAAGTACTCACCCTGACCGAGGTAACTTGGTATGAAAATAAGTTGATAGCCATCATATGTTATTCTAAAAGTAGTTATTTATGCCATACATGTCATTACTGCACGATTTTTATGTGTATAGATAAAGTGCATTCATGTGACCTAAGACATTTGTTATTACATATACAGATAAACATGATATGATGAGCAATATTGATGATGATTATGATTTATTATTGAACCTATTGAGATTTAATTTTTACTATATTTCCATATAATGTTTAAAAAACTAGATATGTAGATTTTCTCTATGGCTCTGGCTTTTAGTGCATATTGGATCAAGTTACTCCATTTTGGGTAGATCCTAGTAATTAATAAGGTGTTTGTGATCAAGAGTTGGCTAAGATTCTGGTGAAGGTGCAACCAACCACACTCGTATATTTGGAATTGGTCAATATGGATGAATAAGATGTAGATATATGTGTATGAACTTAGAATTGTATCAGTATTAATGGTAGACCTTAAACCTTAATTATACTTGATTAAATTAATTAAATGTTATTATGAGTTAAGTAATTAGAATTAAAGAGGTAATGACTTCATGGGACTAAAAAAATGGAGTTGTTACACCTCTTGTGGAGTATGTGATAGAAATTCAACGGTCTTGGTGCAACAATTTAACAATATCCGATTTCTAAACATTCAGTCTAACCATAGAAGGATATCAATACCTCTTAAAGGTAGATAGACAAGGTCTACAGAAAAAAAATTTCTCCTAGATGGTGATTTGATAGTCTTTACATAAAGAAAAAGTTAAGACCCTTTCCCTTATGGAGGTTATTATAGATAGTTCATAAGATTTTTTAGAAATAGGATACTAAAACTCCCTAATACATTCTTCCGATATAAATGAATTACTAGCACTAGAGTCAAACAACACCTTAAGAGCAAATCCATAGATATAGCACATACCTTGAATCATTTGGGAGGATTGAGCTGCCTCTTGGCATTTCAGGGTGAAAACCCTTCCCTTCACCTGAGACCTCTGTTTCAGCTGCTTCCCCATATTCTGTGGGCAGTTCTTTGCAAAATGACCCTTCTATCCGCATTTGAAGTAGACATCTGGTCCTATGTAGTATAGTAGGTTATCATGCATACATCCACACTTAGTGCACTTGATTGTGGCGAGGTCTTGTTGGAAAAGTCAAGGATCTACAGTCCATGGCCTCTTACCAGCTCCATATCGTCTTCCCCTTACATTTTTGCCAGAGTTGGGGAAACTTTTCTTCTTCTCGTTCTCCACTACCCTTAAACTCTTCTCCAAAACTTTAGATTTATTTATCAAGGGCACAAACTCCCTTATTTCTAAGGCAATCAACGTATTCCTAATCTCTGGAATCAATCTTGCTTCAAATTTAACAGCCTTCCAAGTTTCATCAAGATTAAGTCTCAAGTAAGAGAAAAACTTAGACAACTCTTCAAACTTAACAATGTATTAATCTACTAACACGTTACCCTGTCTGAGTTGGAGAAATTCGATCTCCTTCTCGACCCACACAATACAGGGAAAGTACTTCTCAAGGAAAATGGCTTTAAACACCTGCCAGGTGATCTACCTCCTTTGATGAGTTAGAAGTTCTTTGGCCCTTCACCACAAACACTCAGCTTCATCCTTATTAGTGCAGCCCATCACCTCGAAGATCTTCTCCAATTCCCTTATCCACCTTTCAACTACTATTGGGTTATAGCCACCTTAGAAAGAAGGTGGTCTATGTAACACCTAACTTCTAGCGTCATTTTCTTATATCTAAATCGTAGAATGTTCCTTATTATTTATAATTTTTTTTTGGCATTGTCTAACTAGCCCATAATTTTACCTATTCATTTATATCATTTGTAATCCTTCTTGCATAAGCATAAATGTGCTTCAGTCTATCCTAAGCCCTTTCAAAATTCAATTCCATCTAGGCAATTACCTAAGCATGCTATGTAATACTTACAACATAAAGGATCTCATGCCATAAAGGAAAGGAGTACAGTCCATAGTTTACATTACATCACATTATAAACTGTCTAATAAGAACTTGGCACTTAATTAAGCTGTCCCACATAAATATTACACAACCAAAGCAATTACAATCATGAACATATGAGTCAACCCTGAGACCCCTGTTGCTCACTTCTGGCTGGAGTACCTGGAATGTGATTATATGGATATAAAAAGTGAGATGACAATATCAATAGCTAGCAAAGTTTTCAGAAAAATAGTGCACATTCCATTCCTTAAAACATCTCAAATTATTTCACTGAAATATAAGCACTGACCATACATCATACATATAGCATCTTGGTCACACTAGGGACCCATAACATCATGCTCTACTTACCCAATGCAGTCAATATGGCCATACCTGCAAAGGGCTATGCATCTCCTATTATTGGCCAATCGTGAGGGAAATGGGCTTACTTGGCACCCTTTTGTGCACCCCTCTTAATTCCCGAGAATGCATACATAACATATCTTTAGACCATCATTCATCATAGCATAAAAGTCAGGCAATCAGTGAAAATTCATAAATTCAAGTTCATAAGCATAAAGAGTGTTTTAAGGAAAAGCTAGCTACCTCAATTCCAGCACAATCAATTCCTTTCCAAGGCTGCCAAGGTTACTACCAGCAACTCAAACTAAAACATACAAGAATTCTTGGTTAATGCATGCACATTAGGTCCTAAAGCCATAAATACCTAGTTTAAGAGCTTCTGCTCCTCCAAATAAAACTATGATTTTGCTTAGATTTGGGGTTATTATTAAATATGACAAAAGTCCTCTAAAAATTCTAAAAATTTTCATGGAGGAACCTTTACATGTCTATTGTTTTTCTACATTCTGTCAGCCCTTAAATCTTCCATTCATCCCCAAAAACTACCTCCATAACCAGGATAGTACAATTTAATTTCAGTTTCATTTCTATTCGGTTTAACATCCATTTGGATTAGTAAAACTACTTCAAAATTCATGATATTTTATATGAAGCATTATAGACATGTTATATAATCACAATAAAAATTTCAAATAGAAAAAGAATTCTTTTGACCCCTCAAATATCCCACGTTTTAAGACTGTCCCCGGTTATGGCCTATTCTACCTCATTTTCAGACTACCAAATTTATACATTTTATTATGTACTTTAAACTACCCAGAATTTTCTACAATTTGGTAGGACGATTATTTAGGATCCCTTTAACATGTCATAAATTTTCTATACAAAATTGCAACATATAATGCCTTAAAAATATTGTCTTTCCATCAGCAGTCTGAGCTGTCTAGGAAATTGTCCTCAACACTATTTTAATTGTACAAGACCTAATTTTAGGTTCTCAAAAATCATGAAACTTTCTAGAATTGATTATGAATATTTGAAGAATCTTCTCACCAAAATTTATAGAATGTAAAGGTCATTTACTAAATTTACTAAGCCAATATTTTCGAGTGCAAAAGGTTTCTATTTTCTCAACCTAACTCTTCTATGGTCTATGATCTTTACTCACTAATCAGACCCTAACTCACTCATATGGACTCAAAATTTTGTGATTCCAGTGACTATGTGACCTTTATAAATATATCTACAACTTTCATTTTAATCACGACTTTATATTCTTTATGTATTAGTCCTAGAAAGTCAAAAACCGAAGCTATTCTTCACCAGCCTGGATTCCAGACCCGATTCTGACCTATTTTACTCCATGGACTATAACTCTCTCATTTTACGTCCGATTGATGTGATTCAAAATGATATGGAAAGCTAAGACATAGAGCTACAACTTCTATGTTGAACATATTTTCATATTCTTGACAGAAAGTCCTACATGTAGGCCCAAAAATTGAGCTAATAAACTCAAAACTGGAATTTTACAAGAAGCTAGACTTACCTTATGTAGACCTACTCCTATGGCTCTCAATTTGTAGCTTCCCTCTCTCTCAACCTTCATCTCCTTTCTGGCTACTCTCTCCCCCTTCCTTCCTCTTCCTCTTCAGTTTTTGTTTTGGACCTCTTCTCTCTCTTTTCTCCTGCTGGCGTGAAAGCAATAGGGAGGCTGGTTGCTGGGCGCTGGAATCCTTCGGATTCAGCAAGGGAGGGAACGGTTTTCTGCTACTCTCCAAGTGAGTGTGTGCATGGATAGCTCTAGTTTATTGTGGTCAGTGAGAGAATGGGTGTATGACACATCAAAAGAAGAATTTTCTGGCTGTATGAGTGTGAGTGTGAGCTGTAGCTTTCTTAGGCAGAGGGGGAGCATGAGTTTGCATGTGGAGGCATGGGTTTATGCTGCAGTGGGTGGGTGTGTTTTCTGCTGGGTTTATGGAGCACATATGGGTGTGGAGATGTTGTCAAGTGGGATGTTTTCTACTGGTTGAATTTGGTGCTGAACATGCTGGATGTGAGGCATGTTCCAGCTGGATTTTTTTTCTGGTTGCATGTGGGATCAAGGGTGGCATGAAATGTTGTCTTGTAGTTCATGTTTCTGCTGGTCTCTTAGAGCAGATGGGGGGTTATTTTTCTGCTGTGTAGGGCAGGTTTCTGCTGGCTGGGTGGAGCAAGAGTGGGTGTGTTTTTGCTGCTTGGTTTAGGAGCAAGTGTGGGAAATTTTTCTCTGCATGTGATGCATGATCTTCTGCTGGTTTTGGTGCACGTTTCAGCTTGTATTCCTAGTTGCATTCATGCCTTTTAACCTACCATGGCTATTGTATTTCATTTCAAAATTATGTGCATGCATGGGTGGCCATATCTATTATGCTATGCATGGCATAAATGAGATAGATGCATATATATATAAATAAATATATATATATATATATATATATATATATATATATATATATACCTACGTAAATCTCCTCCTTTTGCATGTGCAAATATATATATAATAATGTGTATGGTGGAGGTGAGAGGAAATATGTATATATATATTTATATAGCATCACATAATGCTTCTTCCTTCCTTATTATTTTCCTAATCCTAAATTAGTAGCATCTTAAGGAATATATTTGTATCATGTTCCTCTAATTTATGCTCCAAAAATATTTTATTTATATTACTTCTAACCATGAAATGATTCTACATTTTATAAAGATTTTTACTATCATCAACTATACATTTTAATCCTTGTTCATGTATATCTTAATTGATCACTAATCCTAGTAATATCTAAAAAAATGTATTTGTGTCCTCTCTCCATCCATTATGATCCTAAGAATTTTTATTTATGTGATTCAACATTAACTATGTTACCTATCTTATGTTTGCCTTATAATCATATAACTAAGTATCTTAATCACTTGTCATATGTATTTCTTATTCATCCTTAAATTTATCTAACTTTATTAAAAGCTTAGGATGTTACAGTCTAATTCTCAGGAACTCAGATAGGTCATTATCTTTTCCAACCACCCAATTGTTTGCATTATTTTCTCCATTCAGGTTGTTATTGTTCTGGTGATGTTGCAGAATTTAATTTGTGGCTGACTTGGTCTCGAATTGTTGTAGCCAAGTTGTGTAGGGTTTCTTCCGTATTGTTTGCTGACTTCCTCCTCGGTGGTGTCATATCCTATTGTGGAAAAAATAGAGTTATGCTACTATTGAGTTGATCAAACCCAATAGTTAGCTCAAAAATATTTACAGTAGTCATAACACCACCTCGGCATATAGATAGGAAACATTAGTAATTTTTTACCTATATGAAATCCTTGAACCCCTACACAACATAACCACAAACAAACTCAAGACACTAGAAGATCATTTCAGATAACCATCCACCCACTGGCCATCTAAAATCGACCTTCTCTGATACCAATTATGTAATAAATCTATTTTTTATATATTTGTAAAGTTTCATGATGTCATTACCTCTTTACTTTTAACTACTTAACTCATAATAACATTTAATTAATTTAACCAAACATAATTAAGGTTCAAGGTCTACCATTAATACTTATACAATTCTGAGTTCACATACACATCATTAATCAAAATATCCGTACAAAATTCAAACACATATATATCTACATCTTATTCATCCATGTTGACCAATTCTAGAGATATGGGTGTAGGTGGTTGTACCTTCTCCGGAATCTTAGCCAACTCGACCACAAACACCTTATTAATTATTAGGATCTACTCAAAATAGAGTAGCTCGATCAACCGTGGATTAAAAGCCAGAGCTATAGAAAAAATATGCATATATAGTTTTTTAAACATTATATGGAAATATAGTGAGAATTAAGTCCTAGTAGGTTTAACAATAAATCAGAATCATCATCAATACCGGTTATCATATCATGTCTATCTGTATAAAGCTACAGCAAATATCTAAATCACATGAACATCGTGCAGTAGTGACATGTATGACATAAATAACTATTTTCAGAATATCATATGATAGCTATGAACTTATTTTCATATCAAGTTACCCCAGTCAGGATGATTACTTTCTACTCTCTGATACGGGCTTTTCTCGATCCGTCTGACATGGCACACATTTTCTTTCTTTTTTCATTAGCATAATCATAGCTGTGAGTAGGGAGTCCCCTACTAGTGCACCACATGGACCGTCATGTGACCGTACTCATCTCTTTTCTTTTCTTTTTTCACATTAATAGTCAAAAATATAATTTCGATAATAAGTATGTTCATTATACTCATATGTCATAATTTATCATCAAATCATAATTATTACCCAAAATTATTGGAAAAATGCAATCATGCCATGGCCATAATCATTTTGAAATATCACTTTATAAAATATTTCCATGTCAAAATTACACACTTAAGATGGTGAGGAGTTCATGCAGTGACAATGACTAGGGAATACACTAATCATTCATTATTTTCATTTATAAGATTCTTCTTCTTTCTTAAATATTATTTTCATCTCTTCATTTTCTTTATGATTGGCCTCTAGTCACTTTCCTCCTACTTATATCATTTCCAACATATGTTCTCACAAAGATTATAGGGCATTATTCTTCAATTTGATTTCTATTATTACCCTATAGCTAATGATGTTCATTTAGGGTAGAAAGTGTTGAAAATAAGATTTATCAGCTCCCAATACGGCCTGATCATTTCCTATAAGACAGCCATGCTTTAGGTTTTAACAAACCCTTACCTACACCGAACACGGCCATGCTCTGTGTTGTGTGTCATTCCCTGATGTAGGTTTTCATCCATCCTGACATTCTCTCACTGATCAAAGAATAACTATCTCATTTTAACTCCTATTAAGGTTGTAACAACTCCATTTAAGTAATTTTTTTTTTAAGAATACCATGAAGTTATTACCTCGTTATAACTTAACTCAAAATAACATTTATTTAATTTATACAATACAGAGTTTACATACATATCATTAATCAATAACATTCGTACAAAAGTCTAACACATATATAATTACATCTTATTCATCCCTATTGACCAGTTCCGGAGATACGGATGCAGGTGGTTGCACCTTCACCAAGATCTTAGTCAACTCGACCATAGACACCATATATATTACTGAGATCAGCTCAAAATAGAGTAACTCGAACCAACATATGCTAAAAGCCAGTGCCATAGAGAAAATCTGCATAATTATTCTTCTGAACATGACATGGAAATATAGTGAGAATTAAATCCCAGTAAGTTCAACAATAAATCATTATCAATAAAGCTCATCATGTTATGTTCATATGTAGAAACTACAGTAAATATTGTTGGTCACATGAATGCATTATATCTATGCATATGAGAATCATATAGAAATGACATGTATGACATGATTAACTATTTTCAGAATATCATATGATAACTATCAATTTATTCTCATATCAAGCTACCCCGGTCAGGGTGAATATTTTTTACTCTGCGGTATGAATTTTCTCGCTCCGTCTGACATGGTCCACTTTCTCTTTCTTTTCTCATTAACATGATCATAACCGTTGGTAAGGTGTCCTCTACTGGAGCACCACACGAATTGCCATATGATTGTGCTCATTTCTTTTCTTTTTACAATAATAGCCAAAAATATGCTTTCAATAACAAGTATGTTCATCAAAATAGAATTATTACCAAAAATCATTGGTAATCATTCCATGAACATAAAAATTTCAAATATCACTTTATAAAATATTTTCATGTCAAAATTTCACACTTAAGATGGTAAGAAGTTTATACAATAGCAATGGCTATGGCATATACTAGTCATTTATAATTTTCATTTATAAGATTCTTCTTCTTTTTTAAATATTAATTTTATTTCTTTATTTTCTTGATGCAAGTTTTCATCCTATCTAACCTTCTCTTACTAATCAGAACATAACTCCCTTAATTTAACTCCGATGTAGGTGATCTTGGTGTCAATTTAAAGATAAAATAATTATCTAAAACTATTATGTTGAACTGTTTAGCCACATATTAAGAAAGCAATGTGATATTACTCGCTCAAAGTACATGTTATTTTTTCTCAGGTAGGTTCTAACCTCTACCTACTAATCTGTCCATATCTCCCTCATAAAAATTTCAAATTAAGTGATTCCAGTTACTAAAAATCCATGACACATATAAAAATAATTTTTATGTTAATAATTTATTTTAATTCCCTACAGAATGTTCCCAGAAATTAAAACACAGAAGCTATCCTAAAATATTCTTCCATGATTAACCAATTTCTGACCACTGCATACTAATCGGAACATATCTACCTCATACAAACTCCAAATTGAGCGATTCTAGTGGCTAAAAATTCATGATACATATATCTATAATTTTTATGTTAACCATTTATTTTAATTCCCTACAGAATGTTTCTAGAAATTAAAACACAGAAGCTAACCTAAAATATTCTTCCCTGATTAACCAATTTCAAACCACTGTTTACTAATCGGAACATATCTACCTTATATGGACTTTAAATTGAGTGATTTCAGTGGCTAAAATACCGTGAGACATAGATCTACATTTTTCATGTTAACCATTTATTTTAATTGCTTACCGATTCTTCTTAGAATTTTAAAAACAAAAGTTTAAAATTTTGCTACCCATAGCCATACCTATGCAAAACTATCTACACTAGCCTAAGTATTCAAACATACATAATATGTAACATGATATAGCAACATCCATGACCAATCATCAAAGTTCTAAGATCAAATCTCATATAAATATTATAAGTTTAAAAAGTTTTCTTAACAAAAAAATATTGTTAAACTTACCTTAAGTACTTAGTCCTCTAGACTTCTTCTTCCTCTCCTTTCCTCACTCTACCTTGCTTCTATTTTTCCTTTCCCTCACTTGGACAAAAATTCTAATGTTATAGGGGTGGGTTTTGCTTAAATAGACCACCAAATAATTCATCTTTCATGATCATGGGTCTACCTTATCATAATTAGGATACACTTGGTTAAATTTTTGGAAAACAAACAACTTATGTTCTTGTCTTCCTCTTCCTTAGTCAAGATATGCATAGTAAAAGGAGATTTGTATTTGAAAATTATGATAATATGTTTCTAAGATAAGGGACAAGGTCCCTTTTATTTAGGGATTCATTTCTTTTTCTTTTGTTTTAATCAATTATGATAGGTTTTCCTTTTTAGGTGGCAAATTTCCAACCCTTGAATCTTCCTTTCTTAACTAAAATTATTTGTGTAGGATAATGATGTTTTGTCATAATGTTATGTATTATTACCCATTTGCTAAAATTATGAGTGTAGGATATAGATGTTTTGTCCTAATGCCATGTATTATCATACCACTTGCTAAAATTATGAATGTAGAATATCACACCACTTGCTAAATTTTTGTCTTAATGTCATGTCACCTAATCTTGATTACACCATTATTTCATCACTTTATTTTATTTTCGTTTTTATTTTTCCTCTTGGATTTGGGCTCATTCTTGCCCATTTTCTTTACTTTGGATAAAATTCTACCTTTCATAATGGGCTTAGTCACATTTTCATGATGTTTGGGCTACCGGTCTAATTTCTATATCTTAGTCCAATTCTATGTTTTATTTCTTCCTTGGGCTATCCTATTGGCTTGCTAAAAATTCATGTGAAATAGAAAAACTCTATATGAAGTGTCCATAGGCAAAAGCCCAATTTATGGAGGGAGATACTAAACTTAGTAACTTTAACTCTTAAATTAAGAAAAATTACCCTAATCCAATCTTCTTGAAATTTTAATACCTCTATTTACTTCACAAAAATTTATCTTCCTTACCTAAGAATTTCACCTTTCTTTAGTATATTTATTTCTAATGTTTCCTCTTAGGTTTTCTCTCTTTACATATTTCATTAATGTTAGAATATTTCTATGCATACACGTAAGGTGAAGAATTTTTAAAGATTATATTTCCTTATATATCTAAAAATGGTCTAATAAATTTTATTTTCTTACGAGATGTTACAGATTTCATGAATCACATTTTTCGACCTTACCTAGATCAATTTGTGGTAGCATTCATTGATGACATTTTGATATATTCTAAGAGTGAGAAAGAACATGAACAACATCTCTGAATCATGCTGCAAGTGCTGAAAATGAAAAAGTTGTATGCCAAAATAGAGAAGTGTGGATTTTGGCTGTCAGAGGTAAAATTTCTCAGACATGTCATTTTTAATAAAATGGTAGCCGTAGACCCTAGCAAGACGGAAGCAGTGATTTAGTGGAAAAGACCAAAGATGGTTACAGAAGTCAAAATTTTCTTGGGTTTGGCATGATACTATAGGAGGTTTATACAAAACTTCTCTCGTATAGCCTTGCCATTGACTAAATTGACTAGGAAGCAAAGTCCTTTAAAATGGACTGATCAATGTGAAGCTAGTTTTTACGAGCTTAAGATAAGATTGATCACTCATCCTGTTTTAATTATTCTAGACCCCACTAGACATTTTGAAGTGTATAGTGACACTTCAAAGAAAGGGCTAGGGTGTGTGCTAATGCAAGACAAGAGAGTAGTTTCTTACGCCACTAAGAAACTAAGACCCCATGAAGGAAATTATCCAACCAATGATCTTGAATTGGCAGCGGTGTTGTTTTCCTTAAAGATTGGACGACACTATTTGTACGAAGCAACATTTGAACTATACTGTGATTATAAGAGTCTTAAGTACCTTTTTGATCAGAAGGAGTTAAATATAAGGCAACCAAGATGGATAGAATTTTTCAATGACTATAAGTTTGAGATAAAGTATCATCTAGCAAAAGGCGAATGTTGTAGCTGATGCCTTGAGTCAAAAATCTCTACATATGGGTCAGATAATAGTGTATGAGATGCATATGCTATAAGAGTTTCAAAATTTGAAGCTGGCCATTACTCTTACTCCAAAGAAGCTAATCATCAATGGGTTGAGTATAGAGTGTGATCTTAGAGCCCAAATTAAAGAGGCTCAAGCTGACGACCAATACTTACAAGATCACAAAGATCAAGATAATTTTGCTGTCTTAAAAGTTGGAGAAATCAAGTTTCAAGGAAGGATTTGTGTCTCGCAAGGACAAGAGTTGAGGACTAAGATCCTAAAGGAAGCACATTAGAATAAGTATACAATCCATCCTGGATCCAGTAAAATGTATCAAGACTTAAAGAAGATGTACAGGTGGCTAGAGATGAAAAAGGACATTGCTGAGTTTATGGCGAAATGTTTAATTTGTGAGAAGGTAAAGGTAGAGCATTGAAAGCCAGCGGGATTTCTACAACCTCTTGAGATCCCTAAATGGAAATCGAATAGTATTTCTTTGGACTTTGTGGTGGGCTTACCTAAGACTTCAGTTTGGCATAACTCTATCTAAGTAATAGTTGACAAATTAACCAAATTTGTTCACTTTCTGCCCATAAAAATTAACTATTCATTAGAAACATTGGCCCAATTATATGTCTAGGAAATAGTTAGACTACACGGAATTCCCTTAAATATCATTTCTGATAGAGATCCAAGGTTCAAATTGAGTTTTTGGAAGGCGTTGCAGGAAGCTTTTGAAACCCAGTTGTGGTTCAGTACTGCCTACCATCCTCAGACTGATTGACAGACAAAACATACCATTCAAACTCTAGAAGATATGTTAAGGGCTTGTGTAATAGAGCAAGGTAAAGGATGGGATAAGTACCTACCTTTAGTGGAGTTTTCTTATAATAATAGTTATCACTCCAGTATTAAGATGGCCCCCTATGAAGCTTTATACAGTAGGAAGTGCCGATCTCTACTATGTTGGTTTGAGGTAGGAGAAAAGAACTTGTTGGGTCTTGATCTAGTTCAACAAACCACTAAAAAAATTAGGATGATACGAGACAAAATACTTATAGCTCAGAGTCGACAAAATAGTTACTATGATAAGAGACATAGACTTCTGGAGTTTGAGGAAGAAGACCATGTATTTTTGAAACATTCCTTAACTACTGGAATTGGTAGGTCTCTAAAAACCAGAAAACTAAGTTTGCGATTTTTGGGACCCTACCAAATTTTAAAGAAAATAGGGACGTCAACATATCAGGTTACCCTTCTACTTAATTTGTCCAACCTGCATAATGTTTTCCATTTATCACAGCGTCAGAAGTATCTTTCAGATTCATCACCTGTAATATGGGATGAACCAATCCAAATAAAGGAGAACATTACATACCAGCTAATATCGGCATCCATATTGGACACCAACGTGAAGCAATTGAGGAACAAGACCATTCCTCTAGTTAAGGTGTTATAGGAAGGTTTGATGCTGGAAGAAGCAACATGGGAGTTGGAATAAGTCATGAGTAAGAAATATCCGCAATTGTTCTTTTTAGGTAATTTCTAAAATTTTGAGGACAAAATTTCTTTTTAGGGGGAGAGAAATGTAACATCCCTAATTTCATTTCATTTATTAATAAAGGTACAAAAATATTTAATGTAACATCTCTAATTTCATTTCTTTTATTAAAAAAGGTACATAAATATTTAATTAAGGAAATAAAATTTATTAGACAATTTTTAGATATCTAAGGAAATGTAATCCTTAGAAATTCTCCACCTTATGTGTATGCATAGAAAATGTTTCTAACACTAAGGGAATAGGTAAAGAGAGAAAACATAATAAAAAAAATTATAAATAACATACTAAAGAGAGGTAAAATTCTTTGGTAAGGAGGATAAATTTTTGTGAAGTAAGTAAAGGTCTTAAAATTTCAAGAAGATTGGATTAGAGTAATTTTTTTTTCCTAATTCAAGAGTTAAAGGTGCTACGTTTAAAATCTCCACCCATATATTGGGCTTTCACCTATGGACACTTCATATATAGTTTTACTACATCACATAAGTTCTAGCAAGCCAATTGGATAGCCCAAGCAAGAAATAAAATATAGACTTGGACTAAGTTATAGAAGTTAGAACGATAGCCCAAAAATTATGAAATTATAACCAGGGCCTCCATCAAAGGTAGAATTTTAGCCAAAGCAAAGGAAATGGGTAAGAATGAGCCCAAATTGAAGAGGGGAAAAAATTAAGAATTATGTGAGGAAATAGTAGTGTAATAATAATCAAGATTATGTCACATGACATTAGGACAAAAAATCTATATCCTACATGCATAATTTCAACAAGTAGGTAATAATACATGGCATTAGGACAAAACATCTATATCCTACATTCATAATTTCAACCCGTGGGTAATAATACATAGTATTATGACAAAACATCCTTATCCTACATAAATATTTTCAGCCAAGTAAGAGAGACTCAAGGGATGAAAATTTGCCACTTAGAAAGGCAAACCTATCATACTTGAGTGAGATAAAATAAAAAGATTCCCTAAATCAAAGGGACCTTTTCCCTTGTCTTAAAAACATTTTATCATAATTTTCAAAATACAAATCTCCTTTTGCTATGCATATCTTGACTAATGGAGAGAAAGACAAGAAAATGAGAGAAAGACAAGAAAATGAGTTGTCTTTCCAAAATAAAAACCTAAGTACATCCTAATTGTGATAAGGTAGATCCATGATCATGAAAGGTGAATCACTTCATAGTTTATTTAAGCAAAACCCACGCTAATAACATTATAATTTCATCCAAGTGAGGGGGAGGAAAAATAAAAGCAAGGTAGAGTTTGGAAAGGAGAGAAAGAGAGTAGAAGAAAGGAAGGAAGAGGAAGGAAAAGTCTAGAGGACTAAGTGCTTAAGGTAAGTTAGCTTAATCTCCACTTGAATCCATCTTTTCTCTTCATCCTTGGACTTCAAAACTCACTCTCCTTCTTTTATTTAAGCTGCTAGAAAAGCTAAGGGAAGGAAGGAATCTTGCTACTTCTTTCAAGAGGAAAAAAAAAAAAGAATTCATTGATTGAGTTAGGGAGATCGTTAGGTAGGTTTAACAATATCTCTTTTTTAAGAAAAGCTTTGAAATTTGTAACATTTATATGGGATTTTGATCTTAGAACTTTGATAAAATTTACAATATTTTCTACTTTGATTATTGGTCATGGATGTTGCTATATTATGTTATAACATTTAGGTTGGTGTGAAAGTTCTAAATAGGTATTACTTTAGGTGGTAAAATTTTATGATTTTTATGTTGCTATTTTGTATATTTGAATGTGGTAAAAAATTTGATGGAATATGATTATATGTAAATCAAGAAGAAAATGGACGAGGATGTAATATAATGATGAACTAAAACCTTAGGAAAGGTTTAGTTAGGAAATTGGATTTTTTGGAGTAACCAGGCAAGCTTATGTTTTTCAAATTCTGGGAAGAATCCGATGGGAATTAAAATAAATGCTTAAGATTAAAAATGTAGATCTATGTTCCATGGATTTTTAGTCACTGGAAGCACTTAATTTGGAGTCCGAATGAGGGAGATATTGCTTGATTTGTAAGCAATGGTTAGAAAATGGTTAACCAGAGAAGAATCTGTTAGGTATGCTTCTGTGTTTAAATTTTTGGTATAAATCTGTAGGAAATTAAAATAAATTCTTAACAATGATATATATATATATATATGTATGTATCATGGATCTATAGGCTCTGAAATCACTTAATTTAGAGTCCATATGAGGGAGATATGGATAATTAATGAGTAAATGTCAGAATCAGTCTAGAATCTAGGGTGGTAAATGTAAGTGTTTTTGTTTTTTATTTTCTGGGAGTCATTAGTAAGGAATCAAAAGAAATGATAAAGATAAAAGTTGTATATAAGTGTCTTAGCGTTTTATAGGCTTTGGAATTATCTCAATTGTAGTTCGTATGAGGGAGATATGGTCAGATTAGTAAGTAGAAATTTGAATCTACCCGAGAAGAAATAACATTGAATTTGAGGGAGTAGTCATACCATGATTACTTAAGATTTCACTAATATGTTCAATATAAGGATTTTATAGGATTGTCTTATCTTTCAATTGACACCAAGATAACCTCAATCGGATTTAAAATGAGGGTGTTATGCTCTATTTAGTTAGAGAGAAAAATCATATTTAAAAAACAAGAACCTTATAAATAAAAATAATAAATGACTAGTGTATGTCATAGCCATTATCATTGCATGAACTCCTTACCATCTTAAGTGTGTAATTTTGACATAGAAATTTTATAAAGTGATATTTGAAATGATTATTTTCATGGCATGCTTACATATGATTTTTGATAATGATTATATTTTGAGGAAAAATTATGACATGTGAGTATAATGAACATACTTGTTATTGAAATCATATTTTTGTCTATTAATGTAAAAAGAAAAGAAATGAGCACGGTCACATGGCGGTCCGTGTGGTTCAACAGTAGGGAACGCCCTACCAATGACTATGATTATGTTAATGAGAAAGGAAATAGAAAGTGTGTCATGTCGGATGGAGTGAGAAAAGCCCGTTTCGGAGAGTTGAAAGTACTCACCCTGACCGGGGTAGCTTGATATGAAATTAAGTTGATAGCCATCATATGATATTCTAAAAATAGTTATTCATGCCATACATGTCATTACTGTATGATTTTCATGTTCATAGATAAAGTGCATTCACGTGACCTAAAATAGTTGTTGTAGCTTATACAGATGAATTTGACGTGACAAGCATGATTGATGATGATTATGATTTATTGTTGAACTTACTGGAATTTAATTCTCACTATATTTCTATATCATGTTCAGAAAACTAAGTTATGCAAATATTCTCTATGACCGGCTTTTAACGTACGGTGGATTGAGTTGGCTAAGATCCCGGTAAAGGTGCAACCACTTGCACCCATATCTCCAGAACTGGTGAATATGGATGAATAAAATGTATAATTATTTGTGTTTTATTTTTGTATAGATGTTTTGATTAATAATGTGTATGTGAACCCATAATTGTATAAGTGTTCATGATATTTTAGAAACCTTAATTATGTTTGGTTAATTTAATTAAATGTTAGATATATATATATATATATATATATATATACATATATATATATATATATATATATATATCTGTGTGTGTGTGTGTGTGTATGTAAAAATAATAGAAATTGAGTTGTTACACTACATTCATAATTTTAGTAAGCAAGTAATAATACATGGCATTGTAATAAAACATCCTTCTCCTACACAAATAATTTTAGCCTAGCAAGGTTGAATCAAGGGCTGGAAATTTTTCACCTAAAAAGACAAACCTATCATACTTGAGTGAGAGAAAAGAAAAAGGAAATGAATCCCTAAATCAAAGGGACTTTGTCGTTGTCTTAATAACATTTTATCATGATTTTCAAAATGCAAATATCCTTTTGCTATGCATATCTTGACTAAGGGATAGGAAGACAAGAACATGAGTTGTCTTCTCTCAAAAAATAACCAAGTGCATATTTAAAAGAAATGGTTAACATGGAAAATGTAGATCTATGTCTCATGGATTTTTAGCCACTAGAATCACTTAATTTGGAGTCTAGATGAGGGAGTTATGTCCGATTAGTAAGCAGAGGTCAGAAACTAGCTAACTAGGGAAGAATTCGGTAAGTATGCTTCTATGTTTGAATTTTTGGGCAACATTTGTAAGGAAATAAATGCAATTGTTAACATAATAAATATAGAAATTTGTATCACGGATCTATAGGCCCTGGAATCACTTAATTCGGAGTCCATATGAGGGAGATATGGTTGATTAATATGTAGATGTCAGAATCAGTCTAGAATCTAGGGTGGTGAATGTACGTGTTTTTGTTTTTGATTTTATGAGAATAATTAGTAAGTAATATAAAGCAATGATAAACATAAAAGTTATATATAAGTTTCTTAGCTTTTTATAGGCTTTGGAATCACCTCAATTGGAGTTCGTATGAGGGAGATATGGTCATATTAGTAAGTAGAGGTTTGAACTTATCTGAGAAAAAATAACATTAAATTTGAAGGAGTAATAACACCATGATTACTTAAGATTTCACTCAAATGTTCAACATAAGGTTTTAGAGGATTATCTTATCTTTCAATTGACACCATGATTACCACAATAAGATTTTAAATGAGGTTGTTATGCTCTGTTTAGTAAGAGAAGAAAATAATATTTAAAAAAGAAGAAGAATCTTATAAATGAAAATAATAAATGACTAGTGTATGCCATAGCCATTTTCATTGCATGAACTCCTTACTATCTTAAGTGTGTAATTTTGACATGAAAATATTTTATAAAGTGATATTTGACAATGATTATGTTCATAGCAAGATTGTATTTTACCAATGATTTTTGGTAATGATTATGCTTTGATGATAAATTATGGCATGTGAGTATAATGAACATACTTATTATTGAAATCATATTTTTGGCTGTTAACATGAAAAGAAAAGAAAAGAAAAAAGATGAGCATGATCACACGGTGGTTTGTGTGGTGCACCTGTAGGGGATGCCCTACTCACGGATATGATTATTTTAATGAGAAAAGAAAGAGAAAGTGTGCCATGTTAGATAGAGTGAGAAAAGCTCATACCGGAGAATAGAAAGTACTCACCATAATCGAAGTAGCTTGATATGGAAATAAGTTGATAGTCATCATATGATATTCTAAAAATATTTATTCATGCCATACATGTCATTTTTTGTATGATTTTCATGTGCATAGATAAAGTGCATTCATGCGACCTAAGATATTTGTTGTAGCTTATACAGATGAACATGATATGATGATCTATATTAATGATAATTATGATTTATTGTTGAACTTACTGGGATTTAATTCTCATTATATTTCCATATCATGTTCAGAGGACTAGATATGCAGATATTCTCTATGACTGGCTTTTAGCGTACGTTGGGTCGAGTTGGCTAAGATTCCGATGAAGGTGCAATCACTGGCACCCGTATCCCCAGAACTGGTCAATATGGATGAATAAGATGTAGACATATATATGTTTGATTTGTGTATAGATGTTGTTAATTAATGATGTGTAAACCTTAATTATGCTTAGTTAAATTAATTGAATGTTATTATGAGTTAAATAGTTATAAGTAAAGAGGTAATGACTTTATGGGATTTTAATATATATATATATATATATATATATATATATATATATATATATATATATCTGTGTGTGTGTCTGTGTGTATGTATGTATATATGTAAAAAAACAAATGGAGTTGTTACAGGTAAAGCTTATTTTTAACATTTTTCTACCCTAAATAAACCTCATTAACTATAAGGTAATAATAGAAACTAAATTGGAGAAGAATGCCTTATAAAATTTATAAGAACTTGTGTTGAAAATAATATAAGTAGGAGAAAAGTAACTAGAGGCCAAGCATAAAGAAAATGAAAAGATGAAAATAATATTTTTTAAAAAAATCTTATGAATGGAAATAATAAATAACTAGTGTATGCCCTAGCCATTGCCATTGTATGAACTCATTACCATCTTAAGTGTGTAATTTTGACATCGAAATATTTTATAAAAAGGTATTCAAAAATGGTTATGATCATGACGTGATTGCATTTTACCAATGATTTTTGGTAATGATTATACTTTGATGATAAATTATGGCATATGAGTATAATAAACATACTTGTCATTGGAATCATAATTTTGGCTATTAATGTGAAAAGAAAAGAAAAGAAAAGAAAAGAGACGAACACAGTCATATGCGATCCATGTGGTGCACCAGTAGAGGACACTCTAGTCACGGCTATGATTATGTTAATGGAAAAAGAAAGATAAAGTGTGCTATGTCGAACGAAGCGAGAAAAGTCCATACTGGAGAGTAGAAAGTACTTACCCTGACCAAGGTAGCTTGATATGAAAATAAGTTGATAGCCATCATATGATATTATGAAAATAGTTATTCATGTCATATATGTCATTACTGCACGATTTTCATGTGCATAGATAAAGTGCATTCATGTGACCTAAGATATACAGATGAAAATGACGTGATGAGCATTATTAATGAAGATTATGATTTATTGTTGATCCTACTGGGATTTAATTCTCACTATATTTCCATATCATGTTCAGAAAACTTGTTATGCATATTTTTCTATTACTCTGACTTTTAGTGTATGTTGGATTGAGTTACTCTATATTGGGTAGATCCCAAAAATTAATAAGCTGTTTGTGGTCGAGTTGGCTAAGATCTCGGTGAAGGTGCAACTACCCACACCAGTATATCCAAAATTGGTCAACATGGATGAATAAGATGTAGATATTTATGTGTTTGATTTTTGTACGAACGTTTTGACTAATGATGTGTATGTGAACTCATAATTGTATCAGTGTTAATGGTAGACCTTAATCCTTGATTATGCTTGGTTAAATTAATTAAACGGTATTATGAATTAAGTAATTTGAAGTAAAGAAGTAATGACTTTATGGGACTTTACAAATATTTATATATTTTTAAAAAATGGACTTGTTACAGAAAATATCATTCTTTAATGAAAATTCATAATGATCACAGATAGCGCGAATAACTATATTATGCATATGTCATAAATAAACACCATTACAATATAATTAACATTATGCATAATAGTTGTTTATCCATTATTCGTCTATGTTCCAGTAATAGGGTAATATGAGCCATTCACCCTTCTACTACTCATATACCACTGCCACTTGATCAGAGTGGCCAAACTCCCCCTTAGCTCACTCAAAGCCAATAGGGCATCCTCTATTTGGTATCGTCTTAAGCGATACAACCCCGTCAGGTCACCTTGCTATTGCAAGGGTCATCCCAAAGATTTCATCTGATTTTATCTCATCAATATATCAAGTATGCATCTCATCAACATATCAATCATGCATGTCATCAATATATCAAGCATGCATCTCATAAACATATTTAACATACATCTCATCAACATATTAAGCATGCATCTCATCAATATATTAAGCATGTATCTCATCAACATATTAAGCATGTATCTTATATATCATCATTACATCATTCAATAAATATGTATTAGTACACAATACATGATCTAGTTTCACATGACAAGGAGGATAAAGCTAACACTACAATACATCAATTATGGAGCATTCATTTTTATTTTGGTTTCTCCCTTTACCATATCTTTGGTGGGGTTCATTTAATAATATTTAAAGTTAAAACAAGGCAAGATTAGCTCCAAGCATGGCCTGGCCGTGCTTGGGTTTCCCACACAATGAATGGCTTAACCATGTTCTGTAGCACGGCTAGGTTTAGTGCTACTATTATGTATGTTTTACTAATAACTGCAAGTGAACGGCATAGTTGTAGCTAGTTTGACAAGTACGAGTCGTATGCTAAGAAACCAAAGATCAATTACTAGAATTCTATGAAACTAGCTATCTAAATCAATGTAATTCGATTAGTATGAAGTCATAATTAAGTAAGCAAGGTAATCAATTATCAAAAGCCTAGGGTTAGGGTTTACTGTATTTATGATATTCAACAATTAATATGTACCTTTAATTGAAATTATAAAGGTAATCGAGGATGGTTTAGCCTTAATTAATTAATAACCTCTTTCAAGCATTACTAATTGTACTTAGGTTAATCCAATTGCCTACTTTCATGGTTTTTAGTTTAACTTAACTTCATTAAATTCTATGCCAACCATGTGATTCAATTCATAAAGGTTCTCATGCCTACCAATTGATTTAATTCCTAGAGAACCTTAAACTACTTTCATGATTAAGATATCTCTAATTAACTATTAAGTTCCTGTATTAACTTTTACCTTTCAGTTCATAAGTCAATAACCCAAGATGTGATATAACAGTCATTAGGCATTCTATTATTTCATATAATGCATAATAGTTAATCCTAATTAACCACAAGCAATCACAATGAGGGTTTCACAATTCCAATTAATGCAGTATCATCATATCATATGTGGGTTTACCGAAACCCTAGATTAAATCCACTCAAGCATAATTGAAAGAGAAATCATAATCAAATTCACTAAACAATTCATAATAGTTCAATACAATCAAAGAAATATGAGTAGAAGTAGAGATAAATGTAAAGTTAGAAAGATAAAACCTGATTTGTAGAAAGTAATAAAATAAGGTTACAATCCTTGAATCAATCTCAATTCTACTATAAGAACATAAAGTAAACAATAATTCTATTCTAAACTTAATCTAAGAGTGTTTCCTAAGCCTAAACTGAGTCTCTCTAAGTTTGGATATGTCTCTCTATCTTTCTCCATGCTTCTCTCTGTATATATAGCACTTTGGCTGCTTAAAACATTTAAAATCACGGATTGTATGAATCCTAAAGCATGGCTGTGCCTCAGGCTGGATTCTAGAATTTTCTCTACCTCTTGCATAGAACACGCCTTGGCCGTGTTCTAGGTACAACAAGCATGGCCTAGCCATGTTGAAGGCTGTGAAGGTCCTTTCTTGCCAATTTCTTCTATGTTTCCTCCTTGCATCCTCCTTAGTTTGTTCTAAGTCCACATAATTCTTCACATGAGCATTTTTACTTGATTCTTTGCCTTTTTTGCTCACCTACAAATAAAAAAAACAAGCCAAGTAGTATCTAGGGCAAGTAAAACAAAATAGAACCAAAGTAGGGAAATAATCACAAGTTCATTATGAATTAGGAGATAAAATATAACCATTAAACACATAATTTTCCCCTTTTTTAGCTACTCGCCTCGAGCACAGCCGTGCTTGGTGCACACCCACTTTCCTTTTGATTTTATTACTTCTATACAACTTTACAAACAACAAGACGACACCCATGAAGATATACACGATTATTTAAGCATTTAATTAGATATATAACCATACAGAAGAGGTTATTTTACTTCAAAACCCCATCAAAAGGTTCTTCCAAGCCTAATTCATTATACAAAACCATATCTTTATCTATAAGCCCTAAATCCAACCCCCAAAACTCAATCCAATAATTTCAAGAACTATCCACATATATAGATGCACATACATACATCATCAATCAATTGCTAAGAACTAAGATTTCAAGAGGAATTAATGTTAAACCTACACAAAATAGTGGAGATCGCTTTCCTACTATCCAAAATCCTCTTAGTGTTCCATTGCATAATCAACTTCCAACTCTTCTTTCTCTCAAGTTTCTGCATCAATCACCTTAGGTAAAAGTTCAAAAGACTTAGGGTGATGAACAGAAAAGATTTAGGAGTCTAAAAGCATAAGAAATCACATTGGTTCATTCTCTACCCTTTCCTCTCTCTTCTTTCTCTATCTAATCTTTCATCTTCTCTCTTATTCTCCCCTTAGTCATTGGTTTTCTACTCTCCCTCCCTTGGTTAACTCCCTCTTGAGTCACCTAAAAATAAAAATAAAATATTAAACCTTCTAGATGTAACAACTCCATTTTATTTAAATAGGTATATATTTGTAAAGTCCCATAAAGTCATTACTTCTTTACTTCTAATTACTTAACTCAAAATAAAATTCAATTAATTTAACCAAGTATAATCAAGGCTTAAGATCTACCAGTAATACTGATACAATTTTGAGTCCACATAACCATCATTAATCAAAACGTTCGTACAAAAAAATAACCACATAAATATCTACATCTTTTTCATCAATGTTGACCAATTCTGGAGATACAGGTGCGGGTGGTTGCACCTTCAACAAAATCATAGCCAACTTAACCACAAACGCCTTATTAATTTCTAGGATCTGCCCAACATAGAGTAACTCGATCTAACATGCACTAAAAGCCAGAGCCATAGAAAAATCTACATCACTAGTTTTCTGAACATGATATGTAAATATAGTGAGAATTAAATCCTAATAGGTTCAACAATAAATCGTAATCATTATCAATATTGCTCGTCACGTCATGTTCATCTGTATAAGCTACAACAAATATCTTAGATGACATGAATGTACTTTATTTATACACATGAAAATCATTCAGTAATGATATGTATGACATGAATAACTATTTTTTAGAATATCATATGATTGCTATCAACTTATTTTTATATCAAACTACCCCAATGAGGGTGAGTATTTTCTACTCTCCGGTATAGGCTTTTCTCGCTCCGTCTGACAAAGCACACTTTCTCTTTCTTTTCTCATTACCATAATCATAGCCATTAGTAGGGCATCCCCTACTAGTGCACCACATGGACCACCATGTGACTGTGCTCGTTTATTGTATCACTTTATAAAATATTTACATGTCAAAATTATACAGTTAAGATGGTAAGAGTTCATGCAATGGCAATTCCTAGGGTATACACTAGTCATTTATTATTTTCATTTATAAGATTCTTCTTCTTTCTTAAATATTATTTTCATCTCTCAATAATCAAAGCATAACTTCATCATGTTAACTTCGATTGAGTTGCTCTTGGTGTCCTTTTAAAGCTAAGACAAACATCTAAAAATCTTATGTTGAACATGTTAGTGAAATAATAAGGAATATTGGAGTTATTACTCCCTCAAATTCAAAGTTATTTCTTCCTCGATAGGTTCTGACCTCTACTTACTAATCTGATCATAGCTCCCTCTTATGGACTCTAAATTGATCGATTCCAGTGGTTAAAAATTCGTGAGTCATATATCTATATTTGTCGTGTTAACCATTTCTTTTAAGTCCCTCAAAGTACTTTCCAAAAATTCAAACACAAAAGCTTACCTAACAGATTCTTCCCTGGTTAACTAGTTTATGACCACTACTTACTAATATGACCATATCTTCCTATAATGGATTCCAAATTGAATGATTCCAGTGGCTAAAAATTAGTTAGACATATATATATAAGTTTTCCAAGTTAACTATTTCTTTTTGTTCCCTATAGAGTTTTCCCAGAAATTTAAACACAGAAGTTTACCTAACATATTCTTCCCTGGTTAACCATTTTCTGACTACTGCTTACTAATTGGACCATATCTCCCTCATTTAAACTCCAAATTGGGTGATTCCAGTGGCTAAATATCTGTGAGACATATATCTATATTTGTGATGTTATCCAATTCTTTTAATTCCTAACTGATTCTTCCCAGAATTTCAAAGATAGAAGCTTCCCTGGTTACTTCAAAATCCAATTTCCTTAGCTAAGCCTTTCCTAAAGTTCTAGTTCATCCTTTTGTTAAGTCCTCTTCCATTTTTCTTCAAAACTTCCACCTAACCATAGAATTACTCATCTCAACATTTAATTATATTTCTTAATTAATTTAACATATTCTATCATCAGCTTTAAAAGAAAAATAGAATCAAATCATGCATCCCTAAGGGTGTTCCTCAACAGAAATTTCTCATGGTCTTCCCCTAAGTGTTTAAGGCCATACTTAATTTACCAACCTAACCATCTTCCATCCATTTTTACCACTTCCCAATATGCATCACAGTAGTACAAAAATCCCTAAAATTTTGCCACCCATATCCATGCCTAAGCAGAAATTTTCCATACTAATATATGCATTCAAACATCCATCACATGCAAGATCAACATGTAACATGATATAGCAACATACATGGCCAATAATCAAAGTATCAAAATTCATGAAAGTTATAGGATCCAAATCCCACATAAATGTTATAAATTTCAAATATTTTCTTCAAAAAGAGATATTGTTAAACCTACTTAAAGATCTCCTTAGCTCACTTAGTGAATTATTTTCCTTGTTTCCTCTTGAAGAAAGTGGCAAGATTCCTCCTTTCCCTTAGCTTTTCTAGCAACATAAATAAGAGAAGGAGGGTGAGTTTTGAACCCCAAGGATGAAGAGAAAAGATGAATTCAAGTTGAGATTAAGCTAACTTACCTTGAGTACTTAGTCCTCTATACTTCTCCTTCTTCATTCCTATTTTCTCCTCTCTTTCTCTCCTTTCCTCACTCTACCTTGCTTCTATTTTTCGTTTCCCTTACTTGGATGAAATTATAATGTTATAAGGTTGGGTTTTGCTTAAATAAACTATCAAGTGGTTCACCTCTCATAATCATGGGCCTACCTTATCACAATTAGAATGCACTTGGTTGTTTTTTGGGGAAAGACAACTCATGTTCTTGTCTTCCTCTCCCTTAGTAAAGATATGCATAGTAAAAGGAGATTTGTATTTTGAAAATCATGATAAAATGTTCATAAGACAAGGGACAAGGTCCCTTTGATTTAGGGATTCATTTTCTTTTTTTATTTGTCTTACTCAAGTAAGATAGGTTTTCCTTTCTAGGTGGCAAATTTCCAGTCGTTGAGTCTCCCTTGCTTGGCGGAAATTATTTGTGCAGGATAAGGATGTTTTGTCATAATGCCATGTATTATTACCTACTTGTTTAAATTATGAATGTAGGATATATATGTTTTGTCCTAATGCCATGTATTATTACCAACTTGCTAAAATTATAAATGTAAGATATAGATGTTTTGTCCTAATGCCATGTGACCTAATCTTGATTATTATTACACTACTATTTCCTCACATTATTCTTATTTTTCCCTCTTGAATTTGGGCTCATTGTTGCCCATTTCCTTTGCTTTAGTTGAAATTGTACCTTTCATGGAGGGTTTGGTCACATTTTCATGATTTTTAGGCTATCGGTCTAACTTCTGTAACCTAGTCCAAGTCTATGTTTTATCTCTTGATTGGCTATCCAATTGGCTTGCTAGAAACTCATGTGAAGTGAAAAAACTCTATATGAAGTGTCCATTGGTGAAAGCACAATGTATGGATGGAGATGTTAAACTGAGGAACTCTAACTCTTGAATTAGGAAAAATTACCCTAATCCAATCTTCTTGAAATTTTAAGACCTTTACTTACTTTCCAAAAATTTATCTTACTTACCCAAGAATTTCGCCTCTCTTTGGTATGTTATTTATAACGTTTCCTATTAGATTTTCTCTCTTTACTTATTCCCTTAATGTTAGAAATATTTTCTATGCATACATATAAGGTGAAGAATTTCTAAAGCATATATTTCCTTAGATATCTAAAGATTGTCTAATAAAATTTATTTGCTTAATTAAATATTTATGTACCTTTATGAATAAAAGAAACAAAATTAGGGATGTTACATTAAATATTTATGTACCTTTATTAATAAAAGAAACGAAATTAGGGATTTTACATTTCTCTCCCCCTAAAATAAATTTTGTCCTCTAAATTTTAGAAATTACCTAATAAGAACAATTATGGATATTTCTTCATCATGTCTTCTTCATGCTCCCAAATTGATTCTTCTGGAGTCAAACCTTCCCATAACACCTTAACCACGGGAATAATTTTATTCCTCAATTGCTTCACGTTGGTGTCCAATATGGATGTTAGTACTAGCCGGTATGTCATGTTCTCCATTATTTGGATTGGTTCATCCCGTATTACATGTAAGGAATCTGGAATATACTTCTAGAGTTGTGATACATGGAAAACATTATGCAGGTTGGAAAAATTAGGTGGAAGGGCAACTTGATATGCTAATGCCCCCACTTTTCTCAGAATTTGGTAGGGTCCTAAAAATCACGGATTTAACTTTCTAGTGTTAAGAGACATACAAACTCCGATAGTCAGGAAAACCTTTAGAAATACATGGTCTCCTTCCTCAAACAACAGAAGTCTATGTCTCTTATCATAGTAACTCTTTTGCTAACTTTGAGTTGTAAGTAAGTTGTCTTGTATCATCTTGATTTGCTAAGTGGTTTGTTGAACTAGATCAAGACCAAGCAAGTTCGTTTCTCTTACCTCAAACTAATATAGTGGAGATCAACACTTCCTACCGTATAAAGCTTCGTAAGGGGCGATCTTAATACTAGAGTGATAGCTATTATTATAAGCAAACTTCACTAAAGGTAGGTACTTTCCATCCTTTACCTTGCTCTATCACACAAGTCCTCAACATATCTTCTAGGGTTTGAATAGTCCATGCTGACTACCCGTCAGTCTGAGGATGGTAAGTAGTACTAAACTACAACTGGGTTCCAAAAGCTTCCTGCAACGCCTTCCAAAATCTCGATGTGAACCTTGGATCTCTATCAAAAATAATATTTAAGGGAATTCCATGTAGTATAACTATTTCTTAGACGTACAACTAGGCCAATTTGTCTTGTGAATAGTTAATCTTTATGGGTAAAAGCTGAGCAGATTTGGTTAATTTGTCTACTATTACCCAGATAGAGTCCAATGCAATTGAAGTCTTAGGTAAGTCCATAACAAAGTCCATCGAAATACTGTCTCATTTCCATTTAGGGATCTCAAAAGGTTATAGAAATCCCACTGGCTTTTTGTGCTCTACCTTTACCTTCTGACAAATTAATCATTTCCCAACAAACTTAGCAATGTCTTTTTCATCCCTGACCACAATACATCTTCTTTAAGTCTTGATACATTTTAATGGATCTAAGATGGACTGTGTACTTACTCTGATGTGCTTCCTACAGGATCTTAGTCCTCAACTCTTGTTCTTGAGGGACACAAATCCTTCCCTGATACATGATTGCTCTATCTTCTAAGACAAAAAAATTATATTTATCTTTATGATCCTGTAAGTATTGGTCGTGAACTTGAGCCTCTTTAATCTGGGCTCTAAGGTCACACTCTATACTCAATCCATTGATGATTAAATTCTTTAGAGTAAGAGTAGTGGCCAACTTAAAATTACAAAACTTCTCTAGCATCTGCTTCTCACACACCATCATCTGACCCTTGTGTAGAGATTTTAGACTCAAGACATTAGCTACAACATTCGCCTTTCCTAGATGATACTTTATCTAAACTTGTAGTCAGTGAGAAATTATGCCCATCTTCGTTGCCTCATATTTAACCCCTTCTGATCAAAAAGGTACTTAAGACTCTTGTGATCACAGTATACTTTAAATGTTGCCCCATACAAATAGTGTAGCCAAATCTTTAAGGCAAACACCACTGCTACCAATTCAAGATCATGGGTTGGATAATTTCCTTCATGGGGTCTTAGTTGCCTAGAGGCGTAAGCAACTACTCTCTTGTCTTACATCAGCACACATCCTAACCCTTTCTTTGAAGCATCGCTTTACACTTTAAAATGTTTTGTGGGGTTTAGAATAATTAAAACAGAAGGAGTGATCAATCTTGTCTTAAGCTCCTGGAAATTAGCTTCACATTAATCAGTCCATTTGAAAGGACTTCCCTTCCTGGTCAATTTAGTCAATGGCAAGGCTATACGAGAGATGTTTTGTATAAACCTTCTGTAGTATCCTGCCAAACTTAAGAAACGTCTGACTTCTGTAACTATATTTGGTCTTTCCCACTGAATCACTACTTCCATCTTGCTAGGGTCTACGACTACCTTTGTATTAGAGAAAACATGTTTAAGAAACTTCACCTCTATCAACCAAAATCCACACTTCTCTAATTTGGCATACAACTTTTTCTCTTTCAGCACTTATAGTACGATTTGGAGATGTTATTCATGTTCTTTTTCACTCTTAGAATATATCAAAATGTCATCAATAAATACTACCACAAATTACTGTTGGTAGGGTCAAAAAATACACTTGATGTAATCCATGAAAATTACAGGTGCATTCGTCAACCCGAAGGGCATTACGAGAAACTCATAGTGCCCATACTTAGTCCTAAAGACTAGTTTTGGTACATCCTCCTCCTTGATCCTAATCTGATGGGATTCCAATCTCAAGTTAATTTTAGAAAAGATGAAGGCTCCCTTCAATTGATCCAATGAGTCATCTAACCTAGGGAGAGGGTACTTCTCTTTTACAGTCACCTTATTCAGCTTTCTATAGTCTATGCATAGTCTCAAGCTTCTGTCTTTCTTCTTAACAAACAATACAGAAGCTCCCTAAGGTGATACACTCAGTCTAATGAATTGCTTGTCTAACAATTCCTCTAGCAGTTTCTTAAGTTCTTATAGTTTGTTTGAGGCCATTCTATAAGGTGCAATAAAGATAGGCCTTATCATAGGTAGGAGATCAATAAAGAACTCTATCTCTCTCTCGAGAGGTAAGCCTATAATAATTGGTGGAAATACTTTGGGAAATGATAACTGCAATTCATTGTAGCTCCTATGTGCTTTCTGTGTACGTTTACTGTGTTGTTCTGGTGTTTTAAGCACTCTTATTCCCTGATTAAATTGAATGGGATGACTCTTTTAGATATAACATCAGCTACCCCGTTGCTACAGCATTTTAGTAAGCATATGTGGCAAGTATAGCAGAAACCTGAGTGATATTGGATGATCTGCTCTCTTTTTCCTACAATACACTGATTCTGTTTGATATGGTGCAGGTGACAGCAGAGCAGGGCAGCGCAGCAGGTGCAGCCTCCACCCAGTAAGAGAGAAAGTAGCAAAAACTGACATTGTAGGCTGCTGGCACAGAACTGCCCCACTATTGAAAGTGGAGAGGAAAAAGCTGCACGCAAAGATGGTTTTGCCACAGAGTAGGGAAAATGTCAGCAAACCAGGCCACTTTACTGGGACCACAAGGCCTGGCTATAAAAGGCCATAAAGCAGTTATCCAGGGGGGAGGAGAGAAAGAAAGGAAGAAAGAATTTTGGAGGAAAGAACACCATAGCCGAGGATGCGTTGACACTGGAAGGTGCAGCATTAAGGGAGCAGTTCGCAGTGCTAGAAGGAGATTGATCCTTGTTGTGATCTTTACTGTTTTTATCAAAAAGATAGAACTGCATTTTTGTAATTTTGTTTATATCACTTAGGATGCATACTAGTGTTTTTGGGATATTTGTAACCAGTGTAACCATGAGGCTTGGCTAGTTTCCAGCTAGGGTTGCACAAGGGTTGTAATCAACTAAAGCACATTTTTATAAACAACACATTTCGCTGCAGTTTTGTTCAACATTCAATTGTATTTCCATTTAGTTTTTCTTTCCTTAATAACAGAAGTTTGGAGGAAGAAAACCAAGGCCAACATTCGCCTGGAAGGGTAATGGAGGCTGGGAAAAGTTGAATATATAGGGCTAGCTCATATAGGGATATATGGGAACCCCATTAGTCCAATAGTGGAGCTTCATGCACCATTCAGGGGTGAAGACTGATGCAGGAATGCATGTCTGAACCTCAGAATTGCAAAGAATGGAAGTCTGGGAAGACTCCATTCAGGACTGAAATTGGCACTTCGAACAATTGCTACAACAATTCCTAGAGCAAATATGAGTGCTATAGTCCATGGCAACCCTGAGCATCCCTAGATCTCCTAATATCAATTCCTCTTTTTCTCCCTATTACCCCTTATCTTAGTTATAGTTGCAGTCAGTCAATCTACTTCTATTCCAGTCTTGTGAACCATCTTATCTTTGCTACAGTATTCGCACGGCAAAAGTCTCTATAATAGTTTTAGTTCACTCCTCGTGGGATGATACTCACTCATCACTTTATTACTTGGTCATGACATGTGCACTTGCGTTCTGACAATGTATTCATCTTGCATGAAACAACAACAAGTTTTTGGCGTCGTTGTCGGGGAGTGTCAACTTAAAAATTATTTTGAGATACTCAACTGTGTGAAGTGTTGTTTTGTCATATTTCTTTTTACACTGGTGTCTTGTTGAGCAGGTAACGCAGTGCATGAGCAGGGCTGACAGGGAACTTCTGCCTCTAGATCTAGAGATAGAAAGAACACTTTTGAGAAGAAGAAGAGGACAGTTAACACCTCAGCAGCAGGCAGAGATGGCTAATCAGAATGGAGTAGACAACATGGACGATAGAGATAGGGTCTTAAATGCTTATGTTCCACCAAACCTGAATGGGTTGAACCCGAGCATTGTGAGACCAGAGATCGAGGCTCTACATTTTGAGCTCAAACCATTAATGTTCCAGATTCTGCAAACTAAAGGGAAATTCAGTGGAATGCCTACAGAGGACCCTCACCTTCACTTAAGAGTGTTCATGGAAGTCATGGATGCTTTCAAAATGAATGGGGTAACAGAGGAAGTGCTCAGGCTAAAGCTGTTCCCTTACTCATTAAGAGACCAAGCAATAGCGTGGTTGAACTCTCTGCCACCTGACTTTATCACTAACTGGAGTGATTTGGCAGAGAAATTTCTGCTGAAATACTTCCCGCCCACCAAGAATGCCAGATTAAGAAATGACATCCCCTCTTTCCAGCAATTAGAAGGTGAATCTTTGTACGAGACCTGGGAGAGGTATAAAGAGTTATTACGGAGATGCCCTCATCATGGAATTCCTTACTACATTCAGATGGAGACCTTTTACAATGGCCTCAATGCTCAAACCCGCACCATAGTGGATGCAACAGCTAATGGGGTATTATTGTCCAAAACATATAATGAAGCGCACGAGCTACTTGAAAGGATGGCCAGTAACAACTATCAATGGCCAATGGACAGATTTTCAACTGGAAAGAAAGCAGCAGGCATGCATGAAGTGAGTGAAGTGACTTCTCTCACAGCCTAGCTAGCTTCACTAGTAAATGTCTTAAAGAGCCAACAATTGACCCGCCCTCAAGCAGCCAATGCCCATCTTGTGTGCTGTGCAATGGACCACATCTTTTTGAAATGTGCCCCTCAAACCCAGAATCAGTATGCTTCGTGGGAAATATGAATCGCAATAACAATCCCTACTCCAACACGTATAACCAAGGATGGAGACAACACCCCAATTTCTCCTGAAGTAACTATGGTATGGGACAAGGGAGTAACTCTGCCCCACAAAGATCATAGGCTCCCCCAGGCTTCATGCAGCAAAGACAACATCCTTAGGAAGCCCCCACTTCGCTAGAATCCCTAATGAAGGAGTATATGGCAAGGAATAATGCTCTAATCCAGAGTTAAGCAACCTCATTACAAAATCTGTAAACTCAAGTGGGACAGGTTGCCAATGAACTAAAAAGCAGACCTCCAAGGACACTTCCAAGTAATACTGAAGTCCCTGGGAGAGAAGGGAAAGAGCACTACAAGGCTATAGCCGTGAGAAGTGGGAAGATGGTGGAAGCACCAAAAGCAAGAGGGCAGGACCAGACAAACTCCACTGTACCCCTGGAGAAGAAAAAAGACAAGAAGAAGCAAGAGGAGGAGGTAAGCAAGAAGGAAACCATCTCTGGAGAAAATGCAGTAGCTATGCCACAGCAAAATTCGACAACCTTGCCACAGCAAGGCATGCAGTAAACTAAGTTACCTCCCCCTTTCCCTTAGAGATTTCAGAAGCAGCAGAATGACCAACAGTTTAGAAGATTCCTAGATGTCCTAAAACAGCTGCACATTAACATACCTCTGGTAGAAGCACTAGAGTAGATGCCTAATTATGTAAAGTTCATGAAAGACATCTTGACAAAGAAAAGACGATTTGGTGAGTTTGAGACTATTGCTATCACAAGAGAATGCAGTGTTGTGCTACAAAATAAGTTGCCACCCAAACTTAATGATCCAAGCAGTTTCACCATACCTTGTTCTATCGGGAACCAGTATTTTGGCAAGGCACTTTGTGACTTGGGAGCAAGCATCAACCTCATGCCAATGGCCATATTTAAAAAGCTAGGAATTGGAGAAGCTCGGCATACCACAGTCTCTACAACTAGCAGACATATCCATAGCACACCTAGAAAGAAAAATCGAGGATGTCTTGGTTAAGGTGGATAAGTTCATCTTCCCAGTAGACTTTATAATTCTGGACTATGAAGCTGATGCAGAGGTACCAATTATATTGGGCAGACCATTCCTAGAAACCGGCCGGACACTAATTGTTGTTCAGAAGGGTGAATTAACCATGAAGGTCCAGGATGAGCAGGTTACATTCAATGTGCTCCAGACCATGAAGTTTGCCAGTGAAGAAGAGGAATGTGCAATGGTGTCTATGATAGACACATTAGCATCAGAACAGTTAGAAAAATGCTGCAAGGACTCACCACCAGTAGCATGGACAAACAACTTAGATTCCAAAGGGGAAGACGAGAAAGAATGGGCCTGGATTGATGTCAGGCATGGCATTAGGAAGCAGGAGCCAATAAAGGAGCCATTATATGTGGCCCCACCAGATTCAAGGCCGCTGAAAGCATTAGTGGAGGAGCCACCATTTCCTTACAGTTAGCGGACCGATCCGTTACTTACCCCGTAGGTATATTAGAGGATGTTCCTCTAAAGGTAGGTAAGTTTTTCATACCTATTGACTTTGTGGTATTAGAGATGGAGGAAGATAGCCAAATCCCCATCATTTTGGGAAGACCTTTTCTAGCCACTGCAAGTGCCATTATAAATGTTAAGGATGGGAAACTTTCCCTGAATGTAGGGGATGAAAAGATAGAATTTAATCTTAATGAAGCTATGAAATGTCCATCCTTAGGAGACTTATTGCATGATTGATATAATTGAACAAAATATTATTGATAATGCAACGAGCTTGTGCCCTACTGATCCACTTGAGCTTTGCCTGTTGGATAGTTCTGTTTCTTGTGCTGAATAGGTAGAAGCTGATGCCTACACTAGATTGCTTGATGAGAGTCCTAAAGTCAACTCAGAAGTGAAAACTGAAAAGCTGGACCAGGATCACCATAAAAAATCAGCAGACGTAGAGGAAGGCAAAGCACCTAAGGTAGAATTAAAACCTCTTCCTTCCAACCTCAGGTATGAATTTCTGGACCCTAACTCTTCAAATCCAGTCATAGTGAATGCTAATCTGAATACTGAAGAAATTGGTAAGTTGCTTGATGTACTCAGGGAATTCAAAAAGGTTATTGGGTATACCATAGATGATATTAAAGGGATTAGTCCATCTGTTTGTATGCATCGTATAATTGTTGATAATGATCATAAACCTTCCAGGGAACACCAGAGGAGACTCAATCCAAATATGAAAGAGGTAGTTAAGAAGGAGGTGCTTAAATTGCTTGATTCAGGTATTATCTATCCTATCTCGGATAGTGAATGGGAAAGTCATGTCCATGTGGTTCCTAAAAAGGGAGGTATGACTGTTATTAAGAATGATAATAATGAATTAATTCCTACTAAAGCTGTTACGGGTTGGCGCATGTGTATTGATTATAGAAAACTAAATAAAGCCACCCGTAAGGATCACTTCCCTTTACCTTTTATTGATCAGTTATTGGAAAGGTTGGCAAAACACTCACACTTCTGTTATCTGGATGGATACTCAGGATTCTTTCAGATCCCTATCCATCCAGACGACCAAGAGAAGACTACGTTCACATGTCCCTATGGCACCTTTGCATATAGAAGGATGCCATTCGGATTGTGTAACGCACCAGCCACTTTCTAGAGATGCATGATGGCTATTTTCTCTGATTTTATAGAGGAAATAATGGAAGTGTTTATGGATGACTTTTCAGTTTATGGTACCTCATTTGATGACTGTTTGAAAAATTTGACACAGGTACTTAAGAGATGTGAGGAAGTCAATCTAGTTTTGAATTAGGAGAAATGCCACTTTATGGTGAGAGAAGGAATAGTTCTGGGACACTTAGTGTCAGAGAGGGGGATAGAGGTGGATAAGGCAAAGATAGAGGCGATTCAGACTATGCCACTACCTTCGAATGTTAAGGAAGTGAGAAGTTTTCTTAGGCATGCAGGATTCTACAGAAGATTCATCCAAGACTTCTCAAAAATCTCTAAACCTTTAACTAACTTACTTGTTAAAGATGTCCCGTTTGAATTTGATAATGACTTCTTGCGTTCTTTTTGTAGGTTAAAGGAGGCGCTCATATCTGCACCCATCATCCAACCTCCTGATTGGAGCCTTCCTTTTGAAATTATGTGCGATGCAAGTGACTATGCCGTGGGAGCTGTACTTGGGCAACGGAGAGACAAAAAGCCCTATGTCATCTATTATGCTAGCAAGACATTAGATAAAGCTTAAGTCAACTACTCCACCACTGAGAAGGAGCTCTTAGCAGTAGTGTTCGCAATTGATAAATTTAGACAATACCTGCTAGGATCAGAAGTCATAGTTTTCACAAATCATGTTGCCATCAGATACTTATTAAGTAAGAAGGATGCCAAACCAAGACTGATAAGATGGATCCTCTTACTTCAGGAGTTTGATCTTGTAATCAGAGACAAGAAAGGGACGGAGAATGTGGTTGCAGACCATCTTTCCAGACTTAGGCAAGATCTGATGAAAGATGATAAAGATAATTTGCCCATTGATGATTCCTTTCCAGATGACCAACTCCTAATGGTCACTAATGCTGATGCTCCTTGGTATGCGGACTTCGTGAATTTTCTTGCATGTAGAATACTCCCTGAGGGGTTGAGTTATCATCAGAAAAAGAAATTTTTCTCTGACGTAAAGGCATACTATTGGGATGATCCATGCTTATACAAGTGGTGTGTGGATGGCATATTCCGAAGGTGTATTCCGAAAGAAGAAGTTTATAGTGTGATATACCAATGCCATAGTTCACCTTGTGGAGGCCACACCAGTGCCTCTAAGACTGCAGTTAAAGTTCTTCAAGCTGGTTTCTATTGGCCCACGCTCTTCAAAGATGTGCACACTTTTGTAAAGGCATGTGATCGGTGCCAAAGAGTTGGCAACATAACCTGAAGGAATGAAATGCCCCTAAACAGCATTTTAGAAGTTGAAATATTTGACGTTTGGGGCATTGACTTTATAGGTCCTTTTCCATCTTCATGTGGAAACAAATACATTCTAGTAGCTGTGGACTACGTTTCTAAATGGGTTAAAGCAATAGCATCCCCCACCAATGATGCTAGAGTGGTTGTTAAACTATTTAAGAAGATAATCTTCCCCAGATTTGGAGTGCCCCAAGCTGTGATAAGCGATGGAGGTTCTCACTTCACTGAGCAACAGTTCCAAAACCTTTTGGAGAAATATGGAGTCACTCATAAAATGGCCCTAGCCTACTATCCCCAGACTAGTGGGTAAGTTGAGATATCAAATAAAGAGATCAAGGCCATATTGGAAAAGACCGTCTCGAAAACCAGAAAAGATTGGTCTCTCAAACTAGATGGTGCACTATGGGCCTACAGGACTGTATATAAAACACCGATTGGAACCACACCCTTTCGGTTAATATATGGGAACCCTGTCATTTGCCGGTGGAGCTTGAACATAAGGCATACTGGGCGGTCAAAACAATCTTTTTTGACCTATCAGCTGCTGAAAAGAGGAGATGCCTACAACTAAATGAGCTAGATGAGCTAAGGCTTGATGCTTATGACAATGCCAAATTATACAAGGAAAGAACAAAAAGATGGCATGATAAGCACATCCTTAGGCGCCAATTTCAAGTAGGGAATTGGGTTTTGCTGTTTAATTCAAGGTTGAGACTCTTTCCAGGGAAACTTCGGTCTAGATGGTCTGGACCATTCCAAGTGACTAAAGTTTTCCCATATGGAGCAGTGGAGGTGTGGAGTGAGTCCACCGGATTTTTTAAGGTCAACGGGCAACGCCTCAAACATTTTGTGACGAGACATACAGTTGAAAAGGGAGCCACCCAAGCTCTCTTAGAGCCTTCCTCGATCCATTAAGAAGCAAGGGAGTCGAGCTAATGACTTTAAACAAGCGCTTTGTGGGAGGCAACCCACATTTTTGAATTATTTAGAACTTTTCTTTTCCTTACTTTGAGTTTTAGTTTTCATTAGCTATCTTTTTAGGTTAAGTTTATTAACTATTTTCCTTGATTTCTAGGTTTGTTTCGATGTTTCCAAAGTAGTTTGAAAGGGTTAGAAGCAAGGATCCTTAAAGAAGGTCTAAAGAACAAGCTAAATGTGGAGAATTGAGGGATTTTAGTCAATCACTTGGGCTATACATGTTCCATAATGCGTTTATGAAGAAAAACACAAGAAAATGGAGAAAATTGGGCATTCCCGTAGGTAACACGGGCAGGCCGTGTCCCATGACACGGCCGTGCCCGTGTGAAAAAAAAAGGGGGTTCCCATACTAAAACCCGCCAGGAACACGGGCGTGCCCGTGTGAAAAAAAAAAAGTGTGCAGCCAGCTCGCAAGAAGCACGGCCGTGCTGCGTGCGTGGGCTGGCATATAATTGCCAAGCCCTCCCTTTCTCCACCCGTGCCCTAGACCGTATTCCCCCCTTTCTCCTGTGCTCTGCCTTCTCTTCTCCCTTCCCCCTCCTTCGCCGAATACCCACCACCAACCCTCCATCCATGTGCCTCTCTTCTTCATCCCCCTCATCTTAATCGGCCACACTCCCCTCAAACTTGCCCCCCTCATCATTTCTTCACCTCCATTCTTTCCACACCCACCCCACTTCCCCCTTCCCCTCTCCACCGTAACCTAACCTTTCCACACCCAAATCGCTACCTAACCCATTCTCCCATTCCCCACACACACCCACTCGGTTCTCATTTGCCCATTACCAGCAATATTCATCATGCGGCGCTTTCATCCAGGTATTTCTCATCCTTACAATTGCTTCAATTATCTGAATATGACTATTGCTGTTTGCTGGAAATATTTCTGCTCATGGTTTAGTTAGCACTCAAACAAGTAATGACTGTTTCTCTTGGTACATCATCTGCATTGGGTTTTTCCTTTGTAATGTGAATACTGCCAATTCATGATTGTACTAGAGTGCCTGTTTTGACTAATTTGAGCATTGGACCAGTTTTGAATTTTTATCTGCACCTTACCCTCTTGCATTGGACCTCACTTGCACTAGTACTGATCAATTGGTGCCTTGACTAGCATTTAATTTAACCTTCTTGGAATTCCTGCTACAAATATGAATGCATGCTTTGAATTCCTTTAAGGTTTACATTCGTTCACAATTTTGACTACGGATGTTTACGTGCATAATTAGCCATTGCTCTTACTTTTATTGAAATTACTCATGGATTACTGATTGAATTCTGAATTGGTCCCAATACCCTGACTTTGCCAATTACTGGTTCTACTCTGACAATCATCCACTGAATTGACTGCTTTGAGTTCCTGGATTGCTATATCTCTAATTCAACCATTCCTCTCTGGTCCTGAATATTGTTGAATTATTGGTTGCTTGGTACATAACTGCTATATTTCAACTGTGACACATCTGGCCCTGTTTTTCCCTGAGTTGCATTACTGGTGATTTATATTCTGCATCTTTGATTAGGTTCTCTGTTTTGGTGCCATCTGTTCTCATTATCTTTAATTTTACATTCATGGGTCCCAAAAGAGCCCAGAAAGGGTCATCTTCATCTTAATCCTCTCAACCACGTAGAGGACGCAACCTTGCACCACCCCAACTCCCTCATCAAATAAATGAGTATGGTATTGAGTTCGTTGACGACAATCAACGAGCACGATACAATACTCTTGTTAAACGGGGAATGCTGAGTACCCGGTATATAGATGAGGACTGTTTGGAGCGGCTGGGTCTTTTAAACGACGTCCAATACTTGATTGACAGGATTGGGTGGAACCAATTTATATCCCTAAGATACCCCACCTATCCTCGGCCCACCTTGGAGTTTTTAAGCTCCATTACCACGATCTTATATCGAGGCCCTAATGTCCATCAGGGCCAAGTAAAATTTAGACTTTTTGATCGTACTTTTAATCTTACATTGGCTGAATTCAATGCACTGTTTAGCCTACCTTCAGGAGGTACTAGACAAGTCCCCTCCAGCTTTCTCTTTAACCCATTTTGGACTTCCATTGTAATTGATGGGCAATACAGTGCATCGAGTTCAAAAGCCTCTTTCATTTGCAACCCCAATTTCAGGTATTTACAAAGGCTTATGGCCCATACTATTTTTGGTAGGGCTGAAAGTGATGGGGTAGCCAGTCAAAGAGAGCTTTATTTTCTACATTCGATGACTAATGGTACAATAGTGGATACTAGAGCCTTCATGGCTCATCAGATGACCAGGATAGGTGGGGCAATGATTGGGAAAATTGTCATGGGTGGTTTGGTTACTACTATTGCTAGAGGATTAGGATTTGAGGTTAATTTGCAGGGTATGCCACCAGTACTTGGTAATACCCGGATTGATATGGAAACCTGTTACCATATGAAATTAGTTGCTAAAAAAGATGACCAGTACTGGTTGTATCTCCGCGGTCATCCACTATTCCCCCTCCCCAATCCTACTAAAACTACAGTAACCAACAAAGAGAATTGGATCTATTCAATTGATAACGAGTTCCCCATGGAACCACTGTTAGCTCTTCCACCACCCCCTCCCATTTTGCTGACACTGCAGGTCCATCTTCTGCTCCCTTAGAGGATATGAATTCTATCTCATCACGGCTTAGCCGCATTGAGGCTGAGCTACTGTCTCAGAGAGCTACCCTGCATGCCATGCAAGACTCAATTCAAAGCATGCAGGGTATGATGCAGGCATGGTACACCTGGCACCTGAGCCAGCACCCACCTCCACCACCACAAGACGACTAGTGCTTTGTAAGTACCCTCTTCCCTCTGCATCCTCTCTATCATACTTATGACACTGAGGTCACTGTCTGGTTTAAGCATGGGAGAGTGTACTTACATATCTGTCATTGCTTGAGTTTATCTGCATCGGTCATTTTCTTTGTGTGTATATATTGTACATTCTGCATTTCTTCTGTCCTGCTGCAATACCACATAGTTACTATTCTTAGGATAGACTAATGTAGTATATGCTAATTCTAGCTCATGAACATGTGATGCACAATAGGATATGAAATATGTAGCTATTATTTTAGTCTCTCTCTTCTAGCACAAAACCTTTAATTTTTTGAAAAATATCTCTCTATTGAGCCATGAATTGTATGTTATTTTTGATTTTTACACTATGAGAGTGCGAAGGTAGGGAGAGGTGAAAAATGAGGGTATGTAAAACCCAAAAAGTTTTCACTCTGAGTACCTCCTTCAAGGCACCAAAAAGGCCTTAGTATGAGTACCTAGATGCCTTTAACCTAGTGAGATGGAGCATAAAATGCACTCATTCCATATTTCTAATATAAAAAAATGATGATGAATGGATGAAAAAGAAAAAAAAATATATGATGAAAAGTAAAAGAGTTTGAGTTTAAATAGAAATAAGGGTAAGGCAACATATGGAGATCTAAGGGATGAGGTGGCCTACTTGAGTGTTTGAAAATCACTCTAAAGCATACAACCTCTGGTCACAATAGGAGAAGATATTTAGTAGAGGAAATTTTTGGTTTGGTTTTAGAAGAATATAGACTCTTTTGATTACTGTCTATTCATATATCTATTGTGTGCACTTGGATTGAGTGAAAAGTTATCTATGCTGCATTCATCTATCTTATGGACTTTGATAGCATTTGTCCCCCTTCCTTCTGTTATGGCATGTCATTTGCTTGAGGACAAGCAAAGGTTTAAGCATGGGGGAATTTGATAAAGAGGAATTTTGAGTGCTTATTGGTCATGTTTTATCCCCTTATTCATAGTAACTTATGGATATTTTCATGCTTTTGGTTATATTTTGTTCTGGGTACTGTTGTGGTTCATTTTGTGATTGCAGGAGAGAAAAAGAAGCCAAGAAGCAAGGAAAAACGGTCATGGAAAGACCCTAAAAGACTTGGATCATGTTGAGGAGGAAGCAAGGAGGTTGCACGTCAAATTTGATGAAGAAAGGAGCACCATAGCACCCAACACGGCCTGACCGTGTTAAGGAGGCCTGCAACACGGCCTGGCCGTGTTGGTGCTATTTCCTGCAGCCTCTTCAGAATTCCAACCCGAAGCACGGCCAGGCCGTGTTCCAGGGCACGGCCGGGCTTCAGGGCTCATAAAGGGCGTCGTTTTTAGGGTTTCTAGGGCCCAAACACATGGGGGGACTTGGGGGATTTGCAATTGGGAGAAGGAGAACCGAAGGGGAGACCAGAAAAACACTTTTTAGTCTTAGGAAACACATCTAGATTCGGTTTTTACATAATTCTTTGAAGGATTTTGATGTTCTAGGATTGAATTTATTGCTTTTCAAGTTGTAATTGATTTAAGTACTTCTACAAACAGGTTATATCTTTCTATTCCTTCTTTTACTTGTTCTTCTACTACTTCTATCTCTTCTCCTACTTCTTAATTGTATTGAACTACTACTATGAATTATTCAATGAGTATGGTTTTAGATCTTGATTTGACAATGTGTAAGTAGATTCCATCTAGGGTTACGGTAAACCCAATTGTGGTACAATGATACTATGCTTTTAAATTGAATTAAGAAACCCTAATTGTAATTGGGATTAGATTGAATTGGATTAACTATTGTATGCTTTAATTAGTTGATAGAATGCCTGATCACCAATCTATCACGTATTAGGTATTTAATCGATGAACTGAAAGGTGAAGATTAAAACCCGAATCCAATAGTTAATTAGGGTTATCTTAATCACGAAAGTAGTTTAAGATACCTTAGGCTTGAGTCAATTAGTGGGAACGAGAAAACCAACAAGTTGAACTCTATGGTTAGCATAAAGCTTAATGGACCTAGGTTAAGCTAAGAACTACGAAAGTAGGTAATTTGATTAACCTAGGTACGATTAGTAATTCTTGAAAGAGATTGCTAGTTAATTAAGGCTAAACCATCCCCAACAATCTATGTAATTGCAATTAGAGGTGAATATCAGTTGTTGAGTATCACAAGTGTGGTGAACCCTAACCCTAGGCCTAGTTTAATTGATTCTTTCAACTTGCTTAATTGTGATTCTTGCTTATCGAATTTCATCGATTTTGATAGTACTTTTTGTAAGATTCTGGTAGTTGGCATTGTTCTCTGTGGACACGACCCGTACTTGCCGGACTAGTTACAGCTACACCATGCACTTGCGGTAATTGGTAAAATATATACACAACAACCAGCTGACAAGACCTTGTAGTTCATCCTCCATCAACAAGCTACCATCCTCAGGCAGCAAGCTGTGCTTTTGCAACTTTAGCAAACGTTTAGGCGTTATGAGCAGAAAAGGGATTTTTCCCTTCACACCACCCTCGAATAGAACTATAAGCAATTTTTCCCATTTCTGGAGTTTCCCACTAACTTCCTCCACACCACCTTCGAGGAGTTACCCCTAGCACCTGAGCTGCAGACAGAACAGCAAAAGGATTCTGAAGGATCCTCCTCTAGCAAGGAGCCCCACCTAGAACCCCACCAGACACCAGTGGGAACTGAGTCCCCTAATGATGATGAACCCATTGCAAAACGGGCAGCAATGATGCGCAAAGGAAAGGCCCCACAACAATCAACACAGCGCAGAAGTGGGCTCAGAAGCTCCTCAAGGTCTTCTGGGGGTCAATGCCCCTAGGGTGCTGCAGCATCCCTGCGAGCACCCTCAGGAAGTCCCCTTAACTCTTATTCCTTCTCTGCTGCATTTGGAATTCCTTTGCCTCTGCTTCTGTTTTTGGGTGTCTTTTGTGTTTTTGGCCATTGCATCAGTAGTGAGGACACTGCTCACCTTTAAGTTTGGGGGGGTTATATAATGTTTGCTGTGGAATTTCTGTGGCTTAGTGTTGCTTTAGTTATTGCCGTAGAGTTTGCTGAAGCATGGAATTGTTTATTTGTGTTTTGCTTATCTATGTTGCTGTTTATCCATGCTGCTGTTACATATGTTTCTGACTGCCTGTGTTGGATGAGTCTGCATTAGTACTTACTTGTTTTGATGTATATAGTTATATTTGTATGTTAGTATAACAAAAAGAGAGAAACACAGGGAGATAAGCCTTATCCTGCTATAGTTCTGGGATACTCCATGAGGAGGATTGGGTATTTCGCTAAAAACCAGAATAGGAGACCTACAACCTTACCCAATCACACACAGAACCCTCTTCTAATAAGCACAAGATCATGGGCAGTTTTCCAAAAGAAAATTTGGTGATCTTTCAGAAATTGGACCTGAGTCTTAGAGCTAATATTGAGAGCTTTCTGTAGAATTATAAAAGAGGCAGACGTATAGGGTCAGAAAGGCTTAAGTTTAGGGGGCGAAAAGGAAAAAAAAATTGGGACACTCTAATGCCTCTATAGTTCCTTAGTAACCAGGGGTATGCATGAGCCCCATGTGCACCCTTGCGTAAAATAGGGACATAGAGTATGAGTGGGAAGCTGTTTAAGGGTGATAAGGCTGAGTAACCGGGTGCCTGCATTAAACATGTTGGCATTCACGTCAAAAGGCACTAATGACCTCTGCTAGAATAAGATCTATGCCAAAAAGAGAGAAGTATATAATATATATATATATATATACACAAAAACAAAGAAAGAAAATCAGTGAGCTGCCTTTCCCCCCCACATTTGTTGCCCTGGCCGCACCTATGATGAATGCCAACTTAACCTGGGAAGCTCGATATATTAGCATGAAAGTCTTAAGAACTCTGGCTATTTTTGACCCAAGTAGCTCTTAGGGAAACTGTCCATGTCACACACATAACTTCAAAGAAGGTTTTTTTTTTGTGATTAGGAGTAAGGTTTGTGGTGTCCTTTATATGAAAGCAATCCTGAGAGTTGAGAGCTATCAACAGAACTATGGATTCATGCATGAGAAAGGTCTGGAATTTCTTGTTGGTAGGAATGTGGTGAACAGAGTAGATTGCTTGGGGGCAAGCAATCCTTTAAGTTTGGGGGGATTTGATAACTGCAATTCATTGTAGCTCCTATGTGCTTTCTGTGTACGTTTACTGAGTTGTTCTGGTGTTTTAAGCACTCTTATTCCCTGATTAAATTGAATGAGATGACTCTTTTAGATATAACATCAGCTATCCCGTTGCTGCAGCATTTTAGTAAGCATATGTGGCAAGTATAGCAGAAACCTGAGTGATATTGGCTGAGCTGCTCCCTTTTTCCTGCAATACACTGATTCTGTTTGATATGGTGCAGGTGACAGCAGAGCAGGGCTACGCAGCAGGTGTAGCCTCCAACCAGCAGGAGAGAAAGCAGCAAAAACTGACACTGCAGAGAACTGCCCCACTACTGAAAGTGGAGAGGACAAAGCTGCACGCAGAGATGGTTTTACCGCAGAGTAGGGAGAATGTCATCAAACCAGGCCACTTTACTGGGACCACAAGGCCTGGCTATAAAAGGCAAGAAAGCAGTTATCCAGGGGGGAGGAGAGAAAGAAAGGAAGAGAGAATTTTGGAGGAAAGAACACCATAGCCCAGGATGCGTTGACACCGGAAGGTGCAGCATTAAGGGAGCAGTTCGCAGTGCCAGATGGGGATTGATCCTTGTTGTGATCTTTACTATTTTTATCAAAAAGATAGAACTACATTTTTGTAATTTTGTTTATATCACTTAGGATGCATACCAGTGTTTTTGGGATATTTGTAACCAGTGTAACCATGAGGCTTGGCTAGTTTCTAGCTAGGGTGGCACAAGGGTTGTAATGAACTAAAGCACATTTTTATAAACAACACATTTCGCTGCAGTTTTGTTCAACATTCAATTGTATTTCCATTTAGTTTTTCTTTCCTTAATAACATAAGTTTGAAGGAAGAAAACCAAGGCCAACATTCACCTGGAAGGGTAATAGAGGTTGGGAAAAGTTGAATATATGGGGCTAGCTCATATAGGGATATATGGGTACCCCATTAGTCCAATAGTGGAGCTTCATGCACCATTCATGGGTGAAGACTGATGCAAGAATGCATGTCTGAACCTCAGAATTGCAAAGAATGGAAGTCTGGGAAGACTCCATTCAGGACTAAAATTGGCACTTAGAACAATTGCTGCAGCAATTCCTAGAGCAAATATGAGTGCTATAGTCCATGGCAACCCTGAGCAACCCTAGATCTCCTAATATCAATTCCTCTTTTTCTCCCTATTACTCCTTATCTTAGTTATAGTTGCAATCAGTCAATCTACTTCTATTCCAGTCTTGTGAACCATCTTATCTTTGCTATAGCATTTGCACGGCAAAAGTCTCTATAATAGTTTTAGTTAACTCCTCGTGGGACGATACTCACTCATCACTTTATTACTTGGTCACGACACGTGCACTTGCGTTCTGACAATGTATTCATCTTGCATGAAACAGCAATAGGAAACTCATTAACTATTGGGATTTCATTAAACTTTAGTTCGACTTCTAGGTTTGATAAACACAAGAGAATGTAACCAAGTACTCTCCTCTTCAACTCCCAATTGACTTGATTGGCATTTAGCATAAATAATTGCATCACCTCTTGTGAAGTAGTAGGTAGAAATTCAATGATCTTGGTGCAACAATTTAGCAAGACCCGATTTCTAGACATCTAGTCAAAACTTAGAATGACATCAATACCTTTTAAAGGTATATAGAAAATGTTTTCTTCGGGATGGTGATGTGACAATCTTTACATAAAAAGGAAGTTAAGACCTTTTTCCCTATAGGGGTTACTATAGATAGCTCATAGGGGGTTTAAGAAATAGGATACTAAAACTCCCTAATACATTGTTCCGATATAAAGGAATGACTAGCACCAGAGTCAAACAACACCTTAAGAGCAAATCCATAGATGTAGCACGTACCTTGAATCATTTCGGAAGATTGTGTTACCTCTTGGTCACTCAGGTTGAAAACCCTTCCTTTTACTTGAAGCCTCTATTTCCGTTGCTTCCTCACATTCTGTGGGAAATTCTTCACAAACTGACCCTTCTTTCTGCATTTGAAGTAGACATCTGGTTCTATGTAGCATGGCCGGTTACCATGCATACGTCTACACTTAGTGCACTTGACTATGGCAAGGTCTTGTTGGAAAGTTTGGGAACCCACAGTCAATGGCCTCTTACCAGCTCTATATCCTCTTCCCCTCATGTTTTTGCCTGGGTTGGGGAAATTTTTTTTCCTCTTCCATAAGTTTCGCCTTAGCTTCTCGTCCTCTACTACCCTTAAACTCTTCTCCAAAAGTCTATATTTATTTATCAAGGGAACCAACTCCCTTATTTCTAAAGCTATCACCGCATTCCTGATTTATGGATTCAGTCCTTCTATAAACTTTAAGTCTTCCATGCTTTATTAGAGTTAAACCTCAAGTAAGAAGAGAACTTAGACAACTCCTCGAACATAGCAATGAATTGGTCTATCGACATGTTGCCCTATCTGAGTTGGAGAAATTCAGTCTCCTTCTTGGCCCGCATAGTACTTGGAAAGTACTTCTCTAGAAAAAAAATCCTTAAACACTTGTCACATGATCTGCCTTCTCTAATGAGTTAGTAGCTCTCTGTCCCCTCGCCACCAATACTCAGCTTCATCCTTCAGTATAAATGCATAAAAGATAACTTGCTGCTCATTAGTGCAACTCATCGCCTCGAAGATCTTCTCCAATTCCTTTATCCACCTTTAAACTACCGTTGGGTCATAGCCACCTTGGAAAGAAGGTGGTTTGGTTTTTAGGAACTCAAATAGGCCATTATCATTTTCAGCCACCCGATTGTTTGCACTATTTTCTCCATTCAAGTTGTTACTATTATGAAGATATTGTAGAATTTGATTGGTGACTGTGACTTGGTCTTGAATTGCTATTGCCGAGTTGTGCAGGGTTTCTTCCACATTATTTGTAGGGTTCCTCCTTGGAGGTGCCATATCCTACTGTGGCAAAAAATAGAGTTACGGTGCTATTGAGGTGATCAAGCCCAATAGTTAGTTCAAAAATATTTATAGCAGTTATAACATCACCTCAGCATGTAGATAGGAAACACTAGTAATTTTTTACCTATATGAAATCACTGATCCCCTACACAACAAACCTACAAACATACTCAAGAGACTATAAGATCGATTTAGATAACCATCCATCCACTGGCCATTTAGGATCAACCTACTCTGATACCAATTATGTAACAACTCCATTTTTTTAAAATATATATATTTGTAGAGTCCCATAAAGTCATTACTTCTTTACTTCTAATTACTTAACTCATAATAACATTCAATTAATTTAACTAAGCATAATCAAGATTTAAGGTCTACCATTAACACTAATACTATTCTAAGTTCACAAAAATATCTATATCTTATTCATCAATGTTAACCAATTTTGGAGATACGGGTGTAGGTGGTTGTACCTTCACCGGGATCTTAATCAACTTGACCACAAACACCTTATTAATTTTTGAGATCTGCCAAACATAGAGTAACTCAATCCAATGTGCTCTAAAAGGCAGAGCCATAGAAAAATATGCATAACTAGTTTTCTAAACATGATATGTAAATATAGTGAGAATTAAATCCCAGTAGATTCAACAATAAATCATGATCATCACTAATATTACTTGTCACGTCATGTTCATTAGTATAAGCTACAGTAAATATCTTAGATCACATCAATGCACTTTATCTATGCACATGAAAATCTTGCAGTAATGACATGAATAACTATTTTTAGAATATCATATGATGGCTATCAACTTATTTTCATATCAAGCTACCCCGGTCAAGGTGAATATTTTCTACTCTGTGGTACGGGCTTTTCTCGTTTCGTCCGATATGGCATACTTTCTCTTTCTTTTCTCATTACCATAATCATAGCCGTTAGTAGGGTGTCCCCTACTGGTGCACCACACGGACCACCATGTGATTGTGCTCGTTTCTTTTCTTTTCACATTAATAGCCAAAAATATGATTTCAATAATAAGTATGTTCATTATGCTCACATGTCATAATTTATTATCAAAATATAATCATTACCAAAAATCATTAGTAATCATGCCATGAACATAATCGTTTTCAAATATCACTTTATAAAATATTTCTGTCAAAATTTCACACTTAAGATGGTAAGGAGTTCATGCAATGGCAATTGTTAGGGCATACACTAGTCATTTTTATTTACATTTATAAGATTCTTCTTGCTTCTTAAATATTATTTTCATCTCTCACTAATCAGAGCATAACTCCCTCATTTTAACTCCAATTAAGGTGATCTTAGTGTCTATTTAAAAGTAAGACAAACCTCTAGAACTCTTAAGTGGAACATTTTAGTGCAATAATATGGAATCATGGAGTTATTACTCCATCAAATTCTATGTTATTTCTTCTCGGGTAGGTTCTGACCTCTACTTACTAATATGATCATATCTCCCTCCTACAAACTCTATTTTGAGCAATTCCAGTGGGTAAAATTTTGTGAGTCATATATCTATATTTTTCATTTTAACCATTTCTTTTAATTCCCTTCAAATTCTTCCCAAAAATTCAAACACAAAAGCTTACCTAACAGATTCTTCCCTAGTTAACTAGTTTTTGATGACTGCTTACTAATCTGACTATATCTTCCTAATATGGATTCCAAATGAAATGATTCCAGTGGATAAAAATTTGTGAGACATATATATATATATATATATATATATATATATATATATATATATATATATATATATATATATATATATATATATATTTCATGTTAACTATTTCTTTTAGTTCCCTATAGATTTTTTCCATAAATTTAAACACAGTAGTTTACCAAATAGATTCTTCCCTGGTTACCCTAAAATGATAGAAAATATGGTAATACCCCTTCTAATTTTCTTTAAAAAACATTAATCTCTTTCCTTCCCTTTAAATTTAGAATTGTATATTATTGAATGGAAATAAATAGAGGGATGTTACAATTCTGCCCCTAAAAAGAATTTTATCCTCAAAATTTAGGGTTTACCTATTTTCAAAGAGTTGTGGATACTTTTGTCTCATGTTGTCTTCCTTCTCCCAAGTAGGCTCTTCTTCATTTAAACCCTTCCAGGCTATTTTCCCCAAAGAAATGGTTTTATTCCATAGTTATTTTACATCTCTATCTAGCACTGTAATTGGTTTTGGCTGGTAAGTCAAATTCTTATCCACAATTCTTAACTCTTCTTGTAACAAGTGTGCTAGATCTGGCACGTATTTAAGAAGTTGCAAAACGTGAAACACATTATGAAGGTTTGATAGAAGTGGAGGAAGTGCAATTTGATAGATGGATGGTCCCACTCTTCTGAGAATTTTATAAGGACCTAAATATCATGGACTTAACTTCTTAACTTGTATTGCCCTCCTAATGCTTGTGGTAAGAGAGATTTTTAGGAACACATGCTCCCCTTCTTGAAACTGCAATGAATTACTTTGTTTATCAAAATAGTTATTTTTTTGACTTTGGGCCATTCAGTTCTTTTCTAAGACCATTTGTATCTGCTCAGTGGTGTGTTGCACTAATTCTGAACCCAATAAAAATTTTCCCCAGCTTTATACCAACACAAAGGGGATTTGTATTTTTGGCCATACAAAGCTTTATAAGGTTCTATCACAATGTTGGAGTGATAACTATTATTATATGCAAATTCTGCTAGTGGTAAATATTTGTCCCAGCCTTTTCCTTGTTCTAGAGTACAATCTCTAAGTATATCTTTGAATCTTTGTATGGTTCTTTCAGTTTGGCCATCAGTTTGAGGATGGTATGCTGTACTAAAATGCAGTCTGGTGCCAAAAGCTTCTTGTAAAGCAATATAAAACCTATAAATAAATCTAGGATCTCTATATGAATAATGCTGTTAGGGACTCCATGTAACCAAACAATTTCATTTACATACAATTGAGCTAGCTTCTCAAGTGAAGAACTTATCTTAATGGGAAGGAAATGTGCAGATTTCGTCAATATGTCCATTATTACCCATAGTGTCATAATCGATTTTGGTCTTGGATAACCCTACAATAAAGTCCATGGAAATACTATCCCACTTCCATTTAAGTATTTATAAGGGTTATAGCATTCCATAGGGTTTTTTATGCTCTATTTTCATTGTCTGACAAGTCAAACACTTGGTGACAAACTCTGCAATATCTCTCTTCATTCTCAACCACCAGTACATCTTTTTCAAATCTTGATACATCTTAGTAGATCCTAGATGGATAATATACTTTCTCTGATTAGCTTCTTCTAAAATCTTAGTCTTCAAAGTCCTTCTTGTGGTATAGATTTTTGCCCCTGATACTTGAGAATTCCATCCTCGGATATTGCAAAGTTAGGCTGCCCCTTTCGGTCTTGTAGGAATTTATCCTACAATTATGTTTCCTTGATCTGTGTTTTCAAGTCACATTTAACTTGCAGTTCACTAATAATTAAACCTCCAAGGATAACTATTACTAATAAACTCAAATTTCTAAAATCATCTATTAACTTCATCTCCTTTATTATCATTTGGCTAAGGAGTAATGAATTTTGGCTTAGTACATCGGCTACTACATTTGCTTTCCCAGAGTGATACTTCAATTCAAATTTATAATCATTGATGAATTTCATCCATCTCTTTTGTCTCATATCTAGCTCTTTTTTATCAAAGAGATATTTTAAACTCTTATAATTACTATATATCTCGAACACAGCTACATACAAGTAGTTCCTCCAAATTTTGAAAGCAAAGACTATTGTAGCCAGTTTTAGGTCATGTGTTAGGTAATTCTCTTCATATAGTCTTAAATACCGAGAAGCATAAACAACTAATCTACATTATTGCATCAAAACATAACCTAAACATTTCTCAAAAGCATTAGTATGAACTTCAAAATGTCCAGAGGGATCAGGGATGGCTAAGATAGGAGGGAAAGTTAATATAACTTAAGCTCTTAAAAGCTATCTTCACATTCCTGAGTCTATTTAAAAATACTTCCCCTTCTGGTTATTTGAGAGAACCCTTGTATGAATCTTCTGTAATATCCAACTAATCCCAAGAAACTTCTGGTTTCAATAATGATCTTAGGACTATCCCACTTTAACACTACTTCTATTTTTCTAGGGCCTACAGATACATCGTATTGGGAAATAACATGGTCCAAGAACTTTACCTCTTTCAGCTAAAATTCACATTTTTTCTAGCTTGGTAAAGAGTTTTTTCTCCTTTAAGACTTTGAGTACTAGTTGGAGATGTTGACTATGCTCCTCTTTAGTCTTAGAATATACCAGAATATCATCTATAAAGACCACTACGAACTGGTCCAAATAAGGTCTAAAAATACGGTTCATATAATCCATAAAAACTATTGGTGCATTCGTGACCCCAAAAGGCATTACCAAGATTCGTAGTGTTTGTATCTAGTCCTGAAAGCTATCTTCAGAATATCTTCTTCTTTAACTCTGATATGATGATACTTTGATCTCAAATCTAATTTTGAGAAAAGAGTGGCCCTTTTTAACTTATCCAATAAGTCATCTATTCTGGGCAATAGATACTTATTCTTAATAGTCACCTTATTGAGTTGTCTATAATCAATATACAATATCAAACTACCATATTTCTTTTTCACAAACAATACAGTTGCTCACCAAGGTGGCACATTATGTCAGATAAAATTCTTCTCCAATAATTCTTCAATATGCTTCTTAAGCTCTTTTAACTCCACTGGAGACATTCTATATGGTGTAATAGAAATAGGCCTCACCTTTAGTGCCAGATCAATGAAAAATTCTATCTCTATCTTAGGTGGTAGTTATGAGATTTTTGAGGAAAAGACCTTTGAAAATTCATAGACTATTGGAATTTCACACAATTATTGGCTTGTCTCTGGGTTGATAGCCTATAAGTGAATGCAGCCCAAATCTATACTCCTTGACTCCTTACAGTATTTATAAGTACTAACAATGTTGCTCTTTTGTTCTTCTAGAGAGTCAGGAAGAAACTTAAGAGTTTTATTGCAACATTTTAAAAGTACTCGGTTTTGGCTCAACCAGTCCATGCCCAGAATGACATCTATACCATCTAAGGGTAAACAAATCAAATTCACTACAAATGAAATTTCCCATACCACAATGGAGCAATTCAAACACATCGAGGAGGTAATTATTTTTTCTCCCGTAGGTGTCATCACAACTAGTTCATATGGTAGATTAAAGACAGGATATTGTAACTTTTCCACACATTCTATTGCTATAAAAGAATGGCTAGCGCTAGAATCAGAAAGTATAATTAAAGGCAAATCATTGACATAACAAGTACCATGAATTAAGTTGGAGTTTTTTAGCTTTAGAACTACTTAGAATAAAGACCCTCCTTGTTGTCTATTAAGTCAGTTCAAGCCCTTTTTCATTTCCTAATGGTCATCGTCGTGCTAGGTGCCTCTTCTACCCAAAACAAAAACAAGTAGCTTGAGTAGAATAACATGGTTTGTCTCTATGGGGTCGCCCACATCTTACACACTTATCGTTGTAGGTTTTTGTGGAAAGGGTATGGGTCCCAAAGCTAAAGGCTATTTACCCCCCACATTATTCTTTCCTCTGATACCTCTGCCATAATTGGAAATCTCCCTTTTCCTATTCCATAAAGCCTATCTCTCCCTCTCTTCCCCTATTGTCTTCAAACTTTTCTCTAGTAGTCTACATTTGTTGATTAAATAAGCAAACACTCATATTTTCAAAGTAACCACATCACTTTTGATTTCTAAATTTAGTCCAGTCTCAAATCTTACCTCTTTTCATGCTTCATTTGGATTATATCACAGATAAGTGAAAAATTTGGACAATATTTTAAATTTAGTAGCGTATTGATCAATGCTCTGGTTACCTTGTCTAAGTTAAAGAAATTCAACTTCCTTTTCAGCTCTCACGCTGTTAGGAAAATACTTATCTAAAAATGTGTCTTGAAACACGAATCAAGTAATTGGTCTACCCTAGTGGATTAGCAGGTCCTTGGCTCCCTTCCACCAATTTTCTGCTCCTTCCTTGAGAATATACACCGCGAAGGTGATCTTCTATTCATCAGGGTAGTTTAAGACCTTGAATATCTTTTCTAGCTCTACTAACCACCTCTTAGTTGCATTAGGGTCATATCCACCCATAAATGAAGGAAGTTGAATCCTTATGAATTCTGCCCATCTGTTCTCATTTCCAACATTCCTTTGGTTGCCTCCCACCTCACGATGATTATTGTTATCTTGCATGTGCTACAAAATTTGATTTGTGGCAACCACTTAGTCTCAGATAACTATGGCTAAATCATGTAGGGTAGCTTTCGCATGCTTGTTAAATTTCTCCTTGGTGGTGCCATCATCTACTGCATCAATAAAAATAATAATAAGGCATTATTAAGGTGATCAAGCTCAATGGTGAATTAAAACTTTATAGTAGTCATCACACCATTGAGCATACAGATATGAAACACTAGTAATTTCCTAGTAAGTATTACAAGCGACCCCACATAATAAAATGAAAAGCTTATTCAAGCCTAACATAAGTCAATGTAGGTGACCACCTAACCTATGGTAGCCTAGGACCGACCTGCTCTGGTACCAACTATGTAAGAGCCCTTTTTTTGCACTCTTAGATTTTGTGTAGAATATATATTTTATTTAAAACATCCAACAACACACATAAGTAAAACAACACATATCTCATTATCATTATGTCAAAAAGGTTACATCAGTGATTAGTGTTTATACAAGAGTAATATTGGGTACTACTTATGGCATTAAAACAAAGAAGTACTAGGGGATACTCCCTCAAAAAAGGTACAGTGAGCTAGACACTACATAATTTACATTCTGCCACTTTGACATATTATAAATTAAGCATGTCTTTAAAAAATTTTAAGTTAATTTTTATCTAATTTAAGTAGGAAATAAATAGTAATTAATTGAGTTTTGTGTTTTATGTTTTAGGAATAATAAAGAAGAAAAGAACATGAAAATAAAGTGGAAATATGGAAAAAAAAGCTAATTTTCAACTCCTTGGTACTAATTAAGGCATATCTCTCTTATTAGACCTTTGATTGAGGTGATTCTAGCAGCTATGGAAACAAGAGAAATAGAGATACAACTTTCATGTTCAGTACTTTAGCAAATTTTGGATATTTCTAAGCATCGTGGCGCTCCTCCCTAGAGAATCAAAAGACCGAGCGCCACAACACCCGACCTAGCACGCCACTACCCCCCATGCCAAGAAGTCAAAAGCATTGTGATAGGGTAATTTTGTAGCGTCACAGTGCTTGCCGCCGCACTAGAATGTTGAAGTCGTGATTTGTAGGTCTTTTTAACTCCAATTAAGGTCGTTGGGCCATGATTTGACCTAGAAACAATTATACTTCAATAGGAAAGGCCAATCTATAAAAAAAGGAAGAAAGCAAGCATCAAGGAGGATGAAGGCTCTTAATTACCTTCTTTAATTCTTCTCTAGATTTTCCTATGGCCCTACATAACTATTTTACTTTTAATTAGTAGAGGAAGATTGAAACCTCAAGGGATCTTTATGCATTGTGAGATTTAGATTTGATTTTATTAGTTTAATCTTAATTGGGTATTGATTATTCATATGCTCTTCTTTTCTCAATGATTATCCATATGATTGCTAGGAGGCCTACTAGTATATTATCTGTCTTAATCTACTACTGAATTATGTTTCGAACAAAGTTTTCATTATTCTATTCATGAGGCAAATTGGCTTAAAGATTTTGGATTCCAAATCATTGAACCTATAATGAATAATTGACTGAATTAGATATAGTCAATGTGTCTATATTTGTTTAGCTCTATCAATTTCTCTAGTTCTTCATGCAATTAATAGGTTATACTTTATAGATATGCTAAAGGATATCATATTAATTAGGGTTTAATTAAGGCGATTGTCATCAATTACTAGACTTAAGGAGGAACAGGGTTAGAATCCTAATGATAGATATTCAAATTAAGATTAATTATGTTGTCAATGATAAATGTAATCCCTTCATGGTGCATATCAACTGAAACCAATGTCTCTCTTATTAATTACTCTTAATATTGTTTATTGTGTTTTATTTGAAATTATCAATTCCCCTATTTTCTCAATCACAAAAGGTAATTCTAGTCTTTGTGCGATCGACCCTTACTCTTACGACTACAGTTAGTTTAGAGGTAAGGTATCAATTTGGGTGTACTTATAACAGTACGCACCATACTCCTAATCCTGATCCAGCACTTCATCCCTATGGTGCATAGGGTGGAGGGGGTGGTGCTGTTGTAGGAATCTCTACTACATTCATTACTATAATATCTTGTAGTATAGTGAATTGACCTAGGTAGGGTATCTTCACTACATGCACATCCAATATCATGGACAGGAGAACTGCTAGCATATTATCCTCTGTTATCTAAACATAATGCCAAAATTAATGCAAACAAAGTCTCAATAAGTTCACCATTAATCATATCATATAATGAATAGAAATCATGGAGTTATGTCTAGTTTTATAACTACAGAAAATATCATTCTTTAATGACAAGGCATAATGATCACATATAGCGTGAATAACTATATTATGCATACGTCATAAATAAACATAATTAAAATATAATTAACATTATGAATAATTGTTGTTTATCCATCATTCGTCTGTGTTCCAGTAACAGGGTAATATGAGTCATTCACCCTTCTACTACTCATATACCACTGCCAATCGATCAGAGTGGCCATACTCCCCCTCGGCTCACTCAAGGCTAATTGGGCCTCCTCTATTGGGTACCATCTCAAGCCATACAACCCTGTTAGGTCACCTTGTTATTGCAAGAGTCATCCTAAAGATTTCATCTGATTTTATCTCATCAATATGTTAAGCATGCATCTCATCAATGTATTAAGCATATATCTCATCAACACATTAAGCATGTATCTCATATATCATCATTACCAGTATCATGTTTACCATCTTCATCTCAATGAGAATTTTACATCAACCATTGTCTTCAGTACATCATTCAACAAAAATGTATTAATACACAATGCATGATCTAGTTTCACATGAGAAGGATGATGAAGCTAACACTACAATTCATCAATTATGAAGCATACATCTGTATTTTGGTTCCCCTTATTATCATCTATCTGGTGGGTTCATTTAATGCCATTTAAAGCTAAAACAGGGCAAGACTAGCTCAAGAAATGGCTTAGTCGTGTCCCAAAACACCATCATGCTTGGTTTTCCAACACAGTGCATGGCTTAACCGTGTTCTACAGCACAACTGGGTTTAGTGCTACCTGCCGTTAGCATGACCTGGTCGTGTCTTGGGACACTGCCATGCTCGGTGAACGCCCACTTTTCCCTTGATTTTCTTACTTCTATATCACTCCACAAACACCAAGATAGCCACCCATGAAGATATACATAGTTATTTAAGCATTTAATCAGATATATACCAATACAAAAAAGAGGTTATTTAACTTTAAAACCCCATCAAAAGTTTCTTCCAAACCTAATCCATTATACAAAACCCTATCCATATGGTTAAACCTTAAAACCATATCCCAAAACTCCATCCAATAATTTCAAGAACCACCCACATATACAGATATACATACATACATCATCAATCAATTCTTGAGAACTAAGATTTCAAGAGGAATTAATGTTAACTCTACACAAAATATCTACTTCTCTTTCCTACTATCCAAAATCCTCTTGGTGCTCCTTTTCTTGATCAACTTCTACCTCTTCTTTCTCTCAAGTTTATGCATCAATCATCATAGATAAAAGTTTAAGAGACTTAAGGAGATGAAGAGAGTATATTTAGGAGTCTAAAAGCATAAGAAATTACCTTGGTTCCTTCTTTAGCCTTTCCTCTCTCTTTCTTCTTCTCTCTCCTTCTCTTGTTGGTCACTAGTTTTCTGCTCCCTATCCCTTGGTTGACTCCCTCTTACGTGACCCAATAATAATAATAAAATATTAAACCTTTTAGAAGCCTACTTCCTTCCTCCAACTATATCCCTCAACTAGAACTTATTTACAAGTGTGCCATTCCATTACATTCCAACTATTCCTCAACTAGGGCCATGTTTGGCTTTCCAAAAAATTTCTAAATCCATTAATCTTCTCTTAAGGGAACCCTTAGTGGACTTAAGAAGCACATTCACCATATATCTCTAGTCCATTTCCTAAGATCTAATCTTACCTCTAAGAGGTTAGAAAATATAGTTTTACCCCTTCTAGTTTTCTTTTGAAAAAAGATTATTCTCTTTCCTACCCTTCAAACTTCAAATTGTATATTATTGAATGAAAATAAATAGAAGGATGTTAGAAAAAGATTGAAGGAGAGGGAAAAATATGCAGCATGAGGGAAAGCCAGAAGAGGGAAATAGTAGAAAATCGTCAATGAAAGAGGTGCAGAGCATGGGGGAAGGTTTATTATACTAATACTTTCAATGGCGACCTACCTGGGTCACCAATAAAAGTGTTTTCTAGGTAAATTTCTAAATATCTTCACCTTTCAGTTATGGCCCACTTGGGTCACCACTAAAACTGTTTTTATGTGTTGAATTTATTCTTATTTTAGTGGCAACCAAATAAAGTTGTACGAAAAGGCAACCTTTCAATGGCAATTGTCAGAGGTCACCACTATGTGTTGTTTTCAGTGGTGACTACTCGAGGTTGCCACTAAAATGTACCTTTTAGTGGAAACTTTAAGGGTTACCACAGACAGGTCGGCACTAAAATTGTAATTTCTTGTAGGAACCCTTGACATATGCCTAGAAGTTACAACTCCTAAATCCTAGAAGTTACAACTCATGAGATAACCATATAGAAGTATGTGATAAACCCTAAATCCTAATATCAAATCCTTATCTTATTGTAACTTGTAACAACTCCATTTTTTTAAATATATATTTGTAATGTCCCATGAAGTCATTACTTCTTTATTTCTAATTACTTAACTCATAATAACGTTTAATTAACTTAACCAAGCATAATCAAGGTTTAAGGTCTACCATTAACACTGATACAATTCAAAGTTCACATACACATCATTAATTAAAACGTCCGTACAAAAATCAAACACATAAATATCTACAACTTATTCATCCATGCTGACCAATTCTAGAGATATGAGTGTGGGTGGTTACACGTTCACTAGGATCTTAGCCAACTCGACCACAAACACCTTATTAATTTATGGGATCTGCCCAACATAGAGTAACTCGATCCAACGTGCACTAAAAGCCAGAGTCATAGAAAAAATTGCATAACTAGTTTTTTGAACATGATGTGGAAATATAGTGAGAATTTAATCCCATTAGGATCAACAATAAATCGTAATCATCATCAATATTGCTCGTCACGTCATGTTCATTTGTATAAGCTACATCAAATATCTTAGGTCACATGAATGCACTTTATCTATGCACATGAAAATGAGACAGTAATCACATGTATGACATGAATAACTATTCTCAGAATATCATATGATGGGTATTAACTTATTTTCATATCAAGCTACCTCGGTCTGGTTGAGTACTTTCTACTCTATGGTACAGGCTTTTTTCGCTCTATTTGACATAGCACACTTTCTATTTCTTTTCTCAATACCATAATCATAGCTGTGAGTATAGCGTCCCCTACTGCTCTACCACATGGATTTCCGTGCTAGTCTCTTTTCTTTTCTTTTCTTTTCACATTAATGGCCAAAAATATGATTTCAATAACTAGTATGTTCATTATACTCACATGCCATAATTTATCATCAAAGTATGATCATTACCAAAAATCATTTGTAATATGCAATCATACCATGAACATAATCATTTTCAAATATCACTTTATAAAATATTTCCACATCAAGATTACACACTTAAAATGGTAAGGAGTTAATTTAATGGCAATGGCAAGGGCATACACTAGTCATTTATTATTTTCATTTATAAGATTCTTCTTGTTTCTTAAATATTATTTTCATCTCTCACTAATCAAAGCATAACATCCTCATTTTAACTCTGATTGAGGTGATCTTATTGTCCATTTAAAGCTAAGACAATCTTTTAAAACTATTATGTTGAACATTTTAGTGAAATCGTAAGGAATCTTGGTGTTATTTCTCCCTCAACTTCAATGTTATTTCTTCTCAGGTAGGTTCTGACCTCTACTTATTAATCTAACTCTATCTCCCTCCTATAAATTCTAAATTGAGTCATTGCAATGGCTAAAAATTCATGAGTCAAATATTTATCTTTTTCATGCTAACTATTCCTTTTAATTCCGTACAATTTTTTCCTAAAAATTCAAACATAGAAGCTTACCTAACAAAATTTTCCCTGGTTAACTTGTTTCTGACTACTGTTTACTAATCTGACCATATCTCCCTAATTTGGATTATATATATATATATATATATATATATATATATATATATTATGTTAACGTTTTCTTTTAATTCCTAATCGATTCTTTCCAAAATTTCAAAAAAAGACTTTCTTGGTTACTCTGAAATCCAGTTTTCTAACTAAAACTCTTCTTAAGGTTCTAGTTCATCCTTTTATTAAATCATCTTCCATTTTCCTCCTAACTTCCTTCTAACCATAGGATTCCACATTCCAACATTTCAATTAGTTTCCTTAAACTTAATTTAACATATTCTATCATCCTCTTCTCAAGGAAACAGAAAATCAAATCATGTATTGTTAAGCGTGTTCTCAATAGAAATTTCTCATGGTCTTCTTCTAGTTGTTTAACCATATCCCATCAATTTTTCACGACAGTTAAATATACATAACTGCACCACAAAACCTTAACATTTTTCCAACCATAGCCATACCTATGCAGAACCTTCGTCACCAACCTAGGTATTTAAACATACATCACATGCAAGATCAACATGTAACATGATATAGCAACATATATGGAAAATAATCAAAGTAGAATATATTGTAAATTTCATCAAAGTTCTAGGATCAAAAACCCATATAAATGTTACAAATTTTAAGGCTTTTCTTCAAAAAGAGATATTGTTAAACCTACCTAAAGATCTCCCTAGCTCACTTAATGAATTATTTTTCTTGTTTCCTCTTGAAGCAAGTGGCAAGATTCCTTTCTTCCCTTAGCTTTTCCAGTAGCTTAAATAAGAGAATGATGGTGAGTTTTGAACCCCAAGGATGAAGAGAAAAGATGGATTCAAGTGGAGATTAAGCTAACTTATCTTGAGTACTTAGTCCTATAGACTTCTCCTTCTTCTTACTTTTTCTCTTCTCCTCTCTTTCTCTCATTTCCTCAATTTACCTTGCTTCTATTTTGCACTCTCCCTCACTTCGATGAAATTCTAATGTTATAAGTGTAATAACCGTAAAATTTAACAAAAAATCCAATTAATGAAAATTTGGAATAAAAGAGAGAATTTCGAAAATGGGGATAAGAACCGTAGAAAATATGTATATTTCCTACATGGGTTAAATAATTATTTAAAAAATATGAGAATTTATGTTTGGGGCATAATTTTTATTTTAAAATGATAGCGTTTTGCTATATACAAATATATTTTTATTTGTTTAAAAATGATTATGTTTTGCTAAATTTGATGAATAGTAAAAGTGAATAGTGATGAATAATAACCTTCAATTTTCTCTCTACATTTGGACTGCCTAATGGCTTACGATCTCCAAACAGAGGGTACCACTGGATTCAGAATGGAGAATACTACGGTTTTGACCGATCAATTTTTCAAATCAGCTGTTGAATCTTCGTAGATCTGAAGTAGAACATATCAGAAAAAGGTAAACTCTGAAACTCTTACTTAAAGACCTCTAATTGAAAATCTGACACCGTAGATCGATTCCAGAGCTAGATAAACCTTAGGATATGAATATTTTCGGCCATTTGACAGCTTTTTGTTCGTCGTGAATAGTGATTTCCAGAACGTGAATAGTTTTTTCCAGTGGTGAATAGTGATTTCGACCGGCGTGAATATTATTTGTAGTCGTGAACAGTGACAAAGCTCCCGGAGTCATTTTCTAGGTTTTTGGACCCTTCAAATACATTTTTGAGGTCTCTTTGATCAAATTGAGAGTGGAAAAGTGAATTTTAGGGCTATCCAATCTGGAGCTCTTACCTTGTGAGTAGATGATTCTTTCTATGACTTGCCTTTACTCTTCTTGAACTTTAAATTGATAAATGAGTATGGTTACAAGTTATTTATACTTTTATATGTTCTTGAAATGGTTTAGAATATCTAAAACGGTTGCAATATGATATCTAGTTCAAGAAGAGTATGACTTTTGAAATGAATTTTGAAATACATTGAACATGTGATTTTTACATGAATTTTTCATTATATTGCAAATGAAATATGTTATGCACATGATATTGATTTATACTAAGATATGTTTGCCTCAGATATGGGCATGTATACGTGATTCCCCTAATTGGGAAGTTTTGACAGAGGAATATATTGAGAATGAAAATGTTGTTTTATAATAGTACCTCTGTTTGATTAATATGGAATATATGAGATTATGGTTTTATGGAGAAATTCTATTAGAAACACTGTCTGCTAACAGCAGGTGATGTTAGCCTTGGTACACCTTGATTGCCTCAGCTAACAGGGGGTGGTGCTAGCCTTGTATGAGGGCCAACACATGAGAGATGATATGTGAAGGAGAGCAGAATGCCTCCAATATGGGCGAGATGCCAGTTATGTGAGATATGATTTGCCTTCCCTTGCTGTGTGTAACAACCTTTTTTTATTATTATTTATTATACAATATAGAGTTCACATACACGTCATTTGCCATGTGACCGTGCTCATTTCTTTTCTTTTCACAATGGTAGCCAAAAATATGTTTTCAATAACAAGTATATTCATCAAAATATAACTATTACCATAAATCATTGGTAATCATGCCATGAACATAACCATTTCAAATATCACTTTATAAAATATTTCCATGTCAAAATTTCACACTTAAGATGGTAAGAAGTTCATACAATGGAAATGGCTATGTCATATACTAGTCATTTATTATTTTCATTTATAAGTTTCTTTTTTTTTTCTAAGTATTAATTTTATTTCTTTATTTTCTTGATGCAGGTTTTCATCCTATCTAACCTTCTCTTACTAATAAGAGCATAACTCCCTGAATTTAACTCCGAATTAGGTGATCTAGATATCCATTTAAAGCCAAAACAATTATCTAAAACTCATATGTTGAACAGTTGAACAAAATATTAAGAACTAATGGTGATACTACTCCCTCAAAGAACATGTTATTTCTTCTCGGGTAGGTTTTGACCTCTACCTACTAATCTATCCATATCTCCCTCATAATAATTCCAAATTAAGTGATTCTAGTGGCTAAACATCCGTGACACATATGACTATAATTCGTATGTTAACCATTTATTTTAATTTCCTACAGAATGTTCCCAGAAATTAAAATATAGAATCTATCCTAACATATTCTTCCCTGATTAACCATTTTCTGACCATTGCTTACTAATCGGACCATATCTACCTCATATGGACTCCAAATTGAGTGATTCTAGTTGCTAAAAATCCATGAGACATACATATACATTTTTCATGTTAACCATTTGTTTTAATTCCTTACCGATTCTTTCCAAAATTTTAAAAGCAGAAGCATAAAAGTTTGCCACCCATAGCCATACCTATGCAGAACTATCTACACCAACCTAAGTATTCAAACATACATAATATGTAACATGATATAGCAACATCCATGACCAATCATTAAAGTTCTAAGATCAAAATATAATATAAATATTACAAGTTTCAAAAATTTTCTTCAAAAAGAAATATTGTTAAACTTACCTGGAGCACTTAGTCCTCTAGACTTCTCCTTCCTCTTTCTTCCTTTCTTCCTCTCCTTTCCTCACTCTACCTTGCTTCTATTTTTCCTCTCCCTCACTTGGAAGAAAATTCTAATGTTGTAAGGGTGGGTTTTGCTTAAATAGACCAACAAATAATTCACCTTTCATGATCATGGGTCTACCTTATCACAATTAGGATATACTTGGTTGAAATTTTGGAAAACAAACAACTTATGTTCTTGTCTTCCTCTTCCTTAGTCAAGATCTGCATAGCAAAAGGAGATTTTTATTTTGAAAATTATGATAATATGTTTCGAAGATAAGGGACAAGGTCCCTTTGATTTAGGGATTTATTTCCTTTTTCTTTTGTTTTAATCAAGTATGATAGGTTTGCCTTTTTAGTTGGCAAATTTTCAACCGTTGAATCTTCCTTGCTTAGCTAAAATTATTTGTGTAGGATAAAGGTGTTTTGTCATAATGTTATGTATTATTACCCACTTGCTAAAATTATGAGTGTAGGATATAGATGTTTTGTCCTAATGCCATGTATTATCGTACCACTTGCTAAAATTATGAATGTAGGATATCACACCACTTGCTAAATTTTTTTTTTAATGCCATGTCACCTAATCTTGATTACACCACTATTCCATCACTTTATTTGTTATTTTTTTATTTTTCCTCTTGTGTTTGGACTCATTCTTGCCCATTTTCTTTACTTTGGTTAAAATTCTACCTTTCATAATGGGCTTGGTCACATTTTCATGATTTTTGGGCTACCGGTCCAATTCCTATATCCTAGTCCAAGTTTATGTTTTATTTATTCATTATGCTATCCTATTGGCTTGCTAAAAATTCATGTGAAGTAGAAAAACTCTATATGAAGTATCCATAGTTGAAAGTCCAATTTTTGGTGGAGATACTAAATTTAGTAACTTTTGCTCTTAAGTTAAGAAAAATCACCTTAATCCAATCTTCTTGAAATTTTAAGACCTTTACTTACTTCACAAAAATTTATCTTCCTTGCCTAAGAATTTCACCTTTCTTTTGCATGCTTCTTTCTAATATTTCCTCTTAGTTTTTCTTTCTTTACCTATTCCATTAATATTAGAACATTTCTATGCATACACGTAAGGTGAAGAATTTCTAAGGATTATATTTCCTTAGATATCTAAAAATTGTCTAATAAATTTTATTTCCTTAATTAAATATTTATGTACCTTTATCAATAAAAGAAATGAAATTAGGGATGTTACTTTGAATACTCTTTTACTTTTATTAATACATGAAACAAAATTAGGGATGTTATATTTCTCTCCCCCTAAAAGAAATTTTGTCCTCAAAATTTCAGAAATTATCTAATAAGAACAATTTCGGATATTTCTTCCTCATGACTTCTTCTAGTTCCCAAGTTACTTCTTCCAAAGTCAAACCTTCCCATAACACCTTGAGTAGGAGAATAGTTTTGTTCTGCAATTGCTTTATGTCAGTGTCCAATATAGATGCTGGTATTAGCTGGTATGTCATGTTCTCCTTTATCTGTATTGGTTCATCCTGTATTATATGTGAAGAATCTGAAAGATACTTCCGTAGCTGTAATACATGGAAAACATTGTGTAGGTTAGACAAATTCGGTGGAAGGGCAACTTGATATGCTGACGTCCCCACTTTCTTCAAAATCTGATAAGGTCCCAAAAATTGCGGACTTAGCTTTCTAGTTTTGAGAGACCTACCAACTCCAGTAGTCGGGAAAAGTTTCAGAAATACATCGTCTCCTTCCCCAAACTCTAGAGGTCTATGTCTCTTATGATAGTAACTCTTTTGCCGACTTTGAGTTGTAAGTATTTTGTCTCGTATCATCCTGATTTGTTCAGTGGTCTGTTGAACTAAATCAGGACCCAGCAAGTTCTTTTCTCCTACCTCAAACCAACATAGTGGAGATCAGCACTTCCTACCGTATAAAGCTTCGTAAGGGGCCATCTTAATACTAGAGTGATAACTATTATTATAAGAAAACTCTACTAAAGGTAGGTACTTATCCCATTGATCAGGAGGAGTGGTCAGTCTTGTCTTAAACTCCTGGAAACTAGCTTCACATTGATCAGTCCATTTAAAAGGACTTCCCTTCCTGGTCAATTTAGTCAATGGCAAGGCTATACGAGAGAAGTTTTGCATAAAGCTCCTGTAGTATCCTGCCAAACCCAGGAAACTTCTAACTTCTGTAACCGTCTTTGGTCTCTCCCACGGAATCACTGCTTCCGTCTTGCTAGGATCTACAGCTACCCCTCTATTAGAGATAACATGTCTGAGAAACTTCACCTCTGACAGCCAAAATTCACACTTCTCTAATTTGGCATATAACTTTTTCTCTTTCAGCACTTGCAGCACGATTCGGAGATGTTGTTCATGTTCTTTCTCACTCTTAGAATATATCAAGATATCATCAATGAATACTACAACAAATTGATCTAGGTAGGGTCGAAAAATGTGATTCATGTAATCCATGAAAATTGCAGGTGAATTCGTCAACCCAAAGGGCATTACGGGAAACTCATAGTGCCCATACCTAGTCCTGAAGGAAGTTTTTGGTACGTCCTCCTCCTTGATCCTAATTTGATGATATCCTGACCTCAAGTCAATTTTAGAAAAAATGGAAGCTCCCTTCAGTTGATCCAATAAGTCATCTATCCTAGAGAGAGGGTACTTGTTTTTTATAGTCACCTTATTCAGCTGTCTGTAATCTATGCATAGTCATAGTGATCCATCTTTCTTTTTCACAGATAGAACTGGAGCACTCCAAATAAAAGTACTAGGGCATTTAAATCCCTTGTCTAACAAGTCTTATAACTATTTTTTTAAAATTCAATCGATATCATTCCATATAGGGATATAGATACTAGTTGGGTTCTAAGGAGTAAATCAATATCAAATTCTCAAATTGTCGTGGCAAGGTTGTGCAGGGTTTCCTCTGCATTGTTTGCTAGATTCCTCCTTGGTGGTGCCATTTTCTACTGTGGCAAAAATAAAGTTATGCTGCTATTGAGGTGATCAAGCCCAATAGTTAGTTTTAAAAAAAATATCTAACAGCAGTCATAACACCACCTCGGCATATAGATAGGAAACACTAGTAATTTCTTACCTATATGAAATCACCGATCCCCTACACAGTACTACCACAACATACTCAAGATACTATAAGATCAATTCAGATAACCATCCACCCACTGGCCATCTAGGATCGACCTGCTCTGATACCAATTATGTAACAACCATTTTTTTATTATTTATTATACAATATAGAGTTCACATACACGTCATTAATCAAAATGTACGTACAACAAAATCAAACACATAAATAACTATATCTTATTTATTTTCGTTGACCAATTCTGGAGATATAGTTGCGGGTGGTTGCAACTTCACCGGGATCTGAACCAACTCGACCACAAACATATTATTTGATTCTGGGATCTGCCCAACATAAAGTAACTTGATCCAACGTACACTAAAAGCCAGAGCCATAGAAAAATCTGCATAACTAATTTTCTGAACATGATATGGAAATATAGTGAGAATTAAATCCCAGTAGGTTCAACAATAAATCATAATCAATATAGCTCATCACATCATGTTCAGCTGTATAAACTACAGTAAATATCTTTAGTCACATGAATGCACTATATCTATGCACATGAGAACAGTACAGTAATGACATGTATGATAGGATTCATTATTTTCAGAATATCATATGATGACTATCAATTTATTCTCATATCCAGTTACCCCGGTTAGGGTGAGTATTATCTACTCTCCGGTACGAGATTTTTTCGCTCCGTCCGACATGGCCCACTTTCTATTTCTTTTCTCACTAACATGATCATAACCGTTGGTAGGGCGTCCCCAACTGGTGCACCACACGGATTGCCATGTGACCGTACTTATTTCTTTTCTTTTGACAATGATAGCCAAAAATATGCATTCAATAACAAGTATATTCAACCAAATATAACTATTAACAAAAATCATTGGTAATCATGCCATGAACATAACCATTTCAAATATCACTTTATAAAATATTTCCATGTCAAAATTTTATACTTAAGATGGTAAGAAGTTCATACAATGGCAATGGCTATGTCATATACTAGTGATTTATTATTTTCATTTATAAGATTCTTCTTTTTTAAATATTAATTTATTTCTTTATTTTCTTGATGCAGGTTTTCATCCTATCTAACCTTCTCTTACTAATCAGAGCATAACTCCCTCAATTTAACTCCAATTTAGGTGATCTTGATATCCATTTAAGGACGAAACAATTATATAAAATGCTTATGTTGAACAGTTGAACAAAATATTAAGAAATAATGGTGATATTACTCCCTCAAAGAAAATGTTATTTCTTCTCGGGTAGGTTTTGACCTCTACCTACTAATCTGTCCATATCTCTCTCATAATAATTCCAAATGAAGAGATTCTAGTGGCTAAAAATCCGTGACAAATATAGCTATAATTCATATGTTATCCATTTATTTTAATTTCCTATAGAATGTTCCTAGAAATTAAAATACATAAGCTATACTAATCGGACCATATCTACCTCATATAGACTCCAAATTGAGTGATTCCAGTGGCTAAAAAACCGTGAGACATACATATACATTTTTCATGTTAACCATTTGTTTTAATTCCTTACCAATTCTTCCCAGAATTTTAAAACAGAAGCATAAAAGTTTGCCACCCATAGCCATACCTATGCAGAACTATCTACACCAACCTAAGTATTCAAACATAGATAATATGTAACATGATATAGCAACATCCATGACCAATCATTAAAGTTCTAAGATCAAAATATAATATAAATATTACAAGTTTCAAAATTTTTCTTCAAAAAGAAATATTGTTGAACTTACCTGGAGCACTTAGTCCTCTAGACTTCTCCTTCCTCTTTCTTCCTTTCTTCCTCTCCTTTCCTCACTCTACCTTGCTTCTATTTTTCCTCTCCCTCACTTGAACAAAAATTCTAATGTTGTAAGGGTGGGTTTTGCTTAAATAGACCAACAAATAATTCACCTTTCATGATCATGGGTCTACCTTATCACAATTAGGATATACTTGGTTGAATTTTTGGAAAACAAACAACTTATGTTCTTGTCTTCCTCTTCCTTAGTCAAGATATGCATAGCAAAAGGAGATTTGTATTTTGAAAATTATGATAATATGTTTCTAAGATAAGGGACAAGGTCCCTTTGATTTAGGGATTTATTTCCTTTTTCTTTTGTCTTAATCAAGTATGATAGGTTTGCCTTTTTAGGTGCCAAATTTCCAACCCTTGAATCTTCCTTGCTTAGCTAAAATTATTTGTGTAGGATAAAGATGTTTTGTCATAATGTTATGTATTATTACCCACTTGCTAAAATTATGAGTGTAGGATATAGATGTTTTGTCCTAATGCCATGTATTATCATACCACTTGCTAAAATTATGAATGTAGGATATCACACCACTTGCTAAATTTTTATCTTAATGCCATGTCACCTAATCTTGATTACACCATTATTCCATCACTTTATTTTTTTCTCTTGGGTTTGGACTCATTCTTGCCCATTTTCTTTAATTTGGTTAAAATTCTACCTTTCATAATGGGCTTGGTCACCTTTTCATAATTTTTGGGCTACCGGTCCAATTCCTATATCCTAGTCCAAGTTTATGTTTTATTTCTTCATTGGGCTATCCTATTGGCTTGGTAAAAATTCATGTGAAGTAGAAAAACTCTATATGAAGTGTCCATAGGTGAAAACCCAATTTATAGGTGGAGATACTAAACGTAGTAACTTTTGCTCTTAAGTTAAGAAAAATTACCCTAATCCAATCTTCTTGAAATTTTAAGACCTTTACTTACTTCACAAAAATTTATCTTCCTTGCCTAAGAATTTCACCTTTCTTTAGCATGCTTCTTTCTAATATTTCCTCTGAGGTTTTCTTTCTTTACCTATTCCATTAATATTAGAACATTTCTATGCATACACGTAAGGTGAAGAATTTCTAAGGATTGTATTTCCTTAGATATCTAAAAATTGTCTAATAAATTTTATTTCCTTAATTAAATATTTATGTACCTTTATCAATAAAAGAAATGAAATTAGGGATGTTACTTTGAATACTCTTGTACTTTTATTAATACATGAAACAAAATTAGGGATGTTAAACTGTGTACTTGGGAAATACCCATATAGAGTCCCTTCACGTGTCCTCTTTTATGGTAGTAGGGCAAACCTCAGCAAGATGCTGAGTTTAGACAAATCCTATACCACTAAAGTATGGAAGGGGTTAAACTCTAATATGGTGGTTCTGATATAGGATCCTGCAAATGTTTTCATAAGAATTATATTGATGCATAACATGAGTTTATTACAATTATTACAACATTACTTATGGATTGAATATGAATATGAATTTGAACAGAGATTATTTGAAATGTGGGTCCCATATGAATGTACCTCTGAATTGTATTTTCAATTTGACAAGTTTTTAAAATAAAGAGTATATTCATATGTTGACCTAAGAGGCCATAAGAGGTGTTATCTGCTCACTGAGTTGTAAAACTCACTACACGTGGTTGATATGTTTTTTATATAAAGACCTAGAGTTTGGTCTTGCAACTTCTTAATCGACTAGGTGTCGTACTTTCCGTGGTGAGCCTAAATTGTTTTTGGGCTCTCAGTGTTTAAATTGTAATATAAATATACTCTAGAGTTGCTCTGAACGTCACAGGTAGGATCTTTGTTTTCGCTGTAAAACTGATAAATGTAGACTTGGCATGTATAATTAGTTATGTTGAAATTTGTAAACGTGTAATACTATCCTGATATTCAATAATATGAAGGTGATTTTAGATAGATAAAATATAAAGTTATCAGAAAGTAGTGTTATTCGCGTTCCTAAAATTAGGGGCGTGACAATAAGAGTGGTTTTTGCTTAAATAAATTATCAAGTGGTCCTCCTCTCATAATCATGGGTCTACCTTATCACAATTAGGATGCACTTGGTAGCTTTTTAGGGAAAGACAAATCATGTTCATTTCTTCCTCTCCCTTAGTCAAGATATGCATAGCAAAAAGAGGATTTGTTATTTGAAAATTATGATAAAATGTTCTCAAGACAAGGGGCAAGGTCCCTTTGATTTATGAATCCATTTTCTTTTTCTTTTGTCTCAATCAAGTATGATAGGTTTGCCTTTCTATATGGAAAATTTTCAGCCCTTAGATCTCCCTTTCTTGGCTGAAATTATTTGTGTAAGATAGGGATATTTTGTCATAATTCCATGTATTATTACCTACTATATCATCACATGGTTTTCTGAAATTATGAGTGTAGGATATAGATGTTTTGTCCTAATGCCATGTGACATAATCTTGATTATTATTACACTACTATTTTATCACATGATTCTTATTTTTTCCTCTTAGATTTAGGCTCATTCTTGCCCATTTCCTTTGCTTTGGCTAAAATTCCTACCTCTCATGGAGGGCTTGGCCATACTTTCATGATTTTTGGGTTATTGGTCCAACCTCTATATCCTAGTCCAAGTCTATGTTATATCTCTTGCTTGGGCTATCCATTTGGCTTACTAAAACCTCATGTGAAGTGGAAAAACTCTATATGAAGTGTCCATAGGTGAAAGCCCAAATGTATGGGTGGAGATATTAAACTTTGGAACTCTAGCTCTTGAATTAGGAAAAATTACTTTAATCCAATCTTCTTGAAATTTTAAGACCTTTACTTACTTCCAAAAATTTATCTTCCTTACCCAAGAATTTCATCCCTCTTTAAGACGTTACTTCTAATTTTTCCTATTAGGTTTTATCTCTTTACCTATTCCCTTAATGTTAGAAATATTTTCTATGCATACACATAAGGTGAAGAATTTCTAAGCTTTATATTTTCTGATATCTAAAAATTGTTTAATAAATTTTATTTCTTTAATTAAATATTTATGTACCTTTATTAATAAAAGAAATGAAATTAGAGATGTTACATAACTACCTATAAATATGTTTATAGTTTCAGGTTAGGTTTTTTAGGCTCAGAAGTTTAAGCTGTTTAGGGTTTAGAATGATCACATAACTCTTATCATGTGGGTTTCTCATCATAAATACCTATGAACATATAGGCTTTGTTTGGAAGTGTTTTCAAGTGTTTTTTTTACTATTTTTTAAAAATATTTTTTAAAAACAACGATAAAAACTATTTTTGTAGAACAAAAGAACAAAAAACTTGTTTGGAGGTAAATTTTAAAAACAATGTTTGACAAACGTAATGGTGTGATCTGGGTGATGGTTAAGGATTAGTTTTGATAAATTATTTATAATTTTGCCATTAATGAAAATAGTTCTTTTTTTGAAAAAAATTAGAAAACAATTTTGCACAAAAAACAAGGAAAACAACAAAATGGTGTTTCTGAAAAACTATTTTTTGAGTTACACTTTTACAAAACAGATTTTAAAAACAATTTATTAAAATAACATGACAAAAAGACTTTTTTGTTTTTATTAAACAAAAAAACTATTTTGGAAATAGTTTCGAAACAAACCCATAATCTTAACTGTTAGATTAGACAAAAAACTATTTTGAAAATTTGCATTCTTACACTTCTTAATATCTTACTATTCGATGTGACTTTCATTGATTCAACCATTTTCTAAGAAGTAATATTCTTCATGCCAAATTTTTTAAAATATTGAACAATAATAAATATGTAACCAAATAGTTATTTGTTTCTCATATTTTAAAAGTTTTTTATATGTTAATTTTAGAATATATTAATGGAGTACCCCAACAATTTTGGGTTAGTGTACAATTTAATGAATATAATATTCTTTAGAACTGTAATAACTCGTAATTTTTAGATTAACATATTTTTCTCTAATAATTATGTTTTGTGTAAAATGTTTATATTTTCATTTAAAAAGTAAATATATGTTATTGATTATGCTTTGTTTTGTTATACAAATATGTTTTATATATACTATGGGTAATAATTTTATGACTTTAAAGTGTAAAGGAAATTTTTATCTAAAACTAAAAGTGTATTTGAACCCTAAAAATTTTATGTATGAAAGTTTTGAAATAAATATTTATACATTAAACTTTCGTTGATTGAAATATCTAAGTTTTTTTACCTCTTAAAAATCTAGTTATTTGGATTTCCCAAATTGCCCTTTTTGTCCATTAGAATTTTGAATCTAGCCTTGTAAAAATTTAATCATAAAATCTAAGTAGGGAAAATACTATTTTGCCCCTAGTTTGTTTTTTTTTCTTTTCTCCCCTTCTTTTCTTGGCAGCTTCTCCCAAAGCTTATGGTTTTGGCTCCTTCACCTTATTCTTCCTTCTTCTTCTTCTTCTTCTTCTTCTTTATTTTTGGCCGAAACAAACCCTTACTTGAGAAGCAAAACACCCTACCATGATGTAGCATGAAGTATAGCATAAATCCTACATTTTTCTTTTGGAAAAACATAGCTCCAAAGTGCATGGTAAGGTAAATTCATGAAACCCTTCATTTTTGGATGTTATCTAGTGTTTCTAGTCATATGATCATATTTAGAAGTTAGAATAACTCTTGTATACAAATGATTCACATCAAATAACATTATTTGGGACCCTAAATCATTCTTTTGTGAACAATAGCATGAATAGTATTTTGTGTTTGTGTGAACATGTCATGAATAGATAGGGTAAGTAAACATGTTTGATTCCTTATAGTAGATAGGGTAAACATTCTTGTGAATGATTCTTAGATGGGTATAGGTTTATGAAAGATTATGTATTTTGGAATGAAGTCTTTTACGATTACTTGAACTATGAATGTGTAAGCTAAGTATTATGGTAAAGAATTTTTTAGATGGATATAAACTTGTGGCGTATGAGATGAATTAGGATAGGATCTTTTATGGTTAATTGTTAAGATGTTTCATGGAGTGTGATATTGAAAAGAATAGGATTGGTGTAACATCCCTAATTTTTATTGATGAATAAGGCATGTAAAATGTTGAATTAAGGGAACAAAGAAAAGAATAAAGACTTATCAAGAAATTATAGAGAGATATTTAATGAAATGTACATTAGAAATTCTCAACGTGTAAGCATAGAAAATTTTTATAACACTAGAAAAAAGGGAAAGGAAGGACCTGAGAGATAAAATTAGAAATAATGTTCTAATGAGGGACGAAATTATTAGGTAAAGAATATAATTTTTAGAAGTTGGATGGAGGTTTTGGAAGTTCAAGAAGTTGAATTATAGGAATTTTCTTAATTCAGGAGTTAAATTCCCTAAGCTTGACACCTCACCATACACTATTTGGCTTCCACCTAGGATGCCACCTCATGGACAACTCATCTAAGATTTTCCACCTCACATTAGTTGTTGGCAAGCCACATGGATGGTTGAATAAAGAGACATATCATGGACTAGGGCTAGGTCAAAGGAGGTGGGCCAAAATCCAAGTCACATGCATGTAAAGGCAAGTCTCCCATCCTTAGGAGATATTTCGGCCAAGCATGAGGGGAGAAGGAGGGAGCCAAAATTTGAGAGGGAATGTGAGCTCACATGATGTAATATTAACCCCCCAATGATGAGCAATCATTACCCTTGTTGAGTGTACATTAAGCAAAGCCGTGGAGTGTCTAAAAAGCTGAGAAAATTATTTTTTGAGTACCCCACAAGTAAAGTAAGTCATTGCATGATTTTGAGGAAAAATTTTCCACTCCTTAAATGTATGTTTCAGCCAAGGAAGGTGATGAGGAGAAGAAATTAACATTTTAGTCAAGGAAGAAAACCTACATGAAGAAGAAACAAGCCATAATAATAGGCAATGATAACTTTGTGTACAACAAATAAGAGGGGTTGACATAGCAAGAAAAACATATTAGTCACATGTTTTTTATGCTTTTTATTCCCATTTTAAGATGCATAGTTCGGCCAAGGGAGAAGAAGAGAAGATCAAGACTTTGCATCCTACAAGATGCAATCATAATGAGCCTTAAAGATGTACCCTTGGAGTGCCCCATAAGAAAGACAATTGACCTCATAATTAGAGCCATTGACCACATAAGTTTTAAAGTCCTTGGCCATTCTATTAGGGGAGAATTTCGGCCAAATAGAGAGGAGAAGAAAGTAGAAGCAAGAAAGGGGGAAACAAGGAGAAGAAGAGAAGAAGGTGTAGGAAAACCAAGAGCCTAAGGTAAGGTAGTAAGACCACCACATCAATCCCTTCTTTCTCTTCATCTTTAGGGTTTGGAACTTACCTTTGTCTCTTAAATTTTCTTTTGGAACAACAAGAAGAAGGAAGGGACTTCACCACTCGTAAGGAAGGAAGAAAGAGGAAAAGTTAACTCACCAAGCTTAGGACAAGTTGTAGGCAGGCATAACAATATTTTCCTTGAAGAAAGCTTTGAAAATTTGTAACTTTACATATGGGTTATTAACCTTGGGAATTTGATAAATTTGTACTATTGATACTTTTGATGATTTGCCATGGATGTCTATATCTTACTATATGTGAATCTTGCATGTGATGATTATATGCTTGCTTAGGGTGGTCTTGAATTTCTGCATGAATTGCTATGGTTGGCAAAATTTTAAGGCTATTATAATGACTTCTTTTGATTGAATTAATTATGGAATATTTGATGGAAGAAGGTTATGTTGCTAGAATAAGTGAAGCCTTGAAATCTAGGGATAATCCTTTAAAGTTTTGGTGTTGGGAACATTCTTGATATTGTTGTTAATGAATTTTGAATTTTTGGAAGAAGTGGATGATGGAATATGTTAAGATAGATGTTTGTAAGATGAATGCAACTAAAACTTATTAGAGGATTAACATAGGAGTTAAGGCATGAATAAATAGAAATTTTGGAGACTAAATATGCCTAGGTATAGTGATAAGAAACAATAAGAAAAATGGAAGTAGTAAGAAGCTGAAACCCTGGATAGTGTAGGAAAGCATTATGTTTTTCAGATTTTGGATAAAATTCGTACTGACCTTGAAGAAATTGTTAACATGAAAATTGTATCTATGTGTCTTATGGTTCTTCAGGATCTAGAATTACCCATTTTAGAGTCCATATGATAGAGATATGACATAATTAGTAACGACAGGTCAGAATCAACTAGTGGTGCAGCAACACTAATTTTGAGAGCATTATAACTGTCAGATTTCTTAGGAATTTACCTAGGTGATCAAAATGAATGTTGTGTATAATTGTCTTAGATTTTTATTGGCACTATAATCACCTCAATCGGAGTTCAAATGAGTGAATTAAGATCTGATTAGTATTAAAATGTTTGACTCCACCGTAGCCTGAATATTTTAATGCCTTAAATTTTCTATATGGATTAATGTCACTAGACAACAAAGTGTGAAAAAGATTTTATGTAAATAATAAGTTATAAGCAAGGATTTTAGGTAAAAGATTACTTAATGGCACCTTGAAAAATAAGTAGGAGATGACATGAAAACTTAGGATTAGGAAGGTGGAATTTTGGAGAAATAGATATAACTAAAATTTGCTTCAAAATGTCAATATAGGAAAGTAAATTACAAGAGAAAGAGGAGAAACCACCAAAAGTTAAGGATTAAGGAATGATTAAGATTGCCATTTAAAACACTAGAATTAGCTAAAGTACCAAGGCTTAGCTTAGGGAAAAACTTAATGTGGTGACCATGTATGAAAATGTAATAGTTCTTAGTGATGTGAAGTTGACTAATGTAGTAGGGATAGGTAAATATTTAGAAATGGATGAGGCTAAAATTGAAGAGGACTAAATGGATAAAAGAGTGAACTTAATTAGGGAATTAAAGTTTGAGTAACTGGAATTTTGGAGATTTAAAATACCCAAGCATAACCCTAAGAATTAATAAGAAAGAAATTTTAGTAGCAAGAAGGTTGGAAACCCAGGGTAGTGTAAGGGAGCTTTCTGTTTTCGAATTTTTTGGAAATATGCATGCTTAATTCAAATAAATAGTTAACATAAAATGTATATTTCTGTGTCTTATGGTTCTATGGCCACTGGAATCATCCAATTTGGAGCTTATATGATGGAGATATGGCCCAATTAGCAAGGAAAGGTCAGAATCAGCTCGTGGTGTAGTAACAGTGACTTTAAGGATGCTATAACTCCCATATTTTTAGGAGTTTACCAAAAATCTTAACACAACAGTTGTAGAATTCTATCTTAGCTTTCCATAGGCTTTGAAAGAACCTGAATTAGAGTCTAAATGAGAGAGACATGGCCAATATAGTAACAAAGGGTCTAGACTTATAGAAACCATAATGCTTTGACTTTTAAGAAGGGGTTGATAAATTGAGTATAAGGATGTCTACTAGGAAATCGAGGATTATAAGAAGGTTTGGTAAAATAAGTGTTTAAGAGCATATAAGGAAAAATAATAATTTATGCAGGAGTAGTTTTAAGAGGTGATCAACTTGAGGATAAAAATGGAAGAAAATAAAGAAATAAAATGATATTAAGAAATAAGAAGAATCACAAAGGCAACATAATTTCTCTATGAGCCAAATAAAGGACTTTTGGTAAACCTTAACTTATGTCCTAGCCATTTCCATTGCATGAATTCTTTACCATCTTATGCATGTTCTTTTGGCATGATTTTTATAAATGATATTTGAAATGATTATGCTTTGAAGAGAAATTATGGCATGTAGGCATATTAGGCATATCTCATTGAAAAATATATCTTGCCTATTAATGTGAAAAAAAGAGAAAAGGAAAAAAAAATGGCACACTCACATGGCTTCCATGTGTGGTGTACCAAATAGGAGATGCCCTATTCCACAATTATGATCATGATGATGAGAAAAAAAAAAGAATTGTGCCATGTCAGATGGAGCGAGAGAACCCTATACCGAATGAGTAGAGTACTTACCCTGACCAGGGTAGCTAGACTTGATATGAGTATTTAATAGTCATTATATAATGAAATTATGATTTTCACATGCCATGACATTTTGAAATAGTTAATCATGCCCTTGATATTTTGAAAATGATTATTTATGCCATATTTTCCATGATTGCGTGATTTGCATATGCATAGATATTGTGCATTATTGTGGCCTGAGAAATTTTGTAGCTTATACAGCAGAACATGACATGATGATCTATATATGTGAAATTATGATTTATTATTGAACCTACTAGAATTATTATATCTCACTATAACTCCATGTCATGTCTAGATAAGTAGTGATAACATGCAGCTATTTTTGATGACTTTGATTTTTAGCGTACGTTGGGTATAGATGCCTTATGTTCGGAAAATTTCCATGATTGATGATGTGTCAATGATTGAGATAGCTAAAGTTTTGGAGGAGGTGCTGCCACCCACACCAGTGTCCCCGAATGAGGCTAATATGGACGTTTAGGGCGTAGATATATATGTGCTTTTGTACTGCAGGTAAGACCTAGGACACTATGATATGTATATGAACTAACGACAGCATGAATATTAATCGATATGCTCATTTGATATCAATTTGTATTTTCTTAAATTGAAATATTAGTTATCATGAAATGAATGGATAAGAGAATAGTTGGTAATGACTTCATTAGTATGTTAGATGAAAAAAATGGAGTTGTTACAATTAGTGTACTTAGGTTGTACTTGAACATCCTGAGGATGTAAGAAATGACTTTAGAGTAGGATCTTAATGATAATTCAAGCTATCAAGGATAAGCAAGAGTGGCTTCTTAGTTAAATAAAGTATTACTTCTTATATAGGTATTAAGGATTTATTGGTTGTCAAAAGAGCTTGGGTTTTGAAGAAATGTAATTTAATCTTAGTAATGGTGGCTAAGTTAAATTAAGAATTATTTTGATAAGGTACATAAGTTAGGGTTTTGAAATTTATAGATTTATATTAATCATAAAGCTATAAATCATTTAAAGGCTCCTTCAAATTTATATAGTTTAGGTTGAGATAAAGAATATGATTACATCAAGTCTACTTTATGTAAAAAGCTATAAGTTGTACTAAAGACTTTGGTATAAAATCCTATGTATAAGTATTTAAATGGAAACAATGTGCTTCTTTAAAAAAATTTCAAATGAAATCTTAAATGATTCTGAACAATGAGAAGTGGATCTATGACTGAATGGTATTTATGACTTTAGTGCCTGATGTGGCAATTATACCGATATGATCTAAAATCAATGATATGGCATTATTAAGACCTGTAGACGTAATTGGCAATAAGGAAGATACTAAATAAAATTGTCTTTATTAAAGTTTATGTAATAAGTAAATAAAAAAATAAATAATTAAAATATAAAATATGGGAAGGAATTCCTGTCAGAAACCATGTTAGCTAACAACAGTAAATGTTAGTCTTGGTGTACCTTAAATTATGAATACAAGTTTTTGCTTGGTGGATTACAAACCGTGTTTGATTGAAAAAGTGATTACTACTTCCCTTGTTGTGTGCTTGGAAAATATTTATATGGTTCTAATATGAGATCATATTATGAAACCTAATAATACATTAAAATTAAATTAAATATATTAACATAATTTAAAATGAAAAGAAAATCTAATTTTAATTAATATGTTTAATAGTTTAAGATATTATAGACAAATCTTCGTGTTATGTCATGTTAATATATAGTACAATGTAGAAATTTATATTTATTTTATTACTAGTATTTAATATTAGTTAATATATAGATACATAAATAGATTAGTTGGAAAGATAAATACCAAATGGGTATTAGATAAATAATTTTCTATATGAAAGTAAGATAAGTGTAATAAAGACAAAAATATTGTGAAGTATAATCTAAACCATTCCTAATGTTACATGTGAAATTTTATACTATAAGGGAAGATCATGATATGTATAGTTAAACCAAGGATGAGAAAAGATATTTGTTACGGTATCTAAAAAGGATGGTCATGAGAGGCTTAATCTTATTTTGATCGATTGTGAAACCCTTTGGGAAAAGATTGTGATAGGACAAAAATAGAATTAATTATATGCTTAATCTGATAATTTTGCATAATTCATTTCAAGTAATGTATCGAATGTTATAGAAATTTATTCAAATATTGTCGTTTGTAAGGATAATAATGGATTAGAACTTGTAAAATTATTGTATATAGAAGTTGAATCTTAAGATTTTGAGTCTAGTAAAGTTGAGTGAATAGACTAAATATGAATGTAGATTCTATAGAATTTAAATGGTATTAAATAAAGTATAATTTTCTATGGATGATCTATTATACATATTTTAACTGTATTATTCACTTATGGAATCACAAGATTCATCCCGTTCCTTTTTCATGTTTTTCTATTAGAATTAGAGTGATGCAGCAGAAGCTTATACAAGATAAATAGTTTCCTCGTTGAAAAATCTAGAGTCATTTCATTACCACAGGCAAGATCTGTGTTTCTATTACATGATGTTATACTGATTATGTATGAGATATGTTGTATAAAATGATCATAGACATTTTGTTGTATCTAAGGATGAAATTGAAAAAAATGGTAAATGATCTATATTATAAGAAAAACAATTATGTTTATGTCTATGGTTCTTTGAAGTTAGATCTTTATTCATATTTGAATTGAAAATAAACTATTAAATAAGTTTCTAACTATTTTACGAGTTTAATGTTTATGTTGTTTGGAATTTATGATACATTTTTGTTCGGTAGGTTTAAGGAATGAGAAAACTCCTCATTTTGTGCCAATCACATGCTCAGAAATCTAATGTACATGACAAGAACATTTATTCTAAGAGTGGATTTTGTTAGAAATTCATTTTATAAAAAGTTATTCAATGGTGTAAGAATAACTTTGATTGACACTAGTGTCAATTTATCCTCATCCTTATCTTTTTTTCTCTATATATATATATATATATATATATATATATACCTTCAAATTTAGTTATATAATTTATAGTTTTAAAAATGTAATTTTTGAAAATTTAACATATGAAATTACATAAGGAAAATTTAGACATAAAGAAAAAGAAAACACAATTAAGTAAAAGAACTTTGAGATTGAAGAAACCTCTCTAGTAACCAATAGTTTGCTAATAGTATAAGCAGGACTATTCCAAAGAAGCATGAAAAAGGCTAAAAGAAGAGAAAAGCCCATATAAGGCATCTTCTTCTTTACTTGTTGAGTATGGAGACTTAGTCCATGATTAAGAACATAACGGTAAAGATAAAGCAAATAAGGAGATGAAAAGCTACAAATAAATGTTAATATGGGGGTTTAAGGGAAACTTTGAAGAGAAAGAGTGAAATATGGATGAGGATAAGTGTGAGGACAACTGTGATAAGGTTAAGAATAAGGGAATAAGAGGGCAACAATTCTGATAAAATATGCAAAATTTTTGCAAACATGGAAGGAAAATTTGCTTGCCTAAATTTTTTTTCCTTCAATGAAGTGGAGGATAGGCTATTTAAACCTCAAAAGAATACTCTAATTGTGAAGCTTTAAAAAAAAGGCTATAAATCCTTATAGTCTAGACCTCAAGCTATATGGGCATCTAATGGAGTCTTAACCCTCATAGATGTGGGTAACACATTTTTCCTTATTAAATTTTATAGCAAGTCTTATCATGAATTTGCACTTAATGTTGGACCATGGTTAATTTATAATCATTGTCTCACAATAAATCCATGGAGTCCTAACTTTGGTGCTTTGGTAGAGATAGTTGACAAAGTAGTAGTATAGGTAAGGTTTCTAGTATCATTGATCGATTACTATGACACTAAAGTTATAAAAATTATGGACAATAGAGTTGGAAAAGCAATTAGACTTGATTTAACACTTTTGTGAAAAGTAGTATGCTCACTTATGTGTAGAGGTGGATCTTAGCAAACCCTTATTAGATATGTAAGAGATTAAAGGGAGAAAATATAGAATCAAGCACAAGGTCATGCTTTTTTATGCTTCAATTGTGGTAATTTTAATCAATATGTGGATGGATTCCTAGGCAAATCAACCCAAGCTAATGACTCAATGAAGGTAAAAGGGGAAAAAGATCATTAAAAACTAATGGAAGGCAAATGTTGAATGGTGGGGAGCTTTATTGTGGGCCATGGACAACAGTGCAATGATCGAAATGTGCTAGGAAAGGATAGGATCCTCCCATGAGTGAAAATCCCAAATATAAAGAAAATAATAAGCATCTATTACCAAAATCCTTGAGATCCTATTATGTTGATTTGGCAACTGATGAAATTATAGGGCAAAACAATTTGCATATTCTAGTTATGAATAATAATTAAAGAAACATGAAGGAAAAGATTAATTAAGACAACAAAATTTAATGCTGGAAAGAAAGAGAAACAAGTGGTAAAAAGTAACGAGGTTGGTAATAGAAATGCTCAATTGGAAGATTTAACCATTCAAAAAGGAGATAATATTATACATAATATTTTTGGAACCAACTTGGGTAAAAGGCTTATAGTGCTACGGAAGGAAAATGCAACGATATTAACTGTCCATGACAATTTGAAAAATGAAAGGAGATAAGTGTAAATGCAAGCCAAAAAACTTTAAAGTGGCTAGGACTCGAGAGGTTTTGGGAATCTAACTTTCTATAAAAGTTAAGATTGCTCATATTAAGCCCATCAACATAGAATTGGTGCTGGAAAATCCTCTAATAACTCAAGTTAAAGAAGCTTTCCAAAAGTTACTTTAGGAGAATTCTCCCATTTAATGCGACTATACTATGACATATTGCTTTGGTGTGAACATTTCAATGGTTAAGGTCACCCAAAGTTAGACTACCATTATGGTCTTGGACAATGATCAAGCTATGGAAAAGGCCTTGAAGCCTAAGAGATTTGTCCTTTTTCCTATCTTTTCCCATTAATAGAATATTTTTTTAGGTGTACTAAACGAGTAGTTGGAAAAAATTAAGCCAAGTATTTTCATCCCTTAAAAACTAGGTTCTCTATGTCTACAACTCCTAGTAGCCTTATGGCTTTCAATTTTTACACTTGCGCCTTGGTTGATAATGTTTGGTATTTAGGTGGTTTATGGGTGGCTTAGAAAGAACACTTGGTTAATGTTAAGGTTCTCATAAAAAATTAATAGTTTGTGCATATGGAAGTGTCCTTTGCCAGGGTAGAGCCTTAGTTGATTACTATTGGTTATGTTAATCCAAGGCAAGCCTTGGAAGCTATTTTTTAGGAAGAAATCACAATGCTCTCTAGAACTATCAATATTTCTTGACTTCTTGTGGAAGATTTAAATGAAATAAAGGGTGTTTCATAAAAGAAAGGTGGCTTACCTATCAAAACTAAATTTAGAAATTAACTCACGCAAGTTAGTTAATCATGGAGCTCAAGGGTCTTCACTTAGAAAGGCCCTAAACTAAAGGTTATGATCATTTTGACAAATTGTAACATACTTAATTTTTATTTATTAAGGCATGTCAAATATTAATATTAAGGGAACAAAGAAAAGAATAAAGACTTACCAAGAAATTCTAGAGAAATATTAATAAAATGTACATTAGAAATTCTCAATGTGTAAGTATAAGAAATTTTTATAACACTAGGGAAAAAGGAAAAAAAAGAACCTAAGAGGAAAAGTTAGAAATAATGGCTTGGTGAGGGACAAAATTCTTAGGCAAGAAAAACAATTTTTAGAAGTTGGATGAAGGTTTTGGAATTTCAAGAAATTGAATTATAAGAATTTTCTTTATTCAAAGCTAAATTTCTTAAACTTGACACATTACCCCCATGCTTTTTTACTTCCACCTAGGATACCACCCCATGGACACCTCATCCAATATTTTTCCACCTCACATTAGTGGATTGCAAGTCACATGGATGACCAATAAAGGGACACATCATGAATGAGGACTAGGTCAAGAATTTTCTCAAAACCCTAAGTCACATGTATGTGAAGGCAAAGTCTCCCGCACTTAGGGAGCATTTCGGCCAAAGCATAAAAGGAGAAGGGGGAGCCAAAAATTTGAGAGGGAATATGAGCTCACATGATGCAATACTAACCCCCCAATGATGAACAATCATCAACCCTTGTAGAGTATACATTAAGTAAGACATGGAGTGCCCAATAAGTTAGGCAAATTATTTTTTTGAGCATTCCATAAGTAAGAAAAATGATCACATGAATTTGAAGAAAAAATCCCACCCATGACACATGTTTCAGCCAAGCTAGAGAGAGGGAAGAAGTGCTGAAATGCATGCTAAGAAATGGTGCCATCTATGAAAATTTAATGACCCGAATTGATACCTCATTGAGTGAGCCATAAGTAAAGAGATGAATTATATGTTTTAAGGGATTTGACCGCATGTTTGGAAGCATTTGACCATATGAATTTTCAACATTTCATCACTGTTTTAATAAGTATTCCTCGACCAAGGAATGGAGGGGAAAAATAGATGCCTTGTGCCACCCCAACAAGAAACCATGATGGACTACAATGACACCTACATTTAGTATCCTATAAGAAAAGAAATTGAAATCATGATGGGAAGATAGTTGACCACATAATTTTTTAAATGCCTTCGCTACTCTATTGAAGAGAATTGTGGGCCAAGTAGAAGCAGAGAGGAAATAGAAGCAAAGGAGAAGAGATGGTGGGGAAGAAAGAGAAAGAATGTATGAAAACCAAGGGCTTAAGGTAAGGTAAAAAGATCTCCACCTCAATCCCTTCTTTCTCTTCATATCTAAGGCTTAGAACTTACTCTCTCCTCTAATATATGCTACTAGAATAGCGAGGGAAAAGGGGGAAATATCGCCACTTCCAAGGGGAAAGCAACAAGGAAGAACTAGCTAAGTAATCTTAGGAAGAATTATAGGTAGGTTTAACAATATTTCCTTTGAAGAGAACTTTGAAATTTTGTAACATTTATATGGGACTTTGATCCTAGGACTTTGATGAAATTTGTAATATTTTCTACTCTTGATGTTGGCCATGGATATTTCTATATCTTGCTACATATATATCTTACATGTGATGGTTGTATGTTTGCTTGGATTAGTTTGAATTTCTGGATGGTTTTTGGCTATGAGAAGCAAAATTTCAAGGCTGCCATATTATCTTCTTTAAGTGTTTTGGCTATGGTAAATTTGATGAAAGAAGGATATAATGGTGAAATAAGTGAATGTTTAAAATCTAGGAAAAACCTTGGGATTTCGATTTGGAGACATACTTGATGTTGCTTGTTAAAGATTCTAATTTTTGGAAGAAGTAGATGATGGAATATATTATAATAAATGCAAAGAATTTAGTTGAAAAGTTAGAATGATACACCTAGGAATTTGCTAAGGAAGTTTTTAGTTTTGTAGGCTTATAAATTTGCTTGCTAAAAAATTATGGTTAATGGTGATTAAAGGATAATTAAGTATGCCATAATAAGTAAATAGAAGTAATCAAATACACTAGAAATAGCTACCACATTGAGGCTTAGATTAAGGGAAAACTTAATGTGAAGACTATGCATGAAACTATAATAGTTGTTAATAAGGCAAGGTTGACTAGTCTAGTAAGGATAGTAAAGAAGAGCTTTCTATTTTTGAGAAAAATAAATAATGAATTTAAATAAATGGTTAATATAAAAGTTGTATATCTACATCTTGCATTTTTATAGCCATGGCAATCATTCAATTTGAAATTCATACGAGAGAGATATGACCTAATTAGTAAGTAAAGGTTAAAACCCACCCAAGGTATAGTAATAGTGAAATTAAGGATGCTATAATACCCATATGGATTAAGTTTTGCCAAAATGATTAACGCAAGAACTGTAGATTTTTGTCTTAACTTTTCATAAACTCTAGAATCACCTAAATTACAGCCCAAATAGGAGGGATACGGTCTAAACAGTAATTAAAGGTCTAGCCCCTAAAATTTAGAATGCTTGTTGGGCTTTAATACTTGAATAAGTGGAAAGTAGTAATAAAAGGAGCATTAAATTCTTGAAGAATTAATAGAAAAAGTATATGGAGATATAAAAAAGATTATAAATAAAACATGGGCGTCAAAAGAAAATTTTGAAATAAGAATTTAAGAGAAAATACAAATAAATGGAAGGAATAAGAACAAAAGAAATAAAATAATTTTTTTGAAGAAGATATGCCTATCCATTGTTAATCCATGAATTCTTTACCATCCTATGCATGTTATTTTTGGCATGATCTTTATGAATGATATTTGAAATGTTTATATTTTGATGTGCAATTTGTGACATGTGGGCATATTTGATGTTGAAATAATATCTTGCCTATTAATGTGGAAAGAAAAGAAAAGAAAAGAGAACAGTCACATGACTTCCATATGTGGTGCACCAGATAGGGGGCGCCTTATTCATGGTTATGATGATGAGAAAAGAAAGAGAATTATGCCATGTTGGATGGAGCTAGAGAAGCTTGTGCTAAACGAGTAGAGTATACTCACCCTGACTAGGGCTGACTTGATATGAATATTTGATAGCCATTATATGATAAAGTTGTGATTTTGACATGCCATAATATTTTGAAAAAAAGTTGATCATGCCTATGACATTTTGAATAGTTGTACATGCCCATGATAAAATTTTTGAAATGATTATTCATGCTCTATATATCATTATTGCATGATTTTCATGTGCATAGATACAGTGCATTCTTGTGGCCTGAGAAATTTGCTATAGTTTATCCAACACCTACTGACTAGCATCTTATTTTATACATCCACATAATAGAATATTTCCCTTGAACTTTTTAGTATTATATTTTTTTATCTTATCTGTCAATTTCTAGTAACGTCTACCTAGCCCATAAATTTACCTATTCACTTATATTGTTAGTTATCTTTCTTGGATAAGCATACAAGTGCTTCAGGCTATTCCAAGCATTTTAACATTTCATTTCCTTATAATAAACTATCTAGACATGATATGCATTACTTACAAAAAGGCTCTCGTGCCATAAAAGAAAAGTGTTCAGTCCATACCTTATTTTACATCACATTATGAGCTGTCTAAAAGGGACTTGGCACTCAACTAAGCCATCCCACATATATTACACAACCAAAAAATATACAATCCATATCCATATTCAAATGAGTTAACCTTGGGACCCCTGTTGCTCACTTCTTGTTGTAGTACCTGGAATGTGATTATGTGGACATAAAAAGATGAGATGACAATCTCAATAGCTAGCAAATTTTTCAGAAAAATAGTATACATTCCATTCCTTAAACACATCAAAATTTATTCCACTAAAACATAAGTGATGACCATATATACATACATCATCTTGGTTACACTAGGGACCCATAACATTTTGGTCTACTTACCCAATGCAGTCCCATACCTGCAAAAGGGTTATGCATTTCTTATTATTGGCCAATACGTGGGTGAAATGGGGCTTACTTGGCACTCTTTTGGCACCCCTTAATTCTCGAGAATGCATATGTAACATATCTTTAGACTATCATTCATCATAGCATAAAATTCAGACAACCAGTGAAATTGATAAATTCAAGTTCATAAACATAAAGAGTGTTTTAAGGAAAAGCTACCTACCTCAATTCCAGCACAATCACTTCCATTCCAAGGCTGCCAATGTTAAAACTAGCTACTCAAATTAAAACATATAAGAACTTTTGGTTAATGCATGCATATGAGCATCTAAAATCATAAGTCTTTAGTTTAAGAGCTTCTGCTCCCCAAAAGAAAACTGTGATTTTGTTTAAATTTGGGGTAATTATTAAATATGAAAAAAGTCCTTTAGAAATTATAAACTTTTCCATGGAGGTTCCTCTACATTTCTATTTTATTTCAGGGATCTCTCAGCCCGTAACTATCCCATTCACCCCAAGGAGTACCTTCATAACCCAGAACAATGCAGATTGGTTTCAGTTCTATTTCTATTCTGTTTGACATTCCTTTGGATAGGTAAAAATTCTTAAAAAAATTTTATATTTAATATGGAGTATACTAGGTATGTTATATAATCATCATAAAAATTTCAAGTAAAAACTAATTTATTTGACCCCTTAAATAACACACTTTTTATGGCTTCCCCCAGTTCTGGTCTGCTCTAACTCACTTCATGTCGCACATAATTTCTATCTTTTATTATATGCTTTAAAATGCACAGAACTCTCTCAAATTTTGTGGGGTCCTTAATTAGTATCCCTATAACATTTCATAAAAGTTTCATACAAAAATTCAACATCTAACCCCCTCAATGTATAGTATTTCTATCAACAGCCGAAGCTGTCCAGTAGATTTTTCTCAGCACTATTTTGATTGTAAATGGCCTATTTTTAGGTTCTCAAAATTAGCAAAAATTTCTAGAATTTATTATCAATATTTCAATACTTTTCTCACTAAATATTAGAGAATTTAAAGGCCATTTACCAAATCAAACAGTCCAAGAACATATGGCTTAAAAATTTTAGGTGTAGGAACAATAACTTCCTAGTGCAAAATGTGTGGTGCTTCAACATTTTTATTACTTAAATGGAAAAGATTGTTCCCTATCACTAGAGTTTTATGTTTTAAAATTTAACCTCTTGCATCTCATGCTCAAGAATCACCCATGCAGAACCCAAAATGAGCTCAAATCACTGCAAACCAACTTTCCTCAAAAGGGGAAACTCACCTTGTTTAGAAATATTCCCATGGCTCTCAAATTTCAACTTGCTTCTCCTCTTGGTTTCCCTTGCAAATTCAGCTATGTTTTTGGAAAAAATATAAGTTGAGCAAGGCTTCAAATTCCAGCACTCATTCCCCCTCAATTTTTTTTGGTTGCTCTCTCTCTCAACCCCCTTGGCTCTCAATTTTTCTGGTTGCTCTCTCTCCCATTGGTTCTCAAGTTTTCTTTTTAGGTTTCTCTCCCCCTTTGGCTCTAAATTTTTTGGCTGCCTTCTCTCCCTCTTGGGTGCTGATTACATGAGGCATGGGTGGTTTGAATTTGCTGCCCCATTACCCAAAATCATGCCTAGACATCATGATGCTAGCTGCTAGTTTCCAGCACTCAAGAGGAAAAAGGAATGCTTTGTTTTGTAGGGATTCCCTTGTGATTTTTGTAGGGAGGGCGTAAAGCTGCAAGGGCATGGGGTGGGTAGTAGCTTTTGTATTATTTTTTTTGATTATAGGCTGAAGCATGGCTGAAGTGGGTTGCAGTTTGCCGAGTAAGGTGGAACTATCATCTTAGCTGAAGTGGGCTGCAAGGTGGCAAGTTTTCTTGGCTGGAATGTGGTTGCAAGGTGGCAGATTTTCTTGACTAGAATGTGGCTGCAAGGTGGTAGTTTCTTGGCTAAAATGTGGCTAAAATATTTGTGGCTATGTGGCATGCTTTGGAAGGTGCAAGATGGTTGCAATTTTGTAGGCAATGTGGCATGCTATGTGGCTACAACTTTGTGGGCAATGTGGCATTCTTTGGTAGGTGTAAGGCAGCTGCAAGGTGGCTACAATTTTATGGGCAATGTGGCATACTATGTGGCTGAAAATTTGTGGTGCTACTTGACAACTCCTTAGTTGTTTTAAATGATGTGTCTATACTATTTTGGGCATATCTTGGTAATAAATGATGTGTCTGTAGTATATTTGACTAAGATCCTAGTGGACATAATGTTCAAGTGTTCCCCTGTTTTTGGATATATATTTAAGGTAACACCCAGGATATTGTGATGTATATATGTAGACTCATGGTAGCATTGATGTTTAATGATAGATTACCCCCATCTAATCTTAATTATGCTTGCTTAAAGAAAGTAATTAATTTAAAGTAAGTGGTTTAATAATAAGTTGTGGTGACTTTATGAATGAATAAATAGAAAAAAAAATCATTAAATAATTGGTGTTAGAGCATATCAATTGTAACAACTTTTATTATTATTATTATACAATATAGAGTTTACATACATGTCATTAATCAAAACATACGTACAACATATCAAACACATAAAAAAAAATCTACATCCTATTTATTCTGGTTGACCAATTCTGGAACCTTCACCGGGATCTAAGCCAACTCAACCACAAACATTTTATTTGCTTCTAGGATCTGTACAACATAAAGTACTCGATCCAACGTGCACTAAAAGCCAGAGCCATAGAAAAATCTGCATAACTAATTTTCTGAACATAATATGAAAATATAGTGAGAATTAAATTCTAGTAAGTTCAACAATAAATCATCATCAATATAGCTCATCACGTCATGTTCAACTGTATAAACTACAACAAATATATTTGGTCACATGAATGCACTATATCTATGCACATGAGAATCATACAATAATGACATGTATGATAGGATTAACTATTTTCAGAATATCATATGATGACTATCAATTTATTCTCATATCAAACTACCGCGGTCAAGGTGAGTATTTTCTACTCTCTGATACGAGCTTTTCTCGATCCGTCTGACATGGCCCACTTTCTTTTTCTTTTCTCATTAACATGATCATAACCGTTGGTAGGGCGTCCCCTACTGGTGCACCACACGGATTTCCATGTGACCGTACTCATTTCTTTTCTTTTCACAATGATAGCCAAAAATATGCTTTCAATAACAAGTATGTTCATCGAAATATAACTATTACTAAAAATCATTGGTAATCATGCTATGAACATAACCATTTCAAATATCACTTTATAAAATATTTCCATGTCAAAATTTCACACTTAAGATGGTAAGAAGTTCATACAATGGCAATGGCTATGGCATATGCTAGTCATTTATTATTTTCATTTATAAGATTTTTCTTCTTTTTTAAATATTAATTTTATTTCTTTATTTTCTTGATGCAGGTTTTCATCCTATCTAACCTTCTCTTACTAATCAGAGCGTAACTCACTCAATTTAACTCTGATGTAGATGATCTTGGTAACAGTTATCTAAAACTATTATGTTGAACAGTTTACCGAAATATTAAGAAATCAAGGTGATATTACTCCCTCAATGTACAGGTTATTTCTTCTCGGATAGGTTCTGATCTCTGCCTACTAATTGGTCCATGTCTCCCTCATAAAAATTCCAAATTAAGTGATTCTAGTGGTTAAAAATCCATGACACATATATCTATAATTGGTATGTTAACTATGTATTTTAATTCTCTACAGAATGTTCCCAGAAATTAAAACACAGAAGCTATCCTAACATATTCTTCCCTGATTAACCATTTTCTGACCACTGCTTACTAATCAGACCATATCTATCTCATATGGACTCCAAATTGCGTAATTCTAGGGGATAAAATTCCATGACACATATATATATAATTCTTATGTTAACCAATTATTTGAATTTCCTACAGAATGTTCCCAGAAATTAATACATAGAAGCTATCCTAACATGTTCTTCCCTGATTAACCATTTTCTGAACACTGCTTACTAATCAGACCATATCTACCTCATACGGACTCTAAATTAGGTGATTCTAGTGGCTAAACATCTGCGACACATAAATTTATAATTCTTATGTTAACCATTTATTTTAATTCCCTACAGAAAGTTATTAGAAATTAAAACACATAAGCTATCCTAAAATATTTTTTCCTGATTAACCAAATTCTGACCACTGCATACTAATCGGACCATATCTATCTCATACGGACTCCAAATTGAGTTATTCCAGTGGTTAAAAATCTGCGATATATAGATTTACATTTTTCATGTTAGCCATTTCTTTAAATTCCTTACTAATTCTTTCCAGAAATTTAAAAACAAAAGGTAAAGATTTTGCCACCCATAGCCATACCTATGCATAACTATCTACACTAGCCTAAGTATTCAAACATACATAATATGTAACATGATATAGCAACATCCATGACCAATCATCAAAGTTCTAAGATCAAAATCTCATATAAATATTATAAGTTTCAAAAGTTTTCTTCAAAAAGAAATATTGTTAAACTTACCTGGAGCACTTAGTCCTCTAGACTTCTCCTTCCTCTTTCTTCCTTTCTTCCTCTCCTTTCCTCACTCTACCTTGCTTCTATTTTTTCCTCTCCCTCACTTGGACGAAAATTCTAATGTTGTAAGGGTGTGTTTTGCTTAAATAGACCATCAAATAATTCAACTTTCATGATCATGGGTCTACCTTATCATAATTAGGATACACTTGGTAGAATTTTTGGAAAACAAAAAAATTATATTCTTGTCTTCCTCTTCCTTAGTCAAGATATGCATAGCAAAAGGAGATTTTTATTTTGAAAATTATGATAATATGTTTCCAAGATAAGGGACAAGGTCACTTTGATTTAGGGATTCATTTCCTTTTTTCTTTTGTCCTAATCAAGTATGATAGGTTTGCCTTTTTAGGTGGCAAATTTCTAGCCCTTGAATCTCCATTATTTGGTTGAAATTATTTGTGTGGGATAGGAATGTTTTGTCCTAATGCCATGCATTATCATACCACTTGCTAAAATTATGAGTGTAGGTTATAGATGTTTTGTTCTAAAGCCTTGTATTATCATACCACTTGCTAAAATTATGAATGTATAATATCACACCACTTGCTAAATTTTTGTCTTAATGCCTTGTCACCTAATCTTGATTACACCATTATTTCATCACATTACTTTTATTTTTATTTTTATTTTTCCTCTTGGGTTTGGGCTCATTCTTGCCCATTTTCTTTGCTTTGGTTAAAATTCTACATTTCATAATGGGCTTGGTCACATTTTCATAATTTTTGGGCTACCGGTCCAATTTCTATATCCTAGTCCAAGTCTATGTTTTATTTCTTCGTTGAGCTATCCTATTGGCTTGCTAAAAATTTATGTGAAGTAGAAAAACTCTATATGAAGTGTCCATAGGTGAAAGCCCAATTTATGGGTGGAGATACTAAACTTAGTAACTTTTACTCTTAAATTAGGAAAAATTACCCTAATCCAATCTTCTTGAAATTTTAAGACCTTTACTTACTTCACAAAAATTTATCTTCCTCACCTAAGAATTTCACCTTTCTTTATTTCTAATTTTTCCTCCTAAGTTTTCTCTCTTTACCTATTCCATTAATGTTAGAACATTTCTATGCATACACATAAGGTGAAGAATTTCTAAGGATTATATTTCCTTAGATATCTAAAAATTGTCTAATAAATTTTATTTCCTTAATTAAATATTTATGTACATTTATCAATAAAAGAAACAAAATTATGGATGTTACATTGAATACTTTTGTACTTTTATTAATTCATCAAACGAAATTAGGGATGTTACATCAATCCTAGACAGCGAGTAGGTGGATGGGTATTTAAATCAATCTTAGAATGTCTTGAATATGTTTGTGGTTGTGTTTTGTAGGGGATCAATGCTTTCATATAGGTAAGAAATTACTAATTTTTCTTATCTATATGCCGAGGTGGTGTTATGACCACGGTTAAATATTTTTGAACTAACTATTGAGGTTGATACGTTAACAAGAGTGTAACTCTATTTTTGCCACAAAAGGATATGGCACCACCGAGGAGGAACCTTGTGAACAATGCAAAAGAAACCTTGCATAACTTGACCGTAGCAATTCAAGACCAAGTTAGAGCCACCAACCAGATACTGCAACACCTCCAGAACATTAATAATCCAAATAATGAGAATAGTGTGAATAACATGATGGCTAGAAATGATAACGGATTATTAGAGTTCATGAAGACTAGGCCACCTTCTTTTTAAGGATAGCTATGACCCAACCGTAGCTAAAAAAGGGATAAGGGAGTTGGAGAAAATCTTTGAAGTGATGAGATGTACTAAAGAGCATAAGGTTATCTTTGCTGGATATATACTGAAAGATAAAGCTAAATACTAGTGGCGAGGAGCTAAAGAACTGCTAGCTTACATGGGAAGGCAGATTATGTGGCAGGTGTTCAAGGACACCTTCCTAGAGAAATACTTTCCAAGTACTGTATGAGCAGAAAAAGAAATCAAGTTTCTCGAACTTAGGTAGGGTAACATGACGGTAGATCAGTACATTGCTAGGTTTGAGGAATTGTATAAGTTCTCTTCTTACCTGAGGTATAAGCCTGATGAGACATAAAAATCAGTTAAGTTTGAAGAAGGACTGAACCTAGAAATTAGAAACACAGTAGTAGCTATGGAGATTAAGGAGTTCGTACCCCTAATCAATAAGTACGGATTCTTGAAAAAGAGTTTAAGGGCAGCAGAGGATGAGAAATAAAGGCAAAATTTATGGAAGAGGAATATCTGGTTGTTTAACCCAGGCAAAAACATTAGAGGAAAAAGAAACAAAGATGGTAAGAGGATGATGGAAAAAATATAACCTTAACATATGTGTTTTAGCCAAGCTAGAGAGGTGGTAAGAAGTGCTTAAATTCATGCTAAGAAATGGTGCCATTTATGAGAATTTAATGAACCACAATGATACCTCATTGAGTGAGCCATAAGTGAACAAATGAATCACATGTTTTTAGGGATTTGACCATATGAATTTTTAACATTTCATCACCCTTTTAGGAAGTACTCTTCTGCCATGGAATGGAAGGGAAAAAAGTCTTTCTCTACCCCCACAAGAAACCATAATGATCTATAATGACACCTACATTAAGTATCCTATAAGAAAAAAGATTGAGCTTATGATGGGAAGAAAGTTGACCACATAATTTTTTTAAATGCAATGGCCACTCCATTAAGGAGTATTTCGGCTGAGTAGAAGTAGAGAGAAAATAGAAGTAAAGGAGAAGAGAAGGTGGAGAAGAAAAGGGAGAAGAATGTAATGTAACTTTACAGAAACCTGCCTGAAGCATGGCCAGGCTGTGTCCTAGGACACGACTATTTTTTGGGATTGTACTACTGCATATTATTTTATGGATTTACGTAGTCAAAAGGATATAAATAGTGGGATTCAAATTTCTTTTATAACTTTTACATTCTAGACACTTTGGAGAAATTTTAGGGTTAGGTTTTGAGTAGAATTAGGTTTTCTTTATGCTCTTGGATAGGATTTAGATTGAGTTGAAGATTGTATCATAGATTCATGCTGGTTTTATCTTTTTATCTCTATCTCTACTTATACTTATACTTCATTCTCTTTTGATTGTATTGAATATTCATGATTCACATAATGAAATTGATTTTTCTTTCTCTTTCAATTATGTTTGAGTAGTTCCTAATCTAGGATTTAGGGAATACCACTTATGATGTATTGAATTGAATAGTTGAATTCCTTTTGGGATTATTTATGAATGGTTAGTTTAACTATTATGCATGTATATGTGTTGATGAATGTCTGGCCAATGTTGATCACATCTTAGGTTAATAACTGATTGTTTAAAAGTTGAAAGTTATTGTAGGAACGTAATAGTTAATTAGGGGTATTTTAATCATGAAAGTAATTTAAGATCCTCTAGGAATTGAATCTCCTTTAGGAATTGAACCTTCTCTAGGAATTAATTAGTTAATTGGTACAAATCTTAATGGATTTAAGTTTAAATAAGAACAACGAAAGTAGGTAATTATATTAACTTAGGTATTGTTATTAGACCTTGAAGAGGTTATTAATGAATTGAGGCTAAAAATTCTCCGATATCCCAAATAATTGCAATTTGAAATATTTGTATTGGTTGTTGAACATCATAAGTGCAGTGAACCCTAATCCTAGGTCTTTTTATAATTGAATTTCTTCATTACCAATTTACTTTCATCGCTTGCATTCTCTATTCAATATCTTTCAAATTCTATTTATTCAGATAGTTTATTTTGTGAAAGACTAGTAATTGATACATTGGTCTCCATGGGATACGTCTCGTACTTGCCAGATTAGCTATAACTACGTCATGCACTTACGGTATTTAGTGAAACACATGAATACATTTTTGGCATCGTTGTCGGAGACTATGTCAATATTAGTTGGTTTTATGAATTAACTAGACTGAATCATGTTTTTTATTTTTCTTTGCTAACTTTTCCTCTTGTTTTCTTCTATAGGTGTGTTGTCCTTTTATACGAAGAGACTGTGATCATCTTCTTGACTTCGATCCTGAAACAAAAAGAATGTTACGAAGAAGAACAAGGATTACGGAGCAAGAGTAGACACCACCAGTAATGGAAGACCAAAATAATCGTTCATTGAAGGATTTTACCACCCTTTATACCCAAGGTCTGAACCTTAACATAGTTAGGCCAGCAATGGAGGCAAATAAATTTGAGTTGAAACTGTCACTGCTACAAATGGTTCAATAGAACCAATTTGGAGGTTCCCTTATGAGTGTCATCAGATGCGATTCGGTTGAGATTGTTTTCATTCTCTTTATGGGACAAAGCTAAAGTTTGGATGCATTCCCTTGTATTCAAATCGATCACCACTTGGCAACAACTTTCACGAGCTTTTCTAGCTAAGTATTTTACCCCAAGCAAGACAACCCATCTGTGTAATTAGATTACCACTTTTGCGCAGAGGGATGGAGAATCCTTAGATGAAGTTTGGGAAAGATTCAAGGAACTTCTAAGATTGTGCCTTCACCATGGTTTAGAAAAATGGCTAATAGTTTATACCTTCTGCAATGGACTAATCTACAAAACCTATATGTTTATGGATACTACAGCAAGAGGAGCTTTGATGAATAAAATTGTTGATGAGGCCTATGAATTGATAGAGGATATGGCACCGAATCACTATTCCTAAGCTAATAAGTGGCAATCATCAGGGAAGCCAATATGGAAGTATGAAGTATATGCTTTTCACAATTTATTTTCTAACATTGATGCATTATTTCAAAAGCTTGATAAATTGAGCATCAATGTTATTGATTCTTATTTTTCCTCTTCTACATGTGAGATTTGCGGATGTATTAGCCATGTTGCCAATGAATGTTAGTTTGGAAACCCTATACAACAGGATTGTGAATAGGTTAATTTTGTCAATAACAATTAGAGAAACACTTCTTTTAGTAACACTTATAACCCAAGCTAAAGGAATCATCTAAACTTCTCCTATAAAGCCAATCCTAAACAACTTCCTCAAAATAATTTTAGACAGCCACCTGGATTTTAAAATCAGAGGCTCTTTGTAACATTCCTAATTTTTCTTCTTTTATTAATAAAGGTACATAAATATTTAATTAAGGAAATAAAAATTATTAAACAATTTTTGGATATCTAAGAAAATATAAGCTTTAGAAATTCTTCACCTTATGTGAATGCATAGAAAATATTTTTAACATTAAGGGAATAGGTAAAGAGAGAAAATCTAATAGAAAAAATTAGAAATAACATCCTAAAGAGAGGCGAAATTCTTGGGTAAGGAAGATAAATTTTTGGAAGTAAGTAAAGGTATTAAAATTTTAAAAATATTGGATTAGGGTAATTTTCCTAATTCAAGAGCTAGAGTTCCTAAGTTTAACATCTCCACCCATACATTGGGCTTCACCTATGGACACTTTATTTCCAATTCACATGACCTTCTAGCAAGCCAATTGGATAGCCTAAGTAAGAGATATAACATAGACTTGGACTAGGATATAGAAGTTGGACCCATAGCCCAAAAAATAATGAAAATGTGACCAAGTCCTCCATGAGAGGTAGAATTTCAGCCAAAGCAAAGGAAATGGGCAAGAATGAGCCCAAATCCAAGAGAGAAAAAAATAAAAATCATGTGATGAAATAGTAGTGTAATAATAATCAAGATTAGGTTATAGGGCATTAGGACAAAACATCTATATCCTATACTCATAATTTCAGCAAGCCATGTGATGATATAGTAGATAATAATACAAGACATTATGACAAAACATCCCTCTCCTAGACAAATAATTTCATCCAAGTAAGGGAGACTCAATGGCTAGAAATTTACCACCTAGATAGGCAAACCTATCATACTTGAGTGAGACAAAAGAAAAAGAAAAAGAATCCCTAAATCAAAGGGACCTTATCCCTTGTCTTAAGAAAATTTCATCATGATTTTCAAATACAAATCTCCTTTTGCTATGAATATCTTGACTAAGGGAGAGGTAGAAAAGAATATGAGTTGTCTTCCCCCAAAAAGCAGCTAAGTGCATCCTAATTATGATAAGGTAGACCCATAATTTTGATAGGAAGACCACTTGATAGTTTATTTAAGCAAAAATCACTCTTATAACATTAGAATTTCGTCCAAGTGAGGGAGAGGGAAAAATAGAAGCAAGGTAGAGTAAGGAATGAGAGAAAGAGAGGAGAAGAGAGGAAGGAAGAAGAAGGAAAATTCTAAAAGACTATGTATTCAAGGTAAGTTAGCTTAATCTCCACTTGAATCCATTTTTTCTCTTTATCCTTGAGATTCAAAACTCACCCTCCTTCTCTTATTTAAGCTATTGAAAAAGCTAAGGGAAGGGAGGAATCTTGTCACTTCCTTTAAGAGGAAACAAGAAAAATAATTCACTAAGTGAGCTAGGAAAATCTTTAGGTAGATTTAACAATATCTGTTTTTGAAGAAAGCTTTGAAATTTATAACATTTATATGGGATTTTGATCTAAGAACTTTGATGAAATTTACAATATTTGCTACTTTGATGGTTGGCCATGGATGTTGTTATATCATGTTACATGTTGATCTTGCATGTGATGTATGTTTGAATACTTAGGTTGGTGTGGAAGGTTCTGTATAGGTATAGCTATGGATGGAAAAATTTTAGGGTTTTGTGATGCTGTTATGTAAATTTAAATGTGGAGAAAAATTTATGGGACATGGTTAGATTGATAAAATGAATATGGCCTTAAAAATTTAGAAGAAGATTGTGATAAATTTCAGTTTGGAAACATCCTTAATAATACATGATTTGATTTCTGTTTTCTTGAGAAGTAGATGATGGAATATGTTAAATAAAGTGTAAGGAATCTAATTAAAATGTTGAAATGAGTAATCTTATGGTTAGATGTAAATTAGGAAGAAAATGTAAAAGGATGTAATAAAATGATGAACTAGAACCTTAGGAAGGGTTTGGTTTGAAAACTAGATTTTGGAGTAACTAGGGAAGCTTTTGTTTTTGAAATTTTGAGAAGAATTAGTTGGGAATTAAAAGAAATGGTTAAAAAAGAAATAAAGATATATGTCTCACAGATTTTTGTCCACTAGAATCACTCAATTTGGATTTAATATGAAAGAGATATGGTCAGATTAGGAAGCAGTGGTCAGAAACTAGCTAACTTGGGAAGAATCTGTTAGGTAACCTTTTGTGTTTGAATTTCTAAGAAAAATATGAAGGTAATTAAAAGAAATGGTTAACATGCATATATATATATATATATATATATATATATATATATATATATATATATATACAAATTGTTAGCCACTAGAATTATTCAATTTGGAATCCATATTAGAGATATATAGTCAAGTTAGTAAGAAGTGATTAGAAACTAGTTAACTTGGGAAAACTCTATTAGGTAAGCTTTTGTATTTCAATTTATGGGAAAAATATCTAGGGACTTAAAAGAAATAGTTAACATGAAAAATTTAGATATATGTATAACGAATTTTTAGCCGCTATAACCATTCAATTTAGAATCGATATGAGAGATATATAGTCAGATTAATAAGCAGTGGTCAAAAACTAGTTAACTAGGAAAAAATCTATTAGGTATGCTTTTGTGTTTGAATTTCTGAGAAAACTTTGTAGGGACTTAAAAGAAATGGTTAACATGAAATATATATATATATATATATATATATATATATATATATATATATATATATATATATATATATATATATATATATATATATATATATATATATATATATATATATATATATATATATATATATCTGTGTGTGTGTGTATGTATATATGACTCACGAATTTTTAGCCACTAGAATCACTTAATTTAGAGTCCATAGGAGGAAGATATAGTCAGATTAGTAAGTAGAGGTCAAACCCTACCCAGGAAGAAATAATATTGAATTTGAAGGAGTAATAACATTAAGATTACTTACGATTTCACTAAAATGCTAGACATAAGAGTTTTAGAGGATTGTCTTAGCTTTAAATGGACAACAAGATCACCTCAATCAGAGTTAAAATGAGGTAATTATTCTTTGATTAGTGAGAGATAAAAATAATATTTAAGAAAAAAGAAGAATTTCATAAATGAAAATAAAAAATTACTAGTGTTTGGCCTAGCCATTGCCATTTCATAAACTCCTTACCATCTTAAGTGTGTAATTTTGACATGAAAATATTTTATAAAGTAATATTTGAAAATGATTATGTCACGCCCCTACTGTAGGAACGCGAATAACATTACTGTCCGATAATGTTCGATAATTTTATATTTATTTATTTACTATCAACTTCATAATATATCATAACAGGATGATATCATACGTTTGCAAATCTCAACATAACTAATTATACATGCCAGGTCTACACTTATCAGTTTTACAGCGGAAACAAAGATCCTGCCTGTGGCGTTTAGAGCAACTCTAGAGTACAAATATATTACAATTTTAAACACTGAGAGCCCAGAAACAATTTAGGCTCACCACTGAAGTACGACACCTAGTCGTTCAAGAAGCTGCAGGACCAAACTCTGGGTCTTTATCTGAAAAACATATAAACCACGTGTAGTGAGTTTTACAACTCAGTGAGCAAATAACACCTCCTATGACCTCTTAGGTCAACATATGAATGTACTCTTTATTTTAAAAGTTGTCACATTGAAATCACCATTCAGAGGTACATTCATATAGGACCCGCATTTCAAGTAAACTCTGTTTAAATTCATATGCATATTTAATTTATAAATAATGCTGTAAGAATGGTATTAAAATCATGTTATGCATCAACATAAGTCTTATAAAAATAATTGGAGGATCCCATATCAGAACCACCATATCAGAGCTTAACCCCTTCCGTACTTTGGTGATATAGAATTTGCCTGAACTCAGCATCCCGCAGAGGTTTGCCCTACTACCATTCAAGAGGACACGCGAAGGGACTCTATATGGGTTTTCCCAAGCACACAGCAAGGGAAGGAAAATCATAATTCATATATCTGGCATCTCGCCCATATAGGAGGCATTCCGCTCTCCATCACATATCATCTCCCATGTGTTGGCCCTCACACGAGGCTAGCACCACCCCCTGCTAGCTGAGGCAACCAAGGTGTGTGCCAAGGCTAATATCACCTGCTGTTAGCAGACAGTGTTTCGAATAGGATTCCTCCATAAAACCATGATCTCATATAATCCATATTATTCAAAACAGAGGTACTTTTAATGCAGTATTTTCATTTTCAATATATTCCTTTGTCAAAACTTTCCAATCAGGGGAATCAAATATACATGTCTATATCCGAGGAAAACATTTCACTGTATAAATAAATATCATATGCATAACATATTTCCTTTGTCGTATCGTGAAAAATACATGTAAAAATCACATGTTTAATGTATTTCAAAATTCATTTCAAAAGTCATACTCTTCTCGAACTAGATTTCATGTTGCAACCATTTCAGTTATTCTAAACCATTTCAGGGACATATAAAAGTATAAATAACTTGTAATCATGCTCATTTATCAATTTAAAGTTCAAAAAGAGTACAAATAAGCCATAGGAAGAATCATCTACTCACAAAATTAGGGTACCAAGTTGGATAACCCTAAAATTCTTGTTTCTATTCATTCCGAATTCAGCAAAATAAACTTCAAAATTGAGTTCAGAACGTCCGAAAACTTTAAAAACGACTCCGGATTTGGAAAATTTTGCCTCCGGGAGCTCGGTCAATGCAAGTCAACACAACAGAGTCTGGGTACAAGCGCTACACACGCCACCAGGGAAGGTTGCGCGTGGGCTTCACTCTCAGGAGAAGATTCGACACGTGGGGGCGCGTGCAAGGGATTCTAGACCTAAAATTTGAGATCTAAAGGTTTTCGGTACCTTCTGGATCGATCTACAGTGTTATTTTTTGTATTTGAGACCCACAGACAGGAGTTTTGGGGGTTACCTTTTTAGGCAATTTTTCCTTCAATTTTTCGGCCAATTTTCGGCCAATTTTTCAGAAATTAATCAGATGGATTTGTAGAACTCTTTTTTCTGAGTCCGTTGGCGGTGGTGGTGTCAAAATCCGAGGTCCGGATGCGGATAAATTTTAGAGAGAAGTTAGAGGGTTTCGGGAGAAAAATTTCTAAAGAAAGATGGAAAAATCTGAAAATGATAAGCTTCTTGAGTGGCTCAGGCCCTTAAAATATCTCGAGGAACCTTTTTGCAAAAATTCACTTTTAGAGGGAGGTCCTTGCAAATTTTCTTTATTTACATTTTAACCCCGAAACTTTTAAGAAATTGCATTTTGACCCAAAAATGTAAATTCTCATATTCCTTTTGTAATTCTTTAATCCATGTAATAAATAACCTTAGTTTCACTGATTCTTATCTCCATTTTTAAAATTCTCTCTTTTATTCTAAACTTTTTTTAATTGGAATTTTGTTAAATTTTACGGTTATTACATTCTTCTCCCTTAAAGAAATTCAGTCCCTGAATTTCTTCATCATAATTGCAGATAAAGACTAACCTCATTGTTCAAACAAATGCGAATATCTGGTGCATATCTCATCCTCTCTTTCCCAAGTAGCTTCTTTAGAAGAGTGATTTTTCCATATCACCTTCACTGTAGGTATTTCTTTTGACCGCAACTTCTTTACTTGTCTGTCCACTACTGCTACTAGTTGTTCCTCATAGGTTAAATCTTCATGTAACTGAATTTATGGACACTGTATAACATGTGTAGGATCTGGTAAATATTTTTGTAGCATAGACACATGAAAGACTGGATGGACATTACCCAATTCAGGAGGTAAAGCCAAACAATAAGCTACCAGACCGATCCTATCAAGAATTTCAAATGGTCCTATATATTGTGGACTTAATTTTTCTTTCTTCCCAAATCTCACTACTCCCTTCATATGAGATATTTTCAGAAAAACATGTTCACCTATGGCAAATTCTAAGGGGCGACATCTATTGTCAACATAATAAGCCTTCTGTCTACTCTGTACTGCTAATAACCTTTCCTTAATTAGTTTTACCTTGACCAGTGCATCCTATACCATATCAGGCCCTAAAACCTTTGCTTCACCCATCTCTATCCATCAAATCGGGGAACGACAACGCCTACCATATAATGCCTCAAAAGGAGCCATTTGTATACTAGCTTGATAACTATTGTTATAAGCAAATTCAGCTAAAGGCAGAAATCTTTCCCAACTACCCTAAAAATCTAAAGCACAAGCTCGAAGCATGTCTTCCAATATTTGAATGGTTCACTAAAATTGCCCATCTGTTTGAGGATGAAATGCAGTACTGAGATTCAACTTCGTGCCCAGAGCTTTTTGGAAAGCTCTCTAGAAACGAGCTGTGAATTATGGTCCTCGATTAGAAATTATTAATATTGGCACTCTATGAAGCCTCACTATTTCATTCAAATATAATTTTGCATACTGAGCTACATTATATGTGGTTTTCACTGGTAGAAAATGTACTGACTTAGTCAACCTATCAATAATCACCTATATTGAATCAAACCCCTTTGGTGTTCTCGGTAAACCCGTAACAAAATCCATTGTTATCCTTTCCCATTTCCATTCAGGTATCTCTATCAGCTGATGTAATCCTCTAGGCCTTTGATGTTCCGCTTTCACTTGTTGACAAGTTAAACATCGAGACACGTAATCCACTATGTCTTTCTTCATATCTTCCCACCAATAAATGTCTTTTAGATCCTTATACATTTTAGTTATTCCAGGATGAATCGTATACATGGATCTATGAGCTTCCTCTTAAATTTCTTTCTTATGTTCTTCTTTATCAGGTACACTTATCCGCTTGCCAAATCTCAGAATTCCTTCAGATTCTACAGTAAATTCAACTTCACCACCATTCTTCACCTCTTCAATTTTCTTGCACAAATAGGCATCCTCTTTCTGTGCCTTTTGCACTTGCTCAATCAAAGATGATGAAACTGCAGATGAGCTAATAATACTCCAGGCTCTTTTACTTCCATTACTACCCCATCACTTTCCAGCTTATGCATTTCTTTAATCAACGACCTTCTTACCATTGTGATATGAGCCAAACTACTCATAAACTTTGTACTTAATGCATCAGCCACAACATTGCCCTTACCTGGATGGTATAGTATTGTGCAATCATAATCTTTTAGTAATTCCACCATCGTCTTTGTCTCAAATTAAGATCTTTTTGTTGAAAAATATATTTGAGACTTTTATGATTTGTATAAATTTCGCATGTCTCACCATACAAATAATGCCTCCAAATTTTAAGAGCAAAAACTACTGCTGCCATTTCCAAATCATGAGTCGGATAACTTTACTCATGTGGTTTAAGCTGTCTAAATACATATGCAACGACTCGACCATTTTGCATCAACACACATCCCAATCCAATTCTCGATGCATCACAATATACCATGTATCCCCCAGTACCTGAGGGAATAGCCAATACTGGCGCCGTAGTCAAGCAACTTCTTTCACATTCATCTGTCCAGTCAAACTTTATTCCTTTTCTTGTCAACCTTGTCAAATGAGCAGCTTTCTTTGAAAAATCTTTAACAAATCTACAGTAATAGCCCGCTAAACCAAGGAAACTGTGAATCTCTGTAACTGTCGTAAGGCATGGCCATTTCTGCACCGCTTCTATCTTTTTAGAATCAACTTGAATACCATCTTTGGTAACCACATGCCCTAGGAAAGTAACACTACTAAGCCAAAATTCACATTTTGAAAACTTCGCATACAGCTGGTGTTCCCTTAAGGTTTGCAATGCTATTCTTAAATGGCGTCCGTGCTCCTCTGAACTTCTTGAATACACTAAGATATCATCTATAAATACAATGACAAATTGATCCAGAAAAGGTTTGAACACCCTATTCATTAAATCTATAAATGCAGCTGGGGCATTGGTTAAACCAAAAGGCATTACTAAGAACTCGTAGTGTCCATACCGAGTCCTAAAAGCAGTTTTAGGAATATCCTACTTCTTTATCCTCAATTGATGATACCTAGATCTCAGATCAATTTTTGAAAAACATTGGGCACCTTGTAATTGATCAAACAAATAATCTATTCTAGGTAAAGGATATTTGTTTTGTATAGTCACTTTGTTCAACTGCCTATAGTCAGTACATAGGCGTAGGGATCCATCCTTTTTCTTCACAAAGAGAACAGGAGCACCCCAAGGAGATGTGCTAGGTCGAATAAAACCTTTATCTAGTAATTCTTGCAATTGCTCCTTCAATTCCTTAAGTTCTGCAGGTGCCATCCTATAAGGAGGTATTGTTATTGGTTGTGTTTTAGGAATGAGGTCAATACCAAACTCAATCTCTCAGTCTGGTGGTAATCCTAGCAATTTCTCAAGAAACACATTAGAGAATTCTCTAACCACTAGAACCTGCTCTACACTGGTATACTTCATATTAACATCTTTGACTACTGCTAAATACCCCTGGCATCCTTTTTGTAACAGCTTATGAGCTGTTAAAGATAAAATCAAATTTCTAGACTCCTTACTACGATCTCCTTGTATCATAAAGGAAGATTCTCCAGGGATATTAAACTTAATCACCTTATGGTGACAGTCTAGAATGTCATGACATGATGACAACCAATCTATTCCTAGAATCACATCAAAGTTTACCATATCTAGAACTATCAAATCTACAAGAGTCTCCTTACCTTCTATCGAAATCTCACATGATTTATACACATCATTTACTAATAATAATTCTCCCATTGGAGTAACAACCATGAAAGAACAATGTAAACTAGCAGGATATCTATCCAATTTCTTAGCAAAGCATGGTGATATATATGAATGAGTAGAACCAGGATCGAACAGGACATATGCTTTATGGGAACATACTGATAATGTACCTGTCATAACTACATTTGATGCCTGAGCATCCTGTCGTGTCAAAGCAAAAACTCGAGCTAGTTCTCAGCCTCGACTTCCTGATCCTCTACCAGTACCACCACTACTTGCTTGAACTGAAGTTGTTCTATTTAGTCGTGCTGGCACAGATGCAGAAGGTGAAGCTGGTTGTACCGATGCCTGACTAAAACTTCGTATTTGTGGGTAATTCCTCATCAAATGACCCATTTGTCCACACTTAAAACATGCACCAGTTTCTTTGCGACAATGTCCAGTATGAGGCCTGCCATAATTAGGACATGGTGGAATTGATCTTGAATCATGTTGGCTAGTAGGTCTTATATCTCTTTGATTCAGTCTGTGCTTGTTGATATTTACTGATGTCTGATTAGAGCTACCAGTTCTTGTTTGAGTGAAGCGTTGTGGATTTTGAAATCTTGATCCTTTAACATTAGGATTATAACTCATTTGAGCATTACTATCTCTCTCTTTTTCTTTTCTTTAAACTTTCAATATCTGCTTGCTCCCGTGCTTTCATCATTCTAGCACAGTCCATAGCTGCTGAATAAGTTGCAAAATGATTCATTTGAGGACCCACCGATTTAAACAGTGGACGTATTAATCCCGAAACAAATCTCTTAATTCTTTCTTTTTCAGTAGGGACCAGATAAGGTGCATATCTAAAAAACCGAGTGAAATGAATGTCATATTTGTAATAACCGTAAAATTTAACAAAAATTCCAATTAAAGGAAATTTAGAATAAAAGAAAGAATTTTGAAAATGGAGATAAGAACCAGTGAAAATAAGTTTATTTATTACATGAATTAAAGAATTCAAAAGAAATATGAGAATTTATGTTTTGGCGCGCTATAAGCAAATATATTTTTATTTATGTAGAAATGATTATGATTTGTTAAAAGTAAGTGAACTTTTAAGTAACAGAAGTATTGTGTTGCTTAAAATAATTATACCGACCTCTATTGAATTTTTATAGTATTTTTAGAAATATTCTTTCTTTTAATATGAATAAAGATATTTGTTTCAAAATTTGTTTTATTATGATTTTTATAAAGAAAAATCATGATTTCAGAGTTTAACTAAAGATTTATGAGAAATGAAATTTTTAGAAATTTTTGGGATATTTTATGATGAAAAACAGAATTTATATGAATTTTTATAAAAGAAAATCTTATTATTAATTATTTAATAATTATTATTATATTAAAAAAAACAAAATGTTAAAACGGAAGCCGGAGATGAATTGAGAAAGAGAAAAACAAATCGAAGAAATGCACAGTAGTGAATAGTGAGTGAATAGTGATATCCAATTTTATCTTTCGATTTGGAGTGCTTATGGGCTTCCGATATCAAAACTGTAAGTGTTATTGGATTCACGACGAAGAGTACTTCAGTTTTGACCGATCATTTTTTCAAATCAACCGTTGAATAGCCGTAGATCTAAAGTAGAAAATCTCAGTCAAAGGTATGTTTTGAAAAACCTTACTTAGAGACCTCAAATTAGAAATATAACACCGTAGATGGGTTCAGAAGCTTGATAAACATTAAAATATGTACTTTTTTCAGTCATTTGGTAACTTTTTATGTGGCGGTGAATAATAATTTTCAGCATGAATAGTGGCGGATAAATAGTGATTCCAGCGATGAATAGTGGCGGTGAATAGTATTACCGGCGGTGAATAGTAACAGAGCTCATTTAAGGTTTCTGGACCCTTCGGACACGTTTTTGAAGCTTATTTGGTCAAATTCAGACTAGAAAAGTGCATTTTAGGGCTGTCCAATTCGGAGCCCTTACACTGTGAGTAGATAATTCTTCCTATAGCTTATTTTTACTCTTCTTGAACTTTTCATTGATAAATGAGTATGATTACATGTTATTTATATGTTCATATGTTTCTGAAATGGTTTGAAATATTTGAAATGATATAGTTCAAGAAGAGTATGAGTTTTGAAATAGATTTTGAAATGCTTTGAATATGATAATTCTAAATGCATTTCGCATTACATGGCAAAGAAAATATGATATGCATGTGGCATTAATTTTACAGTGTTATATTTGCCTCGAATATGGGCATGATTATATGATTTCTCTGATTGGAAAATTTATAATAAAAGATTTTGTACTGAGACTGAAAGCTCTATTTTGAATGATATGTAAAGTGATAAGTTGCCAAATATGATTGTATGGCGAATTGTTTGATAATGATGCATTGCATATGATGGATGTAACAACCTTTTTTTTTCCTTTATTATTATACAATATTGAGTTCACATACATGTCATTAATCAAAACATACGTATAACATATCAAACAGATAGATATTTACATCTTGTTTATTTTGGTTGACAAATTCCGGAGATACAGGTGCGGGTGGTTGCACCTTCACCGGGATCTGAGCCAACTCGACCACAAACATCTTATTTGATTCTGAAATCTGCCCAACATAAAGTAACTCGATCCAATGTGCATTAAAAGCCAGAGCCTTAGAAACAAAAGCTGCATAAATAATTTTTCTAAACATGATATGGAAATATAGTGAGAATTGTATCCCAGTAAGTTCAACAATAAATTATCATCAGTAAAGCTCATCACGTCATGTTCAGCTGTATAAACTACAGAAAATATCTTTGGTCACATGAATGCATTATATCTATGCACATAAGAATCATACTGTAATGATATGTATGACAGGATTAACTATTTTCAAAATATCATATGATGGCCATCAACTTATTCTCATTTCAAGCTACCCCGGTTAGGGTGAGTATTCTCTACTCTCCGGTACGGGCTTTTCTCGCTCTGTCCGACATGGCCCACTTTCTCTTTCTTTTCTCATTATCATGATCATAACCGTTGGTAGGGCGTCCCCTACTGGTGCACCACACGGATTGCCATGTGACCGTGCTTATTTCTTTTCTTTTCACAATGATAGCCAAAAAATATGCTTTCAATAACAAGTATGTTCATCAAAATATAACTATTACCATAAATCATTGGTAATCATGCCATGAACATAACCATTTCAAATATCACTTTATAAAATATTTCCATGTCAAAATTTCATACTTAAGATGGTAAGAAGTTCATACAATGGCAATGGCTATGGCTATGGCTATACTAGTCATTTATTAAGATTCATCTTCTTTTTTAAATACTAATTTTATTTCTTTATTTTCTTGATGAAGGTTTTCATCCTATCTAACCTTCTCTTACTAATCAGAGCATAACTCCCTCAATTTAACTCTGATGTAGGTGATCTTGGTGTCCATTTCAAGATAAAACAATTATCTAAAACTATTATGTTGAACATTGTAGCGAAAAATTGAGAAACGAAGGTGATATTACTCCCTCAAAGTACAGGATAGTTCCTCTCGGATAGGTTCTGACCTTTACTGACTAATTAGACCATATCTCCCAAATTGGAACTCCCAATTGAGTTATTCCAGTTGGTAAAAATCCATGAGCCATATATCTATAATTGTTATGTTGGCGTGCTATTTTAATTCCCTATAGAATATTCCCAGAAATTCAAAAACTAAAGCATTAATAGCATACTCTTCCCTGAATAAACATTTTCTGACCTCTACTTACTAATCGGATAATATCTACCTCATATGAACTCCAAATTGCATAATTCCAGTGGGTATATTTCCATGAGACATAGATATATAACTTTCATGTTAACCATTTATTTTAATTCCATACAGATAATTCCCAGAAATTAAAATAAAAAAGCTGTCCTAACATAATCTTCCCTGATGAACCATTTTCTGACCTTAGCTTACTAATCGGACCATATCTACCACATGTGAACTCCAAATTGAATGATTCCAGTGGCTAAAAATCCATGACACACATATCTTTAATTCTTATGTTAACCATGTATTTTAATTCCCTACGAATAATTCCCAGAAATTAAATTACCGAAGCTATCCTAACATATTCTTCCCTGATGATTCATTTTCTGACCTTTGACTACTAATCAGACCATAGCTACCTCATATGGACTCCAACTGGAATGATTCCAGTAGGTAAAGATCCGTGACACATATATCTTTAATTCTTATGTTAACCATTTATTTTAATTCCTTATAGATTGTTCCCAGAAATTAAAATACCGAAGCTTAAAATTCTGTCAACCATAGCCATACCCATGCAGAACTATCTATACCAACCTAAGTATTCAAACATACATCACATGCAAGATCAATATGCAACATGATATAGCAACATCCATGACCAATCATCAAAGTTCTAAGATCAAAATCTCATATAAATATTATGAGTTTCAAAGGTTTTCTTCAAAAAGAAATATTGTTAAACTTACCTGGAGCACTTAGTCTCCTAGACTTCTCCTTCCTCTTTCTTCCTTTCTTCCTCTCCTTTCCTCACACTACCTTGCTTCTATTTTTGCTCTCCCTCACTTGGACGAAATTCTCATGTTGTAAGGGTGGGTTTTCTTATATAGACCACCAAATAATTCACCTTTCATGATCATGGGTCTACCTTATCACAATTAGGATACACTTTGTTGAACTTTTGGAAAACAAACAACTTATGTTCTTGTCTTCCTCTTCCTTAGTCAAGATATGCATAGAAAAAGGAGATTTGTATTTTGAAAATTATGATGATATGTTCTTAAGATATGGGGCAAGATCCCTTTGATTTAGGGATTCATTTCCTTTTTCTTTTGTCTTAATCAAGTATGATAGATTTGCCTTTTTAAGTGGCAAATTTCTAGCCCTTGAATTTTCCTTACTTAACTAAAATTATTTATGTAGGATAATGATGTTTTGTCATAATGCTATGTATTATTACCCACTTGCTAAAGTTATGAATGTAGGATATAGATATTTTTGTCTTAAAGCCTTGTATTATTATGCCACTTGCCAAAATGATGAATGTAGAATCACACCACTTGTCAAATTTTTGTCTTAATGCCATGTCACTTAATCTTGATTACACTAATATTTCATCATTTTAATTTTATTTTTATTTTTATTTTTCCTCTTGGGTTTGGGCTCATTCTTGCCCATTTTCCTTACTTTGGTTAAAATTCTTCCTTTCATAATGGGCTTGGTCACATTTTCATGATTTTTGGGCTATCGGTCCAATTTCTATATCCTAGTCCAAGTCTATGTTTTATTTCTTCCTTGACCTATCCTATTGGCTTGCTAAAAATTCATGTGAAGTAGAAAAACTCTATATGAAGTGTCTATAGGTTAAAGCCCAATTACGGGTGGAGATACTAAACTTAGTAACTTTTGCTCTTAAATTAAGAAAAATTACCCTAATCCGATCTTCTTGAAATTTTAAGACATTTACTTACTTCACAAAAATTTATCTTTCTTTACCTAAGAATTTCACCTTTCTTTAACATGTTTATTTCTAATATTTCCTCTTAGGTTTTCTTTCTTTACCTATTCCATTAATATTAGAACATTTCTATGTATATATGTAAGGTGAAGAATTTCTAAGGAAAATATCTAAAAATTACGGGATGTTACATTCTTCCCCCCTTAAGAAATTCGGTCCCCGAATTTCAATCCATCCTACCACATGTAGGGAATGAAATTAAGGCATTATTCAGAGTTACCAAGCTTATTACCTAAATAATTAGAGATATCTTTTCTATATGACATCTTTACTTTTTAATATGTCTATTCACTTGAGTGATTTTGCCATATAACTTAACCATAAGGATTTCTTTCAATCATAAATTCTTCAATTGATATCCTCTAGCCCGCATGGTTATATCTATGGGTCGATATTAGAAAACACACATATAAAGGAACATATACACCTTCATATTGTGTAACTATCTTTTCTTATTCCAAACTTCTATCAAGTCAATTTTTTTTTTCATATATCAACATCATCCCCTGAATATCATCATCTTAATCTATCATCTATTTTTATCCTCAAATCTTTTAATCAATATGTTAAACATACGTAGCAATAAATCCTTCAAACCTTTAATAATGTTTATGTACCATTGACACATGTCTAATAATTTCAACTTACCTCATCACAGTAATTCTATACAAGCTTATTAACACCATTAAACTCATTGTCAAAAATTTCAATTATTTCTTCTATCATATCCAAAAGCACCTCATTCTAGCTTATGCCAATCCCATTTAATTCACCCAATCATTTCAAGAAGATTTGTGTTTTTTTTTTCCTAACAATTACTCATACATGAATTCTCAATTCCAACATAATTCACATCCTAGATACTAAACTCAATTTAGCATGATATAATCCTTTAACACAAATATCTTGATAACCTACATTATTTCCGGACATGGTTCTCAGAATATTCTCTATATTTCCAAATTAAGAGTTCAAAAACTAACTTAAATCCTACTTCCTATATTTTATTCCTCGAGAACTTCAACACCACTAATTCTCTTGATTACATTCGTCAAAACACCATAAGACCATCATCCGTCCATTCTTTTCAAACCTTTCATTACTTTAACCTATTAACAACTTAGACACCATAATAACCAAGTTTCAAAGGAAGAAATTATCTTTAATTGTAATGAGGGAAAATAACCTTGCATTTAATGCGAACCGTTAATGAGTGAAACAGATGAAAAGCATAATAGAGAATGGTTCCAAAAGCGGAAGTCAAAAGTTTTGACAAAGCATTGAAAAATATTAAAATCGGTGGCCGCAATTCTTGAAAATCTGTAAACAAAATCTATCTATGATTTCAACAAAAATCGGTGGCCGCAAATTTTGAATATATGTGTCAGAATCTACTTTAAATCTATTGGTATTCGGTGGAAAGATATCACATGGAAAAAGAAACATTTCTGAGCTTATAAAAGTCTGTGAAAATCAAAGAATATGTAGTTAACTGGTAGGATGCAGTTGATTGCTTCAAAATAGATGTAATCAATCAACTGTAAATTAACCAGTCCAAATTAAAATTTCTCAAAATAGCTAGTCGACTTAATAATACTGATAGTCGACTGGCGAAAACATTGAGAATACAAAATAAATCATTTGATTGCATTTTTTTTTTAACTTTTTTTTTTTTTTCAATGACGGCTATCACCTACAACTTTTCTACAAGAATCAAAACATCAATGCTTCATCAAAGAGAACAAGATAAAGACAGATTTCTGGTGATATCTTATCTTATACTCTTTATGTGCTTAATATGGGTCACAGTCATACTACTGTACATATACATGCTTGCCGTCATTTTTGAAAATTTTTTTTATTTACCTTTAATTTAGTTGATATCCACCAATCACTCACATAGTTGTTCTAATAATACCCGGCCTATTCGCATAGCTATTATAAATATGCCATTCTCTGAGTTCTATAAATACTTACATTAGTATCTTTGTCTATTCTCAAAGTTAAGGTGATAGAAATTATGGAGGGAACCGCATTCCGTCAGTTTCGAAATATCTGTGTCTTTTGTGGTTCCAATCCTGGAAAAGATGAGGAGTATGTTAAAGCAGCACAAAATCTGGGTATGGTGCTGGCTAAGAGAAACATTCATTTAGTGTATGGTGGAGGTAACTGTGGGTTAATGGGGTGTGTGGCTACAGCTGCACATGCAGGGGGATGCCAAGTTCTAGGTATTATTCCTATAGCTCTAGCTACATCTAGCAACATAGGGAAGACAATTGGGGAAGAATATAGGGTAGCTTCCATGCATGAACGCATGGCTAGAATGATGAGCAATGCTGACGCCTTACCAGGTGGTTTTGGTACTTTAGAGGAGATTTTCCAAATAGTCTCTTGGGCACAACTGAATATGCATCACAAACCGGTAGGTTTGTTAAATGTTAATCACTTCTTTGATGGTCTGTTATCTTTTCTAGATCAAGCTGTGGAACAGAGGTTTATCCCACACTCAGCACGACAAATTCTCATCTTAGCTTCAAATGCTGAAGAGTTGATTGATGCTTTACAAGCCTATGTTTATGTACCTGATCCAACTATGACTCAAATAGAATGGACGACAGATAACCACAAGAAGCGTAAATTGGATTTGGATCTTAATCTTTAAATGTAGTAAAACGTAGCCATTATTGTACTACTTTTACTTTCTTAGAGTCTACTTGGATACCATATTTACCAACCATACTCCTTTAGAGTTGGTAAAACTATCTTTGAATGTTTCTTATGATCCTCTGAACTTTTGAAATATTCTAGTTATCATCAATAATAAAAATTGATACAGGGATGACATAATTACTATTCATTAAATCTATGAATGTAGCTAAAATATTTGTCAATTTAAATGCATCACCACGAACTCATAATGCCCATAATAAGTCCTACATCCTCTTCTCTTATCCTTAATTAATGTTACTCATATCCCAAATCTATTTGTGGAAAAATATTGAACACCTTATAACTGGTCAAACAGGTAATCTATACGAGCTAATGGGTTTCTATTCTACATTGTTACCTTATTCAACTGTCTACAATCTATGCATAGTCATAGTGATCCATCTTTCTTTTTCACAAATAGAACTAGAGCACTCCAAATAAAATTACTAGGGCATTTAAATCCCTTGTCTAACAAGTCTTGTAACTAATTTTTTTTTAAATTTAATCGATATCATTCTATATAGGGATATAGATACTAGTTGGGTTTTAAGAAGTAAATCAATATCAAATTCTCAAACTGCCGTGGCAAGGTTGTGTAAGATTTCCTCCGCATTCTTTACTGGATTCCGCCTTGGTAGTGCCATTTCCTACTGTGGGAAAAATAAATTGCTATTGAGGTGATCAGGCCCAATAGTTAGTTTAAAAAAAAAATTTAACAGCAGTCATAACACCACCTCGGCATATAGATAGGAAACACTAGTAATTTCCTACCTATATGAAATCACTGATCCCCTACACAACACTACCACAACATACTCAAGATACTATAAGATCGATTCAGATAATTAACCACCCACTGGCCATCTAGGATCGACCTGCTCTGATACCAATTTTGTAACAACCTTTTTTTTTCCTTTATTATTATACAATATTGAGTTCACATACATGTCATTAATCAAAACATACGTATAACATATCAAACAGATAGATATTTACATCTTGTTTATTTTGGTTGACAAATTCCGGAGATACAGGTGCGGGTGGTTGCACCTTCACCGGGATCTGAGCCAACTCGACCACAAACATCTTATTTGATTCTGAAATCTGCCCAACATAAAGTAACTCGATCCAATGTGCATTAAAAGCCAGAGCCTTAGAAACAAAAGCTGCATAAATAATTTTTCTAAACATGATATGGAAATATAGTGAGAATTGTATCCCAGTAAGTTCAACAATAAATTATCATCAGTAAAGCTCATCACGTCATGTTCAGCTGTATAAACTACAGAAAATATCTTTGGTCACATGAATGCATTATATCTATGCACATAAGAATCATACTGTAATGATATGTATGACAGGATTAACTATTTTCAAAATATCATATGATGGCCATCAACTTATTCTCATTTCAAGCTACCCCGGTTAGGGTGAGTATTCTCTACTCTCCGGTACGGGCTTTTCTCGCTCTGTCCGACATGGCCCACTTTCTCTTTCTTTTCTCATTATCATGATCATAACCGTTGGTAGGGCGTCCCCTACTGGTGCACCACACGGATTGCCATGTGACCGTGCTTATTTCTTTTCTTTTCACAATGATAGCCAAAAAATATGCTTTCAATAACAAGTATGTTCATCAAAATATAACTATTACCATAAATCATTGGTAATCATGCCATGAACATAACCATTTCAAATATCACTTTATAAAATATTTCCATGTCAAAATTTCATACTTAAGATGGTAAGAAGTTCATACAATGGCAATGGCTATGGCTATGGCTATACTAGTCATTTATTAAGATTCATCTTCTTTTTTTAAATACTAATTTTATTTCTTTATTTTCTTGATGAAGGTTTTCATCCTATCTAACCTTCTCTTACTAATCAGAGCATAACTCCCTCAATTTAACTCTGATGTAGGTGATCTTGGTGTCCATTTCAAGATAAAACAATTATCTAAAACTATTATGTTGAACATTGTAGCGAAAAATTGAGAAACGAAGGTGATATTACTCCCTCAAAGTACAGGATAGTTCCTCTCGGATAGGTTCTGACCTTTACTGACTAATTAGACCATATCTCCCAAATTGGAACTCCCAATTGAGTTATTCCAGTTGGTAAAAATCCATGAGCCATATATCTATAATTGTTATGTTGGCGTGCTATTTTAATTCCCTATAGAATATTCCCAGAAATTCAAAAACTAAAGCATTAATAGCATACTCTTCCCTGAATAAACATTTTCTGACCTCTACTTACTAATCGGATAATATCTACCTCATATGAACTCCAAATTGCATAATTCCAGTGGGTATATTTCCATGAGACATAGATATATAACTTTCATGTTAACCATTTATTTTAATTCCATACAGATAATTCCCAGAAATTAAAATAAAAAAGCTGTCCTAACATAATCTTCCCTGATGAACCATTTTCTGACCTTAGCTTACTAATCGGACCATATCTACCACATGTGAACTCCAAATTGAATGATTCCAGTGGCTAAAAATCCATGACACACATATCTTTAATTCTTATGTTAACCATGTATTTTAATTCCCTACGAATAATTCCCAGAAATTAAATTACCGAAGCTATCCTAACATATTCTTCCCTGATGATTCATTTTCTGACCTTTGACTACTAATCAGACCATAGCTACCTCATATGGACTCCAACTGGAATGATTCCAGTAGGTAAAGATCCGTGACACATATATCTTTAATTCTTATGTTAACCATTTATTTTAATTCCTTATAGATTGTTCCCAGAAATTAAAATACCGAAGCTTAAAATTCTGTCAACCATAGCCATACCCATGCAGAACTATCTATACCAACCTAAGTATTCAAACATACATCACATGCAAGATCAATATGCAACATGATATAGCAACATCCATGACCAATCATCAAAGTTCTAAGATCAAAATCTCATATAAATATTATGAGTTTCAAAGGTTTTCTTCAAAAAGAAATATTGTTAAACTTACCTGGAGCACTTAGTCTCCTAGACTTCTCCTTCCTCTTTCTTCCTTTCTTCCTCTCCTTTCCTCACACTACCTTGCTTCTATTTTTGCTCTCCCTCACTTGGACGAAATTCTCATGTTGTAAGGGTGGGTTTTCTTATATAGACCACCAAATAATTCACCTTTCATGATCATGGGTCTACCTTATCACAATTAGGATACACTTTGTTGAACTTTTGGAAAACAAACAACTTATGTTCTTGTCTTCCTCTTCCTTAGTCAAGATATGCATAGAAAAAGGAGATTTGTATTTTGAAAATTATGATGATATGTTCTTAAGATATGGGGCAAGATCCCTTTGATTTAGGGATTCATTTCCTTTTTCTTTTGTCTTAATCAAGTATGATAGATTTGCCTTTTTAAGTGGCAAATTTCTAGCCCTTGAATTTTCCTTACTTAACTAAAATTATTTATGTAGGATAATGATGTTTTGTCATAATGCTATGTATTATTACCCACTTGCTAAAGTTATGAATGTAGGATATAGATATTTTTGTCTTAAAGCCTTGTATTATTATGCCACTTGCCAAAATGATGAATGTAGAATCACACCACTTGTCAAATTTTTGTCTTAATGCCATGTCACTTAATCTTGATTACACTAATATTTCATCATTTTAATTTTATTTTTATTTTTATTTTTCCTCTTGGGTTTGGGCTCATTCTTGCCCATTTTCCTTACTTTGGTTAAAATTCTTCCTTTCATAATGGGCTTGGTCACATTTTCATGATTTTTGGGCTATCGGTCCAATTTCTATATCCTAGTCCAAGTCTATGTTTTATTTCTTCCTTGACCTATCCTATTGGCTTGCTAAAAATTCATGTGAAGTAGAAAAACTCTATATGAAGTGTCTATAGGTTAAAGCCCAATTACGGGTGGAGATACTAAACTTAGTAACTTTTGCTCTTAAATTAAGAAAAATTACCCTAATCCGATCTTCTTGAAATTTTAAGACATTTACTTACTTCACAAAAATTTATCTTTCTTTACCTAAGAATTTCACCTTTCTTTAACATGTTTATTTCTAATATTTCCTCTTAGGTTTTCTTTCTTTACCTATTCCATTAATATTAGAACATTTCTATGTATATATGTAAGGTGAAGAATTTCTAAGGAAAATATCTAAAAATTACGGGATGTTACAATGGATATGCACTGTTATACATGGTTATATATTCATATAAATATATATATGTATTGATGAGAAATGACGAGATTATATGGCTTGAGACGGTATTGTGAAGGTGGTATTAGTGGTAATGTGAGGAGGCAGAAGGGTGATGAACTCACATTCCCTGTTGATCTATTGAAGTTGTACTCAGTGGTAATGTGAGGAGGCAGTAGGGTGATGAACTCACATTCCCTAATTACCTATTGTGATTATGACTATGGTAATGTGAGGAGGCAGAAGGGTGATGAACTCACATTCCATGTTTATCTATTGAGTTTATTGAAAGTTGTGACATACTTGAGTATTATATAAAAGAATTGATTTTTATTGCATATCAAATTCGATTTAAGATCAATTTGTATCATATGTGGTTACAGATATTTGTATGTGATTTGAACTGAGATGTTTTGAAATGCGGGTCCCATATGAATGTACTCTTGAATGTAACTTTTCAATATGAGAAACTTTGAAATGAAAAGTACATCCATATGTTGACCTAAGAGGTTATAGGGGGTGTTATCTGCTCACTGAGTTGTAAAACTCACTACACAATGTGGATCTATTTTTTAGATAAAGACACAGAGTTTGGTCCAGCAACCAAGTGATCGACTAGAGATTGTACTCCAGTGGTGAGCCTACATTGTTTCTAGGCTCTCAATGTTTTATAATTGCAAAATATTTGTACTCTAGAGTTGCTCTAAACGTCACAGGCAGGATCCTTGCTTCTACTATTACTCTGGTGTTTATAGACGTAAACTGTATATTGTATATGTGTATGGGAACTTATATGTATTGGTTTATATGATAAAGAATGGCATTATGTACATTTATGAAAAATATATGTGTATGGTATATGGATTTCACGTGCCCTAAAATTAGGGTCGTGACAAGTTGGTATCAGAGCATTAGGTTTCCCTGTGACAATCAGAGCAAAGGATTCTTTAGTAGGACCTTTAGTATTGATATGAGCCGGACATATTTATACTTCAGGTGCTGCTAAGGGATTTTATAGGATTTCAAATTCCTTTATATTCCAAGTTGCTAAAGTTTATAGTATAAGATAGATTGAATATTGTGACATCTTAAGAGGTATCTATGGATCTATTACAGCTTGAAAGTAAAAGAGATATGCGTCTTAAAGAATTTAAAGAATTGAGACAGATACCAAATATGATGGTTTCTGAATGTGACATCCGTTGTACCCGGTTGTCTAGATATGGTAGACTGTGATGTGATATTGAGAATAGATTTGTTGGCATTATGTCATGTCATTTTGAAATGTCACTATAAGGTGATTAAATTCAATATTCTTGGGGAATTTTCTTTCTTGATACAAAGGGATTGTAGTGAGATACCCAGTAATCTAATCTCTGCTTTAACATCCCATAAGTGATTATAGAAAGGTGTCAAAAATATTTGACAATGATGAGAGATGTTGATATAAAGTATATCAGTGTAAATTAAGTTCCAGTGGTTAAAAAAAAAGTTTCTGATGTAATTCTTGAAGAATTGCCAGGATTACCTCAAAATGTAAAATATAATTTGGTATTGATTTACTTCCTGGAAACCAACCAATGTCTATACCTCTATATAGAATGGCATCGACTAAACTCAAAGAATTGGAGGATCAGTTGTGACACTTGTTAGACTAGGGATTTATATACCCTAGTACTATTGCTTGGAGTGCTTCAGTTCTATCTGTGAAAAAGAAAGATGGATCACTATGACTATACATAGATTATAGACAATTAAATAAAGTGACAATGTGGAATAAATACTCATTACCTCATATAGATGATATGTTTGACCAGCTACAAGGTGCTCAACATTTAAAAAAAAAATTTGATTTGATTTGATATCTGAATCTCATCAATTGAAGATAAGGGAAGAGGATATTCGAAAAATTTCTTTTAGGACTCGTTATGGTATTATGAGTTCTTGGTGATGTCATTTAGTTTGACAAATGTCCAGTTGCATTCATGGACTTGATAAAAAAAAGAGTATTGAAGCCATCCCAGGATTAATTTGTTATTATAATTATTGATAATAATATACTAGAATATTTCAAGAGTGCAGAGGATCATAAGTAATATTTAAAGATAGTATTACAAACTCCAAGGGAGTATCACCTATATGCTAAATTCTCAAAATATGAATTTTGACTTAGTAATAGTACTTTCTTAAGGTATGTGGCTAGCAAGATGGTATATAAGATAACCCTAAGAAAGTAAAAGTGGTACAGCAATGTCCACATCTTGCTACAATTACAGATGAAGATCCAAGTCCAATTTGCTCTTTCTACTATGGTCTGTTGTCCATTCTATTTGAGCTGTGACTGGATCAGGTACATGAACATATGCTTGTAAAGCATCAATCAACTCCTAAGCATCTGAAGCTAAGATGAGAATTCGTCGTGCTGAGTGTGGGATAAACCTTTGCTCCACAACATGATCAAGGAAAGACAACAAACCATCAAAGAAGTGATTAACATTTAACAAACCTATTGGTTTGTGATGCATATTTAGTTGTGCCCAAGAGACTATTTGGAAAATCTCCTCTAAAGTACCAAAACCCCTTGGTAAGGCAATGAAGGCATCAGCATTGCTCATCATTCTAGCCATGCGTTCATGCATGGAAGCTACTCTATATTCTTCCCCAATTGTTTTCCCTATGTTGTTGGATGTAGCTAGAGCTGTAGGAATAATACCTAGAACTTGGCATCCTCCTACATGTGCAGCTGTAGCCACACACCCCATTAACCCACAGTTACCTCCAACATAGACTAGATGAATTTTTCTTCTGGCCAGCACCATACCCAGGTTTTGTGCTGCTTTCACATATTCTCCATCTTTTCCAGGACTGGAACCACAAAAGACACAGATATTTCGAAACTGACGGAATGCGGTTCCTTCCATAATTTCTATCACCTTAAATCTGAGTATGAAAATAAAGCTACTAATGTAGAACTCATAGAAGGGCATATTTATAATAGCTATGCGAATAGGCCAGATATTATTAGAACAGCTATGTGAGTGATTGGTGGATATCAGCTAAATTAAAGGTAAAAAAAAACGGCAAGCATGTATATGTACAATAGTTATGATTGTGACCCATATTAAGCACATAAAGAGCATAAGATAAGATATCACCAGAAATCTATCTTTTTCTTGTTGTCTTTGATGAAGCGTTGATGTCTTGAAAGGTTGTAGGTGATAGCTGTCATTGTAAAAAAAAAAGAAGAAAAAGAAAAAGAGTGAAAATGCAAACCAATTAATTGTTGAAGAGGAACAATCAAATGGTTTATTTTGTTTTCTCAATGTTTTTACCAGTCGACTATTGGTTTATAAGTCGACTAGCTATTTTGAGAAATTTTAATTTGGACTGGTTATTTACAGTTGATTGATTATATATATTTTGAAACAACCAACTGCATCCTACCAGTTAACTATGTGCTCTTTTTATTCACAGACTTTATAGGCTCAGAAATATTTCTTTTCCATATGATATGCTTCCGCCGAATAACAATATCTTTGAATTAAATTTTGGCACATATATTCAAAATTTGCGGCCACCAATTGCGGCCACTGATTTTTGTCGAAATAGCAGCTAGATTTTGTTTACAGATTTTCAAGAATTACGGCCACCGATTTTAATTTCCTGTCAATGTTTTGTCCAAACTTATGACTTCCTATTTACGTGTTTCCCATTTTCTGCTACATTGCCCTACATTAATATTTGGCATTAAATGCAAGATTTTGATTAGTAGATTAAAGTAATAGAGATTTTGAAAAGGATAGATGGATAGTGATGTAATGGTGCTTTGACGAATGTAATCAAAGGAATTAACGGTGTTGAAGTTTTTGAGGAGTAAAGTATGGAAAGTAAGATTTAAGCTAATCTCGAAATTTTTAATTTGGAAACATGGAGAATATTTTGAGAATCATCTTTGAGAATAATGTAAGTGATTAAGATATTTGTGTTAAGGATTTATATCTTGCTAAATTATGACTAATATCTAGAATGTAAATTATGTTGAGATTGGAAATTCACGTATGGATAATTGTTGAGAAAGGAGATTTCAGAAGAAGTCATAAATTGTGAATATGGATGACTCGAGGTAATAAGGATATACTGAGATAAAAAAAATGGTACTAGTATAATGGTAAAAAGAAGATACAAGTGAAATTTTTCATTAGCGGGTATGTTGGCAAGTACGAATTGAATATATTATCTCAAGAGATTTATTTAGAAAGTCTAAGGATCTTTATTAGATTATAGTATGACTGATACTAAATTTAAATGATGTGTTTATACATTAGAAATTATGCTTTAAGTATCTTTATATTATTGTGGTGAAAGTTGGGAGAAATTAATTGTTCTTAGTTGAACTTGCTCATATCAGTAATTATCATGCCAATATACAATGGCATCATTTGAAGTTTTACATGAACATCATAGGTTTCTTAATATGTGAGTGAATTGAGACAAGTTAAACTTTTTGGAACTCTAATTTGGAATAACATGCAATAGATAGAATATGAATTATTTAAATTGATGATGCTAGCTTGGAAAGCATGCTTCAAGTATATGTTTTAAAGATTGGTGGGAGATTTCTTAGCAGAATTTATCTATAATAAAATGATATTAGAAGATTTAAGCCTTATGTAAGAGGTGTTACAAATGTTCTGTTAAATGACTCAGTGGAGTTAGATTTATTATAAGATGTCATTGATAAAGTGAAATTGATTAGAAAAAGAATATTGGAAACTCAATATCCGTCAAAAGTTTATAAGGACCATGAATGTTGAGCACTAGAAATTATTAGTTGGTGACTATATATATTCTTTAATGACTCACCAATGAAAGAGGTAATGAGATTTAGAAAGAAAGGAAAGTTACACCCTCGGTATATAGAACCATTTGAAATTCTTATTAAGATCGGTTCAGTGACTTATCGTTTAACTTTACCATCTGAATTGGGTAATGTCCATCTAGTTTTTCATGTGTCTATTCTACAGAAATATTTACTGGATTCTACACATGTTATACAGTGTCCATAGATTCAGTTACATAAAGATTTAACCTATGAGGAACAACCAGTAGCAATAGTCGGCAGATAAGTAAAGAAGTTATGGTCAAAAGAAATACCTATAGTAAAGGTGATATGGAAAAATCACTCTACTGAGGAAGCTACTTGGGAGAGGAAAAATGATATATGTGTCAGATATCTGTATTTGTTTGAACAATAGGGTTAGTGTTTATCTGCAACTGTGGTGATGAAATTCGGGGACCGAATTTCTTTAAGGGGGAAGAATGTAATAACCGTAAAATTTAACAAAAATTCCAATTAAAGGAAATTTAGAATAAAAGAGAGAATTTTGAAAATAGAGATAGGAACCAGTGAAAATAAGTTTATTTATTATATGAATTAAAGAATTAAAAAAGAAATATGAGAATTTATGTTTTGGCGCGCTATAAGCAAATATATTTTTATTTAAGTAGAAATGATTATGATTTGTTAAAAGTAAGTGAACTTTTAAGTAAAAGAAGTATTGTGTTGCTTAAAATAATTATACCGATCTCTATTGAATTTTTATAGTATTTTTAGAAATATTCTTTCTTTTAATATGAATAAAGATATTTGTTTCGAAATTTGTTTTATTATGATTTTTATCAAGAAAAATCATGATTTAAGAGTTTAACTAAAGATTTATGAGAAAGGAAATTTTTAGAAATTTTTGGGATATTTTATGATGAAAAACGGAATTTATATGAATTTTTATAAAAAAAAATCTTATTATTAATTATTTAATAATAATTATTATATTAAAAAAACAAAATGTTAAAACGGAAGTCGGAGACGAATCGAGAAAGAGAAAAACAAATCGAAGAAATGCACAGTAGTGAATAGTGATATCCAATTTTATCTTTCGATTTGGAGTGCTTATGGGCTTCCGATATCAATACTGAAAGTGTTATTGGATTCACGACGAAGAGTACTTCAGTTTTGACCGATCAGTTTTTCAAATCAACCGTTGAATCGCCGTAGATCTGAAGTAAAAAATCTCGGTAAAAGGTAAGTTCTGAAAAACCTTACTTAGAGACCTCAAATTAGAAATTTGACACCGTAGATGGGTTCAGAAGCTTGATAAATATTAAAATATGTAATTTTTTCGGTCATTTGGTAACTTTTTATGTGGCGGTGAATAGTAATTTTTGGCATGAATAGTGTGGATGAATAGTGATTCTGGCAATGAATAGTGGCGGTGAATAGTATTCCCGGCGATGAATAGTGCTGAGCTCATTTAAGGTTTCTGGACCCTTCGGACACGTTTTTGAAGCTTATTTGATCAAATTCAGACTAGAAAAGTGCATTTTAGGGCTGTCCAATTCGGAGCCCTTACACTGTGAGTAGATAATTCTTCCTATAGCTTATTTTTACTCTTCTTGAACTTTTCATTGATAAATGAGTATGGTTACATGTTATTTATATGTTCATATGTTTCTGAAATGGTTTGAAATATTTGAAATGATTGAGAAATGATATCTAGTTCAAGAAGAGTATGAGTTTTGAAATAGATTTTGAAATGCTTTGAATATGATAATTCTAAATGCATTTCGCATTACATGGCAAAGAAAATATGATATGCATGTGGCATTAATTTTACAGTGTTATATTTGCCTCGAATATGGGCATGATTATATGATTTCTCTGATTGGAAAATTTATAATAAAAGATTTTGTACTGAGACTGAAAGCTCTGTTTTGAATGATATGTAAAGTGATAAGTTGCCGAATCTGATTGTATGGCCAATTGTTTGATAATGATGCATTGCATATGATGGATATGCACTGTTATACATGTTTATATATTCATATAAATATATATATGTATTGATGAGAAATGACGAGATTATATGGCTTGAGACGGTATTGTGAAGGTGGTATTAGTGGTAATGTGAGGAGGCAGTAGGGTGATAAACTCACATTCACTAATTACCTATTATGATGATGACAGTGGTAATGTGAGGAGGCAGAAGGGTGATGAACTCACATTCCCTGTTGATCTATTGAAGTTGTACTCAGTGGTAATGTGAGGAGGCAATAGGGTGATGAACTCACATTCCCTGATTACCTATTGTGATTGTGACTATGGTAATTTGAGGAGGCAGAAGGGTGATGAACTCACATTCCATGTTTATCTATTGAGTTTATTGAAAGTTGTGACATACTTGAGTATTATATAAAAGAATTGATTTTTATTGCATATCAAATTCGATTTAAGATCAATTTGTATCATATGTGGTTACAGATATTTGTATGTGATTTGAACTGAGATGTTTTGAAATGCGAGTCCTATATGAATGTACTCCTGAATGTAACTTTTCAATATGAGAAACTTTGAAATGAAAAGTCCATCCATATGTTGACCTAAGAGGTTATAGGGGGTGTTTTCTGCTCACTGAGTTGTAAAACTCACTACACGATGTGGATCTATTTTTCGGATAAAGACACAGAGTTTGGTCCAACAACCAAGTGATCGACTAGAGGTTGTACTCCAGTGGTGAGCCTACATTGTTTCTAGGCTCTCAATGTTTTATAATTGCAAAATATTTGTACTCTAGAGTTGCTCTAAACGTCACAAGTAGGATCCTTGCTTCTACTGTTACTCTGGTGTTTATAGACGTAAACTGTATATTGTATATGTGTATGGGAACTTATATGTATTGGTTTATTTGATAAAGAATGGAATTATGTACATTTATGAAAAATATATGTGTATGGTATATGGATTTCACGTGCCCTAAAATTAGCGTCGTGACAATATTCAGAAACTGTAATATTCGGTATCTGTCTCAATTTTTCAAATTCTCCAGCCCTTTTGTCCCTTTCACTCATTCGCATAAAATGGTTCATAAATGCTTCCTTAAACTCTTCCCACTCCATTGGTGGTAAAGTAACTGCCCGTCCTTGTACATGTGTCTCAAACCATACTTGTGCCACATCAAATAGTTGAAAAGACATTAGTTCAACAGATCTTCTACTAAAGCACCTTAAAGCTTTAAAGACTCGTTCCATAGCATCAATAAATATTTATCGGTCTTCCTTAACATCTAACCCAAAAAAAGTCAACGGTTTCAACTTAAGGAATTGCGGTAATAACACATCAATCCCTGTAAGCTTATCCTCTTACTCAGCTGTTCTTCCCAATTCTTGTACTTCAAGAGCATTTTATGGTGGCTGGATTTCCCTTCTGCCTTGTTCTACTATAAACCCAGCCAATCTCTCTAAACTCTTATGTATACCAGCAATCATCTCAGTGGTTCTATCATGTGGCTCCTGAGGAGGTTCTACTTTTTCCTCAGGAACTCTATCAGATACATGGGTCTGTTCATCTTATCTTGGGGTTCTCAGACCCTGTCATGCCCTCTACCTCTACCTCTTCCTTTAGGTCGGCCTCTACCACGGCCTCTTTGTATTGGAATTGTAGATGGTACAGACTGTTCAGTAGAGGGTGCACGATCTGCAGCCTCTTCTCTAGTGACCACTCTAGTTCTTGGCGGCATTATTTACTATACAGAATAAAGCACCTCTTTTAGATGCTATCATATGTATTCAAACGTTGCACTAGGAATTTAAGCACACTTGGAATAGGAAGGAAGTGCATATCATATAGAATCCCTCAGCAGCACCTAAAGTATAAATATGTCCGGCTCATATCGATACTAAAGGTCTTACTAAAGAATCCTTTGCTGAAATAGCCACAGGGAAACTTAATCCTCTAATACCAACTTGCCCGCCCCTATTGTAGAAACGCGAATAACCTTACTGTCCGATAATGTCTGGTAATTTTATCTTTATTTATTTACTATCAACTTCATAATATGTCATAACAGGATGATATCATACATTTGTAAATCTCAACATAACTAATTATACATGCCAGGTCTACACTTATTAGTTTTACAGCGAAAACAAAGATCCTGCTTGTGGCGTTTAGAGCAACTCTAGAATACAAATATATTACAATTTTAAACACTGAAAGCCCAGAAACAATTTAGGCTCACCACTGAAGTACGACACCTAGTCGTTCAAGAAGCTGCAGGACCAAACTCTGAGTCTTTATCTGAAAAAAAATATAAACCACGTGTAGTGAGTTTTACAACTTAGTGAGCAGATAACACCTCTTATGACCTCTTAGGTCAACATATGAATGTATTCTTTATTTTAAAAGTTGTCACATTGAAATCACCATTCAGAGGTACATTCATATAGGACCCGCATTACAAGTAAATTCTGTTCAAATTCATATGCATATTCAATTCATAAATAATGCTGTAAGAACGGTATTAAAATCATGTTATGCATCAACATAAGTCTTATAAACATAATTAGAGGATCCCATATCAGAACCACCATATCAGAGTTTAACCCCTTCCGTACTTTGGTGGTATAGGATTTGCCTAAACTCAGCATCTCGCTGAGGTTTGCCCTACTACCATTCAAGAGGACACGCGAAGGGACTTTATATGGGTTTTTCCAAGCACACAACAAGGGAAGGCAAATCATAACTCATATATCTGGCATCTCGCCCATATAGGAGGCATTCCACTCTCCATCATGTAACAACTCCATTTATGTAAATGTAACAAATATTTTTTTAAAAAAATTCCATGAAGTTATTACTACTTTAATTTTAACCACTTAATTCATAATAATAATCACTTTAACCAAGCATAATCGTTATTAACAGTGATACAATACTGAGTTTCCATACACACTATTATTTTACAAACTACACACCATTATTTTACAAACATTTGTATAAAGATACATATTAGCTCTAATCTTCTATGTCGACTACTTCTGGAGACACTAGTGCGGGTGGCACGTCCACCGGAATCTCAGTCACATCTAAGACAGATACATCTAAAATAACTAGAAGTTGCCCAAGGTAGGGCACCTCGATCCAACGTACAGAAATAATAAGTGTCATAAAGAAAATCTGCATATTTATTCTTCTGAACATGATATGGAAATATAGTGAGAATTAAATCCAGTAAGTTCAACAATAAATCATAATTTACCATCAATATAGTTCATCATGTCATGTTCAGCTGCGTAAACTACAGAAAATATCTTTGGTCACATGAATGCATTATATCTATGCACATAAGAATCAAACAATAATGATATGTATGATAGGATTAATTATTTTCAGAATATCATATGATGGCCATCAATTGATTCTCATTTCAAGCTACCCTGATCAGGGTGAGTATCCTCTACTCTCCGGTACGGGCTTTTCTCCTTCCGTCCGACATGGCCCACTTTCTCTTTCTTTTCTCATTAACATGATCATAACCATTGGTAAGGCGTCCCCAACTGGTGCACCACACAGATTTCCATGTGACCGTGCTCATTTCTTTTCTTTTCACAATGATAGCCAAGAATATGCTTTCAATAACAAGTATGTTCATCAAAATATAACTATTATCATAAATCATTGGTAATCCTGCCATGAACATAACCATTTCAAATATCACTTTATAAAATATTTCCATGTCAGAATTTTACACTTAAGAAGGTAAGAAGTTCATACAATGGCAATGGCTATGGCATATACTAGTCATTTATAAGATTCGTCTTCTTTTTTAAATATTAATTTTATTTCTTTATTTTCTTTATGCAGGTTTTCATCATATCTAACCTTCTCTTACTAATCAGAGCATAACTCCCTCCTTTAAACTCCGATGTAGGTGATCTTGGTGTCAATTTCAAGATAAAACAATTATCTAAAACTATTATGTTGAACATTGTAGCAAAATAGTATGAAAGCAAGGTGATATTACTCCCTAAATGTACAGGTTATTTCTTCTCGGATAGGTTATGACCTCTACCTACTAATCGGCCCATATCTACCTTATATGGAATCCAACTTGAGTGATTCTAGTGGCTAAAAATCCGTGATACAAATATCTATAATTCGTATGTTAACCATTCATTTAGTTCCATACAAATAATTCCCAGAAATTAAAATACAGAAGCTATCCTAACATATTCTTCCCTGATGAACCATTTTATGACCTTTGACTACTAATCAGCTCATATCTTGCTCATATGGACTCCAAATGGAATGATTCCAGTGGTTAAAAATCTGTGACAAAGATAGCTATAATTCTTATGTTAACCATTTATTTTAATTCCATACAGATAACTATTAGAAATTAAAATACAGAAGCTATCCTAACATATTCTTCCCTGATGAACCATTTTCTGACCTTTGACGACTAATCGGACCATATCTACCTCATATGGACTCCTAATTGAATGATTCTAGTGGGAAACAATCCGTGACACACATAGCTATAATGGTTACGTTAACCATTTATTTTAACTCCATACAGATAATTCCCAGAAATTAAAATACAGAAGCTATCCTAACATATTCTTCCCTGATGAACTAGTTTCTTACCTTTTACTACTAATCAGACCATATCTACCTCATATGGACTCGAAATTGAATGATTCCAGTGGCTAAAAATCCGTGACACACATCGCTATAATTCTTATGTTAAAAATTTATTTAAATTCCATACAGATAATTCCTAGAAATTAAAATACAGAAACTATCCTAACATATTCTTCCCTAATGAACCATTTTCTGACCTTTGACTACTAATCGGACCATATCTAGAGTTTGAATGGTCCGTTCAGTCTGCCCGTCAGTCTAAGGATGGTAGGCAATACTGAACCGCAACTGAGTACCAAAAGCTTCCTGCAACGCTTTCCAAAACGTCAACGTGAACCTTGGATCTCTATTAGAAACAATAGTTAAGGGAATCCCATGTAGTCTAACTATTTCCTGGACGTACAGTTGGGCCAATTTCTTCAGTGAAAAGTTAATTTTTGTGGGCAGAAAGTGAGCAGATTTGGTTAATCTATCAACTATTACTCAGATAGAGTTATGTCCCACTGAAGTCTTAGGTAAACCCACAACAAAGTCCATCGAGAAACTATCCCATTTCCATTTAGGGATCTCACGAGGTTGTAGAAATCCCGCTGGCTTTTGATGCTCCACCTTCACCTTTTGACAAATTAGACATTTCGTCACGAACTCTGCAATATCCTTTTTCATCCCTGGCCACCAATACATCATCTTTAAGTCCTGATACATTTTAGTGCATCCAGGATGGACAATATATTTACTCTGATGTGCTTCTTGTAGGATTTTAGTCCTCAACTCTCGTTCTTGAGGGACACAAATCCTTCCTTGATACATGATTGCTCTATCTTCCATGACAGAAAAATTTCCTTGATCTTTATGATCCTGTAAGTATCGGTTGTGAACTTGAGCCTCTTTGATCTGGGCTCTAAGGTCACACCCTATACTTAAACCATTAATGGTTAGCTTCTTTGAGGAAAAAGTAGGGTCCGGCTTCAAATTCCGAAACTCCTCTAGCATTTGCATCTCATACAACATCATCTGGCCCATGTGTAGAGATTTTCGACTTAAGGCATTAGCTACAACATTCGCCTTTCCTGGATGATACTTTATCTCAAACTTATTGTCATTGAGAAATTTCACCCATCTTCGTTGCCTCATATTTAACTCATTTTGATCAAAGAGATATTTAAGACTCTTGTGATCGCAATATACTTCAAAGGTTGCTCCGTATAAGTAATGTCGCCAAATCTTTAAAGCAAACACCACCGCCGCCAATTCAAGATCATGGGTTGGATAGTTTCCTTCGTAGGGTCTTAGTCATCTAGAGGCGTAAGCAACTACTCTCTTGTCTTGCATTAACACACACCCTAGTCCTTTCTTTGAAGCATCACTATACACTTCAAAATGTCCTGTGGGGTCTAGAATAATTAAAACTGGAGGAGTGGTCAGTCTTGTCTTAAGCTCCTGAAAACTAGCTTCACATTGATCAGTCCATTTGAAAGGACTTCCCTTCCTGGTCAATTTAGTCAATGGCAAGGCTATACGAGAGAAGTTTTGTATAAACCTCCTGTAGTATCCTGCCAAACCTAGGAAACTTTTGACTTTCGTAACCGTCTTTGGTCTCTCCCACTGAATCACTGCTTCCGTCTTGCTAGGATCTATGGCTACACCTCTATTAGAGATGACATGTCTAAGAAACTTCACCTCTGACAACCAAAATTCACACTTCTCCAATTTGGCATATAACTTTTTCTCTTTCAACACTTGCAGCACGATTCGGAGATGTTGTTCATGTTCTTTCTCACTCTTAGAGTATATCAAGATGTCATCAATGAACACTACAAAAAATTGATCTAGGTAGGGTCAAAAAATGCGATTCATGTAATCCATGAAAATTACAGGTGCATTCGTCAATCCGAAGGGAATTACGAGAAACTCATAGTGCCCATACCTAGTCCTAAAGGCAGTTTTTGGTACGTCCTCCTCCTTGATCCTAATCTGATGATATCCTAACCTCAAGTCAATTTTAGAAAAGATGGATGCTCCCTTTAATTAATCCAATAAGTTATCTATCCTAGGGAGAGGGTACTTGTTTTTTATAGTCACCTTATACAGCTGTCTGTAATCTATGCATAGTCTCAAGCTCCCGTCTTTCTTCTTAACAAACAATATAAGAACTCCCCAAGGTGATACACTCGATCTAATGAATTGCTTATCTAATAGTTCTTCCAACTGCTTCTTGAGTTCCTGTAGTTTCTTCGAGGCCATTCGATATGGTGCAATAGAGATAGGCCCTGTCCCAGGTAGGAGATCAATAGAGAACTCTATCTCTCTCTTAGGAGGTAAGCCTAGAATATCTGATAGAAATACTTTAGGAAACTCGTTGGCTATTGGGATTTCATAAAGCTTCGATTCGACTTCTAGGTTTGATAAATACAAGAGAATGTATCCAAGTACTCCATTCTTCAACTCCCTATTAACTTGATTGGCATTTAGCATCAATAATTGAATCTCCTCTTTCGGAGTAAAAGGTAGAAATTGTTACGTGTGTTTTACTCTATAACGCAAGTGCACAGCGTAGCTGTAGCTAGTCTGGCAAGTACGGGTCGTGTCCCACAGAGAACAATGCCAATTACCAGAATCTCACAAAAAGTGCTATCTAAATCAATATGAGTCGATGGGCAAATTTTGCAATGAAACAAGTTAAAATAACCAATTACACTAAGCCTAGGGTTAGGGTTCACCACGCTTGTGATACTCAACAACTGATATTTACCCCTAATTACAAATGTCTAGATTATCGGGGATGGTTCAGCCTAAACTAATTAGTAATCTTTTTCAAGCATTACCAATCGTACTTAGGTTAATCAAATTACCTACTTTCGTGGTTCTTAGTCAACCTAGGTCCATTAAGCTTTATGCCAACCATAGAATGCAAGTAATCGGTTTTCTCGTTCCCATTAATTGATTCAAGCCTAGAGTATCTTAAACTACTTTCGTGATTAAGACAACCCTAATTAACTATTAGATTCCGGTTTTAATATTCACCTATCAGTTCATCGATTAAAAACCTAATATGTGATAGATTGGTGATCAGGCATTCCATCAACTAATTCAAGCATACAATAGTTAATACATAACAATCTAGTCCCAATTACAATTAGGGTTCCATAATTCAAATCATAGACATAGTATCATTGTATCACAATTGGGGTTTACCAAAACCCTAGATAAAAACTACTCACACATCATAAAATTAGAAACCAAGTTCATAATCATTAAATTAACCATGATAGTTTGATACAATCTCAAGAGAATGAATGGAGGTAGAATAAGAGATAAAGAATTGAAGTAGAAAGATATAACCTGGTATGGAGCAAAGTTCAGACGAATTACAACCTTCAATGCAGTAAAATCTACTCTAAAACAACAAAATCATCAATGATATATGTAAAAACCTAGTCTAAATGTATTTCCTAAGCCTAGAAAGTGATTCCTAAGTGTCTCCTACCGTCCCCTTGGTCTCAACTGCGCATCCCCTAGCTTATACCTCAATTTCGGCCGCCAAAACCCTAAAAAACATGGAGCTCGCAGACCCGCAGCACGGCCGTGTCCCATGACACGACCTGGTCGTGCTTTGGGTTGGAAATTGGGGAAGCACTGCACCATCTGCCCAGAACATGGCCTGACCGTGTTGCAGGCCACCAAGCATGGCCAGGCCGTGCTGTATGCTGCCATGCTCCTTTCTTCATGATTTTTGACGTGTAGCCTCCTTGCTTCCTCCTTAGCATATCCCAGGTCTTTAAGGGTCTTTTCATGACTATTTTTCCTTGCTTCTTGACTTCTTTTGCTCTCCTGCAATCACAAAATGAACCACAACAGTACCCAGAACAAAATATAGCCAATAGCATAGAAATATCCAACAGTTACTATAAATTACGGGACAAAATATGACCTATAAGAACTCAAAATTCCCCTTTAAACTCCCCCATGCTTAAACTTTTGCTTGTCCTTAAGCAAATGACATGCCATAATAGAAGGAAAGGGGAGAAGGATGCAATCATATTCCACAAGATAGAAAAATGCAGTATAGATAACTTTTTCACTCAATCCATGTGCACACAATAGATATATGAATAGACAGTAATCAAAATGTCTCTATTCTTCTAAGATCAAACCAGAAATTCTTCTACTAAAAATCTTTTTAGATTGTGACTAGTGGTTGTATGTATCAGACTGATTTTCAAACACTCAAGTAGGCTACCTCATCCTTTAGATCTCCCTATGTTCCTTTACCCTTATTTCTATTTTTCTTAACCCATGTCTTTTATTTCTCATTTTCTTCTTCTCTTGTCTCTTTTCTTTCTCTTTTTTTTTAGAAATATGCTATGAGTGCATTTTATGCTCCATCTCATAAGGGTATAAACATCTAGGTACTCATACTAAGGTCTTTTTAGTGCCTTGAAGGAGGTACTTAGAGTGAAAACTTTTTGGGTTTCACATACCCTCATTTTTCACCTCTCCCTACCTTCACACTCTTATAGTGTGAAAAATCAGCCCAATCATACAATTTACAGCACAATAGAGAGATATTTTTTTTAAAAAAAATTAGAGGTTTAATGCTAGAAAAGAGAGACTAAAGTAATAGCTACCTATCTCATACCCTATTGTGCATCACATGTTCATGAGCTAAAATAAGCTTATACTACACCAGTCTATCTTAGGAGTAGTAACTATGTGATATTGCAGCAGGACAAAGGAAATGTAGTATGTACAATATATACAAGTAAACTCAGGTACGGAATTTCACCCCCCATGCTTGAACCAGACAATGTCCTCAGTGTCATAACTATGATAGAAAAGAGGCAAAGGGAAGAAAGTACTTACATAGTCACTGGTCGTTCGGTGGTGGTGGAGGTGGGTTTTGGCCCAAGTGCCAGTTGTACCATGCTTGCATCATACCCTGCATGCTTTGGATGGATTCTTGCATTGCATGCAGGGTTGTGCTATGGGAATGTTGCTCGGTCTGCATGGCATGCAGGATGGCTCTTTGTGAAAGCTACTCGGCTTCAATGCGAGTGAGCCGGGAGGATATGGAATTCAGATCCTCAGAGGGAGCTGATGATGGACCTGTACTGGCAGTGTAATGGGGGTGGGGTGGGGGTGGAAGAGCTAGCAGTGGCTCCATGGGGTACTCTTCCTCCTCTGGAGGAATCTCATCACCCTCACTATCCTCCTCAATGGAATAGGTCCAATTCGCTTGGTTGGTCACTGCGGTTCTAGCAGGGTTGAGGAGGCAGAAAAGTGTATGACCGCGGAGATACAACCAGTATTCGACGTCTTTCTTGACAACTAATTTCATATTTACACAGGATTCCAAATCAATCCTGTTACTGCCAAGTACTGGTTGCATTCCCTGCAAATTAGCCTCAAACCCTAATCCTCTAGCCACAACAGTAACCAATCCTCCCATTACAACTTTCCCATTCATGGCCCCACTTATCCTAGACATCTGATGAGCCATGAAGGCTCCAGTATCCACATATGTACCATGAATCATAGAGTGTATAAAATAAAGCTCTCTTTGATTTGCTACCCCATCACTCTCAGCCCTACCAAAAATAGTATGGGCCATAAGTCTTTGTAAATATCGGAAGGTGGGGTTGCAAATGAAAGAGGCTTTTGAACTCAATGCACTGTATTGCCCCTCTATGGCAATTGAATGCCAAAATATGTTTGAAAGAAAACTGGAGGGTACCGTTCTAGTACCTCCTAGGGGTAAGCTAAACAGTGCATCAAATTCAGCTAATGTAAAATTAAAGGTACGGTTAAATAGCCTAAAGTTTACTTGGCCCTAACTGACGTTGGGGCCTCGAAACAAGACTATGTTAATGGAGCTAAAGAACTCCAAGGTGGGTCTAGGATAGGCTGGGTATTTCAGGGATATAAAGGTGTTCCATCCAATCCTATCAATCAAGTATTGGATGTCATTTAAAAGTCCAAGCCGCCCCAAACAAATCTCATCCATATACCGGGTACTCAGCATTCCCCATCTAACAAGAGTATCGTATCGTGTCCGTTGACTATCGTCAACGAACATAATACCATACTCATTTATCTGATGAGGGAGTTGGGGTGGTGGTTGGTTATGTCCTCTACGGGTTTGATGGGACTGGGAGGAAGATGGCCCTGTTCGGGTTCTTTTGGGACCCATAGTTATAAAAATAATGAAAAGCAGAGGATGCCAAAGCAGAAAACCCAACCAAATATGGAGATAGTTAAATCACCCAATAAGTCCAATGCAATCGTAGTTATGGAGCAAGCAATTTAGGGCAAAACAGAGGGAGATGTGGCACAAAGGAGATATATATAACAGTACCGTATAATGCAAAAAAAAACTAACAATGTTCAGAATAGGAGGGTACTGAATAAAACATAAAGATATGATCAATTCACTAGCCCAAAACAGTGGATGAACTAATGCATCACAGAGTTCAATAAAGTGTGGAACAGAGCTTCGAACCAGAAGTTCTAGGCTAGCCAAAGTATATGGTTCAATATCAGGAAAATTCAGAGCTAGAATATATTTTCATAGCATTATCCAATAGTCTAAAAATTAGAACCGGAAAATTTAAACCTGTGTAAGCAGTAAACTTGAACCACAACTTATCTAACAACCCAATTCAGCAAAGTGAAGAACCAGTCTAAATGTCGATCAACAACTCAAATCATTCAGAACTAGGGTCACAAATTAAGGGTTAACAACAATCAATCATACCATATGAAAGTCCAATCATAGCCAGAACTAGGTGCTAAAGTAAATAAGAGATTGTATGCAGAAAAGTTAAAAGAGAGGAAGAGATAGGGAGAATACCTGAAGAAGGTGCTACAATGGGGAGATTCAACCACTCATCAATAGGAAAGGGGAAAACATGAGAATGGGGATAAGGAGAAGGGGACAAAACGAAGGGAGAGGGCGTGGGGTAGTGGTAGTTGATGGGTATGGGAAAAACAGGGGAGGGGGATTTGGCCGAAGTGGAGGAGGGAAGAATGATGGGTGCATAGGAGAACTCAAGAAAGAAAAGGAAAGGGAAAAGCTAGGGCGTGGGGAAGTGAGAAATCAAGGAGAAGGAAAGGGGAAGGGAAGCACGGCTGAAGTGGAGAAGGGAAGAGGAAGGGTCAAACACGGCTAGGGTAAAAAAAAGGAAGGGGGGAAACACGGGTAAAAGAGGGGGAGAAAAAGAAAGAAAGAAAAATTTGAAAGAGGCCTCGCCCGTAACACGGCCCGGCCGTGCTTCGGGCGAGCCAGCTGCAGCGTTTATTATTATTATTATTTATTTTTTAGAATCACGGGCACGCCCGTGTCTTGGGACACGGGGTGCCCGTGTTCCAGGCAGGAATGCTGCACAAATTTTTTTTTTGGGGCACGACCATGTCCTGGGACACGGCCTACCCGTGTTGTTGGCTAGAAATACTCTATTCTTCAGTTTTTGCCTCTTCTTTGGATTCACTTCAAGCACCTTTGCTTCTAGCTCTTTTAGACCACTTGGAAACATCGTAATGAACCTGGAAATCAAGGAAAACATTCAACAAACTTCAACCTAATATTCTAAAATGGAAACCAAAACTTAAATCAAGAATTCAAACAAAAGAAAACTCTAAAAGTCAAAATGTGGGTTGCCTCCCACTAAGCGCTTGTTTAAAGTCATTAGCTCGACTCCTTTGCTCTTCAATGGATTGAGGGGGGCTCTAAGAGAGATTGGGTGGCTCCGTTTTCAACTGGTTGTCCTATCACAAAATGCTTGAGACGTTGCCCGTTGACCTTGAAAGATCCGGTGGATTCACTCCACACCTCTACTGCTCCATAAGGAAAGACTTGAGTCACTCGGAATGGACCAGACCATCGAGAATGAAGTTTCCTGGGAAAGAGTCTCAACCTTGAATTAAACAGCAAGACCCAATCTCCTACTTGAAATTGGCGCCTAAGGATGTGCTTATCATGCCATCTTTTTGTTCTTTCCTTGTATAACTTGGCATTGTTATAAGCATCAAGCCTCAGCTCATCTAGCTCATTTAGTTGTAGACATCTCCTCTTCCCAGCAGCTGACAGGTCAAAATTAATTGTTTTGACCGCCCAATACGCCTTGTGCTCAAGCTCTATCGACAAATGACAGGGTTTCCCATATATTAACCGAAAGGGTGTGGTCCCTATCGGTGTCTTATAGGCAGTCTTGTAAGCCCATAATCCTCATCGAGTTTTAGAGACCAATCTTTCCTAGCCTTCGAGACAGTCTTCTCCAATATGGCTTTGATCTCTCTATTTGATATCTCTACTTGCCCACTAGTCTGAGGATGGTAAGCTAGAGCCATTTTATGGGTGACTCCATACTTTTTCAAAAGATTTTGGAATTGTTGCTCGGTGAAGTGATAACCTCCATCGCTTATCACGGGTCGGGGCACTCCAAATCTCGGGAAAGTTACCCTCTTAAAGAGCTTGGCAACCACTCTGGCATCATTGGTGGGGGATGCTACTGCGTCAACCCACTTAGAAACATAGTCCACAACCACTAGAATGTATTTGTTCCCACATGAAGAAGGAAATGGACCCATAAAGTCAATGCCCCAAACGTCAAATATCTCAACTTCTAAAATGCTGTTCATAGGCATCTCATTCCTTCTAGATATGTTGCCAACTCTTTGGCACCGGTCACACGCTTTAACAAAAGTGTGCACATCCTTGAAAAGCGTGGGCCAATAGAAACCAACTTGAAGAATTTTAGCTGAAGTCTTAGAGATGCTGGTATGGCCTCCACAAGGTGAACTATGGCAATGGTATATAACACTGTAAACTTCTTCCTCCGGAATACACCTTCAAAATATGCCATCTGCACACCACTTGTATAAGCATAGATCATCCCAATGGTAGGACTTAATGTCAGAGAAGAATTTCTTTCTCTGATGATAGCTCAATCCCTCAGGGTGTATTTTGCATGCAAGAAAGTTCACCAAGTCTGCATACCAAGGAGCATCAGCATAAGTGACCATCAGGAGTTGATCATCAGGAAAGGAATCATCAATAGGAAAATCATCTTTGTCATCTCTCTTCAAATCTTGCCTCAGCCTTGAAAGGTGGTCTGCAACCACATTCTCTGTCCCTTTCTTATCTTTGATTACAATATCAAACTCCTGTAGTAAGAGGATCCATCTGATCAGTCTTGGTTTAGCATCCTTCTTACTTAACAGGTATCTGATGGCAGCATGATCTGTGAACACTACGACTTCTGATCCCAGCAGATATTGTCTGAATTTATCAATTGCGAATACTACTGCCAAGAGCTCCTTTTCAGTGGTAGAGTAGTTGACTTGAGCTTCATCTAGTGTCTTACTAGTATAGTAGATGACATAGGGCTTTTTGCCCCTCCTTTACCCAAGTACAGCTCCCACAGCATAGTCACTTGCGTCGCACATTATTTCGAAGGGAATGCTCCAATCAGGAGGTTGGATGATGGGTGCAGATATAAGCGCCTCCTTCAACCAGCAAAAAGAACGTAAGCAGTCATTATCAAATTCAAATGGGACATCTTTAACAAGTAAATTAGTCAAGGGTTTAGAGATTTTTGAGAAGTCTTGGATGAATTTCCTGTAGAAGCCCGCATGCCTAAGAAAACTTCTCACTTCCTTAACATTTGATGGTGGTGGCATAGTCTGAATCACCTCTATCTTTGCCTTATCCACCTCTATTCCCCTTTCAGACACTAAGTGTCCCAGAACTATTCCTTCTCTCACCATAAAGTGGCATTTCTCCCAATTCAGACCATATTGACTTCCTCACATCTCTTAAGTACCTGCGTCAAATTTTTCAAACAGTCATCAAATGAGGTACCATAGACTGAAAAGTCATCCATAAATACTTCCATTATTTACTCTATAAAATCAGAGAAAATAACCATCATACATCTTTGGAAGGTGGCTGGTGCGTTACACAATCCGAATGGCATCCTTCTATATGCAAAGGTGCCATAGGGACATGTGAATGTAGTCTTCTCCTGGTCGTCTGGATGGATAAGAATCTGAAAGAATCCTGAGTATCCATCTAGATAACAAAAGTGCGAATGTTTAGCCAACCTTTCCAATAACTGATCAATAAAAGGCAAAGGGAAGTGATCCTTACGGGTGGCCTTATTTAATTTTCTATAGTCAATACACATGCGCCAACCTGTAACAGCTCTAGTAGGGATTAATTCATCATTAACATTTCTAACAACAGTCATACCTCCCTTTTTAGGAACCACATGGACAGGACTTACCCATTCACTATCCGAGATAGGATAGATAATACCTGCATCAAGTAATTTGAGTATTTCTTTCTTGACTACCTCTTTCATGTTGGGATTGAGTCTCTTCTGATGTTCCCTGGAAGGTTTATGGTCATTATCAACACTTATACGATGCATACAAACAGATGGACTAATCCCTTTTATATCATCTAAACTATACCCAATCACCTTCTGAAATTTTCTAAGTACATCAAGCAATTTACTAGTTTCCTCAGTATTCAGATCAGCATTCACTATGACTAGATATGAAGAGTTAGGGTCCAGAAATTTATACCTGAGACTAGAGGGAAGAAGTTTTAATTCTACCTTAGGTGTTTTGCCTTCCTCTAAATCAGCTGATTTGTGGTTGTGGTCCTGTTCCAGCTTTTCAATTTTCACTTTTGAGGTGAGCTTAGGGCTTTCATCAAGCAATCTAGTGTAGGCATCATCTACCTGCTCAGCACAAGAAACCGAACTATCCAAAAGGCAAAGCTCAAGTGGATCAGTAGGGCACAAACTCATTGCATTATCAACAATATTTTGTTCAATTATATCAATCATGCAACAAGTATCACCTAAGGATGGACATTTCACAGCATCATTAAGATTAAATTCAATCTTCTCATCCCCTACATTCAGGGAAAGCTTTACATCTTTAACATTAATAACGGCACCAGCAGTGGCTAGGAAAGGTCTTCCCAGAATGATGGGGATTTGGCTATCTTCCTCCATCTCTAATACCACAAAGTCATTAGGTATGAAAAACTTACCTACCTTTAGAGGCACATCCTCTAATATACCTACCGGGTGAGTAATGGATCGGTCCGCTAACTGTAGAGAAATAGTGGTAGGTTTCAGATCTCTCATCTAGAGCTTCTTGCAAATGGATAATGGCATAAGGCTTACGCTTACTCCTAGATCACATAAGGCTTTAGTGATATGCACATCTCCAATGGAACAAGGTATTGAGAAACTCCCAGGATCCTTGAGTTTAGGAGGTAGTTTATTCTGAATCAGGGCACTGCACTCTTCAGTCAATGCCACAGTGGCATATTCCTCAATCTTCCTCTTATTAGAGAGAATTTCCTTCAGAAATTTGGCATATGAAGGCATTTGAGATACTGCTTCCAAGAATGGAATGTTGATGTGCAACTTTTTCATCACATCCAGAAACTTTCCATATTGTCTCTCTAACTTAGCCTTGGCTAGTCTCTGGGGGAAGGGAACTGGTGGCTTATACGGTTCAGGAGCCACATAGTCAGGCTCATTAATTTGCTTCCTCCCACGAACTAGTTCTTCTTCTTCATTCACTGGCTCAGGCACATCCCTTTTCTCAACTTCTTTTTCATCCTCCTTTTCCACTAGTTCACCCAATTGTTTACCACTTCTCAAAGCGATAGCTTTACAATGTTCTCTAGGGTTCTCAGGTTGACCAAGGAACTTACCAAAATTTCTGGTTGAAGAGCTCGCTTGCTACGCTATCTAGGTCTTTAACATCTTGTTATGGGTAGCAAGTGAATCCACTTTAGAAGCCAGGTCTTTAATTGCTTCATTCATATTGTGATTCTGAGCTCTAAACTTCTCATTCTGCTTGCTCTGTGTGGAGATGAAATTCTCCATTAGAGCCTCCAGATTTGACTTTGGTTGAGGAGGATTGTATGGCCTTGGATTTTGGAAGCCTGGAGGTTGTCTGAAGTTATTCTGGGGCTGCTGACCAGCATTCGGCTTATATGACAAGTTAGGGTGGTTTCTCCAGCCAGGATTGTAAGTATTGTTGTACGGGTTGTTCCTCTGATTGTTCACAAAATTGACCTGCTCACAATCCTGAACTGTAAAACTACCAAGATGACACTCATTGGCTGCATGCCCTACACCTCCACAAATCTCATAGGATACAGAAGAAGAAGGTGATGCAACAGCATTAATGCTTAGTTTATCCAGTTTCTGAAATAAAGCATCAACCTTAGAAGTTAGATGATTGAAAGCATCTACTTCATACATACCTGCCGGCTTTCTGGTCTGCCTCTGACTAGACCAGGAGTAGTGGTTCTGAGCCATGTCTTCAATCAACTCATAGGCTTCATCAATCGTCTTGTTCATCAGTGCTCCTCCAGCTGCAGCATCCACAGACATCCGAGTGCTATAAACTAGTCCATTGTAGAATGTATGGACTAGCAACCATTTTTCTAGCCCATGATGTGGGCATACCCTGAGGAGCTCCTTGAATCTCTCCCATGCCTCATATAAGGATTCTCCATCCCTCTGAGCAAATGTAGTAATCTGGTTCCTCAAATGGGCCATCTTACTTGGCGGGAAATACTTGGCCAGGAAAGCTTGAGAAAGCTGCTGCCAAGTGGTTATGGACCCCGATGGGAGAGAGTGCAACCAACCTCGTGCCTTATTCCTTAGTGAGAAAGGGAATACTCTTAACCTGATAGCATCTGAGGAGACCCCATTCAACTTCAAGGTGTCGCAGTACTCCAAGAACATTGAGAGATGTAAATTTGGGTCTTCAGTAGGTGACCCTTCAAATTGATTCTGCTGAACCATCTACAAGAGAGATGGCTTCAGCTCAAAATTATTTGCTTCTACCACTGGCCTGACTATGTTGGGGTTCTAGCCATGTGTGTCCAGGGCTGTGAAGTCCTTCAGTGACCGATTATCTCTTTCCCCCATAGTAGTTGCAGAATTCTCTTGTAACATCCCTAATTTCGTTTCTTTTATTAATAAAGGTACATAAAAAATTTAATTAAGGAAATAAAATTTATTAGAAAATATTTTAGATATCTAAGGAAATATAGTCCTTAGAAATTCTTTACCTTATGTATATGCATAGAAAATGTTTCTAACATTAAGAGAACAAATAAAGAAGGAAAACCTAATAGGAAAGAAATTAGAAATAACATACTAAAGAGATGCAATATTCTTGGATAAGGAAGATAAATGTTTAGAAACAAGTAAAGGTCTTAAAATTTCAAGAACATTGAATTAGGGTAATTTTTCCTAATTCAAGAACTTGAGTTACTAAGTTTAAAATCTTTACCCATACATTGGGCTTTTACCTATGGACACTTCATATAGAGTTTTTCCACTTCACATAAGTTTCTAGCAAGCCATTGGATAACCTAAGCAAGAAATAAAACATAGACTTGGACTAGGATATAGTAATTGGACCAATAGCCCAAAAATTATGAAAATGTGAACAAGCCCTCCAAGAAAGGTAGAATTTTATCCAAAGCAAAGAAAATGGGTAGAAATAAGTCCAAATCCAAGAGGAAAAATAAAATAAAATAAAATAAATGATGATATAATAATAATAATAAAGATTAGGTTACCTGGCATTAAGACAAAAATTTAGCAAGTGGTGTGATTCTACATTCATCATTTAGGCAAGTGGCATAATAATACAAGGCTTTAGGACAAAAACATCTATATCCTACACTCATAATTTTAGCAAGTGGTATGATAATACATGGCATTAGGACAAAACTTTCCTATCCCACACAAATAATATTAACCAAATAATGGAGATTCAAGGGCTAGAAATTTGCCACCTAAAAAGGCAAACCTATCATACTTGTTTAAGACAAAAGAAAATGGAAATGAATCCCTAAATCAAAGGGACCTTGTCCCTTATCTTAAGAACATATCATCATAATTTTCAAAATACAAATCTCCTTTTCCTATGCATATCTTGACTAAGGAAGAGGAAGATAAGAACATAAGTTGTTTGTTTTCCAAAAATTCAACAAAGTGTATCTTAATTGTGATAAGGTAGAACCATGATCATGAAAGGTGAATTATTTGGTGGTCTATATAAGAAAACCCACCCATACAACATTATAATTTCGTCCAAGCGAGGGAGAGGAAAAATAGAAGCAAGGTAGAGTGAGGAAAGGAGAGGAAGAAAGGAAGGAAGAGGAAGGAGAAGTCTAGGGGACTAAGTGCTCCAGGTAAGTTTAACAATATTTCTTTTTGAAGAAAACTTTTGAAACTTATAATATTTATATGAGATTTTTGATTTTAGAACTTTTATGATTGGTCATGATGTTGCAATATCATGTTACATATTGATATTGCATGTGATGTATGTTTGAATACATAGGCCGGTATAGAAAGTTCTGCATAGGTATGGCTATGGGTGGCAAAAATTTTAAGCTTCAGTATTTTAATTTCTGGAAATTATCTATACAGAATTAAAATAAATGGTTAACAGAAGTATTGTAGCCATGTGTGTCACGGATTTTTAGCCACTGTAATCATTCAATTTGGAGTCCATATGATGTAGATATGGTCCGATTAGTTAGCAAAGGTCAAAACATAGTTCATCAGGGAAGAATATGTTGGGATAGCTTCGGTATTTTAATTTCTGGGAATTATCTGTATGGAATTAAAATCAATGGTTAACATAAGAATTGTAGATATGTGTGTCAAGGATTTTTATCCACTGGAATCATTCAATTTGGAGTCCATATGATGTAGATATGATCCGATTAGATAGTAAAGCTCAGAAAATGGTTCATCAGGGAAGAATATGCTAGAATAGCTTCGGTATTTTAATTTCTGGGAATTATCTGTATGGAATTAAAATAAATGGTTAACATAAACATTGTACATATGTGTGTCACAGATTTTTAGCCACTGGAATCATTCAATTTGGAGTCCATATGATATAGATATGATCCGATTAGTTAGCAAAGGTCAGAAAATGGTTCATCAGGGAAGAATATGTTAGAATATCTTCGGTATTTTAATTTCTGAGAATTATCTGTATGGAATTAAAATAAATTGTTAACATATGAAATGTAACTATGTGTGTCACGGATTATTAACCACTGGAATCATTCAATTTGGAGTCAATATGATGTAGATATGATCCGATTAGTTAGCGAAGGTCAGAAAATGGTTCATCAGGGAAGAATATGTTAGAATAGATTCAGTATCTTAATTTCTGGGAATTATCTGTATGGAATTAAAATAAATGGTTAACATAAGAATTGTAGATATGTGTATCACAGATATTTAGCCACTGGAATCATTCCATTTCGATTCCATATGTGGTAGATATGTTCAGATTAGTAAGAAAAGGTCAGAAAATGGTTCATCAGGGAAGAATATGTTAGGATAGCTTCGGTGTTTTAATTTCTGGGAATTATCTATAGGGAATTAAAATACATGGTTAACATAAGAATTACAGACCTATGTGTCACAGATTTGTAGCCACTGGAATCATTCAATTTGGAGTCCATACGAGGAAGATATGAGCTGATTAGTAGTCAAAGGTCAGAAAATGGTTCATCAGGAAAGAATATGTTAGGACAACTTCTGTATTTTAATTTCTGGGAATTATCTGTATGGAATTAAAATAAATGGTTAACATAAGAATTATAGCTATTTGTGTCATGGATTTTAAGCCACTGGAATCACTCAAGTTAGAGTCCATATGAGGTAGATATGGTCCGATTTGTAGGTAGAGGTCAGAACCTATCCGAGAAGAAATAACCTATACATTTAGGGAGTAGTATCACCTTGATTTCTTAATATTTCGCTATATTGTTCAACATAATAGTTTTAGATAATTGTTTTATCTTGAAATTGACACCAAGATCATCTACATCAGAGTTAAATTGAGGGAGTTATGCTCTGATTAGTAAGAGAATGTTAGATAGGATGAAAACCTGCATCAAGAAAATAAAGAAATAAAATTAGTATTTAAAAAAGAAGATGAATCTTAATAAATGACTAGTATAGCCATAACCATTGCCATTGTATGAACTTCTTACCATCTTAAGTGTGAAATTTTGTCATGGAAATATTTTATAAAGTGATATTTGAAATGGTTATGTTCATGGCATGATTACCAATGATTTTTGGTAATAATTATATTTTGATGAACATACTTGTTATTGAAAGCATATTTTTGGCTATCATTGTGAAAAGAAAAGAAATGAGCACGGTCACATGGCAATCCGTGTGGTGCACCAGTAGGGGACGCCCTACCAACGGTTATGATTATGATTATGAGAAAAGAAAGAGAAAGTGTGCCATGTCGGACGGAGTCAGAAAAGCCCGTACCGGAGAGTAGAGGATACTCACCCTGACCGGGGTAGCTTGAAATGAGAATAAGTTGATGGTCATCATATGATATTTTGAAAATAGTTAATCCTGTCAAACATATCATTATAGTATGATTCTTATGTGCATAGATATAATGCATTATGTGACCAAAGATATTTTCTATAGTTTTTACAGCTGAACATGATGTGATGAGCTATATTGATGATGATTTATTGTTGAACTTACTGAGATTTAATTCTCACTATATTTCCATATCATGTTCAGAAAATTAGTTATGCAGATTTTTCTATAGCTCTGGCTTTTAGTGCACGTTGGATCCAGTACTTTATGTTGGGCAGATCCTAGAAGCAAATAAAATGTTTGTGGTCTAGTTGGCTTAGATCCCGGTGAAGGTGCAACCACCCGCACCTGTATCTCTGGAATTGGTCAACCAGAATAAATAAGATGTAGATTTTATGTGTTTGATATGTTGTACGTATGTTTTGATTAATGACATGTATGTGAACTCTGTATTGTATAAATTAAATAAATGTTATATTGAGTTAAGTTGTAACGAGGTAATAACTTCATGGTATTTTAAAAAAAAAAAATTTTGATACTTAAATGAAGTTGTTACATAATTGGTATCAGAGCAGGTCGATCCTAGATGGCCAGTGGGTGGATGGTTATCTGAATCGATCTTATAGTGTCTTGAGTATGTTGTGGTTGTGCTGTGTAATGGATCAGTGATTCATATAGGTAAGAAATTACTAGTGTTTCCTATCTATATGCCGAGGTGGTGTTATGACTGCTATTAAATTTTTTTGAACTAACTATTGGGCTTGATCACCTCAATAGCAGCATAACTTTGTTTTTGCCATAGTAGAAAATGGCACCACCAAGGAGGAATCCAGCAACCAATGCAGAGGAAACCCTGCACAACCTGGCCACGGCAATTCGAGACTAAGTCATGACCACCAACCAAATTTTACAACATCTCCAGAATGCTAATAACACATGTTGAGAATGGTGCTAACAACCGGATGGCTGGAAAAGATAATGGCATATCCGAGTTCCTGAGGACTAGACCACCTTGTTTCCAAGGTGGCTACGACCCAACGGTAGCCGAAAGGTGGATTAGGGAATTAGAGAAAATCTTTGAAGTGATGGGCTGTACTGAAGAGCAGCAAATTATTTTTGCTGCATACATGTTAAAGGATGAAGCAGAATACTGGTGGCGTGGAGCTAGAGAACTTTTAGCTCATCAGGGAAGACAGATCACCTGGCAAGTGTTCAAGGACATGTTTTTTGAAAAGTACTTTCCAAGTTCTGTACGGGTAGAGAAAGAGATCGAATTTCTCCAACTCAGCAAAGGCAGCATGACTATGGACCAGTATATCGCAAGGTTCGAGGAGCTGTCTAAGTTCTCCTCTTATTTGCGATATAATCTAGATGAAGCATGGAAGGCGGTTAAGTTTAAAGCGGGACTAAACCCGGAGATAAAGAATGCTGTTATAGCTATGGAGATCAAGGAGTTTGTACCTCTGATAAATAAATGCAGACTCCTGGAAAAGAGTTTAAAGGCAGTGGAGGAGGAAAAGCAAAGGCGAAACCTATGGAAAAGGAAGAAAATTTTTCCCATCCCTGGAAAGAACGTGAGAAGAAGTGGATATGGAGCTGGTAAGAGGCCATTGATTGCGGGTCCTAGGCCTTTTTAACAAGACCTTGCCTCAGTCAAGTACGCTAAGTTCGGACGCATGCATGGTAACCGGCCATGCTACATGGGACAAGATGTCTGCTTCAATTGCGGACAAAAGGGACATTTTGCGAAAAACTGCCCACAGAATGTGGGGAAGCAGCCAGAACAGAGGACTCAGGTAAAAGGAAGGGTTTTCACCCTGAGCGGCCAAAAGGCAGCCCAATCTTCTGAAATGATTCAAGGTACATACTATATTTATGGATTTGCTCTTATGGTGTTATTTGACTCTGGTGCTAGTCATTCATTTATATCCGAAGAATGTATTAGAAAGTTTCAGTTCCCTATTTTTGAAACTCCTTATGAGCTATCCGTAGTAACCCCTACAGGGGAACGGGTATTAACTTCCTCTGTATGTAAGGACTGTCAAGTCACCATCCAGGAGAGAACTTTTTCTGTAGACCTCGTATGTTTACCTTTAAGAGGTATTGAGGTCATTCTAGGGTTAGACTGGATGTCTAGAAATCGAGTCTTGTTGAATTGTTGTAACAAGACCATTGAATTTCTACCTTTTACTCTGAAAGAGGAGGTCCAGTTATTGATGCTAAATGCCAATCAAGTTAATAGGGAGTTAAAGAATGGAGTACTTGGATACATTCTCTTGTATTTATCAAACCTAGAAGTCTAATCGAAGCTTGATGAAATCCTAATAGCCAATGAGTTTCCTGAAGTATTTCCATCAGATATTCCAAGCTTACCTCCCAAGAGAGAGATATAGTTCTCTATTGATCTCCTACCTGGGACAGGGCCTATCTTTATTGCACCATATCGAATGGCCTCGAAGGAACTACAAGAACTAAAGAAGCAGTTGGAGGAACTATTAGACAAGCAATTCATTAGACCGAGTGTATCACCTTGGGGAGCTCCTATATTATTTGTTAAGAAGAAAGATGGGAGCTTGAGACTATGCATAGATTACAGACAGCTGAATAAGGTGACTATCAAAAACAAGTACCCTCTCCCTAGGATAGATGACTTATTGGATCAATTGAAGGGTGCCTCCATCTTTTCTAAAATTGACTTGAGGTCAGGATATCATCAGATTAGGATTAAGGAGGAGGACGTACCAAAAACTGCCTTCAGGACTAGGTATGGGCACTATGAATTTCTCGTAACGCCCTTCGGGTTGACAAATGCACTTGCAATTTTCATGGATTACATGAATCGCATTTTTTGACCCTACCTAGATCAATTTGTTATAGTGTTCATTGATGACATCTTGATATATTCTAAGAGTGAGAAAGAAAATGAACAACATATCCGAATCGTGCTGCAAGTGCTGAAAGAGAAAATATATGCCAAATTGGAGAAGTGTGAATTTTGGCTGTCAGAGGTGAAGTTTCTCGGACATGTTATCTCTAATAGTGGGGTAGTCGTAGATCCTAGCAAGACGAAAGTAGTGATTCAGTGGGAGAGACCAAAGACAGTTACGGAAGTCAGAAGTTTCCTGGGTTTGGCAGGATACTACAGGAGGTTTATACAAAACTTCTTTCGTATAGCCTTGCCATTGACTAAATTGACCAGGAAGGGAAGTCCTTTCAAATGGACTGATCAATGTGAAGATAGTTTTCAGGAGCTTAAGACAAGACTGACCACTCCTCCAGTTTTAATTATTCCAGACCCCACAGGACATTTTGAAGTGTATAGTGATGCTTCAAAGAAAAGGCTAGGGTGTGTGCTAATGCAAGACAAGAGAGTAGTTGCTTACGCCTCTAGAAAACTAAGACCCCACGAAGGAAACTATCCAACCCATGATCTTGAATTGGCGGCGGTGGTGTTTGCTTTAAAGATTTGGCGACATTACTTATACGGAGCAACCTTTGAAGTATATTGCGATCACAAGAGTCTTAAATATCTCTTTGATCAAAAGGAGTTAAATATGAGGCAACGAAGATGGGTGGAATTTCTCAATGACTACAAGTTTGAGATAAAGTATCATCCAGGAAAGGCGAATGTTGTAGCTGATGCCTTAAGTCGAAAATCTTTACACATGGGCCAGATGATGTTGTATGAGATGCAAATGCTAGAGGAGTTTCGGAATTTGAAGCTGGACATTACTTTTTCCTCAAAGAAGCTAACCATTAATAGTTTAAGTATAGGGTGTGACCTTAGAGCCCTGATCAAAGAGGCTCAAGCTCACGACCAATACTTACAGGATTATAAAGACCAAGGTAATTTTCCTGTCATGGAAGATGGAGCAATCATGTATCAGGGAAAGATTTGTGTCCTTCAAGAACGAGAGTTGAGGACTAAGATCCTGCAAGAAGCGCATTAGAGTAAATACACAGTCCGTCCTGGATGCACTAAAATGTACCAGGATTTAAAAAGGATGTATTGGTGGCCAGGGATGAAAAAGGACATTGCTAAGTTTGTGGCGAAATGTCTCATTTGTCAAAAAGTGAAGGTGGAGCATCAAAAGCCAGCAGGATTTCTACAACCTCTTGAGATCCCTAAATGGAAATGGGATAGTATCTCGATGAACTTTATTGTAGGTTTACCTAAGACTTCAGTGGGACATGACTCTATCTGGGTAATAGTTGATAGATTAACCAAATCTACTCACTTTTTGCCCATAAAAATTAACTTTTCACTAGATAAATTGGCCCAATTGTACGTTCAGGAAATAGTTAGACTCCATGGTATTCCCTTCAATATTTTTTCTGATAGAGATCTGAGGTTCACATCGAGGTTTTGGAAGGCGTTGCAAGAAGCTTTTGGTACTCAGTTGCGGTTCAGTACTGCCTACCATCCTCAGACTGACGGGCAGACAGAACGAACCATTCAAACCCTAGAAGATATGTTGAGGGCCTGTGTGATAGAGCAAGGTAAAGGATGGGATAAGTACCTACCTTTAGTAGAGTTTGCTTATAATAATAGCTATCACTCTAGGATTAAGATGGCCCCTTATGAAGCTTTATACGGTAGAAAGTGCCGATCTCCACTGTGTTGGTTCGAGGTAGGAGAAAAGAACTTGTTGGGTCCTAATCTAGTTCAACAAACCACTGAACAAATCAAGATGATACGAAACAAAATACTTACAGCTCAGAGTCGGCAAAAGAGTTACTACAATAAGAGACATAGACCTCTAGAGTTTGAGGAAGGAGACCATGTATTTCTAAAACTTTCCCTGACTACTGGAGTTGGTAGGTCTCTCAAAACAAGAAAGCTAAGTCCGCAATTTTTGGGACCCTACCAAATTCTAAAGAAAGTAGGGACATCAGCATATCAAGTTGCTCTCCCACCTAATTTTTCCAACCTGCATAATGTTTTCCACGTATCACAGTTGCGAAAGTATCTTCCAGATTCATCACATGTAATACAGGATGAACCAATCCAAATAAAGGAGAACATGACATACCAGCTAGTACCTGCATCCATATTGGACACTGACGTGAAGCAACTGAGAAATAAAACCATTCCCCAAGTTAAGGTGTTATGGGAAGGTTTGACTCCGGAAGAAGCAACTCGGGAGCTGGAAGAAGTCATGAGAAAGAAATATCCGCAATTGTTCTTATAAGGTAATTTCTGAAATTTTGAGGACAAAATTTCTTTTAGGGGGAGAGAAATGTAACATCCCTAATTTCTTTTCTTTTATTAATAAAGGTACATAAAAAATTTAATTAAGGAAATAAAATTTATTAGACAATATTTTAGATATCTAAGGAAATATAGTCCTTAGAAATTCTTCACCTTATGTATATGCATAGAAAATGTTTCTAACATTAAGAGAACAAATAAAGAAGGAAAACCTAATAGGAAAGAAATTAGAAATAACATACTAAAGAGATGAAAAATTCTTGGATAAGGAAGATAAATTTTTAGAAACAAGTAAAGGTCTTAAAATTTCAAGAACATTGAATTAGGGTAATTTTTCCTAATTCAAGAACTTGAGTTACTAAGTTTAAAATCTTTACCCATACATTGGGCTTTTACCTATGGACACTTCATATAGAGTTTTTCCACTTCACATAAGTTTCTAGCAAGCCATTGGATAACCTAAGCAAGAAATAAAACATAGACTTGGACTAGGATATAGTAATTGGACCAATAGCCCAAAAATTATGAAAATGTGACCAAGCCCTCCAAGAAAGGTAGAATTTTATCCAAAGCAAAGAAAATGGGTAGGAATAAGCCCATCATGGGTAGAAATAAGCCCAAATCCAAGAGGAAAAATAAAATAAAATAAAATAAATGATGATATAATAATAATAATAAAGATTAGGTTACATGGCATTAAGACAAAAATTTAGCAAGTGGTGTGATTCTACATTCATCATTTAGGCAAGTGGCATGATAATACAAGGCTTTCGGACAAAAACATCTATATCCTACACTCATAATTATAGCAAGTGGCATGATAATACATGGCATTAGGACAAAACATTCCTATCCCACACAAATAATATCAACCAAATAATGGAGATTCAAGGGCTAGAAATTTGCCACCTAAAAAGGCAAACCTATCATACTTGTTTAAGACAAAAGAAAATGGAAATGAATCCCTAAATCAAAGGGACCTTGTCCCTTATCTTAAGAACATATCATCATAATTTTCAAAATACAAATCTCCTTTTCCTATGCATATCTTGACTAAGGAAGAGGAAGACAAGAACATAAGTTGTTTGTTTTCCAAAAATTCAACAAAATGTATCTTAATTGTGATAAGGTAGACCCATGAATCATGAAAGGTGAATTATTTGGTGGTCTATATAAGAAAACCCACCCTTACAACATTATAATTTCGTCCAAGTGAGGGAGAGGAAAAATAGAAGCAAGGTAGAGTGAGGAAAGGAGAGGAAGAAAGAGGAAGGAGAAGTCTAGGGGACTAAGTGCTCCAGGTAAGTTTAACAATATTTCTTTTTGAAGATAAATTTTGAAACTTATAATATTTATATGAGATTTTGATCTTAGAACTTTTATGATTGGTCATGATGTTGCTATATCATGTTACATATTGATCTTGCATGTGATGTATGTTTGAATACTTAGGCCGATATAGAAAGTTCTGCATAGGTATGGCTATGGGTGGCAAAAATTTTAAGCTTAAGTATTTTCATTTCTGGAAATTATCTATACAGAATTAAAATAAATGGTTAACATAATTATTGTAGCCATGTGTGTCACGGATTTTTAACCACTGGAATCATTCAATTTGGAGTCCATATGACGTAGATATGGTCCGATTAGTTAGCAAAGGTCAAAAAATAGTTCATCAGGGAAGAATATGTTGGGATAGCTTCAGTATTTTAATTTCTGGGAAGTATCTGTATGGAATTAAAATCAATGGTTAACATAAGAATTGTAGATATGTGTGTCATGGATTTTTATCCACTGGAATCATTCAATTTGGAGTCCATATGATGTAGATATGATCCGATTAGTTAGCAAAGGTCAGAAAATGGTTCATCAGGGAAGAATATTCTAGAATAGCTTCGGTATTTTAATTGCTGGGAATTATCTGTATGAAATTAAAATAAATGGTTAACATAAGAATTGTAGAGATTTCTGTTACAGATTTGTGGCCACTGGAATCATTCAATTTGGAGTCCATATGATATAGATATGATCCGATTAGGTAGCAAAGGTCAGAAAATGGTTCATCAGGGAAGAATATGTTAGAATATCTTCGGTATTTTAATTTCTGAGAATTATCTGTATGGAATTTAAATAAATTGTTAACATTAGAAATGTATCTATGTGTGTCCCGGATTTTTAGCCACTGGAATTATTCAATATGGAGTCCATATGATGTAGATATGATCCTATTAGGTAGTGAAGGTCAGAAAATAGTTCATCAGGGAAGAATATGTTAGAATAGCTTCGGTATTTTAATTTCTGGGAATTATCTATAGTAATTAAAATAAATGGTTAACATAAGAATTGTAGATATGTGTGTCACAGATATTTAACCACTGGAAGCATTCAATTTGGAGTCCATATGTGGTAGATATGTTCTGATTAGTAAGCAAATGTCAGAAAATGGTTTATCAGGGAAGAATATGTTAGGATAGCTTTGGTGTTTTAATTTCTGGGAATTATCTATAGGGAATTAAAATAAATGGTTAACATAAGAATTAAATATCTATGTGTCACGGATTTGAAGCCACTAGAATCATTCAATTTGGAGTCCATATGAGGAAGATATGAGCTGATTAATAGTCAAAGGTCAAAAAATGGTTCATCAGGGAAGAATATGTTAGGATAGCTTCTGTATTTTAATTTCTGGGAATTATCTGTATGGAATTAAAATAAATGGTTAACCTAAGAATTATAGCTATGTGTGTCATGGATTTTAAGCCACTGAAATCACTCAAGTTTGAGTCTATATGAGGTAGATATGGTCCAATTAGTAGGTAGAGGTCAGAACCTATCCGAGAAGAAATAACCTATACATTTAGGGAGTAGTATCACCTTGATTTCTTAATATTTCGCTACATTGTTCAACATAATAGTTTTAGATAATTGTTTTATCTCAAAATTGACACCAAGATCATCTATATCAGAGTTAAATTGAGGGAGTTATGCTCTGATTAGTATGAGAAAGTTAGATAGGATGAAAACCTGCATCAAGAAAATAAAGAAATAAAATTAGTATTTAAAAAAGAAGATGAATCTTAATAAATGACTAGTATAGCCATAGCCATTGCCATTGTATGAACTTCTTACCATCTTAGGTGTGAAATTTTGACATGGAAATATTTTATAAAGTGATATTTGAAATGGTTATGTTCATGCCATGATTACCAATGATTTTTGGTAATAATTATATTTTGATGAACATACTTGTTATTGAAAGCATATTTTTGGCTATCATTGTGAAAAGAAAAGAAATGAGCACGGTCACATGGAAATCCGTGTGGTGCACCAGTAGGGGACGCCTTACCAATGGTTATGATTATGATTATGAGAAAAGTAAGAGAAAGTGTGCCATGTCGGACGGAGCCAGAAAAGCCCGTACCGGAGAGTAGAGGATACTCACCCTGACCGGGGTAGCTTTAAATGAGAATAAGTTGATGGTCATCATATGATATTTTGAAAATAGTTAATCCTGTCAAACATATCATTATAGTATGATTCTTATGTGCATAGATATAATGCATTATGTGACCAAAGATATTTTCTGTAGTTTTTACAGCTGAACATGATGTGATGAGCTATATTGATGATGATTTATTGTTGAAATTACTGGGATTTAATTCTCACTATATTTCCATATCATGTTCAAAAAATTAGTTATGCAGCTTTCTTCTATGGATATGGGTTTTATTGCACATTGGATCGAGTTACTTTATGTTGGGCAGATCTCAGAATCAAATAAGATGTTTGTGGTCGAGTTGGCTCAGATCTCGGTGAAGGTGCAACGACCCACACCTGTATCTCCGGAATTGGTCAACCAAAACAAACAAGATGTAAATATCTATGTGTTTGATATGTTGCATGTACGTTTTGATTAATGACGTGTATGTGAACTCAATATTGTATAATAAATTAGTTATGCAGATTTTTCTATAGCTCTAGCTTTTAGTGCACGTTGGATCGAGTACTTTATGTTGGGCAGATCCCAGAAGCAAATAATATGTTTGTGGTCTAGTTGGCTTAGATCCCGGTGAAGGTTGGTGCGCACTGTCGCAGGCACGCCCAAATTAAAACCTTACCTCAACACTAACCTGTAGTAGTGGGAGTAAGGGTCGATCCCACAGAGACTGGAATTACCTTATGTGATTCAGAAAGGGGGGATTGAGAGTCGCAATTAAAATTAAGTAAACAATAGCAAAAATAATTGAGAGAAAGTGATTAATGAGAAAAGCGTTGGTTTCGGTCGATATTCACCATCAAGGGATTGCATTGATCATTGACAAAATTATCAATCTTAAACCAAATATCTATCATTGAGATTCTATCCCAGTTCCTCCTTAAGCCTAGTAAATTAATGACAATCACACTAATTATACTCTAATTAACAAGCAATCCTTTAGCACATCGGTAAAGCATAACTTATTAACCGCATGAAAAACAAGAGAAACTAATAGAGCTAAACGAATACAAGCACATCGGTTATATTCAATTTAGTTGATATTCATCATAGGGTTAACGATTTATAATCCAAAATCCTTAATCCTATTTGCTTCACGAATCAAGTAATAAAAGCTTTGTTCAAAACCTAATTCAGCAGCTACACATACAATATACTAGTAGGCCTCCTAGCAATCACATGCATAATATTAAGAAAATAAGAACAGATGAATAAACAATACCGGGTTAAGATTGAATGCAATGAAATCAAATCCGTATCTCACAATGACATCAAATCCCTTGAGGTTTCAATCTCCCTCAACCAACTAAAGAAAATTAGCCGCGCAGGGCCATAGAAAACTAAACAAGAAGTAAAGAAAAGAGTTGAGAACTTGAATGAATTCTTTTCTGAATGAATCGATCCCTTCTCTGCTTACTTTCCTCCCTTTTTATCCATTCAACCCTCCTAGTCGAAGTAGGAAAGTTTTTAGGTCAAATCTCCATCAATTGGGCTTCAAATGAGGCGAAAAAAACCTAAAATCGCGACTTCCGGAGCGGCGGCGCCGCGGCGCATAAGTTCAGCGTCGCGGCGCTGCGAAACTTCATCCACGGGGTGCCGCGGCGCACCCATGCAGCGCCGCGGTGCTCATGGTTTTGGGGGAAGGGCGCCGCAGCGCCAATAACCAGCGCTGCGGCGCTACGAGACATCCATGACGGGCCGCCGCGGCGCTGTATTGTGAGCGCCGCGGCGCCTAGAAAACGCCGGATTTTGCCAAAGTGCCGAACAAGAAAGTTGTAGCTCTATGTTTCTTCTTTCCATAGCCGCTGGAATCAGCTCAATCGGAGCTCAAATGAGTGAGATATGCTTCCATTAGTGATGAAAGGTCAGAAATCAGCATTTTTCATGATTTTCTTATCTTTTTCTTCCATTTTCTTCTTCCTTTGTTCCTACAACACAAAACAGAAAACTAAGCTAATTCCTAATTATATTTTACTTAAATCAAACAAAAGGTAAGCATAAAGGTATTAAAATCATGCTTAATTAAGATCACATCAAAGGTGCAACCACCCGCACCTGTATCTCCGGAATTGGTTAACCAGAATAAATAAGATGTAGATTTTATGTGTTTGATATGTTGTACGTATGTTTTGATTAATGACATGTATGTGAACTCTGTATTGTATAAATTAAATAAATGTTATATTGAGTTAAGTTGTAACGAGGTAATAACTTCATGGTATTTTTTAAAAAAAAAATTTTTTTTTGATACTTAAATGGAGTTGTTACATCTCTTGCTGCTTACTTTTTCTTATTCTTCATAGGGTGCGTTCAATTTCCGGGTCAAACTCAGCAATGAACCCACGGTTTCTTTGCATACAAGAGAAACACACCTATGAAGGAAAAAAAGAAGCAAATTCAGCAAATGAAAATTGTGCAGAAAAATAAAGAAGAAAAGTAAGCTGAAATTGATCTAGTCTAGCTATTTTGTAAAATATCTAATATTGGCTTTGTTCCCTAGCAATGGCGCCAAAAACTTGTTACGTATGTTTTACTCTATACCGCAAGTGCACGGCGTAGCTGTAGCTAGTCCAGCAAGTATGGATCGTGTCCCACAGAGAACAATGCCAATTACCAGAATCTCACAAAAAGTGCTATCTAAATCGATATGAGTCGATGGGCAAATTTCGCAATGAAACAAGTTAAAATAACCAATTAAACTAAGCCTAGGATTAGGGTTCACCACGCTTGTGATACTCAACAACTGATATTTACCCTTAATTACAAATGTCTAGATTATCGGGGATGGTTCAGCCTAAACTAATTAGTAATCTCTTTCAAGCATTACCAATCGTACTTAGGTTAATCAAATTACCTACTTTCGTGGTTCTTAGTCAACCTAGGTTCATTAAGCTTTATGCCAACCATAGAATGCAACTAATCGGTTTTCTCGTTCCTATTAATTGATTCAAGCCTAGAGTATCTTAAACTACTTTCGTGATTAAGACAAACCTAATTAACTATTGGATTCCGATTTTAATCTTCACCTATCAGTTCATCGATTAAAAACCTAATATGTGATAGATTGGTGATCAGGCATTCCATCAACTAATTCAAGCATACAATAATTAATCCATAACAATCTAGTCCCAATTACAATTAGGGTTCCATAATTCAAATCATAGACATAGTATCATTGTATCACAATTGGGGTTTACCAAAACCCTAAATAAAAACTACTCACACATCATAGAATCAGAAACCAAGTTCATAATCATTAAATTAACCATGATAGTTTGATACAATCTCAAGAGAATGAATGGAGGTAGAAGAAGAGATAAAGAACTGAAGTAGAAAGATATAATCTGGTATGGAGCAAAGTTCAGACGAATTACAACCTTCAATGCAGTAAAATCTACTCTAGAACATCAAAATCATCAATGATATATGTAAAAACCTAGTCTAAATGTGTTTCCTAAGCCTAGAAAGTGATTCCTAGGTGTCTCCTACCGTCCCCTTGGTCTCAGCTGCACATCCCCTAGCTAATACCTCAATTTCGGCAGCCAAAACCCTAAAAAACACGGAGCTCGCAGACCCGCAGCACGGTGTAACAACTCCATTTAAGTATCAATTTTTTTTAAAAAAAATACCATGAAGTTATTACCTCGTTACAACTTAACTCAATATAACATTTATTTAATTTATACAATACAGAGTTCACATACATGTCATTAATCAAAACATACGTACAACATATCAAACACATAAAATCTACATCTTATTTATTCTGGTTGACCAATTCCGGAGATACAGGTGTGAGTGGTTGCACCTTCACCGGGATCTAAGCCAAATTGACCACAAACATTTTATTTGCTTCTAGGATCTGCCCAACATAAAGTACTCGATCCAACGTGCACTAAAAGCCAGAGCTATAGAAAAATCTGCATAACTAATTTTCTGAACATGATATGGAAATATAGTGAGAATTAAATCCCAGTAAGTTCAACAATAAATCATCATCAATATAGCTCATCACAAAATGTTCAGCTGTATAAACTACAGAAAATATCTTTGGTCTCATAATGCATTATATCTATGCACATAAGAATCATGCTGTAATGATATGTATGAGAGGATTAACTATTTTCAAAATATCATATGGCCAAACTTATTCTCATTTCAAGCTACCCCAGTCAAGGTGAGTATCCTCTACTCTCCGGTACGGGCTTTTCTCGCTCCATCCGACATGGCCCACTTTCTCTTTCTTTTCTCATTATCATGATCATAACCGTTGGTAGGACGTCCCCTACTGGTGCACCACACGAATTGCCATGTGACCATGCTCATTTCTTTTCTTTTCACAATGATAGCCAAAAATATGCTTTTAATAACAAGTATGTTCATTAAAATATAACTATTACCAAAAATCATTAGTAATCATGCCATAAACATAACCATTTCAAATATCACTTTATAAAATATTTCCATGTTAAAATTTCACACTTAAGATGGTAAGAAGTTCATACAATGGCAATGGCTATGGCTATACTAGTCATTTATTATTTTCATTTATAAGATTCATCTTCTTTTTTAAATATGAATTTTATTTCTTTATTTTCTTGATACAGGTTTTCATCCTATCTAACCTTCTCTTACTAATCAGAGCATAACTCCCTCAATATAACTCCGATGTAGGTGATCTTAGTGTCAATTTCAAGATAAAACAATTATCTAAAACTATCATGTTGAAAATTTTAGCACAATATTAAGAAATCAAGGTGATATTACTCCTTCAAAGTACTGGTTAGTTCCTCTCGGATAGGTTCTGACCTTTACCTACTAATCTATCCATATCTCCCTCATACGAATTCGAAATTCAGTGATTCCAGTGGCTAAAACGCCGTGACACATATATATATATATAATTCATATGTTAACCATTTATTATAATTCTTTATAGAGTGTTCCCAGAAATTAAAATACCGAAGCTATCCTAACATATTCTTCCCTGAAGAACCATTTTCTGACATTTTCTTACTAATCGGATCATATCTACCTCATATGGACTCTAAATTGAACGATTTCAGTGGCAACACATCCGTGACACATATATCTCTAATTCTTATGTTAACCATTTATTTCAACTCCCTACAGATAATTCCCAAAACTTAAAATACCGAAGCTATCCTAACATATTCTTCCCTGATGATCCATTTTCTGACCTTTGACTACTAATTTGCTCATATCTTCCTCATATGTACTCCAAATGGAATGATTCCAGTGGCTAAAAATCCATGACACATATATCTTTAATTCCTATGTTAACCATTTATTTTAATTCCATACAGATAATTTCCATAAATTGAAATACAGAAGCTATCCTAACATATTCTTCCCTAATGAACCATTTTCTGACCTTTGCTTACTAATCGGTTCATATCTCCCACATATGGACTCCAAATTGAATGATTCCAGTGGCTAAAAATCCGTGACACATATATATTTAATTCCTATGTTAACCAATTATTTTAATTCCATACAGATAATTTCCAGAAATTGAAATACAGAAGCTATCCTAACATATTCTTCCCTGATGAACCATTTTCTGACCTTTTCCTACTAATCAGTTCATATCTCCCACATATGGACTCCAACTTGAATGATTCCAGTGGATAAATATTCGTGACACATATATCTTTAATTCTTATGTTAACCATTTATTTCAATTCCTTATATATTGTTCCCAGAAATGAAAACACCGAAGCTATCCTAACATATTCTTCCCTGATTAACCATTTTTTGACCTTTGTTTACTAATCGGAACATATCATCCTCATATAAACTCTAAAGTGAATGATTCCAGTGGCTAAATATCCATGACACATATATCTATAATTCATATGTTAACCATTTATTTTAATTCCTTATAGATTGTTCTCAGAAATTAAAACACCAAAGCTTAAAATTCTGCCACCCATAGCCATACCCATGCAGAACTATCTACACCAACCTAAGTATTCAAACATACATCACATGCAAGATCAATATGTAACATGATATAGCAACATCCATGACCAATCAAAGTTCTAAGATCAAAATCTCATATAAATATTATAAGTTTCAAAAGTTTTCTTCAAAAAGAAATATTGTTAAACTTACCTGGAGCACTTAGTCTTCTAGACTTCTCCTTCCTCTTTCTTCCTTTCTTCCTCTCCTTTCCTCACTCTACCTTGCTTCTATTTTTTCCTCTCCCTCACTTGGACGAAATTCTAATGTTGTAAGGGTGGGTTTTCTTATATAGACCACCAAATAATTCACCTTTCATGATCATGGGTCTACCTTATCATAATTAAGATACACTTTGTTGAATTTTTGGAAAACAAACAACTTATGTTCTTGTCTTCCTCTTCCTTAGTCAAGATATGCATAGGAAAAGGAGATTTGTATTTTGAAAATTATGATGATATGTTCTTAAGATAAGGGACAAGGTCCCTTTGATTTAGTGATTCATTTCCATTTTCTTTTGTCTTAAACAAGTATGATAGGTTTTCCTTTTTAGGTGGCAAATTTATAGCCCTTGAATCTCCATTATTTGGTTGATATTATTTGTGTGGGATAAGAAAGTTTTGTCCTAATGCCATGTATTTTCATACCACTTGCTAAAATTGTGAGTGTAGGATATAGATGTTTTTGTCCTAAAGCCTTGTATTATCATGCCACTTGCCTAAATGATGAATGTAGAATCACACCACTTGCTAAATTTTTGTCTTAATTCCATGTAACCTAATCTTTATTATTATTATTATATTATCATCTATTTTATTTTATTTTATTTTTTCACTTGGATTTGGGCTTATTTCTACCCATTATGGGCTTATTCCTACCCATTTTCTTTGCTTTGGATAAAATTCTACCTTTGTTGGAGGTGGTCACATTTTCATAATTTTTGGGCTATTGGTCCAATTACTATATCCTAGTCCAAGTCTATGTTTTATTTCTTGCTTAGGTTATCCAATGGCTTGCTAGAAGCTTAGGTGAAGTGGAAAAACTCTATATGAAGTGTCCATAGGTAAAAGCCCAATGTATGGGTAATAATTTTAAACTTAGTAACTCTAGTTCTTGAATTAGGAAAAATTACCCTAATTCAATGTTCTTGAAATTTTAAGACCTTTACTTGTTTCTAAAAATTTATCTTCCTTATCCAAGAATTTTGCATCTCTTTAGTATGTTATTTCTAATTTCTTTCCTATTAGGTTTTCCTTCTTTATTTGTTCTCTTAATGTTAGAAACATTTTCTATGCATATACATAAGGTGAAGAATTTCTAAGGACTATATTTCCTTATATATCTAAAATATTGTCTAATAAATTTTATTTCCTTATTAAATTATTTATGTACCTTTATCAATAAAAGAAACAAAATTAGGGATGTTACACACGGCCGTGTCCCAGGACACGGCCTGGCCGTGCTTCGGGCTAGAAATTGGGGAAGCGCTGCACCATCTGCCCAGAACACGGCCTGGCCGTGTTGCAGGCCGTGCTGCATGCTGCCATGCTCCTTTCTTCATGATTTTTGATGTGCAGCCTCCTTGCTTCCTCCTTAGCATATCCAAGGTCTTTTAGGGTCTTTCCATGACTGTTTTTCCTTGCTTCTTGACTTCTTTTGCTCTCCAGCAATCACAAAATGAACCATAGTAGTACCCAGAACAAAATATAGCCAATAGCATAGAAATATCCAACAGTTACTATAAATTAGGGGACAAAATATGACCTATAAGCACTCAAAATTCCCCTTTATCAGAAATTCAACGGTCTTGTTACAACAATTCAACAAGACTCGATTTCTAGACATCCAGTCTAACCCTAGAATGACCTCAATACCTCTTAAAGGTAAACAGACGAGGTCTATAGAAAAAGTTTTCTGCTGGATGGTGACTTGACAATCTTTACATCCAGAGGAAGTTAATACCCTTTCCCTTGTAGGGGTTACTACGGATAGCTCATAGGGAGTTTTAGAAATAGGAAACTGAAACTTCCTAATACATTCTTTTGATATAAATGAATGACTAGCACCAAAGTGAAATAATACCATAAGAGCAAATCCATAGATATAGCATGTACCTTGAATCATTTCAGAAGATTGAGCAGCCTCTTGGCCGCTCAGGGTGAAAACCCTTCCTTTCACCTGAGGCCTCTGTTCTGGCTGCTTCCTCACATTTTGTGGGCAGTTTCTCGCAAAATGTCCCTTCTGTCTACAATTGAAGCAGACATCTTGGCCCATGTAGCATGGTCGGTTACCATGCATGCATCCGCACTTAGCACACTTGACTGGGGCGAGGTCTTGTTGAAAAGGTCTAGGACCCGCAGTCAATGGCCTCTTTCCATCTCCATATCCACTTCTTCTCATGTTCTTTCTAGGGTTGGAAAAAATTTTCTTCCTCTTCCATATGTTTCGCCTTTGCTTCTCATCCTCTACTGCCCTTAAACTCTTTTCCAAGAGTCTGCATTTATTTATTAGAGGTACAAACTCCTTAATCTCCATAGCTATAACAGCATTCTTTATCTTCGGGTTTAGTCCCGCTTCAAACTTAACCGCCTTCTATGCTTCATCTGGGTTATATCGCAGATAAGAGGAGAACTTAGACAGCTCCTCGAACCTTGCGATATACTGGTCCACGGTCATGCTGCCTTGCCTGAGTTGGAGGAATTCGATCTCTTTCTCTGCTCGTACAGTACGTGGAAAGTACTTTTCAAAAAAAATGTCCTTGAACACTTGCCAAGTGATCTGTCTTCCCTGATGAGCTAAAAGTTCTCTAGCTCCACACCACCAGTATTTTGCTTCATCCTTTAACATATATGCAGCAAAAATAACTTGCTGCTCTTCAGTACAGCCCATCACTTCAAAGATTTTTTCTAATTCCCTTATCCACCTTTCGGCTACCGTTGAGTCATAGCCACCTTGGAAACAAGGTGGTCTAGTCCTCAAGAACTCGGATATGCCATTATCTTTTCCAGCCATCCGGTTGTTAGCACCATTCTCACCATTTGGGTTATTAGCATTCTGGAGATATTGTAAAATTTGGTTGGTGGTCATGACTTGGTCTCGCATTGCCGTGGCTAGGTTTTGTAGGGTTTCCTCTGCATTGGTTGTTGGATTCCTCCTTGGTGGTGCAATTTCCTACTGTGGCAAAACAAAGTTATGTTGTTATTGAGGTTATTAAGCCCAATAGTTAGTTCAAAAATATTTAATAGTAGTCATAACACCACCTCGGCATATAGATAGGAAACACTTGTAATTTCTTACCTATATGAATCACTGATCCCCTACATAGCACAACCACAACATACTCAAGACACTATAAGATCAATTCAGATAACCATCCACCCACTGGCCATCTAGGATAAACTTGCTCTGATACCAATTACGTAACAACTCCATCTAAGTATCAATTTTTTTTTTAAAAAAATACCATGAAGTTATTACCTCGTTACAACTTAACTCAATATAACATTTATTTAATTTATACAATACAGAGTTTACATATATGTCATTAATCAAAACATACGTACAACATATCAAACACATAAAAATCTACATCTTATTTATTTTGGTTGACCAATTCTAGAGATATAGGTGCGGGTGGTTGCACCTTCATCGGGATCTAAGCCAACTCGACCACAAACATTTTGTTTGCTTCTGGAATCTGCCCAACATAAAGTACTCGATCCAACGTGCACTAAAAGCCAGAGCTATAGAAAAATTTGCATAACTAATTTTCTGAACATGATATGGAAATATAGTGAGAATTAAATCCCAGTAAGTTCAACAATAAATAATCATCAATATAGCTCATCACGTCATGTTCAGCTGTATAAGCTACAGAAAATATCTTTGGTCACATGAATGCATTATATCTATGCACATAAGAATCATACAGTAATGATATGTATGATATGATTAACTATTTTTAGAATATCATATGATGGCCATCAACTTATTCTCATTTCAAGCTACCCCGGTCAGGGTGAGTATCCTTTACTCTCTGGTACGGGCTTTTCTCGCTCCGTCCGACATGGCACACTTTCTCTTTTTTTTTTCTCATAATAATAATCATAACCGTTGGTAGGGCATCCCCTACTGGTCCACCACACGGATTTCCATGTGACAGTGCTCATTTCTTTTCTTTTCACAATGATAGCCAAAAATATGCTTTCAATAACAGGTATGTTCATCAAAATATAATTATTACCATAAATCATTGGTAATCATGCCATAAACATAACCATTTCAAATATCACTTTATAAAATATTTTCATGTCAGAATTTTACACTTAAGATGGTAAGAAGTTCATACGATGGCAATGGCTATGGCATATACTAGTCATTTATAAGATTCGTCTTCTTTTTTAAATATTAATTTTATTTCTTTATTTTCTTGATGCAGGTTTTCATCATATCTAACATTCTCTTACTAATCAGAGCATAACTCCCTCAATTAAACTCCGATGTAGTTGATCTTGGTGCCAATTTCAAGATAAAACAATTATCTAAAACTATTATGCTGAACATTATAGCTAAATATTAAGAAATCAAGGTGATATTACTCCCTAAATGTACAGGTTATTTCTTCTCGGATAGGTTCTGACCTCTATCTACTAATCAGACCATATCTACCTCATATGGACTCCAATTTGAGTGATTCTAGTGGCTTAACATCCGTGACACACATATCTATAATTCTTATGTTAACCAATTATTTTAATTCCTTACAAATAGTTCTCAGAAATTAAAATACAGAAGCTATCAAAACATATTCTTCCCTGATGAACCATTTTCTGACCATTGACTACTAATCAGCCCATATCTTCCTCATATGGACTCTAAATTGAATGATTCCAGTGGGTAAAAATCTGAGACACATATTTATTTAATTCTTATGTTAACCATTTATTTTAATTCTCTATAGATAATTCCCAGATATTAAAAAACAGAAGCTATCCTAACATATTCTTCCTTGATGAACCATTCTCTGACCTTTGCTTACTAATCAGACCATATCTACCTCATATGGACTCCAAATTGAATGATTCCAGTGGGTAAAAATCCGTGACATATATATATATTTAATTTTTATGTGAACCATTTATTTTAATTCCCTATAGATAATTCCCAGAAATTAAAACACAGATGCTATCCTAACATATTCTTCCCTGATGAACCATTTTCTGACCTTTGCTAACTAATCAGACCATATCTACCTCATATGGACTCCAAATTGAATGATTCCAGTGGCTGAAAATCCGTGACACATATATCTTTAATTCTTATGTTAACCTTTTATTTTAATTCCCTACATATAATTCTCATAAATTAAAACACAAAAGCTAAAAAGTTTGCCACCCATAGCCATACCTATGCAGAACTTTCTATACTAGTCTAAGTATTCAAACATACATCATATGCAAGATCAATATGTAACATGATATAGCAACATCATGACCAATCATCAAAGTTCTAAGATCAAAATCTCATATAAATATTATAAGTTTCAAAAGTTTTCTTTAAGAACAAATATTGTTAAACTTACCTGGAGCACTTAGTCCCCTAGACTTCTCCTTCCTCTTTCTTCCTTTCTTCCTCTCCTTTCCTCACTCTACCTTGTTTCTGTTTTTCCTCTCCCTCACTTGGACGAAATTATAATGTTGTAAGGGTGGGTTTTCTTATATAGACCACCAAATAATTCAACTTTCATGATCATGGGTCTACTTTATCACAATTAGATTACACTTGGTTGAATTTTTGGAAAACAAATAACTTATGTTCTTGTCTTCCTCTTCCTTAGTCAAGATATGCATAGGAAAAGGAGATTTGTATTTTGAAAATTATGATAATATGTTCTTAAGATATGGGACAAGGTCCCTTTGATTTAGGGATTCATTTCCATTTTCTTTTGTCTTAAACAAGTATGATAGGTTTGTGTTTTTAGGTGGCAAATTTCTAGCCCTTGAATCTCCATTATTTGGTTGATATTATTTGTGTGGGATAGGAATATTTTGTCCTAATGCCATGTATTATCATACCACTTGCTAAAATTATGAGTGTAAGATATAGATGTTTTTGTCCTAAAGCCTTGTATTATCATGCCACTTGCCAAAATTATGAATGTACAATCACACCACTTGCTAAATTTTTGTCTTAATGCCATGTAACCTAATCTTTATTATCATTACATTATTATATCATCACCTAATTTATTTTATTTTATTTTTCCTCTTGGATTTGGGCTTATTCCTACCAATTTTCTTTGCTTTGGATAAAATTCTACCTTTCTTGGAGGGCTTGGTCACATTTTCATAATTTTTAGGGTATTGGTCCAATTACTATATCCTAGTCCAATTCTATGTTTTATTTCTTGCTTAGGTTATCCAATGGGCTTGCTAGAAACTTATGTGAAGTGGAAAAACTCTATATGAAGTGTCCATAGGTAAAAGCCCAATGTATGGGTAAAGATTTTAAACTTAGTAACTCTAATTCTTGAATTAGGAAAAATTACCCTAATCCAATGTTCTTGAATTTTTATGACCTTTACTTGTTTCTAAAAATTTATCTTCCTTATCCAAGAATTTTGCATCTCTTTAGTATATTATTTCTAATTGTTTTTCTTATTAGGTTTTCCCTCTTTATTTGTTCTCTTAATGTTAGAAACATTTTTTATGCATATACATAAGGTGAAGAATTTCTAAGGATTATATTTCCTTAGATATCTAAAATATTGTTTAATAAATTTTATATCCTTAATTAAATATTTATGTACTTTTATCAATAAAATAAACGAAGTTAGGGATGTTACACTACACGCGCCACCAGGGAAGGCTGCGTGTGGGCTTCACTCTTTGGAGAAAATTCTGTGCGTGAGGACACGTGCAAGGGATTCTAGACCTGAAATTTGAGATCCAAAGGTTTCGGTACCTTCTAGATCGATCTACGGTGTTAGTTTTTCCATTTGAGACCCACAGACATGACTTTCGGGAGTTACCTTTTTAGGCAATTTTTCCTTCAATTTTCTGGCCAATATCTAGCCAATTTTCCAGAAATCAATCAGATGGATTTGTAGAACTCTTCGTTCTGAGTCCGTTGGCGGTGGTGGTATCAAAATCCGAGGTCTGAATGAGGAGAAATTTTAGAGAGAAGTTAGAGGGTTTCGGGAGAAAAATTTCTGAACAGAGATGGAAAAATCTGGAAATGATCAGCTTCTTGAGTGGCTAAGGCCCTTAAAATATCTCGGGAGACCTTTCTGCAAAAATTCACTTTTAGAGGGAGGTCTTTGTAAATTTTTTTATTTACATTTTAATCCCAAAACTTTTAAGAAATTGCATTTTGACCCAAAAATGTAAATTCTCATATTTCTTTTGTAATTCTTTAATCCATGTAATAAATAACCTTAGTTTCACCGGTTCTTATCTCCATTTTCAAAATTCTCTCTTTTATTCCAAATTTTCTTTAATTGGAATTTTGTTAAATTTTATGATTATTACAGATTATGTTCATTGCATGATTGCATTTTTACCAATGATTTTTGGTAATGATTATGCTTTGATGATAAAATATGGCATGTAAGTATAATAAACATGTTATTAAAATCATATTTTTGGCTATTAATGTGAAAAGAAAAGAAAAGAAAAGAGATGAGTACAATCACATGACGGTCCGTATGGTGTACCAGTAGGGGACTCCCTACTCACGATTATGACTATGATAATGAGAAAAGAAAAAGAAAGTGTTCCATGTTGAACAGAGTGAGAAAAGCCCGTACTGAAAGTAGAAAGTACTCACCTTGACCGGGGTAGCTTGATATGAAAATAAGATGATAGCCATCATATGATATTATGAAAATAATTATTCATGCCATACTTGTCATTAGTGTACGATTTTCATGTGCTTAAATAAAGTGCATTCATATGAATTAAGATATTTCCTGTAGCTTATACAAATAAACATGACATGATGAGTTATATTTATGATAATTATGATTTATTGTTGTACCTACAGGGGTTTAATTCTCACTTTATTTCTATATCATGTTCAGAAAACTAAATATGCAGATATTTTCTATGATAGGCTTTTAACGTACGTTCGGTCAAGTTGGCTAAGATCCTAGTGAAGGTGCAACCACCCGCACCCACATCCCGAGAACTGGTCAATATGGATGAACAAGATGTAGACATATATGTGTTTGATTTTTGTATGAATGTTTTTAATTATTGATGTGTATGTGAACTTAGAATTGTATCATTGTTAATGGTATACCATAGACCTTAATTATGCTTGGTTAATTTAATTGAATGTTATTATGAGTGAAATAGTTATAAGTAAAGAGGTAGGATTTTAAAATTATATGTATGTATATATGCAAAACAAAAAAATTGGAGTTACTACACCCTTTTAATCCTCCACCCTAGCAAAAGTCTAACTTGGAGGCTTTGATGGAAAACTTCATAGTAATTCAATCCAAGCAAAATGAAGAATTCAGAGCCTAAAATCATTTTATGAATGAGGTTATATAAGACTTAACTTCAAAGATTGATTCATTAACTACTCACAGTAAGGTGTTGGAAACTCTTATTACATAGCGAAATAACTTATCAAACAGGAACTTTGGCAGACTTCCTTGCTAAATTTGAGAACCCTAAAGAGTATTGCAATGCCATAATCTTAAGGAGTTGTAAGTAGTTGGCTTGGCCAAAAAAATTGGGGAGGAGATGGAAAAGAAAACCCTGGTTGAATTAGAACATGCTAAGGAGGAAGAGTCAAAAGGGAAAGAAAAGAAAGAAGATGAGTCCAAGTATGTGGCTCCTAAACCTTACCAGCCACCAGTCCCTTTTTCCCCAGAGATTGGTTAAAACTAGGTTGGAGAAGTAATATAGGAAATTCTTATATGTGCTACAAACTTTGCACATCAATATCCCGTTCGTGGAAGCCATCTCTCATATGCCCTCATATGCAAAAATTTTGAAAGAGATCCTCTTAATTAAGAAGAAGATTGAGTAGCATGCTACAGTGGCACTAATAAAGGAAAGTAGTGCATTGATCTAAAATAAACTGCCTCCAAAGGTTAATGACCTTAGAAGCTTCTATATCCTTTGTTCAATTGGCAATATGCATATTGATAGGGCACAATGTGATCTTGGAGCAACTGTGAGCCTCATGCCCTTGTCTATTTATAAGAAGTTCTAATTGGGTGACTTAAAGCTGACCACCCTTTTTCTTTACTTGGCAAACATATCTGTTAAGCATCCATTAGGTATTTTAGAGGATTTTCCTTTAAAGGTAGGTAAGTTCTTTATACTTATAGATTTTGGGATTTTACATACAGAGGAGGATAATAAATTTCCCATCATTCTCAAAAGGCCATTCCTAGCTACAGCTGGTGCTGTAATTGATATGGAAGATGGAAAACTTTATTTGAATATAGGGAATGAGAAAATAGAGTTTAATTTGATAGATACAATGAAAATCCCTTCTTTAAATGAATCTTGTTGCATGGTTGAATTACCTAAACAGAATAAGAGTAAGGATGTAATGAACCTTTATTCTACTAACCCACTTGAGCTATGTCTTATAGAGAATTCTTTGCCATACGCTAAACAGGTTGAAGTTGTTGTATATACAAAGAAGTTTGATAAGGGTCACATATTCTCTTTAAAGGAAAAACTAGAAAATGTTGAAGTGGACCTTAACCAGAACTAGGTAGTTGTGGAGGAAGTGAACATTCCAAAGATAGAACTTAAACCATCTCCTCTCAAATTGAGATATAGAGCAAAGAAAATTTGGAGGAGAGCAGCTGGATACTTCAAAGCAATGGGGCAACAACCAAAGTATTATAATACCAGACAATGGATTTGGATTAAAAAGAGAGTTCTCTAAACTCTCTTAAAGTTCCCTTTAAGCTAATAAGATGCAAAGCAGTCAAACTCATGACTTCAAAAGAGCGCTTTATGGGAGGCAACCCACATTCTTAGTTTTGAGGCAAAATTTTGAAGTTTAAAGCAATTTTAGCCCATAACACAACCTTGCCATGTCCCATAACATGAACACGCCTCAAGCACAGGCTAATTGGTACAACTTTAGGAAATCTATTACATAACATGAGAAAGGCATGTCCCAAGACATAGCCATGCCCCACAAATGTAGAAGGCCAGCCAAGAACACGTGAAATCTATGTTCCAAGACATAGCTTGGCCTTTGAACGTGTTGTAGACCCACCCACGGCACAGCCAGCCTTAGACATCGTGTCCAAGCATAGTTGAGTTTGTAAAAAAATAAAAGTTGCCTAAGATAGCCCGAAGCAAGGTCCAACCATGCCAGGGCTCCATACTTTTAGTTTCTTTTTTCCCTTTTCCCCGTGTTCTTTTCTCCTTACCTGTGTTTGCTCCACCTTCACCCGTGTCCTTCCCTAATTCCTATACCCATCATGAGCTCAACTCCTCCCTTAATCTTGCCCACCTAAGCCTTTCTCACCCACCTTCTTCTTTCCTCCATCCTTTAACCCTAGCTTCTTAGAGACCCAAACCCTACCCCCACATCCCTTCCTTTAATAGTAAACCCTTCCCCCAACCCTTGTTTTTCCTATGCTCACTCTTTCCTTGCATTCTCAGTACTGAGAAACCACCACCACCCTTTAACACCCAAGCACATTCTCATACCCTCCTTAAAATTCCCCATCCTGTGACCTCATCTTCTCCTTCTCCCAGTTGCCTCTTGTACCAAAACCTAGAATCCCTTTCCTCACTTTTTTCTTCACCGTATCCTACCTTAAGTCTATCTGAGACCCTTTCCACTGCGCTCTTCACCCTTGCAAACCTGCCCTATGTATCGTAATTGTAACATCCTTAATTTATTTTATTTTATTAATAAAGGTACATAAAAATTTAATTAAGGAAATAAAATTTATTAGACAATTTTTAAATATATAAGGAAATATAAGCCTTAGAAATTCTTCACCTTATGTGTATGCATAGAAAATGTTTCTAACATTAAGGGAATAAGTAAAGAGAGAAAACCCAACAGGAAAAATTAGAAATAACATACTAAAGAGAGACAAAATTCTTGGGTACGAAAGATAAATTTTTGGGAAGTAAGTAAAGGTCTTAAAATTTTAAGAAGATTGGTTTAGGGTAATTTTTCCTAATTCAAGAGTTAGAGTTCCTAAGTTTAACATCTTTACCCATACATTAGGCTTTCACCTATGGACACTTCATATAGAGTTTTTCCACTTCACATGAGTTTCTAGCAAATCAATTGGATAACCCAAGCAAGAGGTAAAATATAGAATTGGATTAGGATATAGAAGTTTGACTGATAGCCAAAAAATCATGAAAATGTGACTAAGCCCTCCAAGAAAGGTAGAATTTCTGCCAAAGCAAAGGAAATGGGCAAGAATGAGCCCCAATCAAAGATGGAAAAATAAGAACCATGTGAGGAAATAGTAGTGTAATAATAATCAAGGTTATATCACATGGTATTAAGATAAAACATCTATATCCTAAATTCATAATTTCAGCAAGTAGGTAATAATACATAATATTAGGACAAAACATCTATATCCTACATTCATAATCTCAACAAGTACATAATAATATATGACATTATGACAAAACATCCTTATCCTACACAAATAATTTCAGCCAAGCAAGGGAGACTCAAGTGCTAAAAATTTGCCAACTAGAAAAGCAAACCTATCATACTTGAGTGAGACAAAAGAAAAAGGGAATGAATCCCTAAATCAAAGGGATATTGTCCCTTGTCTTAAGAACATTTTATCATGATTTTTAAAATACAAATCTCATTTTTCTATGCATATCTTGACTAAGGGAGAGGAAGAAAGAACACGAGTTCTCTTCTCCCAAAAAACAACAAAGTGCATCCTAATTGTGATAAGGTAGACCCTTGATTATGAGAGGTGAACCACTTGATAGTTTATTTAAGCAAACCCCACCCTTATAACATTATAATTTTGTCCAAGTGAGGGAAAAGAAAAACAGAAGCAAGGTAGAGTGAGGAAAGGAGAGAAAGAGAGGAGAAGAGAGGAAGGAAGAAGAAGGAGAAGTCTAGAGGACTAAGTACTCGAGGTAAGTTAGCTTAATCTCCACTTGAATAAATTTTTCTCTTCATCCTAGGAGTTTAAAACTCACCCTCCTTCTCTTATTTAAGCTGTTGGAAAAGCTAAGGGAAGGGAGGAATCTTGCTACTTCCTTCAAGAGGAAACAAGAAAAAAGATTCACTAAGTGAGTTAAGGAGATCTTTTGGTAGGTTTAACAATATCTCTTTTTGAAGAAAAGCTTTGAAATTTGTAGCATTTATATAGGACTTTGATCTTAAAATTTTGATGAAATTTACAATATTTTTTACTTTGATGATTGGCCATGAATGTTGCTATATCATGTTATATGTTGATCTTACATGTGATGGATGTTTTGAATACTTCGATTGTTATGGAAAGTTCTGTATAGATATGGCTATGGGTGACAAAAATTTAGGACTTTTATGCTATTTTTATGTATATTTGAATATGGTGAAAAATTGATGGAATATGATTAGATTGATAAAATGAGTATGCGTGTAAAGTTTTAGAAGAAGATCATGAGAAATTTCTATTGGGAAACACCCTTAGTGATGCATGATTTGATTCTATTTTTCTTTTGAAGTTGATGATGGAATATGTTAAATTAAGTAAGAAATATAATTAAATGTTGAGATGAGTGATTCTTTGGCTAGGTGGAAATTTGGAAGAAAAATGGAAGAGGACTTAATAAAGAAAGTTTAGGCTAAGAAAACTGGATTTCAGAGTAACTAGGGAAGCTTCTATTTTTGAAATTTTGGGAAGAATAGGTTGAGAACTAAAAGAAATGAATAACATAAAAAATGTATATATATGTATCATGGATGTTTTGGCACTGAAATCACTCAATTTAGATTCCATATAAGGGAGATATGATTATCTTAGTAAGTAGTGGTCAAAAACTAGCTAACCAGGGAAGAATCTGTTAAGTATGCTTTTGTGTTTGAATGTTTGGGCCAAATATGTAAATATTTTGATAAGAGCCAAATTATTGCATTTTTGTTGTGATTTAAATATTGATATTTGTGTGAAAATTGTGGTTATTTGATTATTTAATCCACAAATGTCATTTCACGGGTATTTCGTGTTTTGAAGTGTAATTTCAGGTAAAATCATAATTTTGGAAAAGTTTGGGACAATTTCCAATGACCGGGATTGAGTGAAAATCAAGAAAAGCAAGTTTCAAGGTTGGGAAATTTTGGCCGCGGCGAGAATGCTGTAGCATTTTTCCCGAGAGCGCGATTTTTCAGTTTTAAATCTGACTGCAGCGCGAAATCAGATTCGCTGCCGGCGATATTAGGTCGCCGCCGATGAGCTTATGTTCGCCGCCGGCAAGAAACTGCAGAGCTCTATTTTAGTTTTTGTCCAGAAAGCTCGCCGCAGCGAGAATTAGTTCGCTGCCGGTGAGTTTCGTTCAGAAAACGTGTTTTTGTGACTTTTTGTTCCAAAATTGTCCCCAAAACCCTAGATCTATAAATACCATAAGGTACAGAAAGAGGAAACGGCGAAATAGACAGAGGAGAGGAGTTTTTGGAGGAGAGGAGGCCATTTTGGAGAGAAAGCTTGGATAATCTTGAAGGATCATCACCATTGTTGCTGCCAAGTGTTCATCTCCAAGAGTTCTTCATCTCTTCTCCTTAACTTGCTTTTTTCTGCAGTTTATTCTGAATTTGTATTGATGTATTCAGTTAAGATAATAGCTGTTCTTATTTCCATCATGAACTAATTCATTTTTTGCTAAGGCTATGATGTAGTTGAATCAAGAAACTCTGATTTCTTTGGTTATGGTTATATGAGTTCATTGCCTTCAAGTTGAGTATTTATTTCCATGCTTAATGCTTCTAGATTTCTGGCCAATATTTAGATGAATTGTTGCATTATATTGAGACCGAGAGGAGATGTGTAATGAATGCTTCTTTTGATAAATACCATATGTTGAATGCGAGTGTGAGAACTAATGCATGATGTATGTGGTTATTCTAGAAATTCCATAGATCATAATGTGCTTGTTTGTGATTAAATCTTCATAGAAATATGGTTGATTATCATAGATAAGTAATTCTAATGTAACTCGAGAGAGAGTATTAGATAAGTTTTGGTTTTTCAACCATCACTTTTAGCTTTGATTCTCATATAACATGACTTGAAATCGGATTGAATTGATTCAGCGAAATCAAATGCCTTAGCGTTTTTAATCATTTGTGAACAACATTCAATTGTGTTCTTTGCATTTATTTGTAAGTTAATTTGCCTCTTAAACAATTTCAACAATTTGGTTTTCAGATAAAATTAGGATTAGTCAATTTCGGTACTTAGTAACGCCATTCCTTGTGGGTTTGATATCCGTACTTTTGTACACTTTATTACTTGAACGATTCGTACACTTGCAAAAATATGCATCAGATTTCAAGGAAATTTTTAACATAATAAATATAGATATATGTCTCACAGATCTATAGGCTTTGAAATCACTTAATTTGAAATCCATATGAGGGAGATATGGCTACTTAAAAAGTAGAGGTTAGGATTAGTCTAGAATCGAGGGTGGTAAATGTAAGCATTTTTGTTTTCAATTTTATGGGAATAATTAGTAAGGAATATGAAGAAATGACATGAAAGTTTTATAAAAGTGTCTTATTGTTTTATAGGCTTTGAAATCACCTCAATTGGAGTTTGTATGAGGGAGATATGATTGAATAAGTGAAAAAAGGTCACAGAACACTGTCAGGCTGTGTTTTGGGTTGCTTCAGCATGGGTAGGCCATGTTCAGGGTTGTTTTTTAGTACATTTGAAGTATTTTTCAAGCATAGTTGTGTATTAGAACATGGCCAGGCTGTGTTGGGAGCTGGTAAAGATTATTTTTAACCTTTTTCTACACTAAATGAACTTCATTTACTATAGGGTAATAATAGAAACCAAATTGGAGAAGAATGCCCTATAAAATTTGTTAAAACATGTGTTTGAAATGGTATAAGTAGGGGAAAGTAACTAGAGGTCAAGCATAAAGAAAATGAAAAGATGAAAATAACATTAAAAAATAAGAAGAATTTTATAAATGGAAATAATAACTAAGTAGTGTATGCCCTAGCCATTGCCATTGTATGAACTCCTTACCATCTTAAGTATGTAATTTTGACATGGAAATATTTTATAAAGTGATATTCAGAAATGGTTATGATCATAATATGATTGCATTTTACTAATGATTTTTGGTAGTGATTATGCATTGATGATAAATTATGGCATGTGAGTATAATGAACATACTTGTTATCGAAATCATATTTTTGGCTATTAAAGTGAAAAGAAAAGAAAAGAAAAGAGAAAAGAACGGTCACATGGCGGTCCGTGTGGTGCACCAGTAGGAGACGCCCAACTCACAGTTATGATTATGTTAATGAGAAAAGAAAGAGAAAGTGTGCCATGTCAGACGGAGCGAGAAACACCCATACTGTGGAGTAGAGAGTACTCACCTTGCCCTTGGTAGCTAGATATAAAAATAAGTTGATAGTCATCATATGATATTCTAAAAATAGTTATTCATGCCATACATGTCATTACTGTACGATTTTCATGTACATAGATAAAGTGCATTCATGTGACCTAAGATATTTACTGTAGCTTATACAGATGAACATAACATAATGAGCTATATTGATAATAATTATGATTTATTGTTGAACCTACTGGGATTTAATTCTCACTACATTTCCATATCATGTTTAGAATTCTAAATATGAAGATATTCTCTATGACTGGCTTTTAGCATACCTTAGGTCGAGTTAGCTAAGTTCTCGGTGAAGGTGAAACCACCCACACCCATATCCTCGAAACTGGTCAATATGGATGAATAAGATGTAGACATATATTTGTTTGATTTTTGTACAGACGTTTTTAATTAACAATGTGTATGTGAACCTAGAATAGTATCAATGTTAATGGTATACTAGAAACCTTAACTATGCTTGGTTAACTTAAATTGAATGTTATTATGAGTTAAATAGTTAGAAGTAAAGAGGTAATGACTTCATGGGATTTTAAATATATATATATATATATATATATATATATATATATATATATATATATATATATATATATATATATATATGTAAACAAAATGGATTTGTTACACTAATCCCTCCCCTTCTAGCCTACTCGAGACTCCATTCACCTACCCAAGCACCTTCTTTCCATACTTTGTAACCTTAATCTCCATTACTATTTTCTATTCTCTTGAGTCCTATTTCAACTTCCATATCACTTCAGTTCCTTGCTTCACCCGAGACCCCTGCTTCCATCCCCTATTTTCCAATAACTCCCATCCTAGAGAACCCAACCTCCTCCAACCCCATCCTCAAATTTTACTGCCCACTACACCATCATGAGAACTCATATCCCATGTCCACCTTGTAACTCTATTCACAATCCCTTAACCACTCGAAATACCCACCCCAAATCCCCTTCTATGAGACCACCCAACGTGCTCCCAACCTCACCCCAGCACTCTATCTCCTCTAGCCCCTTTTAGGTAATTTCTACATCCTTGTTCTCCTTTTATTTTTGATTTCCTAGGAATTTCTAGCTAAAATTTGGACTTTTCTTATGCTTAATTTGTTTAGATTTGAATTCTTTGATTAGTACAATAATTTGCAATAATTTTCCTAACCTTTTATGATGCACAAGGAATTGAAATAATTCTCTGGTTCTTATTGGTTGTTACTCTAGATTAGGAATGACATTAGTATTATCGGGTTTACAACTGCTACTCTAAATTGTCTTGCTTATTGCATTGTTTTGCCAAGATTTGTACTGTTATGAAATTATTGTAAACTTGACTAGAGTTAGGCTCTATCAAGAACTAGTATACTCTACTATTGAATTAATTTTTTGATTGTTCATCCTATTCCTTTTGAACTTATTATTTATCAGTTTGAATGGCCCCAAAAATAGGCAGAACTGGCCAAAGTTCCTCCCAATTCAACCAAGCTTGTAGAGGACGAGCCCAAAGAACATCCCGACTCCCTTATCAATTGAACGAACATGAATGCAAGTAACTAAAAGAGATTTATTAGTAATAAAAGTGTTGGTTTTGGTTTATACACCGTCAAGGTGTTGCATTGATCATTGACAATATAATCAATCTTAATTTGAATATCTATCATTGAGATTCTAATCCTATTTTTCCTTAAGTCTAGTAATTGATGACAATCACCTCAATTAAACTCTAATTAATAATATATCCTTTAGCACATCGGTAAAGATTAACTTATTAATCACATGAAAAATTAAAGAAACTGATAGACCTAAACAAATATAGACACATCAGCTATGTCTAACTAATTAAAATATTCATCATAGTTTTAATGATTTATAATCCAAAATCCTTAAGTTTATTTGCCTCATAAATCACAGTAATGAAAACTTTGTTTAAAACATAATTTAGCAGTAGATTAAGACAGATAATATACTAGTAAGCCTTCTTAAAAATCATATGAATAATCATCTAGAAGAGAAGAGCAGATGAATAATCAATACCCAATTAAGATTGAACTAATAAAATGAAATCTAAATCTCAGAATGCCTAAAGATCCCTTGAGGTTTCAATCTTCCTCTACCAACTAAAAGTAAATTAGCCACATAGGTCCATAAGAAAATCTAGAGAAGAACTGAAGAAGGTAATTAAGAGCTTGATTGATTCTTTGGTTCTTGCTTTCTCCCACCCTTTATAGATTGGCTTCTCCTTATTAAAGTAGAATTGTTTCTAAGTCAAAACTCGGCCTATCAGGCTTCAATTAGAGCTAAAAGACCTTAAAATCCCAATTTCATCATTCTAGTAATACGGCAGATGTCGCAGTGCTCTATGTCAGGCATCACGGCGCTTGGTCCTTAGACGGGCAGGTGCAATGGTACTATAGACTTGTGATGACACTGTGCTCTCTTGTGAGCACTGCGGCACCCAGAAACTTCTAAAATTTCCCAACAAACATGAAAGTTGTAACTTTATGTCTCTTCTTGTCATACCCTCTAGAATCACCTCAATCAAAGTTCAAATGTGAGAGATATTCCTCAATTAGTGATAAAGGGTCGAAAATAAGCATTTTTCCATTTTTTTCTCTCTCTAATTTCCTCTTCTTTTCCTCTTTGTTCTTCCTAAAACATAAAATACAAAACTCAATCAATTTCTATTTATTTTCTACTTATTTCAAATAAAAAGTAACTTAAAACATGCATAAGACGTGCTTACTTTATAGCATGTCAATGCACCAAACTTTGGCGCTATTGCCGAGGACTGCATCTATTACCTTTTTGTGATTTGTACTTTGATTTATACCTGTGTCTTATTTTGCTAATTCTCAAGACTTACAATTCAATCCAGATATCAGAAAATCTATATACAAGCACAAAAGAGGACTTTAAGAGGACATTGATCAAGAAAAGGAGGAAGTAATCATGGCTAGGCACCCTACCTCGAAGGAGCTTGTAGCTCCATATTTACATCAACAACCCCTATGCATTACGTTTCCTAATCTTGATGCGAATGTCAATTTTGAATTAAAATCTGGATTAATTCATCTCTTACCTAATTTTCATGGTCTTGTAGGTAAAGACCCACATAAACACTTATAGGAATTCCATATAGTGTGTACCAGTATGAAGCCCCCTGGAGTAATTGAAGAACAAATTAAACTCATTTCTTTTCCTTTTTCATTAAGAGACTCAGCCAAATATGGGCTATATTATTTACCATCTGGCACCATCGCCACTAAGAATGAGATGAAGAAAATATTTTTAGAGAGATATTTCCCTACATAGAGAGCCACTTATATAAGGAAAGAAATATGCGGTATTAAGCTATTACATAGAGAGATACTTTATGAATATTGAGAGAGGTTTAAAAAGCTTTGTGCAAGCTGTCCACATAATCAAATTAGTGAACAGCTACTAATCCAATATTTCTATCAAGGTCTTTTGTAGGGAGACAAGAGCATGATAGATGTAGCTAGTGAAGGAGTACTAGTAGACAAGACTTCTAAAGTAGCCAGAATCCTAATATCAGTATGGCTGCCAACTCCTAACAATTTGACATTAGGCATAATCCTCTAGTTAGACATGCCCATGAGGTAAGTACTTTTTTCCTTCAGCAATAGATATATGAACTTACTTCTCTAGTTAGACAGGTACACTGCAGTAAGTTAAAGTCTGTGGAATATATTCAGAAACAGGCAACTAACTTATATGTGCCCCAAATTTCAAGAGGAATCCATAGAGCAAGCTAATGTTGTAAAAGGTTTCCCTGGACAACCAAAGAGGTATGATCATTATTCTAATACATATAATCCTAGATGGAAGGATCATCCCAACTTCCAGGTAAGTAATTCTTTAGAAAACATTGTTCAATCTCTTGCACATGACTCTAAGCAATTTTAGCAAGAGAGAAGAGCTAGCATTCAGAGCTTGATAACTCAAATAGGTCAATTAGCAACCACAGTTAACTAGTGGGATGCTCAAAATTCAAGTAAGTTGCCTTCTCAAATTGTGGTAAATCCAAGAGAAAATGTTGGTGTAATTGTTTTACAAAATGGTAAGGAAATTGAAGGTCCATCATCACTTTCTTCTCCTAAGGGACATGAGAAATTAATTAAGGAGAATAAAGAATTTACAAGTAAGTCTCTATCTACTTCAAATTATGATGTAGTACCTCCCTTTCCAGAAGCTCTTGAAGAGAATAGGCTACATGAGAAAAATTTTGACTTATGTAAAACCTTTATGAAGTGTGAAGTTAATATTCCCCTTCTAGATTTTATTAAACAAGTGCCTGGATATGCAAAGTTCTTAAAAGAACTATGTACTCAAAAATTGAAGGGATTTGAAAAGGTATAAATGATTCAAAATATATCTACCATGATACAAACAAAACTCGCCACTAAATGCAAGGATCTAGGTATGTTTATTATTCCATGCAAAATTTGGGATACTTGTGTTGAAAAAGGCTATGTTAGATTTAGGAGCCTCCATAAATTTCATGCCATATTCTATCTATACTTCTTTGAAATTGGGACCATTAAGTTCTACTAATGTGGTAATCCAATTAGTAGATAGGTCCAATGCATATCCTAACAGAGTAATTGAGGATCTCTTGGTACAGGTAGTTGATTTGGTTTTCCCTATAGATTTTTATGTGCTTGACATGGAAAATGTGGATTTTACTTCTCCAATATTATTAAGGAGATCATTTTTGAAAACCTTTAAAACCAGGAAAGATGTTCACAATGGCACACTCACTATGTGCTTTGATGGTTAAGTAATCAAATTTAATATGTATGAGGCCATGAGATACCTAGGTGTTGATACTCCTATTTATTCCATTGATGTCATTGATTCTTTGGCACATGAATTGTTTGAATTAGATGGAAATGATAAACTGGAGGTAATTGTGAGTGAATCCATAGAGGAAGATGATGGTGAGTTAGACCTGGATGTAAAAACAAAGGAATAATTGGTTGCACTCAATGAATTTTCAACAGGGCCACCCATAGGTAAGGTTGCTTATATAGAACTACCAATTTCTTATAACTTTTATCTTCTGTTGTGCAGGCTCCTACTCTTGACTTGAAGCCACTTCTTAATCTCTAACAAGCTTGAAGTTGATTAGGAAGAGAAATTAATTCAAGTCCTAAAAGAGCACAAAAATGCAATAGGATAAACCATAGTTGATCTTAAGGGGATAAGCCGATCCACATGTATGCACAGAATATTAATGGAGGAAGGAGCTAAACCATCTAGACAGCCCCAAAAAAGGCTAAATCATTCTATGATGGAGGTAGTGAAGAAGGAAATTTTTAAACTGTGGGAGGTTGGGGTAATATACCCTATTTTAGATCCATTGGGTGAGCCCTGTGCAAGTGGTTCCTAAGAAAACAAAAATAATCGTGGTAAAAAATCATAATGAGGAATTGGTACCCACCCGGATTAAAAATGGGCAGAGGGTTTGTATAGATTATAGAAAATTAATTTCTATAACCTAAAAAGACCATTTTCCTTTACCTTTTATTCATCAGATGCTTGAAAGGTTAGCTGGTAAACTTTACTATTGTTTCCTTGATGACTATTCATGCTATTTTCAAATTACAATTGTTCCTAAAGACCAGGAAAAGACAACCTTCACTTGTCCATTTAGGACTTTCGTATATAGGCGCATGACGTTTGGGCTATGTAATGCCCTTGGCACCTTTCAAAGGTGTATGGTTAGCATATTCTCATATTACCTTGAAAAATTTATTGAGGTATTTATGGATGATTTCACATTTTATGGGGATTCATTCGATGATTGTTTGCATAACCCATAATTAATTTTGAAAAGATGTCAAGAAACTAACCTTGTTTTAAATTTTGAAAAATGTCATTTTATGATTGAACAAGGTATAGTTTTGGGCCATGTTGTCTCTAAAAGGGGAATAAAGGTAGATAAAGTTAAAATTGATATTAAACAAACTCTACCTTATCCTACTTGTGTGCGAGAAGTTTGTTCTTTCCTTGGCCATGCAGGTTTTTATAGAAGATTTATAAAGGACTTCTCCAAGAAAGCAGCACCTATGTGTAAATTACTTCAAAAAGATGTACTTTTTGAATTTAATTAAGAATGCAAGAAAGCTTTTGTAAATTTGAAGGAATCCTTGATTTCAGCTTCAATCATCCAAGCACCAGATTAGAACCTCCCTTTTGAAATTATGTGTGATGCTAATGATCATGCAGTTGGAGTAGTACTTGGCCAAAGAGTTGGAAAGGCATCCCATGTGATATATTATGCCTCCAAAATATTGTATAATGCCCAAAAGAATTATACCATCAGTAAAAAAGAACTCTTAGCTGTTGTCTTTACATTAGAAAAATTTAGATCATATTTAATATGTACTAAAATTATTATTATTTTTGATCATGCAGCTTTGAGATACTTAGTGATAACAAATGAGGCTAAACCTCGGATAATTATATGTCTGCTATTACTTACAGAATTTGATCTAGAAATTAAAGAAAAAAAAGATCTGAAAATAATGTAGCAGATCACCTAAGCCACTTGACACATGTAGAGTAGAAACTAAAAATTGAAGAATCATTCCCATATGAAAATTTATTTTCAATTTCAATTCATATGCCATGGTAATATTGTAAATTAGTTGTCTACTAATTAGTTACCTTTTCTTTTGACCAGGGCAGCTAAAAATAGGACTAAGAGTGATGCTAAATACTACATACAGGATGATCCTTACCTGTGGAAGTAATGTTCAGATCAAATTATAAGAAGGCGTATTCCCGACTTTGACGTTTTATAAATTCTAACCTTCTGCCATTCTTATACATTTGGAGGACACTTTGGGGTAAAAAAGACAGCAAAGAAAGTGTTAGACTATGGTTTTTACTGGCCTACTCTATTCAATGATTCATATCATTTTTGTAAATCGTGTATAAACTATCAGAAAAGAGGTAATATATCCAGAAAAACTGGGATGCCACAAACATCAGTATTATTTTGTGAAATTTTTTATGTTTGGGGTATTGATTTCATGAGACCTTTTCCCTTATCATTTAGATATAATTATATTTTGCTGGCTATAAATTATGTCTTAAAGTGGGTGGAAGCAAAACCCACTAGGACTAATGATTCTAAAGTGGTTACATATTTCATTTAATCTCATATTTTCTCCTGATTTGGGATCCTAAGAGCATTAATAAGTGATAGGGGGACACATTTTTCCAATAGGACTACTGAAGCCCTATTAAAAAAATATAATGTCACTTATAAGCTGTCAACTGCATACCATCCCCAAACTAATGGGCAAGTTGAGATATCTAATAGAGAAATAAAAAATATCATTAATAAGACAATAAATCCCAACCATAGGAATTGAAGTCTCAGATTAGATGATGCTCTCTGAGCATAAAAAATAGCATATAAATCCCCAATTGGTATGTCTCCATACAAGTTCGTATTTGGCAAAACTTGTCATCTTCCAGTTGAATTAGAACACAGAGCATTTTGGGCTATAAAAAAGTTTAACACAAATCTAGAAGAAAGTGGAGAACACAAGAAATTACAGCTTCAAGAATTGGACGAAATAAAAAACGAGGCCTATGAAGATGCAAATATCTATAAGGCCAAAACTAAACTCCTACACGATCGTATGATCACGTAAGGAGTTTACTAAAGGAAAGAAAGTACTCCTCTATAATTCGAGGCTCTGATTATTTCTAGGTAATTTTTTTTTTAGATAGGAGGGAGCATTTACTGTTACTTATATTTTTCCTCATGGTGTAGTTGAAAAAAAGCATGGATAATCATAATAGCTTTAAAGTCAATGGCCACAGGCTTTGTAACATCCCTTATTTAACTCTAGGTTAAAATGAATGGGGAAGCATATAATTCTTCTTTTTAAAAGAAAAACTAAGAAAAGTAAAAACCTAAGTTCTAACCTCTTTGAAGAAAATTGAGTAGTAAGGAAGAGACTAAAAACATGTGTGGAAAGTGTTTCTAATATCCACTAATATTTTCTTTGGGGGAAGATTAATGGGTTTTGGAAAAAATTGGAAAGCTAAACATGGCCCTAGTTGAGGAGGAGTTGGGATGTAATAGAATTGTATTTTTGTAAATAAAATTTGGTTTAGGGATATAGTTGGAAGAGGTTTTGGCCTTCTAGAAGAAATAATATTTTATTAATATTTTTAGATAAGGCATAAGGGGTGTTGGCCAAGGGGAAAGAGGAACTAGAAAATGCAGCCAAGAAAAAGAGAGAGAGAGAAAGAAGGAGAGCAGAGAGAGAGAGAAGGAAGAAGGAGAAGAACCTAAGGTGATTTCTTAAGTTTAAGAATTCTAAAGCATTCTCTTTCTTGTTTTTAGTTTCTTGAGTCTTTATCCATGGGATTTGATGTAGAAAGTTAGAAGAGAAACAGAGAAAGAGGTAGGATAAACTAAGGAACTCTTAAGAAGACTTTCTAACAAATAACCAATAAAGTGGTTTGCTATGTAGGTTTATTATTAACCCATGTGAAATATGATTTTTTGATATTTGATTTATGGTGTTTATTGTTTCATCATATATATGAGGGCTTCTTGGATTTTCTATTTGATGAAGTCTTAATGTGGATCTAGGGTTAAGGATGCTAAATTAGGCTTAAGAAACTCTTTGGGAAATAACTCAAATTGTAAGGTGTTTTATCTATCTAATGCTTATATAATCGTGGATATATGTTGTGAGCAATTTTTTGGTGGCCGTGGTGTGGTATAGAGGTGAGAAAATAAAAGAAAGAGTGGAGCAGCATCGAGCATGGCTGTGCTCAGTGCTAGAGACTTGGTTTTGTCCTGTGTTTTAGATCACGAACATCGAGCAAGATTGTGCTGGGTGCTGAGGGCTTGTTTTGGCTGTGTTGTTGAACACTGTCAAGGTGTGTACTGAATCAGAACCATAAGACAGCCGTGTTGCTTGTGGGTAGGATTTTGGTGCATCTAAGGCACGACTGTGCTCTGTAACATAGCCAGGCATTGCTTGAGGCTGAATTTGTTCTATTTTTTCTTTTTGAAGGGCCTAAACAAACTCCAATGAATGGATGTTGATAAGGAGAAGTAAAATACGAATAAATTCCTTTTCAATGATGCATTATAGTGTTAATTCCATCATTTTATTATGATAAACTAAGTCACATATTACATATTGATGAGATATATGTAGATGAATTGCATATGAGATATATGTATGATGCATTGATGAGACATGTAGATGAATTGCATATGAGATATATCTATGATGCATTGATGAGACATATGTAGATAAATTGCATATGAGATATATGTCTGATGCATTGATGAGATATATGTATATGAATTGCATATGAAATGTATATACAATGCATGGATGAAATGTATGATGATGAGATGCATAGTTCTAAATGGGCATGAGATACATATGAGATAATTGCTTTAAGCATGAGTGAAATACATGTTGATGTTATGCATGTATGATATACATATCATGAAATGGAAGTATGGGATAACCCTTACAGTGGCAAGGTAGCCTGGCGACATACAGCACCTTGTGGCAATAAGGTGACCTAATGGGGTCGTATGGCTGTGAGACGGTACTGGATAAGGGATATCTTATTAGCCTTGAGTGAGCCAAAGGGGATTGAGTGACAATGGTATATGAGTAGTAGAAGGGTGAATGGCTCATATTACCCTGCCACTAAAATGCAAATGGATGACGGATAATTAGATGTTTTGCATGATATTATATGTATACATATACGTTATAGCTAGGTTCATTGAGGACATGTGCCTTTCAATTATTTATACTAAATGTGATTATTGTGATGGAATATTAAAGAATTATTCTTTTTCTTATAGCTTATACAGTTGAACGTGTCGTCCAATTTTTTTACAATATTATACATTAATGTTGAACATATTGAGATTATACTCTCATTAATTTTGGTGATGTGTTCAGATAATAGCCACTAAGATGCCAACAATTCTTCTGACACTAGTGTTAGAGATACAAGTGGTGGATATACCTTTTATGGGTCAATTTACCATCTTGCAAGAAATGCTTGTGGCAAATGTGGTTGAGATTCTTATGCCAGCACCACCCCCTCTTCTGCCCTATGCACCATAGGGGTAAGGTGCTAGACCAGGGCCTAGTCAGTAGAATGTACATTATGTAGTGAGAACTTAGTGTATCTTTTTGAGAGTGTAACCTCTTGTACTCCTTTATTTTGATGCCATGAAAAGTACCTAGTGTTAGTCCTGTATAATCTGAAACGTTGATATAACCTTTTTTACTTGATGATATAGAATATGTACTGTTTTATCTGCATGTGTTAATGGAATTTCATTTATAGTATATTTTAATACAAAAACCAAGAGTACTAAAAAAGGTTTGGCTCTTATAGGCTTAAACCATATTATGAAGGATTTCAACAAGAGGAACTACAATGGACAACTCTTCAAGACCCTCCGTGATTTTATAAGTTTGTGTCATGCCAACGACATTAAACAAAGGTGCTAGTTGGGAGGCAACCCAGCAACATCTCTTCTTTTTCTTCTTTATATATATATTTTAAATTATTTAATATAAAAAAATTGAGACATGCAGATGTAAAGTACCGTGGTCCCCATCGCCTAAATTAAGAGATCAACGCGGCCTCTTCCCCATCCCACACTTCTTTTCACTCCAACTCACCCCAAATCACCATAACTTGCATCCTATCATTTTTGTTGAGCTCAAATTCCATTTATTTACATGCATTAAGTTATTTTACTTCCTATTTTGTAGGATTAATCAACTACTTCAGCATTTGGTTTGAAATTGATTGAAGTCTTCAAGAACCCTCAATGCACATCTATCCTTCATCCTCTTAGTAGAGAATCAAGCTCAATTGGGTGAGAATTTGTTCACATTATCTATTGTTAGTAACATTAACAATCCTCTAGTAATAGCGTGCATACAATTATGAGTCCAACTTGGGAATTCATCATCCATTTTCCCACCATTTCCATGAGTACACACCAGCTGCTTGATAATATGCCCTAGTGAACTCTCCAAGCTAAATGGCTCCTAAAACTTCACAGCTAGCCCTCTCCAAGAGGAAGAGCTAAGCAAATGATCCTCCTACATTTAATAGCAAGGCATTTGTGAAAGAGGAAGTTTATCAACCCTATATCTGTAACAACCTTTTTTTTTCTTTATTATTATACAATATTGAGTTCACATACACATCATTAATCAAAATGTACATGCAACATATCAAACACATAGATATTTACATCTTGTTTATTTTGGTTGACCAATTCCGGAGATACAGGTGCGGGTGGTTGCACCATCACTGAGATCTGAGCCAACTCGACCACAAACATCTTATTTGATTCTGAGATCTGCCCAACATAAAGTAACTCAATCCAATGTGGACTAAAAGCCAGATCAATAGAAGAAAGATGCATAACTAATTTTTTGAACATGATATGGAAATATAGTGAGAATTAAATCCCAGTAAGTTCAACAATAAATCATCATCAATATAGCTCATCATGTCATGTTCAGCTGCATAAACTACAAAAAATATCTTTGGTCACATGAATGCATTATATCTATGCACATAAGAATCATACAGTAATGATATGTATGACAGGATTAACTATTTTCAGAATATCATAAGATGGCTATCAACTTATTCTCATTTCAAGCTACCCCGGTCAGGGTGAGTATCCTCTACTCTCCGGTACGTGCTTTTCTCGCTCCATCCGACATGGCACACTTTCTCTTTCTTTTATCATAATCATAATCATAACCGTGGGTAGGGCGTCCCCTACTGGTGCACCACACGGATTGCCATGTGACCGTGCTCATTTCTTTTCTTTTCACAATGATAGCCAAAAATATGCTTTCAATAACAAGTATGTTCAACAAAATATAACTATTACCAAAAACCATTGGTAATCATGCCATAAACATAACCATTTCAAATATCACTTTATAAAATATTTCCATGTAAACATTTCACACTTAAGATGGTAAGAAGTTCATACAATGGCAATGGCTATGGCATATACTAGTAATTTATTATTTTCATTTATAAGATTCGTCTTCTTTTTTAAATATTAATTTTATTTCTTTACTTTCTTGATGCAAGTTTTCATCATATCTAACCTTCTCTTACTATTCAGAGTATAACTCCCTCAATTTACTTCCAATGTAGGCGATCATGGTGTCAATTTTAAAATAAAACAATTATCTAAAACTATTATATTGAACATTGTAGCGAAATATTAATAAATCAAGGTGATATTACTCCCTAAATGTACAGGTTATTTCTTCTCGGATAGGTTCTGACCTCTACCTACTAATCTGTCCATATCTCCTTAATATGATTTCCAACTTAAGTGATTCCAGTGGCTAAACATCCGTGACACATATATCTATAATTCATATGTTAACCATTTATTTTAATTCCTTATAGAATCTTCCCAGAAATTAAAACACCGAAGCTATCCTATATATATTCTTCCCTGATTAACCATTTTTTGACCTTTGTTTACTAATCGAAACATATTTACCTCATATGAACTCTAAATTGAATGATTCCAGTGGCTAAAAATCCGTGACACATATATCTATAATTCATACGTTCTTCATTTATTTTAATTCATTATAGAATGTTCCCAGAAATTAAAACACTGAAGCTATCCTAACATATTCTTCCCTGATTAACTATTTTCTGACCTTTGTTTACTAACTGGAACATATCTACCTCATATGAACTCTAAATTGAATGATTTCAGTGGCTCAAAATTCGTGACACATATATCTTTAATTCTTATGTTAACCATTTATTTCATTTCCCTACAGATAATTCTCAAAAATTAAAACATAGAATCTATCCTAACATATTCTTCCTTGATGAACCATTTTCTAACCATTGACTAGTAATCGGCTCATATCTTCCTCATATGAACTTCAAATTGAGTGATTCCAGTGGCTAAAAATCCGTGACACATATATCTTTAATTTTTATATTAACTATTTATTTTAATAACCTATAGATAATTCCCAGAAATTAAAACACAGAAGCTTAAAATTTTGCCACCCATAGCCATACCTATGCAGAACTTTCTATACCAGCCTAAGTATTCAAACATACATCACATACAAGATCAATATATAACATGATATAGCAACATCCATGACCAATAATCAAAGTTCTAAGATCAAAATCTCATATAAATATTATAAGTTTCAAAACTTTTCTTCAAAAGGAAATATTGTTAAACTTACTTGGAGCACTTAGTCTTCTAGACTTTTCCTTCCTCTTTCTTCCTTTCTTCCTCTCCTTTCCTCACTCTACCTTGCTTCTATTTTTCCTCTCCCTCACTTGGACAAAAATTCTAATGTTGTAAGGGTGGGTTTTGCTTACATAGACCCTCAAATAATTGACCTTTCATGATCATGGGTCTACCTTATCACAATTAGATTACACTTGGTTGAATTTTTGGAAAACCAACATCTTATGTTCTTGTCTTTCTCTTCCTTAGTCAAGATATGCATAGGAAAAGGAGATTTGTATTTTTAAAATTATGATAATATGTTCTTAAGATATGGGACAAGATCCCTTTGATTTAGGGATTCATTTCCTTTTTCTTTTGTCTTAATCAAGTATGATAGAGTTGCCTTTTTAAGTGGCAAATTTCTAGCCCTTGAATCTCCATTATTTGGTTGAAATTATTTGTGTGGGATAAAGATGTTTTGTCATAATGCTATGTATTATTACCCACTTGCTAAAATTATGAGTGTAGGATATTAATGTTTTGTCCTAAATTCTTGTATTATCATACCACTTGCTAAATTTTTGTCTTAATGTCAAATCACCTAATCTTGATTACACCTTTATTCCATCACTTTATTTTTATTTTATTTTCATTTTTCCTCTTGGGTTTGGGCTCATTCTTTCCCATTTTCCTTACTTTGGTTAAAATTCTACCTTTCATAATGGGCTTGGTCATATTTTCATGATTTTTGGGCTATCGGTCCAATTTCTATATCCTAGTCCAAGTCTATGTTTTATTTCTTCATTGGGCTATCCTATTGGCTTGCTAGAAATTTATGTGAAGAAGAAGAACTCTATATGAAGTGTCCATAGGTGAAAGCCCAATTTATGGGTGGAGATACTAAACTTAGTAACTTTTACTCTTAAATTAGAAAAAAATTACCCTAATCCAATCTTCTTGAAATTTTAAAACCTGTACTTCACAAAAATTTATCTTCCTTACCTAAAATTTATCTTCCTTACCTAAGAATTTCACCTTTCTTTAGCATATTTATTCCTAATATTTCCTCTTAGGTTTTCTTTCTTTACCTATTCCATTAATATTAGAACATTTCTATGTATATATGTAAGGTGAAGAATTTATAAGGAAAATATCTAAAAATTACGGGATGTTACATTCTTCCCCCATTAAGAAATTCGGTCCCCGAATTTCAATCCATCCTACCACATGTAGGGAATGAAATTAAGGCATTATTCAGAGTTACCAACCTTATTACTTAAATAATTAGGGATATTGTTTCTGTACAACATCTTTACTTTTTAATATGTCTATTCACTTGAGTGATTTTGCCATATAACTTAACCATAAGGATTTCTTTCACTCATAAGTTCTTCAATTTATATCCTCTAGCTCGCATGGATATATCTATGGGTCGATATTAGAAAACACACATATAAAGGAACATATTCACCTTCATATGGGGTAACTATCTTTTCTTATTCCAAACTTCTATCAAGTCATTTTTTTTTTGTTTTCATATATCAACATCATCCCCTGAATATCATCATCTTAATCTATCATCTATTTTTATCCTCAAATCCTTTCGACATCTAGCAAGAACCGATTTTTAGACATCTAGTCTAACCCTAGAATGACATCAATACCTCTTAAAGGTAGACATACAAGGTCTACAGAAAAAATTTATCCTGGATAGTGACCTGACACTCTTTACAAACAAAGGAAGTTAAGACCCTTTCCCCTATGGGGGTTACTACAGATAGCTCATAGGGGGTTTTAGAAATAGGATACTAAAACTCCCTAATAAATTCTTATGATATAAATGAATGACTAGCACTAGAGTGAAATAACACTATAAGAGAAAATCCATAGATGTAACACGTACCTTGAATCATTTCAGAAGATTGAATTGCTGCTTAGCCGCTCAGGGTGAAAACCCTTCCTTTCACCTGAGGCCTCTGTTCTGGCTACTTCCCCATATTATGTGGGCAGTTCTTTGTAAAATAACCTTTCTGTCTGCATTTAAAGTAGACATCTAGTCCCATGTAGCATAGCCGATTACCATGCATATGTCTGCGCTTAGTGCACTAGATTATGGCGAGGTCTTGTTGGAAAAGTCAGGGACCCACAGTCAATGGCCTCTTACCAGCTCTATATCGTCTTCCCTTCACGTTTTTGCTAAGGTTGGGGAAACTTTTCTTCCTCTTTCATAGGTTTTTCCTAAGCTTCTCATCCTCTACTGCCATTAAACTCTTCTCCAAAAGGCTAGATTTATTTATCAACGGCACAAACTCCCTTATTTCCAAGGCTATCACTGCATTCCTGATTTTTGGGTATAGTCCTGCTTCAAACTTAACATTCTTCCATGCTTCATTAGAGTTAAACCTCAGGTAAGAAGAGAACTTAGACAACTCCTCGAACTTAGCAATGTATTGATCTACCGACATGTTACCCTATCGAAGTTGAAGAAATTTCATCTCCTTATCAGCTCGCATAATACTTAGAAAGTACTTATCTAGGAAAATGTCCTTAAACACCTTCTAAGTGATCTACCTCCTTTGGTGACTTAGCAGTTCTCAGGCCCCTCGCCACCAACAGTCAACTTCATCCTTCAGCATATATGTAGCAAAGATAACATGCTACTCATTAGTGCAGCCCATCACCTCAAAGATCTTCTCCAATTTCCTTATCTAACTTTCGGCAACTGTTGGGTTATAGTCACCTTGGAAAAAATATGGTCTGGTTCTCAAGAACTCAGATAGGCCGTTATCATTTCAAGCCACCCGGTTGTTGGCATTATTTTCTCAATTCAGGTTGTTACTGTTTTGGAGATGTTGTAGAATTTGATTGGTGGCTATCACTTGGTCTTGAATTGTTGTAGCCAAGTTATGCATGGTTTCTTCTGTATTGTTTGCTATGTTCCTCCTCGGTGATGCCATATCCTATTGTGGCAAAAACAAAGTTATGCTTATGGAGTTGATTAAGCACAATAGTTAATTTAAAAATATTTACAGCAGTCATAACACCGCCTTGCCATATATATGGGAAACACGAGTAATTTTTTACCTATAAGAAATCATTGATTCCCTACACAGCATAACCACAAACATACTCAAGACACTATAAGATCGATTTAAATAACCATCCATCCACTGGCCATCTAGAATCGACCTGCTCTGATACCAATTTTGTAACAACTCTATTTTTTTTTACATAAATACATACATACACACACACACACACACACACAAAGATATATATATATATATATATATATATATATATATATATATGTATGTATGTATGTATGTATGTATGTATATTTATATACACATACATACATATATATATATATATATATATATATATTTGTAAAATTCCATGAAGTCATTATCTCATTACTTTTAACTATTTAAATCATAATAACATTTAATTAAATTAACCAAGCATAATAAAGGTTTATGATATACCATAAACACTTATACAATTATGGGTTTACATACACATCATTAATTAAAAATGTCCCTATAAAAATCAAACACATATATGTCTACATCTTATTTATCCATATAGATCAGTTCTGGGATACATTAGCAGGTGGTTGCACCTTCACCAGGATCTTACCCAACTTAACCCAACGTATGCTAAAAGCTAATCATAGAGAATATCTACATATTTAGTCTTCTAAACATGATATGAAAATATAGTGAGAATTAAATCCCAGTAGGTTCAACAATAAATAATAATCATCATCAATATTGCTCATTATGTCATGTTAATTTGTATTAGCTACAGTAAATATCTTAGGTCATATGAATGCAATTTATCTATGCACATGAAAATCGTTCAATAATGACATGTATGGCATGAATAAATATTTTTAGAATATTATATGATGGCTATCAACTTATTTACATATCAAGCTATTCTGGTTAGGGTGAATACTATCTATTCTTCGGTACGGTCTTTTCTCGCTCTGTCCGACATGGTACACTTTCTCTTTCTTTTCTCATTAGCATAATCATAGTTGTAAGTAGGGAGTCCCCTACTTATGCACCACATGGATTGCCATGTGACCGTGCTCTTTTCTATTTTTTTTCTTTTCACATTAATAGCCAAAAATATGATTTTAATAACAAGCATGCTCATTATACTCACATGCCATAATTTATCATCAAAGTATAATCATTACCAAAAATCATTGGTAAAATGGAATCATGTCAAGAACATAATCATTTTCAAATATCACTTTATAAAATATTTTCATGTCAAAATTACACACTTAAGATGGTAAGGAGTTAATGCAATGGCAATGGCTGGGGCATACACTAGTTATTTATTATTTTCATTTATAAGATTCTTCTTATTTTTTAAATATTATTTTCATCTCTTCATTTTCTTTATGATTGACCTCTTGTCACTTTCCTCCTACTGACATCATTTCCAACAAATGTTATCACAAATATTATAGGGCATTCTTCTTCAATTTGGTTTTTATTATTACTGATAGTTAATAAGGTTCATTTAGGGTAGAAAAATGTTGAATATAAGCTTTACCAACTCCTAACACAACCTAGACGTGTCCTGTAACACGGCTTGGCCATTTTTTGTAACACAGCCATGTTCTAGGCTTCAAAAAGATCTTTCTCGCACTGAACATGGCTATGCTCTGTATTGTGTTGTCCCCTGATGCAGGTTTTTGTTCAACTTGACCTTCTCTCACTAATTAGAGTATAACTCCCTCATTTTAACTCCAATTGAGGTTATATTGGTGTCCATTTAAAGATACGATGTTCCTCTAAAAACCTAATGTTTAACATGTTAGTGAAATATTAAGTAGTCTCGGTGTTATTACTCCCCCAAATTCAATGTTATTTTTTCTCAAGTAGGTTCTGACCTCTACTTACTAATCTGACCATATCACTCTCATATGGATTCCAAATTTAATGATTCCAGTGGCTAAAAATTTGAGAAACACATGTCTATATTTTTTATGTTAACTATTTCTGTTAATTCCCTACAAATATGGCACAAAAATTCAAACACAGAAGCTTACTTAACAGATTCTTCTCTAGTTAACTAGTTTCTGACAATTGCTTACTAATTTGACTGTATCTCCCTCATACGGAATCCAAATTGAGTGATTCTAGTGGATAACAATTTATGACAAATATATCTATATTTTTCATCTTATCCATTTCTTTTAATTCCCTACATATTTTTTTCTAGAATTTCAAATACAAAAGTTTACTTAACAAATTCTTCCCTGGTTATCCATTTTCTGACCAATCCTTACAAATCAGAACATATCTCCCATATTTGAGCTCCAAATTGGTTGATTCTAGTGGGTTAAAATCTGAGACATATATCTACTTTTTTTTTATCTTAACCATTTCTTTTAATTCTTAACCAATTCTTCCTAGAATTTCAAAAATAGAAGCTTTCCTAGTTACTCCGAAATCCAGTTTTCCAACAAAATCCTTCCTAAGGTATTAGTTCATCCTTTTATTATATCCTCTTCTATTTTCTTCCTAATTTACATCTAACCATAAGATTACTCATTTCAACATTTTAATTAGATTCCTTACACTTAATTTAACATATTCCATCATTTACTTCTCAAGAAAATAGAAATCAAATCAAGTATTATTAAGGATGTTTTCCAACAGAAATTTGTCATGGTCTTCTTCTAAGTGTTTAAGACCATACTAATTTTATCAATCTAATCATATTTCATCAGTTTTTCACCACATTCAAATATACATTACTGCAGCATAAACACACTAAATTTTTTCCATCCATAGCCATACCTATGTGGAACTTTCCACACCAACCGAAGTATTCAAAACATCCATCACATGTAAGATCAACATGTAACATGATATAGAAACATCCATGGCCAATCATAAAGGTATCAAATATTGTAAATTTCATCAAAATTCTAGGATCAAAATCCCATATAAATGTTATAAATTTCAAAGATTTTCTTCAAAAAGAGACATTGTTAAACCTTCCTAAAGATCTCCCTAGCTCACTTAGTGAATTCTTTTTCTTGTTTGCTCTTGAAGGAAGTAGCAAGATTCCTCTCTTCCCTTTGCTTTCCCAGCAGCTTAAATAAGAGGAGGGTGAGTTTTAAACCTCAAGGATAAAGAGAAAAGATAGATTTACGTGGAGATTAAGCTAACTTACCTTAAATACTTAGTCCTCTATACTTCTCCTTCTTCTTCCTTCCTCTCTTCTCCTCTCTTTCTCTCTTTTCCTCACTCTACCTTACTTCTATTTTTCCTTCTCCCTTACTTAGAGGAAATTATAATATTACAAAAGTGGTTTTTGCTTAAATAAATTATCAAGTGGTCCTCCTCTATTAATCATGGGTCTACCTTATCACAATTAAGATGCACTTGGTTGCTTGTTAGGTGAAGACAAATCATGTTCTCTTCTTCCTCTCCCTTAGTCAAGATATGCATCACAAAAAGAGGATTTGTTATTTTAAAATTATGATAAAATGTTCTCAAGACAAGGGGCAAAGTCCTTTTGATTGAGAGATTCATTTCCTTTTTCTTTTGTCTTACTCAAGTATGAAAGGTTTGCCTTTCTAAATTGTAAATTTCCAACCCTTGAATCTCCCTTGCTTGGTTGAAATTATTTGTGTAGGATATGGATATTTTGTCATTATGCCATGTATTATTACCTAGTATATAATCACATGGCTTGCTAAAATTATGAGTGTAGGATATAGATGTTTTGTCCTAATGCCATGTATTGTTACCTACTATATCATCACATGGCTTGCTGAAATTTTGAGTGTAAGATATAGATGTTTTGTCCTAATGCCATGTGACATAATCTTGATTTTTATTACACTACTATTTCATCATATGATTCTTATTTTTTCCTCTTGGATTTAGGCTCATTTTTGCCCATTTCCTTTGCTTTGGTTGAAATTCTACCTCTCATGGAGGACTTGGTCACATTTTTATGATTTTTTGGCTATCTATCCAACTTCTACATCCTAGTCCAAGTCTATGTTATATCGTTTGCTTGGGCTATCCAATTGGTTTGCTGGAAACTCATGTGAAGTGGAAAAACTCTTTGAAGTGCCCATAGGTGGAAGCCCAATGTATGGGTGGATATGTTAAACTTAAGAATTCTAGCTCTTGAATTAGGAAAAATTACCCTAATCCAATCTTCTTGAAATTTTAAGACCTTTATTTAATTTCAAAAATTTATCTTCCTTACCCAAGAGTTTTGCCTCTCTTTAGAATGTTATTTCTAATTTTTCCTATTAGGTTTTCTCTCTTTACCTATTCCCTTAATGTTAGAAACATTTTTTATGCATACACATAAGATGAAGAATTTCTAAGGCTTATATTTTTTTAGATATCTAAAAATTGTTTAGTAAGTTTTGTTTTCTTAATTAAATATTTATATACCTTTATTAATAAAAGAAATGAAATTAGGGATGTTACATTCTCTTACTAATGTAGACGGTATATATCTTAGGACAACAAAGTTGACTTTGCAATTTTTGGGACCCTACCAATTTCTAAATAAAGTTGAGATAACATCATATGAAGTCACCCTTCCACCTAATTTGTCCAATCTTTATAACGTATTTCATATGTCACAACTTCAGAAGTATTTCCCAGACTCCTCACATGTGATACAAGATGAGCCAACAGAAGTAAAGGAAAACCTAACATACCAGCAAATGCTAACATCAATCGTTGCTACTTATGTGAAGTAGTTAAGGAATAAGTCTATTCCCCTAGTGAAAGTGTTGTGGGAAGCATTGACTCTAGATGAAGCAACTTGGGAGCTGGAAAAAGTCATGAGGAAGAAATATCTTCTATTATTCTTTTTAAGTAATTTATGAAATTTTGAGAAAAAAATTTCTTTTATGGGGAGAGAAATGTAACATCCTAAATTTTTATTTATTAAGGGATGTAAAATATTAATGTTAAGGGAACAAAGAAAAGAATAAAGGCTTACCAAGAAATTCTAGAGAAATATTTAATAAAATGTACATTAAAAATTCTCAATGTGTAAGCTTAGGAAACTTTTATAACACTAAGGAAAAAGGGAAAGAAAGAACCTAAGAGGAAAAATTAGAAATAATGACTTGGTGATGAGACAAGAAAGAGAATTGTGCTATGTTGAACGGAGCGAGAGGTTCCCATGCCAAACGAGTAGAGTATACTCACCATAACTGAGGTTGACTTGATATGAACATTTGATAGCCATTATATGATAAAGTTGTGATTTTGACATGCCTTGAAATGATTATTCATGCCCTATATGTCACTACTGCATGATTTTCATATGCATAGATATAGTGCATTCTTGTGACATGAGAAATTTTCTATAATTTGTACAACTAAATATGACATGATGATTTATATTGATGGTAATTATGATTTATTGTTAAACCTACTGTGATATAATTTTCACTATATTTCCATATTATGTTTAGAAAAGTATATATGCATATTTTCTTTTACTCTAGTTTTTAGCGTACGTTGGATTAAGTTACTTTATTTTGGGTAGATCTCGATAATAAATGATGTGTTTGTAGTGGATTTGATCAAGATCCCAATGAAGGTGCCACCATCTAAACCAATGTCCCCAGATGAGGTCGTTATGGTTGACTAAGGCATAAACATGTATATTCTTTTGATTAACCATACTCGGATGTTGACTATATTCTTTTGGACATAGTGTTTAGGTGTTCCCCTACTTTTGGATATATATTTTAGGTAACACCTAGGATATTGTGATGTATATATGTAAACCCATGGCAGCATTGATGTTTAATGATATATTACGCCCATCTAATCTTAATTATGCTTGCTTAAAGAAAGTAATTATTTTGAAGTAAGAGGTTTGGTAATAAGTTGTGGTGATTCATGAATGCATAAATACAAAAAAAATGAAGTCATTACACAAATCCCTTTCCAATGGCCTATGAAGAGAAAGATTTAAAGAAACTTTTGTCAAAGAGCTTACCAGAATAGATTTTTTTTATCTTCATTCTACTGTGGTTAATAATTTATCTATTGATCTCATTTATAATAGGACTCTGTGGCATCGTTTGATCCATGTAGCCGACCCCATCTAGTAGGAAAGGCTTAATTGTTATTGTTGTTGTTTATTCTACTGTGGTTAATATTGATTATGATAGGATTCTCATTACAAAGAAGCCTTTTAGATTTCAAGCTGCAAGGTTAGAGTATGAGAATTTTAATGACTTTATTTTGAATGAGTGGAATGACAATTGTAAATTGCCCTCTGTACTCAACAACATGACCCCAAAGTTGAAAAATTAGAATCATATGTGTAAGGACCAGTTTTTTTGTCTTCTTAGGATTATTATAGAAGTAATTATCCCAAATAAAACATCAAATAATACACATCTATATAAGCAGCATATATTTCATAACCATTACACTCAAAGACTACACCATTGATTAGTGTTCATACAGGAGTAACATTAAGTCTTATAGTTACATTAACCTAACATAAGTTACTATACAACACATCATCCATGGTGTATAGAGGGTGGAAGAGTTGGTGCTAGCATCGGGATCTCCATAACCTTTACTGCATAAAGGTCTCCAAAATAGAAACAGGAAGATTTGCTGACATCTTAACTACTTTTATCTAAACATAACACCAAACATTAATGAGAACAGAGTCTCAATAGGTTTAACATTAAACATATCATATAATACATAATCATCAGAGTGTTATGTCCAATTGAATAAGCTACAAAAAATAGCATTTATTAATAGCATATGCCTGCTACATACAAGCAGTATGATAAAATTAGATTATACACATATACTCAATTGTTATGTTTACAAAATAACAAAATCAGCATGCATAATGGCTACTTACTCATCAACTTCACTGTCTCAATAATAGTATAATGTGAATCATTCCCCCCGACTACTCACATAGCACAAAAACACAATAAGGTGAGCCACCCCCTTCCCCGCTACTCACTTACCACAGGTATCCCGTTCTTCTTTTTTCTCTTTTGTAATAAGGAGGTGTGAGCCATTCCCCTCGATTACTCACACTCCACTATCACATATTGGTGAGCCATTCCCCCTACTGCTCACCCACCATAGTTAGAATGGCTATACTACCCGACTGGTCACATTACTAGTGTAACGGTCATCCCAAATCTTATTTCGTCTTGTTACGATTTTTAGCTACATTCATGATATCATATTCAACATCGTCATCATCATATAAAAATTATGTATTAATATGTCTAACATGGTGTAACCATGTATGTATTATACTTCACAAGCCTTAGTGTCAACTCATCAACTAATAATTACATCATTTAACAAATATGTATGAATATATCTATCATTATATAACAATGTATGTATCATACCTTCTAATCATCATCACCATCACAATTGGATTATGCATTAACCAAGTTCATCACTAATATCATACTTGTTATCATCACCATATCATTTAACAAATATGTATTAATACACTTACCATCACGTAACAATGTACACATTATATCATCTAATCATCATGTATTAATACAATAACGTAGGCATCACATCATCATCTTCATCATTTAATAAATATGTACTAATACACAATATATATCATGCTTATCAATACAAGAAGTGGTGAAAACTAGTATTGTATCATAAAGATTATAGAGCACTCTCCTTCAATTTGGTTTCTATAATTACCATATAGTTAATAAGGTTCATTTAAGGTAGAAAGCAGTTGGAACTAAGCTAAAATAGCCCCCAACATGGTTTGCCATGTCCTATTATACGGCTATGCTCTAGGCTTCAAAAACCCCTGACCCGCACCGAACATGGCCATGCTCTAGGCTATCCCCTGCTCCAGGTTTCCGTCCAACATGACATTTTCTCACTAATCAGACCATAAATCACTTATTTTAACTCCAAATGAGGTGATTTTTGTGTTTATGGAAATTTAGGACAATAAGATACAACTTTTATGTTTACAACTTTGACAAATTAGGATTAAAAATATGTCAAAAAGGGTCTCAAAAATAATGTCATGACTCTTCACAATAAATCTAACTTCTCTTCACTAATCAGGGTGTATTTCTCTTATATTAACTCTGATTAAAGTAATTCTAGAGGGCTTAGAAAGGTAAAACAAAGGGCTACAAATTTTGTGTTAAACATATTTTATAATATGACACAAATCATGATGTCTAGAACCATCCATTCAAAGCATTGATTTTTACTCTTTTCAAGGCAATTTCAACACAAACACGTATTACATATGCATCCAAACTTTCATCTACATGGCTAATCACAAATATGCATCATGCATCATCAAAAATAGGAGATTTGAAATACTTTTAAATCTTTAAAAATACAAGAAATCCCTTTGAAAGATTAATGTTAAACCTACATATTTTCTCTCTCTTAGATTTATTCTCTCTTACTTGCTTGAGCTCTTCCTTCTCTTCCAGCACCAAAAATCATCATTTAGGAAAATAAACAAGAGAAGGGAAGAAAATTAGAGAGACTACCTGTAACATCCCCAATTTCGTTTCTTTTATTGATAAAAGTACAAAAATATTTAATTAAGGAAATAAAATTTATTAGACAATATTTTAGATATCTAAGGAAATATAATCCTTAGATATTCATCACCTTATGTATATGCATAGAAAATGTTTCTAACATTAAGAGAACAAATAAAGAGGGAAAACCTAATAGGAAAGAAATTAGAAATAATATACTAAAGAGATGCAAAATTCTTGGATAAGGAAGATAAATTTTTAGAAACAAGTAAAGGTCTTAAAATTTCAAGAACATTGGATTAGGGTAATTTTTCCTAATTCAAGAACTAGAGTTACTAAGTTTAAAATCTTTACCTATACATTGGGCTTTTACCTATGGACACTTCATATAGAGTTTTTCCACTTCACATAAGTTTCTAGCAAGCCCATTGGATAACCTAAGCAAGAAATAAAACATAGACTTGGACTAGGATATAGTAATTGGACCAATAGCCCAAAAATTATGAAAATGTGACCAAGCCCTCCAAGAAAGGTAGAATTTTATCCAAAGCAAAGAAAATGGGTAGGAATAAGCCCAAATCCAAGAGGAAAAATAAAATAAAATAAATTAGGTGATGATATAATAATGTAATAATAATAAAGATTAGGTTACATGGCATTAAGACAAAAATTTAGCAAGTGGTGTGATTCTACATTCATCATTTTGGCAAGTGGCATGATAATACAAGGCTTTAGGACAAAAACATCTATATCCTACACTCATAGTTTTAGAAAGTGGTATGATAATACATGGCATTAGGACAAAACATTCCTATCCCACACAAATAATATCAACCAAATAATGGAGATTCAAGGGCTAGAAATTTGCCACCTAAAAAGGCAAACCTATCATACTTGTTTAAGACAAAAGAAAATGGAAATGAATCCCTAAATCAAAGGGACCTTGTCCCTTATCTTAAGAACATATCATCATAATTTTCAAAATACAAATCTCCTTTTTCTATGCATATCTTGACTAAGGAAGAGGAAGACAAGAACATAAGTTGTTTGTTTTCCAAAAATTCAGCAAAGTGTATCCTAATTGTGATAAGGTAGACCCATGATCATGAAAGGTGTATTATTTGGTGGTCAATTTAAGCAAGGTAGAGTGAGGAAAGGAGAGAAAGAGAGGAGAAGAAAGGAATGAAGAAGAAGGAGAAGTTTAGAAGGCTAAGTACTCAAGGTAAGTTACCTTAATCTCCACTTGAGTCCATTTTTCTTCTTCATCCTTTAGGTTCAAAAATTCACCCTTCTTCTCTTACCTAAGCTGCTAGAAAAGATAAGGGAAGGGAGGAATCTTGCTATTTCTTTCAAGAGGAAACAAGAAAACCAATTCACTAAGTAAGCTAGGGAGATTCTTAGGTAAGTTTAACAATGTTTCTTTTTGAAGAAAACTTTTGAAACTTATAATATTTATATGAGATTTTAATCTTAGAACTTTGATGATTGGTCATGGATGTTGCTATATCATGTTACATATTGATCTTGCATGTGATCTATGTTTGAATACTTAGGTTGGTGCAGATATTTTTGCATGGGTATGGCTATGGGTGACAAAATTTTAAGCTTCGGTATTTTAATTTCTGGGAACAATCTATAAGGAATTAAAATAAATTGTGAATATAAGAATTAAAGATATATGTGTCACGGATTTTAAGCCACTGGAATCATTCAATGTGGAGTCCATATGAGGTAGATATGGTCCGATTAGTAATCAAAGGTCAGAAAATGGTTCATCAGGGAAGAATATGTTAGGATAGCTTCTGTGTTTTAATTTTTGGGAATTATCTATAGGGAATTAAAATAAATGGTTAACATAAGAATTAAAGATATATGTATCACGGAGTTTTAGCCACTAGAATCATTCAATTTAGAGTTCATATGAGGTAAATATGTTCTGATTAGTAAATAAAGGTCAGAAAATGATTAATCAGGGAAGAATATGTTAGGATAGCTTCGGTGTTTTAATTTCTGGGAAACTTCTATAAGGAATTAAAATAAATGGTTAACATATGAATTATATATTTATGTGTCACGGATGTTTAGCCACTAGAATCACTTACTTTGGAATTCTTATGTGGGAGATATAGTCAGATTTGTAAGTAAAGGTTAGAACCTACCCGAGAAGAAATAATATTGAATTTAAGGGAGTCATAACACCAAGCTTTATTACTAGTTTGCTGATATAATTAACATAATAGATTTAGATAATTGTCTTAGCGTTCCATAGACACCAAGATCACCTCAATCGGAGTCAAAATGAGGGAGTTATACTCTGATTAGTGAGCAAAGATCACAGAACATGGCCAGGCCGTGTTCTGGGTGCTTCAAGCACGGGTTAGCCATGTTCGGGGCTATTTTTGAGTACATTTGAAGTATTTTTAAAGCATGGACGTGTTTTGGAACATAGCCAGACCGTGTTGAAAGCTGGTGAAGCCTATTTTCAACATTTTTCTACCCTAGATGAACCTCTTTAACTATAGGGTAATAGTAGAAATCAAACTGGAGAAAAATGCTCTATAAATTTGTAAGAACATGTGTTAGAAATGATATAAATAATAAGAAATTAACTAAAGGCCAAGCATAAAAAAAATGAAGAGATGAAATTAATATTTAAAAAAGAAGACGAATCTTATAAATGAAAATAATAAATGACTAGTATATGCCATAGCCATTGCCATTGTATGAACTTGTTACCATCTTAAGTGTGAAATTCTAACATGGAAATATTTTATAAAGTGATATTTGAAATGGTTATGTTCATGGCATGATTACCAATGATTGGTAATAGTTATATTTTGATGAACATGCTTGTTATTGAAAGCATATTTTTTGGCTATCATTGTAAAAAGAAAAGAAATGAGCACGGTCACATAGCAATCCGTGTGGTGCACCAGTAGGGGACGCCCTACCAACGGTTATGATTATGATTATGAGAAAAGAAAGATAAAGGACGGAGCGAGAAAAGCCCGTACCGAAGAGTAAAGGATACTCACCCTAATCGGAGTAGCTTGAAATGAGAATAAGTTGATGGCCATCATATGATATTCTGAAAATAGTTAATCCTGTCATACATATCATTACTGTATGATTATTATGTGCATAGATATAATTCATTCATGTGACCAAAGATATTTTCTGTAGTTTATACAGCTGAACTTGACGTGATGAGCTATATTGATGATGATTTATTGTTGAACTTACTGGTATTTAATTCTCATTATATTTCCATATCATGTTCAGAAAATTAGTTATGCATAGATATAATTCATTCATGTGACCAAAGATATTTTTAGTGCACGTTGGATCGAGTTATTCTATGATGGGCGAATCCTAAATAAAATGTTTGCGGGCGAGTTGGCACAGATCCCGGTGAAGGTGCAACCACCTGCACCCGAATCTTTGGAATTGGTCAACCAGAATCAGTAAGATGTAGATATTTATGTGTTTGAAATGTTGTATGTACGTTTTGATTAATGACGTGTATGTAAACTTTATATTGTATCATAATAAATAAATAAATAAAAGTTGTTACACTACCCATGGGAAACTCACCTTGGTTCTTCCTCCCCTAGCTTTCTCTCTCCTCCTCTTTCTTCTTCTTCTTCCTCCTTGGTCTTCTTTTCCTCTTGGCTGTGGACCTCTTGGCTCTTCTCCTCCTTCGTGTTGATTTCATCAAGAATTCTTTGGGAAAAATAATAATAATAAAGCTTGTCCATGAAGCCAATAATCCTATGCCAACTATGTCCCTCAACTACGTAAAAATTACAAGTTTGACATCCTTTAAAATCCTAACTAACTCCTTGACTAAGGCCTTGTTTGGCTTGTGTTATTTCCCAAAATGCATTAATCCTTTCTCTTAAGAAGATGCCAAAGTGTTTTGGGGTCACAACCGAAACATATACCTAACTCATTTCTTGATGTTTGGTTCTAGCCCTAAAGGATTAGAAAATTACAATTTCTCCCCTTCTAGTTTTCCTTTTTACCATTTAGATACTATATAATATTATAGGGTTTCTTCAATACCCTATTTCATTCTCTTTCCTTCCCTTCACTATTAAAATTAATTTCTATTTAATAAAAATTGTGGGATGTTACAATATGGTCATTGGAAACAATAGGAAGAAAAAGAATATTCTCATTACTAAACTGAATGGAATTCAAATAGTTAGGATACTAGGAATATAAATATACAAAGACTAGATAAACTTGAAAAGGATTTGCAAATTCAGCTTAATAATATCCTTTTATAAGAGGAAATTATTTAGCTAAAATTTTTTACAACTAAGTGGCTTATGCAAGTGACAGAAATACTAGATACTATCATTGCAATATTTTTTAGTATGTAAGTGCATCTTTTAGAAGAAAAAGGCACTAACTGATATCAATAAAACTTTGATTACTCTCATTCTGAAGAAAGAGAAGCCGGAGTTCATCTTACAACTCTAGCCTATCTTTCTTTGCATTGTATCCTATAAATGTGTCTCAAAAATTACTATCGACATGCTTAAACCTTTCTTATCTAATCTTGTTTCTCCTTTCCAAGTTAGTTTTGTTCATGACAGGTGCATTCAAGACAGTGTGGGTATACCAAATATAATAAATACCTTACCTCAAAACTAACTTATAGTAGTGTGAGTAAGAGTCGATCACATAGAGACTGGTACTACCTTTTGTGAAAGAGAAAATGGGGGTTTAAATGCTAAAAGTAAATTATTAAAGTAAAAAGAAAATAATGGTAATACAATAAAGAGTGATTAATCATAAGAGAGTTGGTTTCGATTGATATCCACCATCAAGGAATTCCATTGATCATTAACAACATAATCAATCTTAAATTGAGTATTTATCATAGGAATTTTATCTCTATTCCTCCTTAAGTTTAGTAATTGATGATGATTGCCTCAATTAATCCTAATTAAAAAGTAATCTTTAGCACATCGGTAAATTATAGTTTATTAACTGCATGAAGAATTAGAGAACATGATAGAACTAAAATAACATAGGCACATCAACTATATTAAATTTATTCAATCATTCACCATAAAATTAATAATTAATAATCCAAAATTATTAATCCTATTTGGCTCTTAAATCTTAAAAATAAAAACTTTGTTCAAAATATGATTCAGCAATAGATTGAAATAATGAAATCACTAGTGTGCACCCTAGATATCAATTGAAATAATCATAGGAATAAGAATGAATGAATAATCAACACTCAATTAAAATTGATATAATAAACTCAAATCTACATCTCACAATGCATAAAAGATCCTTGAGGTTTCAATTTTCCTCAACCAACAAAAAGAAAATTAGTGCAAAGAGTGAAAAGAAAACCAAAAAGAAGAAAAAGATACAGAGAAAATTCTTGAGAATTTGATTATTTAATCCTTGGATTTTATTGGATAATTTTTTTCATGCTTGTTTTCCCTCTTATTTATAAGTTAGAGAGTGCTAAATGAAGTAGGATTGCTTCTAGGTTGGTTCCTAGGCTTTTAGGCTACAATTGGAGTCAAAATAACCTAAAAATTGAAACTTTTACTTTCTACAATGGCGGTAGTTACCGCAGTGCTCTATGGAAGTGCCACAGCACTACGTCTTTTGAGGACGTACTGTCGCAGTGCTCTGGATTTGGGCAAGCTAATTCCGTGGTGCTAATTTATAGGTGCCATATCACTAATATATCTTTAGAATTAAAAAAAGTATTTAACATGAACATTGTATCCCTATCTCTAAAATTTCCAAAGCTGCTAGAATCACTTTAATTGGAGCTAATATGAGAGAGATATACCCCAATTAGTGATAAAAGGTCAGGAATCATCTTACTACACTATGATTCTAAATTTCAAGCTCTGTAACGCTCTGAATTCTCCATAATTTGACACAATGATCAACATAAAAATTGTAGAATATTGTCTTATATTTTCCTAGGAACTTGAATCACTTTGATTAGAGTTGATATGTGGGAGACCTGGTCTAATTAGTACTAAAAGGTTTGGAATTGCTGCAAGTCAGTAAATTTCCATGAATTTCTTATCTTTTTCTCCTATTTTCTTCTTCCTTTGCTCGTACAACACAAAACAAAAAAACTAAGCTAATTCCTAATCATATTTTACTTAAATAAAAAAAATTAAGTTTAAAGGTATTAACATCATGCTTAATTATGAACACATCAAATATTCTAACACTCAACTTGTTGCTTCTCTTTATGCAAAATAATCCCTAAAGACAAAAATAAAAAATCAATGTATCTAGCAAGTGTTAGGCTTACAAAAATTTTGACTCATAAGACGAAAATATGCTCAAGAAAAATTATGATAGGTCATAACCATGCATAAAATTAACTCATTGTGTTCTCTAGGACCCTGAGCGTGTGTGTTTTTGGGTCAATAAATTTCTTTTACTATGATGAGTTCATATATCCCAAAATTTTAGGTGCGGATCTCTAATTAGTTTAGGATTTCCATAGGCTTATTTTCATGCCACTCTCCACTAATGTAGGCCAAAACTACCTCTAGGATCAATAGGAATTCATTCAGCTTATATTATGGTCAGGGTATAAGGTAGGATAGATAATATAATTTAGGCTTAATCACCCCACACTACATGATTAATTCTGATTTCTTAAGCTTTTGTCATGTTTGGGGGGTTTCTTCCACACTCATTTTCTTACTTCAATTGGATTTAATTCATTCCTTTCTTTGGTTCTCTATTTCTTTTCTTTCACCACTATATAAGCTTTCATAGGTTATTGTGAATTTTCTCTTTTCTTTGAATTTTCCTTCTCTTTCCTTGCTCCAACCTTCCACTCTTTTATCAATAAAGCTCTACAAAACAAATATTCATAATCATAGAGTGATTGGATAGGGTCAAAAATAAGGATAGTAATCACAAAATTTGGCTTTTAGCTCATTTGTCGATATAAAAAAAAAGTTCATTAAGCTCAAAATAGAGGAACTAAAGATATTTTATTGCTTGAGTTAGGTTTGAAATGATCAATTTATCAAATAATGCCTAAACCATATCTTAATTAATAGTATTAGCCTAAGATTTTGCATCAAGTAGCATTCAAATAAGTTCTAGAATCCTATTAAGACATAAAATATTTTTGAATGATATACACCTTCTCTAATTAAAAGACAAATTAAATGCCCAAAGTTATTGTGTAAAAATGTTTCAGGATTCTAAAGTAAAAATTAAATTACAAAAGGGCTAAAATTGCACACAACTATGAATTTTCTACATTTTTCAAGAGTTAAAAAAAATTGGATAGTCATATAATTGGCTATTGGTTGTGCCTAACAACACAAAAGAAAAATTGAAACACTCACACAATCACTAAACTTGCTAAACGTAATAAAAGTGTATTGATAGTGAAAATTAGAAAATTGATGCTAAAGATAAGGCCACAATTATTCAGGAAAATATACTTCCACCTCCATACTCAACCTTTACATTGTGCTCAATGTAAAATAAAGATGAAAATAAAGAGAGAGATATGAAGTGATTTAAGTTAAGTGAACTTCCCTAATGTTCACGTTTGGAGCTAAATGATAGTGTTGCATTAATAGACCTTGAATTTGTCTGAATTCCACTTTTTTTACTAAGTAGAATATGAAGAAGAGATCCTTGTTGGGTTGCCTCCCAATAAGTTCCTTTGTTTAAAGTTGTTGCTCGACTCAAAGTTCCCTTTCTTTTATTCAAGGAGGATCCTTAATGTCTACCATGATTTGAAATTTTTTGAACTAATTCGAGCCTTGAAATTATACTGCATGATAATTAACCACATTAGTAATAAAATAGGTCCAAACCAAGGGAGATATTTCTTACCTTTTTTAGGGTTTAACCCCTTTGATCTTTAAAGCATGATACAATTCTACAGCTGGGTCTATGCCTTTAAGGTTTACAACTATTTTTGCAATGGCACTTCTTTTTTCTTGAAAAATATGCATTAATGCCTCCTTTTTTTGAGCACCTAGATTCTTGAAAACTATGATAGGTGGTGCATCTCCAACTTCTAAGTATCTTAATTGATTGGGAATAAGTGAAAGATTTGATCTAGGATCCTACAAAATAAAAGATGAACTTGTTTCATTAGAATTTGGTAATAAGGTAGGGGGATCCTTATTAATTCTCCAATATCCTTATCAATAAGCTACTTTTAATTCTCTAATATTCTCCTATAAGTGAACACTTAAGGCTGGTTCCTCAACCTTTTTCTCTGAAGGCTCAACATCTTATGCTACAGAATCTATCATATTAATAGCATAGGCAGTAAGATCTTTCATGGCATTACAACCACTGAATTTTATAATTTTTTTTTTCAAATTCCATTGTCAATGTGTCACTATGAACATCTATTACGGCCTTGGATGTTTTTAAGAATGGTCTCTCTAGCAAAATTGGAATGGTTTGATCACCATTCTTCATATTAAGTATATAAAAATCAGTAAGGAAAATTAGGACACCAACTTGCACTAAAACAACCTCAACCATACTCTCAAGAAGTGTATTAGATTTATCAGTCAATTGAATTATAACACTAATTTTTTTCAAAGGTCCTAGTGCTAAAGATGCATAAACTGAGTATGGAATAACACTAATAGATGCTTCTAAATTTAACATGGCCTTCTCAAATTTGGTATTGCCTATAGTGCAAGGGATAGAAAACATACCTGGGTCTTTGCATTTTGTAGGGAGTTTTCTTTGAATAATTGCAGAAACATGCTCCCTTACTTTTACTTTCTCAGATTCTTTCAACTTCGTTCTGCTTCCTCATTTGGGTATATAATTCCCTTAAGAATTTGGCATAACAGGGTACCTTGCTGATCACATCTAAAAGAGGAAGATTCACCTCACACTTTCTAAAGGTCTTATATAAGTCAAAAGTTTTCTTATTTATCTTATTTTCTTTCAAAGCTTCATGAAAGAAAGGTACAGGTTCACATTCAAATAGAGGTGGAAACTTATCTTTGGGATGTTTACCTTCTATGGTTATATTATTTTTTTCTTCCGCTTGCTCAGTTGGTACATGTACCTCTTGCATTAGAATCTTAACTTTGTAGCATGATGGCACTTACATTTTTTCTTGGGTTCACTACAGTTTGAAAAGGAAACTTACCAAAATTTTGAGCATCTAACCAGCTAACTGTGGTTGCTAATTGGCCTATTTGAGTTGCTAGGGTCTGGATGCTGGCACTTATTTCTTGTTCAAACTACTTTGATTCCTGTGCAAGAGATTTAACGAGTTCTTCTAAAGAACTATCTACTTAGGAATCTTGAGATGTAGTCTATCTAAGTTAATAAGCCTGTGAGTTATGTTGAAAATTTGTAAATTTTTGTCCTACAAGCCTATTTTGTGCATTCCTATACTTGAAGTTAGGATTCTCCTTCCATCCAGGATTGTATGTATTAAAGTAAAGATCATACCTCTTTGGTTGTTCAAGGAAACCACCTACCACATTAGCTTAATCTATGTATTCTTCTTGAAGTGTAGGGCACATATCAATTGGGTGCTCCATTGTTAAATAGATTCCACAAAGTTTAATTGGCTGAGGTGTGCCTATAATAATTTGGCATACAAGAGAGGTAAGTTCAAATATTTGTTGCTAAATTGAAGAAATACTTGTCTTTTGGGCATATCTAACTAAAGATCATGCCTAATTCCAAATTGTTGGGAGTTAACAGCCATATTTGATACCAAGATTCTGGCTACTTCAAGAGTTTGTCTACTAGTGCTCTTCAACTAGCTGCATCTATCATGTTCTTGTCACCCTACAAGAGGCCTTCATAAAAATATTGGATTAGTAGATGATCACTAATTTGATAATGTGGCCAACTCACACAAAGCTTTTTAAACCTCTCTTAATAATCATAAAGAATCTCTCTATGAAATTGGCTAATGCCGTATATTTATTTTCTTATATTTGCGGCTCTAGATATAGGAAAATATCACTCCAAAAATAACTTGTTCATCTCATTCCAAATTGTGATAGTACCACATAGTAAATAATATAGCCAATCTTTGGTTGAATTTCTTAAAGAAAAAAGAAAAGCCCTGAGTTTAATTTGTTCTTCAGTTACTCCAGGTGGCTTTATGATGGTACATACTATATGGAATTTCTTCAACTACTTATGTAGATCTTCACCTGTAAGACCATGAAAATTGGGCAGGAGATGAATCAGTCTAGATTTTAATTCAAAATTAATATTTTAGTCAATGTAAGGAAAAGTAATGCATAAATGTTGTTGGTACATATCTAGAATACAGGTTCCTTCAAGGTCAAATACCTAGCCATGATTACTTTCTCCTTTTCCTGATGAATGTCCTCTTAAAGTCATCTTTTATGCCCGTGTATAGATTTTCCAATGTTTAGATTGTATTGCAAATTTTGAGAATTAGCAGAACAAGTCACAAGCATAAATTCAAGTAAAAATCACAAAAGAAAATGGGCATAGTCCTAGGCAATGATGCAAAAATTTGGTGGATACTATTGCGAGTATACCAAATATAATAAATACCTTACCTCAAAACTAACATGTAGTAGTCGGAGTAAAGGTCGATCCCACAGAGATTGGTATTACCTTTTGTGAAAGAGAAAATAGGGGTTTAAATGCTAAAAGTAAATTATTAAAGTAAAAAGAAAATAAACATAGTACAATAAAGAGTGATTAATCATAAGAAAGTTAGTTTTGGTTGATATCCACCATCAAAGAATTTTATTGATCATTGAAAACATAATCAATCTTAAATTGAGTATCTATCATTGGAATTTTATCCTTGTTCTTACTTAAGTTTAGTATTTGATGAAGATCGCCTCAATTAACCCTAATTAACAAGTGATCTTTAGCACATCGATAAAGTATAGCTTATTAATCGTATGAAGAATTAGAAAAATTGATAGAGCTAAAATAACATAGACACATCGGCTATATTAAATTTAGTCAATCATTCACCATGAAATTAATAATTCATAATCCAAAACTATTAATCCTATTTGCCTATTAAATCATAATAATAAAATTTGTGTTCAAAATATGATTCAGAAGTAGATTGAAATAATGAAATCACTAGTGTGCACCCTAGATATCAATTGAAACAATCATGAGAATAAGAATGGATGAATAACCTATACTCAATTAAAATTGATATAATCAATTCAAATTCACATCTCACAATGCATAAAAGATCCTTGAGGTTTCATTTTTCTTCAACTAACAAAAAGGAAACTAGCAACACATGGCCATAAGGAAACCTAAAAGAAGAAAAAGAGAAATAGAGATTACTTGAGAATTTGATGATTTGATCCTTGGATTTGATTGGATCAATTTTTCCTTTTATTTATAGGTTAGGAGAGTCCTAAATGAAGTAGGATTGCTTCTTAGTTGGGTCATGGGCTTTTGGGTTTCAATTGAAGTCAAAATAATCTAAAAATCGCAACTTTTACTTTCTACAGCGGCGATGGATGCCGCGACGCTGTGTGCTTTTGAAGACACACTACTGCGGTGCCCAAGGCTAGTGCCACGGTGCTCCAGATATGGGTGCTAAGATATCTTTAGAATTTAGAAAAGTGGTCAGCTTGAAAGTTGTAGCCTTGTTTCTTAAATTTCTATAGCTTCAGAAGTCACTTTAATTGGAGCTAATATGCGAGATATATACCCCAATTAGTGACAAATGGTCAGGATACATCTTGTTGCACTATGATTCTGAATTTCGAGCTCTATAATGCTCTGAATTCTCCCAAATTTGATAAAGTTCTCAACATAAAAGTTATAGATTATTGTCTTAGATTTTCCTAGATACTTGAATCACTTTTAGTGGGTTTCATATGTGGGAGATCTTGTCTAATTAGTGCCAAAAGGTCTAGAATCACTACAATTCAGCATTTTTCCACGAATTTCTTATCTTTTTCTCCTCTTTTCTTCTTCATTTGATCCTACAACACAAAACACAAAACTAAGCTAATTCTTATCATATTTTACTTAAATCAAACAAAAATTAAGTTTAAAGGTATTAAAATCATGCTTAATTATGTACACATCAATTATCATTGCCCAAGAAATGCTTCACTCTATGTGTAAGATAAGGGATAAAAAATACTTTTCCATCAAGTTTGATTTAGAAAAGAGTTACTGTAAGATGATGTAGAGTTTTATTCACAAGTTTTTAGAGGAAATCATTGTTCCTTCAAACATGATAGAATTATGTATCATATTTGGTCTTTCTCTTTATCTATCTTTTAGAATGGGAATCAAATTAGTAGCTTCCATCCTTCCAAGGGCCTTTATCAGGTTGACCACTTATCTCCTTAGATTTTTGTGTGATACATGAAAAGAATGTTCCTATATCATCCTTGATGCTGTTAATAGAGGGAGATAAAAATCAATGAGAGTTGGCAAATAAAGCCTTCTTATTTTCCATCTTATGTTCTATATTGATTTACTTCTCTTCAAGTATGCTTCCATAAATCAAATAGATTGCATTATGGATTGTCTTAGTAAACTTAGTGCGCTCTTTAGTCAACATGTTAATAAGGAGAAAACCAATAATTTTTCTCTAAAACCATCCTTTTAGAGTTAAGAAACAAAATTGTGGATAAATGTGGTTTCAAGGCCACAAATAATTTAGGTAAGTACCTAGGTGTGACTTTACTGCATGGCCCTGTGAATAGAAAGACTTATCAATATCTAGTTGAAAAGTCTCATTCCAAACTCATCAGTTGGAAAATGATAACTCTTTTTCCTACTGGTTTCATGATTCTTGCTAATTTAGTGGTGGGTGCCCTCCACATCTATACGCTAATGGCCTCTAAATTTCCAAAATCCATTTGCATGGATATTGAAAGAATTCAACCTAATTTCATATAGGGCTATGATGTAAAAGGTATCTTGTTTGGTGATTTGGATCAATATTTGTAAACTCAAAGATAGTGGGCTAGGTATCTAAAAGCTTTCCTCTATGAATGAGGCATGTTTATTGAAAAGGGGTTGGAAAAGAAGTAACGATTTGATATCTACCATTAAATTCATTATTAAAATTTTTACTAATACTTTTTTTCTTTAGCAAGTGAGCTTCGAATGAAGATATGGAATTTGCTATATCCAGAATATGTATGATGCTTTTTGTGGTTCATTGCAAATGATAAATTAATGACGAACGAGTACAAGAGTAATGGGGTGCAAGTGTTGATTACCCGAGGCACCAAGGCAAAGTGGAGAACATCTTGCATGTTCTTCACAATTATGGTATAGCAAATAGATTTGGTTGCACTTGGTCAGGCTTGATGCTAGAATAAAATTCATTAGCCAATATTTGAAGACTTAAATAGAAATCAACTTTTCATGGTAGAGGGGCTAAAGCTCTACGACGTAGAGCTCTAACTAGACTGCTACTACTTGGTTGTTATGGAATTGGTATAATAAAACTATGTTTAATGACTCCGACCTTCTAACCCTTGTAAAGTCATTTATGTGATAGTTGATAATTCTAATAGCCTACGTTATATTGTCCATATTTTGGCTTATTAATGTGATTATAATATGTTATAGTTTTATTTGTTAATATTTAATCTTTCACTCCTATTGATGTGATCTTAATTAAGCATGATATTAATACCTTTAAACTTACTTTTTGTTTGATTTAAGTAAAATATAACTAGGAATTAGCTTAGTTTTGTCTTTTTGTGTTGTAGGAACAAAGGAAGAAGAAAAGAAAAGAAAAATATAAGAAATTCATGGAAAAATGCTACATTGCAGCGATTCCAGACCTTTCATCATTGTTTTGAGCATATCGATCTCTTAGTAACTCCAATCAAAGTTATTCAAGTGGCTGTCAAAAGATAACACAATTATCTACAACTTGTATGTTGAACACGTGGTCAAATTCAGGAGATTTCATAGCGTTAGAGAGCTTACAAATCAGAATCACAGTGCAGCAATGTAACAACCTTTTTTTTTCCTTTATTATTATACAATATTGAGTTCACATAAATGCCATTAATCAAAACATACGTATAACATATCAAACAGATAGATATTTACATCTTGTTTATTTTGGTTGACCAATTCCGGAGATACAGGTGCGGGTGGTTGCACCTTCACCGGGATCTGAGCCAACTCGACCACAAACATCTTATTTGATTCTGAAATCTGCCCAACATAAAGTAACTCGATCCAATGTGCATTAAAAGCCAGAGCCTTAGAAACAAAAGCTGCATAAATAATTTTTCTGAACATGATATGGAAATATAGTGAGAATTAAATCCCAGTAAGTTCAACAATAAATTATCATCAGTAAAGCTCATCACGTCATGTTCAGCTGTATAAACTACAGAAAATATCTTTGGTCACATGAATGCATTATATCTATGCACATAAGAATCATACTGTAATGATATGTATGATAGGATTAACTATTTTCAAAATATCATATGATGGCCATCAACTTATTCTCATTTCGAGCTACCCCGGTCAGGGTGAGTATCCTCTACTCTCCGGTACGGGCTTTTCTCGCTCCGTCCGACATGGCCCACTTTCTCTTTCTTTTCTCATTATCATGATCTTCCGTTGGTAGGGCGTCCCCTACTGGTGCACCACACGGATTGCCATGTGACCGTGCTCATTTCTTTTCTTTTCACAATGATAGCCAAAAATATGCTTTCAATAACAAGTATATTCATCAAAATATAACTATTACCAAAAATCATTGGTAATCATGCCATGAACATAACCATTTCAAATATCACTTTATAAAATATTTCCATGTCAAAATTTCACACTTAAGATGGTAAGAAGTTCATATAATGGCAATGGCTATGGCTATACTAGTGATTTATTATTTTTATTTATAAGATTCATCTTCTTTCTTAAATATTAATTTTATTTCTTTATTTTCTTGATGCAGGTTTTCATCCTATCTAACCTTCTCTTACTAATCAGAGCATAACTCCCTCAATTTAACTCTGATGTAGGTGATCTTGGTGTCCATTTCAAGATAAAACAATTATCTAAAACTATTATGTTGAACATTGTAGCAAAAAATTGAGAAACGAAGGTGATTTTACTCCCTCAAAGTACATGACAGTTCCTCTCGGATAGGTTCTGACCTTTACTGACTAATTAGACCATATCTCCCAAATTGGAACTCCAAATTGAGTTATTCCAGTTGGTAAAAATCCATGAGCCATATATCTATAATGTTTATGTTGGCACGCTATTTTAATTCCCTACAGAATATTCCCAGAAATTCAAAAACTAAAGCATTAATAACATACTCTTCCCTGAAAAAACATTTTCTGACCTCTGCTTACTAATCGGATCATATCTACCACATATGAACTCCAAATTGCATAATTCCAGTGGGTATATTTCCATGAGACATAGATATATAACTTTCATGTTAACCATTTATTTTAATTCCATACATATAATTCCCAGAAATTAAAATACAAAAGCTGTCCTAACATAATCTTCCCTGATGAACCATTTTCTGACCTTGGCTTACTAATCGGACCATATCTACCACATGTGAACTCCAAATTGAATGATTCCAGTGGCCAAAAATCCATGACACACATATCTTTAATTCTTATGTTAGCCATTTATTTTAATTCCCTACCAATGATTCCCAGAAATTAAATTACCGAAGCTATCCTAACATATTCTTCCCTGATGATTCATTTTCTGACCTTTGACTACTAATCAGACCATAGCTACCTCATATGGACTCCAAATGGAATGATTCCAGTGGGTAAAAATCCGTGACACATATATCTTTAATTCTTATGTTAACCATTTATTTTAATTCCTTATAGATTGTTCCCAGAAATTAAAATACCGAAGCTTAAAATTCTGTCAACCATAGCCATACCCATGCAGAACTATCTACACCAACCTAAGTATTCAAACATACATCACATGCAAGATCAATATGCAACATGATATAGCAACATCCATGACCAATCATCAAAGTTCTAAGATCAAAATCTCATATAAATATTATGAGTTTCAAAGGTTTTCTTGAAAAACAAATATTGTTAAACTTACCTAGAGCACTTAGTCCCCTAGACTTCTCCTTCCTCTTTCTTCCTTTCTTCCTCTCCTTTCCTCACACTACCTTGCTTCTATTTTTGCTCTCCCTCACTTGGATGAAATTCTATTGTTGTAAGGGTGGGTTTTCTTATATAGACCACCAAATAATTCACCTTTCATGATCATGGGTCTACCTTATCACAATTAGGATACACTTTGTTGAATTTTTGGAAAACAAACAACTTATGTTCTTGTCTTCCTCTTCCTTAGTCAAGATATGCATAGAAAAAGGAGATTTGTATTTTGAAAATTATGATGATATGTTCTCAAGATATGGGGCAAGATTCCGTTGATTTAGGGATTCATTTCCTTTTTCTTTTGTCTTAATCAAGTATGATAGATTTGCCTTTTTAAGTGGCAAATTTCTAGCCCTTGAATTTTCCTTACTTAACTAAAATTATTTGTGTAGGATAATGATGTTTTGTCATAATGCTATGTATTATTACCCACTTGCTAAAGTTATGAATGTAGGATATAGATGTTTTTGTCCTAAAGCCTTGTGTTATTATGCCACTTGCCAAAATGATGAATGTAGAATCACACCACTTGCTAAATTTTTGTCTTAATGCCATGTCACTTAATCTTGATTACACCAATATTTCATCACTTTAATTTTTTTTTTCCTCTTGTGTTTGGGCTCATTCTTGCCCATTTTCCTTACTTTGGTTAAAATTCTTCCTTTCATAATGGAATTGGTCACATTTTCATGATTTTTGGGCTACCGGTCCAATTTCTATATCCTAGTCCAAGTCTATGTTTTATTTCTTCCTTGGGCTATCCTATTGGCTTGCTAAAAATTCATGTGAAGTAGAACAACTCTATATGAAGTGTCTATAGGTTAAAGCCCAATTACGGGTGGAGATACTAAACTTAGTAACTTTTGCTCTTAAATTAAGAAAAATTACCATAATCCGATCTTCTTGAAATTTTAAGACCTTTACTTACTTCACAAAAATTTATCTTTCTTTACCTAAGAATTTCACCTTTCTTTAACATGTTTATTTCTAATATTTCCTCTTAGGTTTTCTTTCTTTACCTATTCCATTAATATTAGAACATTTCTATGCATATATGTAAGGTGAAGAATTTCTAAGGAAAATATTTAAAAATTACGGGATGTTACAAGCAAGATGAATTCTGACCTTTGGTCACTAATTTTAGTATATCTCCTTCAATTTAGATTGGATTAAGGTGACTCCAGTGGCTGTGCAAATCAGAGACATAGAACTACAACTTTCGTGTTCGGGACTTTTGCAAATTTTGGAATTTTCTGGGCGCCGCGGTGCTGTGTCATTGCAGGTCCATAGCACCGCGGCGCCGCCGCCGTACAGGTCGTGAAAATTGCGATTTTTAGGGTTTTTTTACTCCAATTGAAGCCCGATAGGCTGGGATTTGACCTAGATACAATCCTACTTCAATTAGGAGGAGTTAATCTATAAAAAGGGAGGAAAGCAAGCAGATAATTCATTCAATCGATCATCCAAGTTCTTAGTTACATTCTTAAATTCTTCTTTTGATTCTCTTATGAACTTGCATGGCTAGTTCTTTTTAGTTGGTTGAGGTAGATTGAAACCTCAAGGGATCTTCATGCATTGTGAGATGTTGATTTGATTTGATTATTTCAATTTGAATTAAGTATTGATTATTCATCTGCTCTTCTTCTCAATGATTATTCATATGATTGCTAGGAGGCCTACTAGTATATTATCTATCTTAATCTACTACTGAATTATGTTTTGAACAAAGTCTTCAATTTTGTGATTCATGAGACAAATAGGTTTGAGGATTTTGGATTATAAATCATTGAACCTATGATGAATAAGTAACTAAATTAGATATAACTGATGTGTTTATATTTGTTTAGCTCTGTCAGTTTCTCTAGTTCTTCATGCGGTTAATAAGTTATGTTTTACTGATGTGCTAAAGGATTGCTTGTTAATTAGGGTTTAATTAGTGCGATTGTCATTAATTTGATAGGCTTAAGGAGGAACAGGGTTAGAAACCTAATGATAGATATTCAATTACAGATTGATTATGTTGTCAATGATCAATGCAATCCCTTGATGGTGGATATTAACCGAAACCAACGTCTTTATCATTAATCACTCTCTCTTATTTATTTTCATTATTGTTTACTTTACTTAAATTGTGATTATCAATCCCTCCTTTTTCAATCACATAAGATAATTTCTGTCTCTGTGAGATCGACCCTTACTCCTACTACTATAGGTTAGTTTTGAGGTAAGGTATCAATTTTGGGGTACCTGCGACTGTACGCACCAAATTTTGGCGTCGTTGCCGGGGACTGTATCTATTTACCTTTTGTGATTTTATTTTATTTTAGTTTTTCCTTTTTGTTCATAACTGTGAATATGACAGCCAATTTTAAACAATTTGGGACTAGGTTGGGCTATCCATTGAGACATGCTAGTGAGGTATGTAGTTCCTCTCTTGAACAGCAACTAGCAAATTTAACCTCTCTTGTTCGTCAACGTGTATAAAATATGCAAAGAGAAAATTTTTATGGAAATCATTCAATCATGGAGCATCCGTCTATTGGGTATCCAACTTTCTATGACGAGTTATTTGAGCTGGTTAATATGGTTAGTGATTTCCCTGAACCACCACAAGTGAGGTATAATTCCTATTCAAACATGTACAATCCTGGATGGAAGAATCATCTCAACTTCAGGTATGGGAATGCACAAAATTGGCCTGGAGAACAAGATTTTACAAATTTTCATTATAACCAACATGCCTATTATCCTAGACATACTGCATCTCAAGATTCCCAGGTAAATAGTTCTTTAGAAGAAATCATTAAATCTCTTGCACATAATACTCATCAATTTCAACAAGAGGTAAGTGCCAGCATCTAAAGTTTGACAAATCAAATAGGTCAACTAGCAACAACAGTCAGTCAACTAGAGGCTCAAAATTTATAAATTGAAAGTTTAGCCCCAACATCGTTAATGCAAAAGGAAGAGAATTCTGCACTAAATGAAAAAGATGACTTGGAAGTTGACACTAGTAAGCCTACTAAGAAAGAGGCTATGGAATCTACCCTAAATGCCAAATTCCAAAAGAAAATTACAGCAGGAGAGGAAGCACCAGAAGTGCAGCAAACAAATAAGGATTTTTCTATGTTGTTACTAATTTCTAATCAGATGCATGTACCTTCTATTTTGCAGTATTCTGACTAGGCTTAAAGAGCCTCCCTAGCCATTTAAAGGGCATATACAGTGGAGAACCACCCCCTGTGATAACCTCAAATAACTATGCCATACTCAAAGATAGAGGAAAGCTGCCCTTTGCTTTGACAAAAACTCAAAAAGATGAAATTAAATTGGATGCCAAAAGCTACTCAAGACATCGGTTATTTCCAGGTAAGTTGAGTTCTCATTTAATTAAATCTTTGATTATTGCTGACTTCCTTCTTCATAATACAGTTGAACCTCAAAATTTAGCACATTCAAAGGCAAGCCAATTCAAAGTTGTCATCAAGGATCCTCCTTGAATGACATAAGGAGCTTTGAGTCGAGCCAACGACATTAAACAAAGGTGCTTATTGGGAGGCAACCCAACATAGTAAAAAAAAAAGTGGAAAGCAGAAAATTCAAGATCCAGCAATGAAACACGCTCATTCTAACTCAAACAAATTTAGGTAAGTTCGCTTAACTCATATGTTTTTCTACATCCTTCCCTAATTTTTATCTTTCTTTTACATTGAGGACAATGTAAATTTTGAGTGTGGGGGTAGACGTATATTTTTCTGGATCATTGTGACCCTATTATGAGCATCAATTTTTTGTTCTTTCACTATTAATACACTTTTATTGCATTTATCAAGTTGAGTGAATGTGTGAGTGTTCAATTTATGTTTTGGGATGTTAGGCACAACCAACAGCCAATGATATGACAGTCCAAATTTTTTTAAGCACTTGAAAAATATAGAAAATTCATGGTTATATGCAATTTTATCCTTTTTGCAATTTATTACTTTTGACTTTAGAATCCTGAAATATTTTTGCACAACAACTTTGGGCATTCAATTTTATCTTTTACTTAGAGAAGGTTTATATAATTCAAATATATTTCATGATCTCCACAGAATTCTAGAACTTATTTGAATGCTGTTTGAGGCGAAATCTTAGCCTAATACTATTATTTAGGAGATGATTTAGGCATTATTTGATAGATTAAGCCTTGCTAGCCTAACCTAAACAATAAAATATCCTCAGTTCCTCTATTTTGAGCTTAATGAACTTTTCCTTCTAAAAACCACAAATGAGCTGAAAGCCAAATTTTGTATGAATATCTTTATTTTTGATCCTATTCACTCACTCCATGATTATTTTTCTGAATACTTGTTTTGTAGAGCTTTATATATATATATATAAAAGGGTGGAAGGGTGGAGCAAGGAAAAGAAAAGAATTATGCAAAAAAAAACAAAGAACTATGCAAAGGAAATAGAAGAAAAATCCAAATGTTGTGAAAAAAAATTTATTAGAGAATTGAGGAAAAAGGATGGATTAAATTCAATTGAAATAAGAAAACGAGTGTGGGGGGAGAAATCACCCCAAATTTAGAAAAGTTCAAGAGATCATATTTAATCATGTGATGCTGGGTGATTGAGCCTAAATTTGTATCCTTTATCTTACCTTATACCCTGGCCACATTACAAGCTAAATAAAGTCCTATTGATCTTATAGGTAGTTTTGGCTTACATTAGTGGAGAGTGGCATAAAGAATAAGCATATGGAAATCCTAAACTAATTAGAGATCTACAATCAAAATTTTGGGATATATAAACTCATCCAGGTAAAAGAAAATTTATTGACCCAAAAACACACACACACTAGGGATTCAGAAGGATAAAATAATAGATTGCATTTTTGTTAATCTTGTGCATGATTATGACCTTCCAAAATTTTTCTAGAGTATATTTTTATGTTATGAGGCAAACATTTGGTAAGCCTAACACTCACTACAATATTGATTATTGTTTTTTTTTTGTCTTTAAGGATTATTTTACTTAAGGACAAGAAAAAGGTTGAGTGTGGGGGTATTTAATGCGATCTTCATTAAGCATGATATTAATACCTTTAAACTTACTTTTTGTTTGATTTAAGTAAAATATAATTAAGAATTAGCTTAGTTTTTTGTTTTGTGTTGTAGGAACAAAGGAAGAAGAAAAGACAAGAAAAAGATAAGAAATTCATAGAAAAATGCTACATTGTAGCTATTCCAGACCTTTTAGCATTGTTTTGAGCATATCGCCCTCTTAGGAACTCCAAACAAAGTGATTCAAGAGGCTGGGAAAAGATAACACAATTATTGACAACTTTTATGTTGAACACTTGGTCAAATTCGGGAGATTTCATAGTGTTAGATAGCTTGCCAATCAAAATCACAGTGCAGCAAGATGAATTCTGACCTTTGTTCACTAATTTTATCATATCTCCTTTAATTTAGATTAGATTAAGGTGATTCCAGTGGCTATAGAAAGACGAGACATAGAACTACAACTTTTGTGTTCGACACTTTTGCAAATTCTGGAATTTTCTGGACGCTGCGGCGCTGCGTCATTACAGGTCCGTAGCTTTGTGGCGGCGCCGCCGTACAGGTCGTTAAAATAGCGATTTTTAGGGTTTTTTTACTCCAATTGAAGCTCGATGGGTTGGGAATTGACCTAGATACAATCCTACTTCGATTAGGAGGAGTTAATCTATAAAAAGGGAGGAAAGCAAGCAGATACTTCATTCAATTGATCATCCAAGTTCTTAGTTACATTCTTCAATTCTTCTTTTGATTTTCTTATGGCCCTGCATGGCTAGTTCTTTTTAGTTGGTTGAGGTAGATTGAAACCTTAAGAGATCTTCATGCATTGTGAGATGTTGATTTGATTTTATTATTTTAATTTGAATTGAGTATTGATTATTCATCTGCTCTTCTTCTCAATGTTTATTCATATGATTGCTAAGAGGCCTACTAGTATATTATCTATCTTAATCTACCGCTGAATTATGTTTTGAACAAAGTCTTCAATTATGTGATTCATGAGGCAAATAGGTTTGAGGATTTTGGATTATAAATCATTGAACCTATGATGAATAATTAACTAAATTAGATATAACCGATGTATTTATATTTGTTTAGCTCTGTCAGTTTCTCTAGTTCTTCATGCGGTTAATAAGTTATGCTTTACCGATGTGCTAAAAGATTTCTTGTTAATTAGGGTTTAATTAGTGCGATTGTCATTAATTTGCTAGGCTCAAGGAGGAACAGGGTTGGAAACCCAATGATAGATATTCAATTATAGATTGATTATGTTGTCAATGATCAATGCAATCCCTTGACGGTGGATATCAATCGACCCTTACTCCCACTACTACAGGTTAGTTTTGAGGTAAGGTATCAATTTGGGTGTACCTGCGATAGTACGCACCACCTATTTGATGCCTAAAAACACTTAACAATCTTAAATTTTGATTAAGGAAGAGGTTGGAAGTTTTAAAGATAAAATGAAGACCAATTGAAGCAAGGAAGTTAAAGAATATGGAATTTTAGGATAGTTCGAACCTTTCTTCTTTAATTTGAGCATAACTCCCTCATACAAGCTCTGGTTAAAGTGATTCAAGTTACTATGGAAAATTAAGACAAATAGCTATGGTGGCTAAATTCTGCAGCATAGCTCTTTTAACTTGAGAACAAAAGAATTATAATGCAATTTTACTTAGGGGTGTAATGCCGCAATGTTTCTTAGTTTTAAAGGGGTAAAGACTCCCTTTTTTCCCCCGTGCATGCATACCCTTCTTTTCCTCTCTCTTGTAGTTTTCTCCTCCTAAACTTCAATTTTCCATAACTTTTTCTATAGACCTTCGATTGGAGCACTGTAAGTATAGTTAAACTTGTGGTGATGAGAACTTCAAATCCCATTCATCATTATTGTTGGAAATTCATCCAAAGCTCATCCAAAAATCATGAATAGTAACCAAAGGGGGTGAGTTTCAAATAGGTTTTTTTAAAGATTTTGAATTCCAAAACTATTAACATAGATAGCTTTAGAAACAAAGGAAATTCTGGGGTTCAAAGTTTCATAACTACAGGATGACTTTCTGGCTAATATGACTGGTGTTTTTTGTCGGTGAGAATAGTGATTTTGTGCTATATGTAGAACTTTGATTTTTTGAAGTTGTTTCTTAGGTTTTGGAACCCTTTAAGACTAAAATTGAAGTTTGTTTGACCCATAGGACATCAGAAGTTGAAGGAAAAGGGTTGTTCAGTATGATTCCTTGAAGTGGTGAGTAGAAAATATATGTTGTATTACATTTCAAATTCTTTTTACCCACTTTCATACATTTAATACATATGAAATTATGTTAGTAATACATTGAAAATGATATATAAATTCTATATTGTATTGAATTTGAAATGGCATATGCATAGCAATACTTTTGTTATTTGTATATTGTCTTGCAGTATTGAAAATAAATCGAGATGAGTTAAAGTATCAATTTTGAGTTCATTTGTTTATAGTTCAATGTTTAAATGAAGGATAATATTTTGGAAACACTATATACTAGCAACAATATATGATAGTCGTGGTGCATTATGAGAACCCCAACTAGTAAGGATGTTGCTAACTTTGTGTGTCAACCAACACTCATAATCATTAAAGAACTGGCTGATATGCCTCTTTGTGTTGATTGGAATGAACAATTATTAGTTATTCGCCCTCCTTTGCTTCATACTTAGGATTAATTTGGTTATGTCAATAGAATCCTTCTATTTTGTTGAGTAAATTACTTGGATTTGAGCTTATGATGAATGGTGTTTTAGAAATAAATAACCTTATATTGATTTAATTTAAAAATTGAGTTATATGGTTCTATATCATATATTTTATATTCACTAAGTTTCCAAAACTCACTTTTTCCTTTCATAAATATTTTAGATAACAATCAAGACCTTGAATTAGCTTCTTTAACTCAATAGATAGGATATCTTGTGGTGAGCTCACTTTGTATCTAGAGCTCCTTTTTTTGTTTTGTATATGATATTTTGAGGCTTTAGAGTGCCTTCATGATCATAGGGAGAGTTTTCTACATCCTTTGTGCATGTTTTGGGACATATGTATATATGCCTAGAAGCAAAGATTATGGTTTTGTATTTAAATAAATTATCAAAGTAAAAATAGAATGATAACAAATAACAAAATAAAAGAGAGTGATTAATAGTAACAACTCCATTTTTTTACATATATATATATATATATATATATATATATATATATATATATATATATATATATATATGTTTAAAATTCCATGAAATCATTACCTCTTTACTTATAATTACTTAACTCAAAATAATAATCAATTAATTTAACCAAACATAATCAAAGTTTAAGGTCTACCATTAACACTGATACAATACTGAGTTTACATACACATCATTAATCAAAATGTACGTACAAAAATCAAACACATAAATTTCTACATCTTATTTATTCATGTTGACCAATTTCGAAGATATGGGTGCAGGTTGTTGCACCTTCACCAGAATCTTAGCCAACTCGACCACAACATCTTATCATTTTCTGGGATTTGCCTAAGATAGAGTAAATCGATTGAACGTGCACTAAAAGCTAGAGGCATAAAAAAATCTGCATAACTAATTTTTTGAAAATGATATAGAAATATAGTGAGAATTAAATCCTAGTAGGTTCAACAATAAATATTAATTATCATCAATATAGCTCATCATGTCATATTCATCTATCTAAACTACAGCAAATATCTTTAGGTTACATGAATGCACTTTATCCATGCACATCAAAATCGTACAGTTATGACATGTATGGCATGAATAACTATTTTTAGAATATCATATGATGACTATCAACTTATTTTCATATCAAGCTACTCTGGTTAGGGTGAGTACTTTCTACTCTCTGATATGGGCTTTTCTCGCTCCATCCGACATGGCACAATTTTTCTTTCTTTTCTCATAAACATAATCATAGCTGTGAGTAGGGCATCCCCTACTGGTGCACCACACAAACTGCCATGTGACCATGATCGTCTCTTTTCTTTTCACCTTAATAGCCAAAAATATCATTTCAATAACAAATACGTTCATTATACTCACATGCCATAATTTATCATTAAAGCATAATCATTACCAAAAATCAATGGTAAAATACAATCTTGCCATGAACATAATCAATTTTGAACATCACTTTATAAAATATTTACATGTCAAAATTACACACTTAAGATGGTAAGGAGTTCATGCAATGGAAATGGTTATAGAATACACTAGTCATTTATTATTTTTATTTCTAAGATTCTTCTTTTAAAAAAAATATTATTTTCTCTCTCACTAAACAGAGCATAACACCCTCATTTTAAATATGATTAAGGTGATCTTAGTGTCAATTAAAAGATAAGACAATCCTCTAAAACCCTTATGTTGAACATTTTAGTGAAATCTTAAGAAATCGTGGTGTTACTACTCCCTTAAATTCAATGTTATTTCTTCTCGGGTAGGTTTAGACCTCTACTTATTAATCTGACCATATCTCGCTTATATGAAATCCAATTGTGTTGATTTGAAAACTATAAAATGATAAAACAATTATATACAACTTTCATGTTTATCATTTCTTCATATTCCATACAAATAATTCCCAAACAATCGAAAACTAAAACACTTACATTTACCACCCTGGATTCTATACTAGTTCTGCCCTCTACTCATTAATCATCTATATCTCCTTCATATGGACTCCAAATTAAGTGATTTCAGACCCTCTAGATCCGTGATACACATATATATGTATATATATATATATATATATACATTTATTATGTTCACAATTTCCTTTAATTCAAAACATATTTTGCCTAAAAATTTAAACACAGAACCATACTTAACAGATTCGTCCCTAGTTAGCTAGTTTTTGACCACTGTTTACTAATCTGACCATATCTTTCTAATATGGATTCCAAATTGAATGATTATAGTGGCTAAAACTTCTTGAGAAATATATACATATTTTTCATGTTAACTATTTATTTTAGTTCTAAATAGATATTTCTCAGAAATTCAAACACATAAGCTTACCTAACAAATTCTTCCTATTTAACCATTTTCTGACCACTGCTTACTAATCAGACATCTTCTCCCTCATCTGGACTCCAAATTAAGTTATTATAGTGGATAAAATTGGTGAGACATATATCTACATTTTTCATGTTAACCATTTCTTTTAATTCCAAACTGATTCTTCTTAAAATTTCAAAAATAGAAGCTTCCCTGGTTACGCTGAAATTCAGTTTCCTAACCAAACCTTTCCTAAGGTTTTAGTTCATCATTTTATTACGTCATCTTCCATTTTCTTCCTAATTTAAATCTAATCATCTTCCATCTATTTTTCACCACATTCAAATATACAAAATAGCAGCATAAAAATCCTAAAATTTTACCACCCATAGCCATACCTATCCATAACTTTCTACACCAATCGAAATGTTCAAAACATTCATCATATGCAACATAACATGTAACATGATATAGCAACATCCATGACCAATCATCAAAGTAACAAATATTGTAAATTTCATCAAAGTTCTAAGATCAAAATCCAATTTAAATGTTACAAATTTCAAAGCTTTTCTTTAAAAAGAGATATTGTAAAACCTACCTAAAGATCTCCCTAGCTCACTTAGTGAATTATTTTTCTTGTTTCCTCTTGAAGGAAGTAGCAAGATTCCTCTCTTCCCTTAGCTTTTCTAGCAGCTTAAATAAGAGAAGGAGGGTGAGTTTTTAACCCCAAGGATGAAGAGGAAAGATGGATTCAAGAGGAGATTAAGCTAACTTACCTTGAGTACTTAGTCCTCTAGACTTTTTCTTCCTCTTCCTTCCTCTCTTCTCTTCTTTTTCTCTTTTTTCCTCACTCTACCTTACTTATGTTTTTGCTCTCCCTCACTTGGACAAAATTATAATTTTATAAGGGTAGGTTTTGCTTAAATAAACTATCAAGTGGTTCAACTTTCATAATCATGGGTCTACCTTATCACAATTAGGATGCACTTGGTTGTTTTTTGGGGAAAGACAACTCATGTTCTTGTCTTCCTCTCCTTTAGTCAATATATGCATAGAAAAAGGAGATTTGTACTTTGAAAATTATGATAAAATGTTCTTAAGGCAAGGGACAAGGTCCTTTTGATTTAGGGATTCATTTCCTTTTTCTTTTGTCTCATTCAAATATGATAGGTTTTCCTTTCTATGTGGTAAATTTTTAGCCTTTCAGTCTCCCTTGCTTGGCTAAAATTATTTATGTAGGATAAGGATGTTTTGTCATAATGCTATGTATTATTTCCCACTTGTTGAAATTATGAATGTAGGATATAGATGTTTTGTCTTAATGCCATGTGACATAATCTTGATTATTATTACTCTACTATTTCCTCACATGATTCTTTTTTTTTCCTCTTGGATTTAGGCTCATTCTTACCCATTTTCTTTGCTTTGGCTAAAATTCTAACTTTTATGGAGTGCTTGGTCACATTTTCATAATATTTGGGCTATCAGTCCAACTTCTATATCCTAGTCCAAGTCTATGCTTTATTTCTTGCTTGGATTATCCAATTGGCTTGCTAGAAACTCATGTGAAGTGGAAAAACTCTATATGAAGTGTCCATAGGTGAAAGCCCAATGTATGGGTGGACATGTTAAACTTAAGAATTCTAACTCTTGAATTAGGAAAAATTGACCCTAATCTAATCTTCTTGAAATTTTAAGACCTTTACTTACATCCCAAAAAGTTATCTTCCTCACCTAAGAATTTTACCTCTCTTTAGTATGTTATTTCTAATTTTTCCTATTAGGTTTTCTCTCTATACTTGTTCCTTTAATGTTAGAAACATTTTCTATGAATACACATAAGGTGAAGAATTTCTAAGGATTATATTTCCTTCGATATCTAAAATTTTTCTAATAAACTTTACTTCCTTAACTAAATATTTATGTACCTTTATTAATAAAAGAAATGAAATTAGGGATGTTACATTAATGATGAAAGTGTTGGTTTCAATTGATATCCACCATCAAGGAATTACATTGATCATTGACAACATAATCAATCTACAATTGAGTATCTACCATTGAAATTTTATCCCTATTCCTCATTATGTTTAGTTAATTAATGATGATCGCCACAACTAATCCTAATTAACAAGCAACCTTTAGCACATCGATAAAGTTTAACTTATTAACTACATGAAGAATTAGAGAAAGTAATAAAGCTAAAATAACACAAACACATCAGTTGTATTTAATCTAGTCAATCATTTACCATAGGTTTAATAATTTATAATCATATAATTATTAACCCTATTTTCCTCGTAAATCATAATAATGAAATCTTTGTTTAATATATGACTCAGCAGTAGATTGAAACAAACAATATACTAATAGGCCTTCCTATAAATCATATGAATAATCATGGAGAAGAAGAGCAGATGAATAATCAATACACAATAAAAATTGAACTAATGAACTCAAATCCAAATATCACTATGCATAAATTATCCTTGAAGTTTCAATCTCCCTCAACCAAAAAAAAGAAAATTAGCCATGTAGAGCCATATGAAAATTGAAAAGAAGAAGAGAAGAGAATGATTGAGAATTTCATGCCATTGATGCTTGCTTTCCCTCCTTATTTATAGATTGAAGAGTCATAACTGATGTAGGGTTCCTTCTAGGTCAATTCATAGCCCACTAGGCTACAATTAGAGCCAAAATAACCCAAAAATCACAAAAATCTATCTATAACACGATGATAGCCACTGCGGCGCTTTGGAGTTTAAGGGGACATGCCGTTGTGGTGCACGAGGCCAGCACTACGACACTTCATTATAACAACTCCATTTTTTTGTCCCATGAATTCATTACCTGTCTTGATAGGCAGAAAGTGTGCAGATTTGGTTAATATGTCCATTATTACCCATATAGTATCATATCCTATTAAGGTTTTAGGTAAACCAACAATAAAATCTATTGATATATATCCCAGTTCCATTCTAGAATTTCAAGAGGTTGAAGTAATCCCAATGGCCTTTGGTGGTATACTTTTACTTTATGACAAACTAAGAATTTAGCTACAAACTCAGCAATGTCTTTCTTCATTCCTGGCCACCAATACATCCTTTTTAAGTCATGATAGATCTTAGTGGTTTTGGGATAAATGATGTACTTACTTTGATGAGCTTCCTATAAAATTTTGGTTTTTAACTCTATTTCCTAAGGCACACACACTCTGCCTTGGTATAAGATAATTTCAATCTCTGAGAAGAAAAATCTTGTTGGTTCTTGTAAAAATTTATCTTGCCTTTAAGCATATCTAATATGAGTCCTCATATCATATTCTATGCAATCCCCTAACAATCAAACCATTTTCTCTTAATGCAATTGTTAATCTCGAGTCTCTAAATTCTTCCAACACGTTCATCTCATCAATCATTAACTGGCTTAAATGCAATGATTTTTTACTTAGAGCATCAACAATTCCATTTACCTTTCATGGATGATACTTCAATTCAAACTTATAGTCATTAAGAAACTCCATCTATCTCCTTTGTCTCATATTGAGTTTTTTCTTTATCAGAGAGATGTTTCAAAATTTTAAGGTCACTATAAACTTCAAAGATTGCCCCATATAAATAATGTCTTCAAATTTCAGAGTGAACACTATTGTAGCCAATTCTAGGTCATGGGTGGGGTACTTCTCTTCATGAGGTCTTGTTGTGTTTGTTTAATAATTAACCGCAAGCGCACAATGTAACTATAGCTAGTCCGGTGAGTATGGGTCGTATCCCACAGAGAACAATGTCAATTACTAGAATGATACGAAATATGCTATCTAAATCGATGTAATTCAATGGAGTGTTTGTCACAATTAAGTAAATTAAGGATTCAATTAACAAAAGCCTAGGATTAGGGTTCACCACACTTATGATATTCAACATTCAACTTGTACCTTTAATTGCAATTATCTAGGTAATTGGGGATGGTTTAGCCTTAATTAACCAGCAACCTCTTTCAAACATTACTAATTGTACCTAGGTTAATCCAATTGCCTACTTTCGTGGTTCTTAGTTCAACCTAAGTCAATTAAGTTCTATGCCAACCATAGAATACAATTAATTGGTTTTCTCGTGCCCACTAATTGATTCATTCCTAGAGATCTTAAACTACTTTCGTGATTAATATATCCCTAATTAACTAGGTTCCGGTATTAATTTTCACCTTTCAGTTCATCATTTAATATCCTAAGACGTGATAAAGCGTTAACCAGACATTCATCAACTCATATGATCACTGCATAATAGTCAATCCTAATTAACCATGGATAATACAATTAGAGTTCCAATGATTCAATTAGCACATTGTATCATTACATCATAAGTGGGTTTACCAAAACCCTAGATCAAATCTACTCAAGCGTAATTGAAAGAGAACACATAATTAAATTCATTAAAGTAATCATCAATGTTCAATACAAACTAAAAGAAAGAGTAGAAGAAGAAGTGGAGAACGAAAGTGGAAAAATGAAACCTAATTTGCAGAAACATAAAGATTAATTACAACCTTCAATTACTGTAAATCCTACTCTAGAATATAAAATCAACAATAATCCAAGTATAAAACTAATCTAAGAGTGTTTTCTAGGTCTAAAAACCAAGTCTAAGATGTCTTTCCAAGTCTGAATGTGTTCCTCTACGTTTCCCTATGTATATGTATCAACTTAGCTGCTCAAAACCCTAAAAATCATGTGCTTTACAGACACGAAGCATGGATGTGCTTCCTGACACGGCCTGGCCATGCTTTGGGCTAGATTCTAGAAATTTTCTGCATCTTTCGCACAAAGCACAGCCTGGCCGTGCTTCAAGTTGCCAGTCTCAGAATTTGTCAATTTCTTCAGGGTTTCCTCTTTGCTTCCTCCTCAGCATATTCCAAGTCCATATGGCTCCTCTCATGAGTGTTTTCACTTGCTTCTTGGCCTATTCTGCTCACCTACAAGCATAAAAAAAACAAAGCAGTATCCAAAGCAAAGTATAACCAAAAACAAGGAAATAATCACAAGTTTACTTTAAATTAGGGGATAAACTATAGCTATTAAGTACTCAAATTTCTCCTTTATCAACTCCCCCATGCTTAAACCTTTGCTTTTCCTCAAGAAAATAACATGTCAAATCAAAAGGAAGAGAGATGATTCATACAAATTTCAGATAACAGATAAATGTAATACAAGAAATTCTTCACTCAATCAATGTGCACACAATAGATATATGAATAGACATTTATTAGATAGTCTTTATTCTTCTAAAAATAAACCAAAATTCCCCTATTATATATCTGCTTCTATTGGTACCATTGAATGTATGCATCTAATTGAGTTTCAGACACTCAAGTAGGCCACCTCATCCTTTAGATCTCCCTATGTTGCCTTACCCTTATTTCTATTTTTTTTTCTCTCAATTTCTTTTATTTCTCATCTTTCATCAAATTTTTTTTTCTATTTCATTCATCATTTTTTTTCTTTTATAGAAATATGTCGTGAGTGCATTTTATGCTCCATCTCACTAGGGTAAAGGTAGCTAGGTACTCATACTAGGGCCTTTTTGGTGCCTTGAAGGGGTACTCAGAGTGAAAACTTTTTTGGGTGTTATATTCCTTCATTTTTCACCTCTCCCAGCCTTCACACTCTCATAGTGTTAAAAATCAATAAAGACATACAATTGAAAGCACAATAGGAGAGATATTTTTCAAAAAATTAGAGGTTTAATCCTAGAAGAGAGAGACTAAAATTTAAACTACCTATTTCATATCCTATTGTGCATCACATGTTCATGAGCTAAAATCAACCTATATTACATCAATTTATTTCTGAAACAGTAAACTATGTGATTTTGTAGTGCAACATGAGATATTCAGCCAATAATAACTAATCAGAGAAAACCACAAGCCTCAATCTACTCCCCCATGCTTAAAGTTGACATTGTCCTCAATGTCAATAATAACTGAAAGTACAGGTAAAGGGAGAAGTAACTTACTTGCTTAATGGTCTTTTAAAAGAGGTGGAGGTGGGTTCTCGCTGAAGTGCCAATTGTACCATGCTTTCATCCGCAACAGGTAGGTCAGATTTAGGCAGTGCAATATTTTGAAATTGGAGTTCAAAGCATGGTCAATAAGTCTCAAAATTGAGGAGCATAGAATTTTCAATTTAGTTCAAGGCAAATGGCAAATATAGGGTATGTCAGTTTTCAGCATGCAAAGTGTCTACTCTCAATGAGATTTAGTTAGCTAATTACAAATTGTAGCAGATAAATTACAGTTAGATTTAATGCCAATGTATATTTTAGGTAGCAAAGTCCATGTGAGAATCAAAGTAATTTAGGGGAATTTCACTAATCAGAGAGAGGATTAACTTAGGCAATGCAAGAAATACAACAGCAACTAGCAAATGTAAACATAGACCTTATGCTATGCAAAGCAAGGCAAAACAATTTATCAACCCAAAAAAAAATAATTCAAGGCCAATTCCTTATCCAAATTGATGCAGGCTATCAGAATTCTATCAGATATTCAACAGGTTCTAAAGAATGCTTTTGTGCAATTGGATCAAATCAAAGCAATATGATTAATCCTAAAATCAATTCAAAGCAAGTAGCACCTAATTTTAATGTAAATTAAAGGATGAAAGTAGCAAGCTTAGATGTTAAATGCTGCAGAATGGGTAACAATTTGACAACAAATAGGCTCAATGCAAGACAGGTGAAGTCCAGAAAATTTCAATGCAGCATATTCATCATATAGAAGCTCAAGTGCAACAAGAAAAACAAAATAATTCAGAGATTTAAAACCAATGCAATCACCAATTCAAAATATCTAATCCAGAGATTTAAACATATGGGAAGAAATTAGAAATTATCTGGATGGAAGTATGATGTAGATGCAGCAAAGTTCAACTGGCAATACAATGCAGCATGTGGTGGTGCAGTGAATTATGGATTTGGGGCAGGGGAATGGAAACTTTTTTGGGTGAGGGGGAATTAGTGAAAACACAGAATAGGGGAGGGGATTTCGGTAATGAGGAGGCAAGGGAGTGATAGTGGGCTACGGGAAAATTTCTGGGTTAGGGATTAAATCGAGAGGGAGAGGGATTTTGGGTTTGGGATTGGGGGATTTCTGTGGTTAGGGCATGGGTTGGCTGGAGGCAAGAAATTTGCAGAGGGAGAGGGAGAAATTTTGGTGATGTAGAGGTAGGTTAATGATAGAGAGAAAATGAGGGCTTCAAATTTGGAGATAGGTAAGGGTGGAAAAGGAGATGGGTGGTCACGGGTTTGGGTGCATAGATGGGGGGGCTGAGGCTCGGGTTGCTGAGAGAGTGTTAGTGCAAGAGAAAATTTTATGGGTGTGGGGAATAAGTGAAAATACAAAACAAGGAAGGGGAAATTGGGTTAAGGAAGGTGGAAGAATGATGGAGATGGAGTTAAGAGAGGAGGGGAGGAGGATGGGAATGCAAGGGAGAAGGGCACGGGAGAAAGAAGAATGAACATAGGGAAGGAAAGAGAAGAAAATAAGGGGAAAAATGCACCTGGGCCCGAAGCACAGCTGTGCTTCGGGCTAGAAGCTCAAGTTCACTGGTGTAATCCCTTGTGTTCAGAGACACAGGGGAGGAGTTTCTGCTCAAAATGTGAAGCCTGACCATGGTGGAAGACACGGCCTGGTCGTGCTTCATGCTAGAATCCCAAATCTTCTAAAAATTGGCCCATGTTTGCTGGCACGGGAATGGGGTGTTTGCTCCTGGCATGAGGCATGCCGTGTCCTGTGACACGGCCTGCCTGTGTTGGCTGTGGGTGGCTTCTTTTTCTCCAATTATTTTGGCCCTGCTTGAAGCACGGGCATGTTCTGTGACACGGTCTACTCGTGTTTGATACTGGAACCTTCTTTTCTTCATAAATTATTGCAATTTTTTATCCCTTTTAATTTCCTTTGATTTCCATCCTTTAATTCAACCTTGGGCACATGGAAATTTACCTATAAAACATATGGAAACACTCATTAAACATATAACCTAAAAAATCAGCTAAAATTTAAAGATAAAAATAAAACCAAAAGCAAGAAAATAAAACCAAAAACAATGAAACAAAACAAAAAGAAACTCAAAAAATTAAAATATGGGTTGCCTCCCACAAAGAGCTTGTTTAAAGTCATTAACTTGACTCCTTTTCATGCTTTCCACTCAAGGAGGCTTGAAGAAAATTTGAATAACTCTCTTTGCTATCCATTGCTTCTTAGTATAGTGCTTGGAATGTTGCCTATTAGCCTTCAAGGATCTTTTTGTCTCATTCTTTTCCTTTTTAGCTCCATTAAGGTTAAGAGGAGGTGGCTTAGGTTCTAATTTTGGAGCTTGGATTGCCTCCTTATTAGCCTGCTTTTCTTTTCCCTGTTTATCATAAACAAAAGAACTTTCCACAGAGCATAACTTAAGTGGGTTAGAAGGAGGAAAATTCATGATATAATCATCCATATTTGGTTTAGGTAAACCAATCATATAACAAGATTCATTTAGAGATTAGGGGTTCATTGTATCATTCAAATTAAATTCAACTTTTTCATCCCCAACATTCAAAGAAAGTTTTCCGTCTCTCACATTAATATTGGCACCAGCCGTAGCTAGGAAAGGCCTTCCCAGAATGATGGAAATTTTGTCATCTTCCTCCATCTTTAAAATAAAAAAATCAATAGGTATGAAAAATTTACCTACCTTTAGAGGAACATCCTCTAAAATACCTACCAGATGCTTGATCGATTAGTTAGCCAAATGAGGAGAAAGGGTTGTAGGCGTCAAGTCACCCATCTGAAGCTTCTTGCAAACCCAAAGAGGCATGAGGCTCACACTTGCTCTAAGGTCACATAGGGCTCTGTTAATCTTCATGTCTCCTATAGAGAAAGAAATTGAGAAGCTTCTGGGATCCTTAAGCTTTTATGGCAGCTTATTTTGAATTAAAGCGCTGGATCTCTCTGTTAGTGCCACAACAATATGCTCTTCAATTTTCCTCTTATTTTAGAGGATTTCCTTCAGAAACTTTGCATAAGAAGGCATTTGGGAGATGGCTTCTAGGAATGGTATATTTATATTCAATTTCTTTAAAACATCCAGAAACCTCCCAAAATTGCTTCTCTAATTTAGCCTTAACCAATCTTTGAGGAAAAGGGATTTGTAACTTGTAGTGTGTAGGAGCCACATATTTGGGCTCTTCTTCTGGTTTGTCTTTTCTTCTCCTGTCATATGCAGCCTAAGGTTCATCTTTTTTTATCTTTCATCTTTTCTCTGATTTAGCCAATTGTTTTCCACTTCTCAAGGTAATGGCATTACAGTGCTCCCTAAGATTCTCAGTCTGACCTGGAAGTCTGCCAAAGTTCCTATTAGAATGGCTCCCTAAATCCTTTATGGCCTCATTCATCGAGTGGTTCTGGGCTCTAAATTCATTATTTTGCTTACTATGTGTGGTGATTAAATTCTCCATTAGAGCCTCCAAATTTGACTTAGGCTGAGGGGGAGGATTGAAGGGCCTCTAATTCTAAAATCCTAAAGGTTGCCTAAAGTTGTTCTGAGGCTGCTAATTTACATTTGGCTTGTATGAGAGATTTGGGTGATTTCTCCAGCTTGGATTGTAGGTGTTGCTGTAAGGATTGTTTTTTTGATTATTTCTCACAAAATTCACTTGCTCACAATCCTGAGGTGCAGAGTTTCCAAACTAACATTCATTGGCCACATGACCAACAACTCCACAAATCTCACATGATGAAGATGAAGAAGAGCCAACAGCATTAATGGTTAACTTATCTAATTTCTGAAACAAGGCATCAGCTTTAGAAGTTAGATGATTAAATGCATCAACTTCATACATACCTGATGGTTTTCTTGATGGCTGCCTCTCACTAGACCTGGAGTAGTGATTTTGAGCCATATCTTTAATTAATTCATAGACATCATCTACCGTTTTATTCATCAAAGCTCCTCTAGTTGCAGCATCCACAGACATACGGGTGTTATAGATTAGTCCATCGTAGAATGTATGGACTATGAGCAACTTCTCCAACCCATGGTGTGGGCATATTCTGAGAAGCTCTTTAAATCTCTCCCAAGCCTCATATATTAACTCTCAATCGTTCTGAGCAAAGGTAGTTATCTAATTCCTAAGATGGGTTGTCTTACTTAGTGAGAAGTATTTGGCCAAGAAAGCTTGAGAAAGCTGCTGCCATGTAGTTATTGACCCTGATGGAAGAGATGCAACCATGCACAGGCCTTGTCCCTCAGAGAGAAAGGGAACAGTCTCAGTTTGATGGCATCAGAAGATACTCCATTCAACTTCAAAGTGTCACAGTATTCTAGAAACACAGAAAGATGGAGATTAGGGTCTTTAGTAGGTGACCCTCCAAATTGATTCTGCTGAACCATTTGTAAAAGAGAAAGCTTCAGCTTAAAGTTTTTGGCCTTAACAACTGGTCTTACGATACTCAGATTTAGGCCATGATTATCCGAGGCAGTTAAATCCTTAAGAGATCGGTTATCTCTCTCTGCCATGGTAGGTGCATAATTTTCTTACTGTTGTCTTCTTCTTAACCTTCGTAGTGTGCATTCAATTTCTAGATCAAATTTAGTAATGAACTCATGTTCTCTTTGCATCAAAGAGAAACAAACCTATAAAGGAAGAAAAGCGGCAAAAGCAGCAAGATAAAATTATGTAAAAAAATTAAAAGAAAGTTATCTAGTCTAGCTATTTCGCAAAGATCTAATATAGACGATTGCTCCCCAACAACAGAGCCAAAAACTTGTTGTGTTTGTTTTATAATTAACCGCAAGCGTTACGGGTCGTATCCCATAGTGAACAGTGTCAATTACTAGAATGATACGAAATATGCTATCTAAATCGATATAATTAAATGGAGAGTTTGTCACAATTAAGTAAATTAAGGATTCAATTAACAAAAGCCTAGGGTTAGGGTTCACCACACTTATGATATTCAACATTCAACTTGTACCTTTAATTACAATTATCTTGGTAATTGGGGATGGTTTAGCCTTAATTAACTAGCAACCTCTTTCAAGCATTACTAATCGTACCTAGGTTAATCCAATTGCCTACTTTCGTGATTCTTAGTTCAACCTAGGTCAATTAAGTTCTATGCCAACCATGGAATACAATTAATCGGTTTTCTCATGCTCACTAATTGATTCATTCCTAGAGAATCTTAAACTACTTTCGTGATTAAGATATCCCTAATTAACTATTAGGTTCCGGTATTAATTTTCACCTTTCAGTTCATCAATTAATATCCTAAGACGTGATAAAACGTTGGCCAGACATTCATCAACTCATATGATCAATGCATAATAGTTAATCTTAATAAACTGTGGATAATACAATTAGGGTTCCAATGATTCAATTAGCACATTGTATCATTACATCATAAGTGGGTTTATCAAAACCCTAGATCAAATCTACTCAAGCATAATTGAAAGAGAAAACATAATTAAATTCATTAAAGTAATCATCAATGTTCAATACAAACTAAAAGAAAGAGTAGAAGAAGAGTGGAGAACTAAAGTAGAAAAATGAAACCTAATTTGCATAATAGTAAAGATGAATTACAACCTTCAATTGCTGTAAATCCTACTCTAAAACATAAAATCAACAATAATCCAAGTATAAAACTAATCTAAGAGTGTTTTCTAGGTCTAAAAATTGAGTCTAAGATGTCTCTCCAGGTCTGAATATGTTCCTCTATGTTTCCCCATTTATATGTATCAACTTGGCTGCTCAAAACCCTAAAAATCACGTGCTATACGGACACGAAGCACGACCGTGCTTCCTGACACGGCCTGGCCATGCTTCTGGTTGGATTTTGGGAATTTTCTACATCTTTTACAAAAAGAACGGCCTGGCTGTGCTTAAAGCTACTAGTCTTAGAATTTGCCAATTTCTTCTGGGTTGCCACTTTGCTTCCTCCTCAACATGTTCCAAGTCCATATGGTTCATCTCATGAGTGTTTTCCTTGCTTCTTGGCCTCTTTTGCTCCCCTACAAGCATAAAACAAACCAAAACAATATCCTAAGCAAAGTATAACAAAAAACAAGGGAATAATCACAAGTTTACTTTAAATTAGGGGATAAAATATAGACATTAAGTACTCAAATTTCCCCTTTATCAGGTCTAAGTTGTCAAGAAGCATATGCAACTATCTTTATTGTTGCATTAGAACACATTCTAATCCCTTCTTAAAGGCATCACTATATACTTCAAAATATCTAGGATAATCAAGAATTACTAACACAGGAAAAGTAGTTAACTTGGTTTTAAACTCTTAGAAAATATTTTCCCAAGATTTATCTATTTGTATGGATTACTTTTCCTAGTCAATTAGGTTAAGGGTAAGGGTATTTAGGAAAATCCTTAAATAAACCTCTTATAGTACCCAACTAATCCAAGGAAACTCTTAATTTCAATCACTGTTTTTAGTATTTTCTAATTTACTACAGCTTCAATTTTACTAGAATCTACTGCTACTCCATCACTTGAAATAACATGTCCCAAAAATTTCACCTCTTCTAACCAAAAATCACATTTCTCTAGTTTTACAAACAACTTCTTTTCCTTTAACACTTGTAACACTAATCATAAATGTTGCTCATGTTCCTGTTTATCTTTAGAATACACCAAAATATTATCTATGAAGACCACCACAAATTGATCCAAATAGGGCCAAAAATACGATTCGTATAATTCATAAAAATTGCAAGTGCATTAGTCAACCCAAAAGGCATTATTAGGCACTCATAGTGTCTATTTCTAGTTCTAAAAATAGTTTTAGGTATATCTCCTTTCTTAATTCTAATCGGATGATACCCTGACTATAAATCTATCTTTGAAAAGATAGTAGCTCATTTCAAATGATCTAATAAATCATCTATTCAAGGAAGCGGGTACTTATTCTTAAGGGTCACTTTATTTAATTTCCTGTAGTCTATGCACAACCTTAAACTCCTATATTTCTTTTTCACAAATAACATAAGTGCTCCTTAAGGTGGCACACTTGGTTTGATGTATTTTTCTTAGTAATTGTTCTAATTGGTTTTTAAGCTCCTTCAGTTCAATTGATGATATCCTATAGGATGCAATAGAGATAGGTCCTGCCCCAGGCACTAGGTCAATAAAAAACTCTATTTCTCTCTTAAATGGTAGCTCTGAAATCTCCAATGGAAAAATCTTTGAGAACTTACAAACTATCAAAATTTTGTTAAGCTCTTGTTTAACCATTAGGTCCGAATAACACAAAAGGACATATCCCAAATTTCCATTTTTCATCTCCCTACTAAACTAGTTGGCATTTATAATACTTATTTCTTATTCTTCTGGGGAAGAGAAAGATAAGAATTCAATGGTTTTATAACGACAGTTTAACGAAACTCGATTTTCAAATAGCCAATCCAAACCTAAGATAGCATCAATTCCATTCAAGGATAACAAATCAAATTCACTCTAAAAGGTCTCTCCTATATAGAGATAAGACAATCCAAATATAGAAAAAGTTGTTACACTCTCTTTTATAGGAGTTCTCACAAAAAAATCATAGGAATGATTGGAAAGATGATACTATAATTTCTTCACACATTCATTAGATATAAATGAGTTACTAGAACTTGAGTCAAATAGTGCAAGCAAAGGAAAACCATAAATGTAACATGTACCTTGTATCATATCTATATACTGTTCTTCCTCCTTGCTAGTTAAAGTGAACACTCTGCCTTTAGCCTGTGGCCTCTACTCCACTTGATTTCTTCTATTTTGAGGGTAGTTCTTTGCAAAATATCCCTTCTATCCACAACTAAAGCAAATACCTTGACCTGCCAAACATGGTCTATTTCCATAAGGACAACTACATTTATTGCACTTAACTAGAGGAGAATCTATTTGTAGTGGCATTAAGCCTATCATCCCAGGCCTTATGTCACCTCCATTACCTTTACCTCTGACACTCTAACTCATATTAAACATTCCTCTTTTCCTCTTCCACATGACCAATCTATATTTCTCATCCTCCACATCCCTCTAACTCTTCTTAAGAAGTCTGCACTTATTAATCAATGGCACAAACTCCCTTATTTCTATAGCCATTACTGCATTTATAAGTTATGGATTTAACCCTGCTTCAAATTTCACTGCCTTCAATGTCTCATCTAGATTTTTCTTTAAGTAAGCTGAAAGTTTAGACAATTGATTAATATACTAATCTATAGCTATATTTCCCTATCTAAGCTAAAGAAATTCAATTTCCTTCTATGCATGTACACTACTAAGAAAATACTTGTCTAAGAAAGTGTTTTAGAATACTTGCCAAGTAATTAGTCTATTATGATGGATTAGCAGTTCACTAGCCTTCTCTGTAACATCCTCAAATTTTATTCATCCTAAATTAACACAAAAATATTTCTAAAAATATATAGAAGAGAAGTGGAAGGTGTAAAGAGAATTTTAATGAAGAATTAGATTAATTTGATGATGAAGTACTTAAGGGCTAGGTTTGTGGCAAGATTTAAGAAAAAGAAATAATAGAAATAAGGATTTAATTAAGAGTTCAAAAGAGAGGAAGTTGGAACAACCCACATAATCATAAAATGGAGATAAGGAACTCAAGGTCAACATGAACCCAATCATAGCACATGTTAATAATAAAAATTCAATACATGGTGTCTTGCTCTCCAAGTTGGCCACGAAAGACACTAGGGATCCTTAATGTTTTGGCCAAAAAGGATAAGACTAAGTAAGTGAACTTGGGCCAACTTAGGTAGGCTTAATGGTGATTCAATTTGCAAAAATGATTTGATGTATGCTGAAATTTTTTTTGGATGTTTCTTATGGACTTTTTCCCTTAAATTTCCATGAAAATATTTGGAAGTGAGATGCTAAGACTAGCCACAAGTGAACTATATTTTGATGCATATGTATTATGTATACTATGGCTGGATATATGCTTCTTTAGTTTGGGTTTATATGGCTAGAAAACTGTTGGATTGGTGCTCTATTTTGCCGTGATGATGCAGGTTGACATATATATGCACTGTAATGAAATTCAATTAGAGGTAAATGATATTATTGTGAAACAAATATGTGATAAAGGGTATAGGATTAAGATTGGGATTTTTTGGTTTTTGGAGTGAGAAAATAGTGGCTATGTTTAGTTTGTTTAGGAACTGGAATAAGAAATGAAAGAGATGGTTCATGGAGTATCAAAGTTTAGGTGACAAAGAGTAGAGAATTTTAGACTTGAAGCTTGATCGTGCCACTGGACACTATCAGGTCGTGCTTTGCGTTGTTTTGAGAACATGGGCACAGTTGAGGAAACATCAAGCACTGCCATTTTACAGAACACGGCCAGGCTATTCTTAAGGCTATAGTTGAACTAGTAACTTGATCATTAATAGGAAATGCATGCAAGATAAGATATACAATAAAATAATGCACATTGGGATGAATTGCCTAATTACATAAGCCATAATGAAGTCCATGTATATATATGTGTTTAAACTAAATTTGGTTAATGAATGAGTTAGTAGATGGTAAGAAATGGGTTTTCATAAGCAAGAACATTAAGTAGAAACTTAAGTGCATAAATACAATAGATAAAAGGGACTAATGATATAAATTAAATAAATAAGAAATCAAGATGAATAGAATATAGGATGAAATGGAAACTAGTAATTGGATTAAATACATATGTATATATTAAGGAATTATTCTAAATTAATGATAAGTGGAAAACTAAAGAATAATATAAGTGTAAATACATATATTAGAAATAAAGAGCTAATTAAATAATGTTCTAAACATTTACTAGCTTAATTATAAACTAAAGAAATAAATTTTCTAGTTGACAAACAAGTAAGGAAACGTAAAACCCTTAAAGGCATGATTATGAAGAGCATATAAAGATAACATAATTAATAATAAGTAAACAACTAAGAAATAAAGGTTTTTGTAAAGTTATGAATGGTCTAGCCATTTTCCAAGCATATAAATCATGTCCATTCACAAAATTGATGATGTATGACACTATGGATGCTAAATATATTTTTGAGGATTTTTTTCAAGAGAAATCCATAGTAGTTGGTTCATTGCACTGATATATGCATATGAATGATTTTGAGTGAATACATGTTATGCATTATGTTAGAAGAAAATATATGGATGTACTATGATGATGCATTTTGGCTAAAAGAATCAATATCATAACTTGGTTGTTTTCGAGAAAAGAAAATAAAATATACAGAAGGGGGACGACCCTTGGTAGTGCAAGGAGACCATAGGTCTTGTGGCCTCTGTATTGGTACCAAAAAGGTGATGTCGTATTCACGAATTAAAAAAAATATGAAATATTTCCATGCCTGGATAGTGTGAGGAAAACACATTAAGGAGTGACTTGATGCTTACTAAATTTTAGAACCAACAAATCAACTAAAGTAAGATAACATATTAACAATGAAAAGTTATGATTTATGAGCATGTGATATGATGTTGATGAGCTTATTGTACAACCTAGCATGTTTATGATTGCCATGTTCACATGATATTATGTGCATCAAACATATTATATGGTTATGCCAACATGCATTCTATAGTATATATAGCTAAACATGATATGATAATTGAGATAATTATGCATTGTGATCACTATTAAACCTATTAAAAATTTATGTTCTCACTATTGTCTCATATTATGTTTAGATTATTAAATCACTATGTTAGTATATGTGATGACTTTAGTGTCTATGATTCACTGGATTGAGCTATCCTATCTAGGGCAAATCCAATAGTGCGAGATTTAGTTGTAGTCCATATGTTTGAGCTTCTAGTGCACGTGTCCCCACCACCATCTGTAGCACTAAGAGGGCCAGATGACTAAGATGGTATTGAGTCAATAGTAAATAATTGTACTGACTTAACCCAAGGAGATTATTTTCAAAATAGTGATTGGGTACCTTTTTTCTTTTTGTATTGCAGATAGTACCTTGGTTACTATGATTTGTATATAAACATCTCCATGGTTGTTATGCAAATGAAAAGCTCCCTAAATAATATAAGGTTACTATTTTGAGCCTATGTTCATGCTGTGATGCTTTATTATATTAGCCTGTTGTTAATTAATTAATGAAGTAGAGAGCAAGCAAATAAATACAGTAAAGGAACAAGGTAATGGCCTCAAAAATAAAAGTAGACTATCTATAATTATAAAAAAATTGCTAAGGTCATTACACTCTCCACCAATGTTCAGTTTCATCTTTTAACATATACACCACAAAATGTGATCTTTTGCTCATCGGTGCAACCTAACACTTTAAAAAATTTCTCTAACTCCCTCAGATATCTCTCTACTAACATGGGATCATAACTACCCTGAAATCAGGGAAGTCTTGCCCTTGTGAACTTACACCATCCATTCTCATTCTCTACAGGCCTATTATTTCCACCAGTCTCACCATTATTATTTTTATGGAGTTGGCACTAAATTCTATTTGTGGTTAAGACTTGATCTCGAATAAATGCAATAAAACTATATAGGGATTTATATATTCTATTCACTAGATTCCTTTTGGGTGGTGCCATGTTTTACTATGACAAAATAAAGTAAGTTACTATTGAGGTGATCAAGCTCAGAAGCTAGTTGAAAAATATTTGATAGTAATCATCGCACCACTCAAGTATACATATAGGAAACACTAGTAATTTTTTACCTATACAAAATCATCTATGTCCTTACACAGCATAATTACCATCATACTCAAGATTAAATAAGATCGATTTAGATAATCATCCAGCACTGGTCATATAAGATTGACATATTTTGATACCAACTTTGTAATGACCTTAGAATTTTTTTATAAGTGCTAATAGTTATAGACAGTTTGCTTTCGTTTTTAATGCCATTACTTTTTCTTTTAACTATATTTATTTGCTTGCTCTACTACTTCATTTATTAATTAATTAATGACAAAGTAATGCAATAAAGCATCACAACATCAACATATGCACAAAATAGAAAATTTGTATTACTTTTGAGAGTTTTTCTTTAGTATAACTACCATGGAGATATTTATATACATTCCATAGTAACCAGAATACTATTAATAATACAAAAAGTATAAGGGTACCCAGTCACTATTCTAAAAGTAATCTCTCACAGTAAGTTTAGTACAAGCTATCTATATAGTATTATCTCATCTACTCACTCTACCCATCTAATCCTCCTAATAGTACAGGTGATGGTGGTGGCAAGTATACCGGGAGCTCAGACATGTTTACTACTACTAAATTCTACACTACAAGTATCTACCCTAGGTAGGTCAACTCTACCCACTGAATTATAAACATCAGTGTCATGATGTAGACTAGCATAATGCTCTACTGATCTAAACATAACATCAAACAATCATGAGAACTACAGTTTTTGGTAGGTTTAACAGTAATAAAAATAATCATTATTTTAGATAACATATCATGTTCAATTGTATAAATTACATACTTCATTTAGCCATAAACAACTATAGCATGTCTAATGCATTTATTATCATGTAAATATGGCAATAATAAGCATTCTAGGCTATACTAATAATCTCATCAATATCATATCACATGTTCATAAATCATAACTTTTTTCATTGTGAGGTTGTTCCTCTTATTCTAGTTGACTTACTGGTTCTGAAGTTAAATGAGCATCAACTCACTCTTGAACAAGTTCACCTCACATTGTCTAGAAATAGCAAAATTTCATATTTTCTTTGCTATCAGTGAATAGGGTGTTCCCTATCTTGGTACCAACACGAAGATCACAAGACTAAGGGTCATCTTACGAAACCAAGGGTCGTACCCACTATATCTTTTTCTTTTCTTTTCTTGAAACAACCAAGGTATGATATTTATGCTTTTAGCCATTACACATCATCATAATATATCCATATACTTGCTACTGATACAATGCATAATATATGTTTAGTTGAAACACTTTTAAATCATGCATATGTATATATCAATGCAACTTAACATCTTCTATGGAATGCTTATCAAAATCATTAAGAATTACAAATAGCATCCATAATATCACATTAAATTAAATTCCTTGAATGGAAAGGATTTATATTCATGGAAATGTCTAAGTCACACATATCTTTAATTAATCCCATCTTTCATAATTATTTACTTACTTTTAACTATTTTCTTCCTTTAAGTGCCATACCATCATCCATTGAAGGATTTTAGGATTTTAATTACTAACATACCTAATTGAATATTTCATTCATGTAATTCATGTTTAAATTATCAAGTATATGAAAATTTGTTAAAATGTCCTTATATGTGTAGTCTATCCATTTATGCTTCTAAAATTCTTTAGGTTTCCACTTACCATTGCTTAAATTAATTTCTCATATATTCCTTATGCATATTAAATTTGTCTTAATCCTATATTCTACAATATATATATATACACACACATATATATGTATGTGTATACGTATATAGACATATATATACATATACATACAGTTGATTCCATAGGTACCACAAGCACGCTACTAATTGCCTGTTGGACTTTGCAAAACTTATTTCCTTACCAACTAGAGGAAGGACAAAATAACTTAGCTGTTTTTTTTTTGAAAATCAGAACCTGAGAATATTCAAGGACCCGTTACTGTTGTGTATGTTTTAAAAATAACCGCAAGCGCACGGCCTAGCTATAGCTAGTCCGGTGAGTACGGGTCACATCCCACAAAGAACAATGGTCAATTACTAGACTTTACGAAGTATGCTATATAAATTGATGTAATTCGATTAGAGTTTGTCACAATTAAACTAATAAGTAATCCAATTAATAAAAGCCCAGGGTTATGGTTTACCACACTTATGATATTCAACAGCCAATATGTACCTCTAATTATAATTATCTAGATTATTGGGGATATTTTATCCTTAATTAACTAGCAACCTCTTTCAAGCGTTACTAATCGTACCTAGGTTAATCCAATTGCCTACTTTCGTGGTTCTTAGTTCAACCTAAGTTCGCTAAGTTCTATGCCAACCATGGAATACAATTAATTGGTTTTCTCTTGCCCACTAATTGATTCAATTGCTAGAGAACCTTAAACTACTTTCGTGATTAAGATATCCCTAATTACCTATTAGGTTTTAGTATTAACTTTCACCTTTTAGTTCATCAATTAATATCTTAAGACGTGATAGAGATACAATGCTACTCTAAAACTAACGTTAAGGTGTTTCCTAAGCCTAAAACTGAATAAAAGTAAGTCTGAATGTGTCTGCATCTGTCTCCTCTTTGTTTTCCCATGTATATATATATATCAACTTGGTTGCTCAAAACCTTAAAAATCACGTGGTGTACGGACACGAGGCACAGCCATGCTTCTTGACATAGCCTGGCCGTGCTTCGGGCTAAAAATTTGGGAAATTCTCCACTTCTCGCACAAAGCATGGCCTGGCCATGCTTTAGGTACACCAAGCACGGCCTGGCCGTGTTAGCGGTTGTCAAGCTCAAAATTTGCTAATTTCTAGTGTGTTGGCTCCTTTCTTCCTCTTGAACTTGTTCCAAGTCCTCACAACTCTTTACATGAATGTTTTCCATTGCTTCTTGGCATTTTTTGCTCACCTACAAGCATAAAATCAACCAAAGCAGTATCTAGAGCAAAGAATAACCAAAAGCAGAGAAATAATCACAAATTTACTATGAATTAAAGGATAAAATATAACCATTAAGTGCTTAAATTTCCCCTTTATCAACTCCCCCATACTTAAACCTTTTCTTGTCCTCAAGCAAATGACATGTCATATTAGTAGGAAGGAGGAAGATGCATTCACATTCCAGAGGATAGAAAAGTGCAATGCATGTAATTTTTCACTCAATCAGTGTACACACAATAGATATATGAATAGACATTTATTAGATTGTCTCTATTTGTCTAAGACTAAACCCAAATTCTTCTATTATATATCTACTTCTATTGTTACCATTGGTCGTATGCATTAAATTAATTTTTAAACACTTAAGTAGGTAACCTCATCCTTTAGATCTCCCTCGGTTGCCTTACAAAACCCGAATTCTTCTATTATATATCTACTTCTATTGTTACCATTGGTTGTATGCATCAAATTAATTTTTAAACACTCAAGTAGGTCACCTCATCCTTTAGATCTTCCTAGGTTGCCTTACCCTTTATTTCTATTTTTCTCACTCAAATTCTTTTACTTCTCATCATTTTTTTATTTCATTCATTATTTTTTTTATAAAAATATAGAGTGAGTCATTTTATGCTCCATCTCACTAGGGTAAAGGCAGCTAGGTACTCATACTAAGGCCTTTTTGGTGCCTTGAAGGGGTACTCAAATGAAAACTTTTTGGGATCCAAATTTTCTCATTTTTCACCTCTCTCTACCTTCATACTCTCATAGTGTTAAAATCAAACAAGCCATACAATTCATAGCACAATATGATAGATATTTTTCAAAAATTAGAGGTTCAATACTAGAAGAGAGAGACTAAAATGATAACTACCTATTTCATATCCTATTATGCATCACATGTTCATGAGTTAGAATTAACTTACATTACATCAATCTATCTCTAAAACACTAAACTATGTGATTTTACAATGAAACACGAGAGATGCAATATATACAGTATATACATGCAGGAGACAACTAAATTAGCCAGTGATAATCAAAAGTTCAGCCAATGCAAACCATAAATTCAGCCAGTGAAAACCAAAAGCTAAAGTTTACTCCCCCATGCTTAAATTTGACATTGTCCTCAATGTCAGTAATATTGAAAGTACAGGCAAAGGGAGAAGTAATACTCACTTACTTACTGGTCGTCTGGAAGAGGAGGTGGAGGATTTGACTTAAATGCTTGATGTACTAGGCTTGCGTCAGCAATAGGTATGCCAGATTTAAGTAGTGCAGCAATTTGAAATAAGAGCTCAAAGCACGGTTAGCAAGTCCTAAAGTTAAGGAGCATGGAATTTTCAATTTAGTTCAAGGCAAATGGCAAATATAGGGTAAGATGATCTAGGTTAACAGCCAAACCATAAATTGCATCAAGTAAAGTAATGACCAGAATTATCATTCATCAGATAAAGTGACAGCAATATTCAATGACTACCAAGTCAGTTTTCAGCATGCAAAGTGTCTACTCTCAATGAGATTTATCCAGCTAATCATAAATTGAAGTAGATAAATTACAGCCAAATTTAATGCCAATTTATATCTCAGCCAACAGAGTGCAAGTTAGAATCAGAACAATCTAGGAGTAATGCACTAATCAGAGAAAGAAATTGTCCAACAACTTAGGTAATGCAAAAATTAGAAACTAATAGAAACTATTTAGCAACCGATAAACTTAAAGGCCAATTTCAAATTCCAAAATGATGCAGGCTATCAATATTTTAGCAGATATTCAAAAAGTTCAAACAATACTCTTGTGCAGTCTGAGGTAAATTAAAATCAGAAATCCAATAAATAGGACAATTAGCAACCAACAAGAGCCAGAGAATCAAGCAAGAATTAAGGCAAATATCAGTCTTAAGCTAAATCCAGTGATATAATTTCAAATATCAACCAATAATAAACAACTATAAAGTATCAACTAACAGCAGAATTTTATTTTTGATATAGCCTAAGTCTAGTGAAATTCAAAACAAGTTGCACATGTAGTGTAAAGCCAGGAAAATTTGAGATTAACCACTAGAATTAATTCATTAAACCCAATTTCAACTTTGTTTAATTTAGGTAGATAAGTTCCCAGAAAATATGCAACATTCAGTTTCCAAAATCTGCAGAGAATGCCTAGAAAAACTAGTGCAACTTTTAACAGAAGCAAAGACCATATTTTAAGGCCAATATAGACTAAACCAACTCAGAAAAACAACAAATATGAACCCAAAGTGCAGGATTTCCAATAACTAGATAATTCAAGAACTAAGCATTCTAAATGCTACAGAATTTTGCCTAAACTAGTCTAACCATACCCATGCAGATAAACCATCCAAGAAGTCTAACAATGGGAAGGGAATTTTAATTCAGAAAATTGAAGTTTAAGTGCGTAAATCTGAAATATCCAAAGCAGACCAATCCAAGCAACCAAAAAAATTCAATACTTATGCAATTTAAATTCTGTAGAAACTTTCAAAACTAGTCCAATTAAGCCATAGATGTAGAAAAATTCATATATATAAATTAATCCAATTCAATCTAGATGAACAATAAAGTTCAACCATCAGGAAAGTCCAATCCAGACAAAGGAAATTAAACACAAAGCAGAGGTTAAAATTATACCTTGAGGGAAGCCATGATGGTGATGCCAATAGCAAGGAATGTAGCTACAAACATGGAGTAGAGAGAACTAGCATGGGTAACAAATGGGGGGATTTCTGGGTTCAGGGAGAGTTCTGGTGTAACACCCGGTTTTTTTTTTTTAAAGCAGAGATCAGATATACCATTAGCTAAGCAACTCATACATTCATATATTCAAAACTATATACATCAGAGTTCAGCGATATATATATATACATACATACATATGTAACCCGAGGTACTGAACTCACAACACAAAAGGCAGAGTACCATGGAGTTACATCAAAACAATGGGTTAACCCATTTACATAGGCAAAAGTTAGACTTCCACTGCTACACTACATCCTATCCCTAGCCCTCACCCCTGGGGTGCTGCTGGTGGAGGAGGTGGGCCAGGAGTAGGGATCTCTATCATACTAGTCACTAATAGGTTCACAATAATCGTGAACTGTCCCAAGTAAGGGACATCCACGGTCTGCAACTCCAGAAGCAGTGTCAGCACCACGAATGCCATTTCTACTGATTTGAACATAGCATTAAAACATAGTGAGATATGAAAATCCCAGCAAGATCAACATTCCAAAACATATAAATATGCGAAAACTCACATGCTATGTCCAGCTGTATAAGCTACAGAAAACATTTTCTCTTTTATGCAGTAAAGATACAATAAGGTACATACCAGCCTTTTTGTAGGTTATGCATCAATATCATGCAAAATATCAAAATATGTATTTATACAATACCTGTGCTGTCGTCCATGATCCATGCCACACACAGTGACTCATTATCACTCATAGTGGCTCATAAGCCGATAATTTCTCTCAATTGCAATCCTCACTGTGGTGTGAGCCTTCTCCTCCAGCTACTCACCCACCCTTTGAGGGCCATTGGTCGGAGGGTCCTTCCTGTATTGACCACTCTAGGCTATAGGGCGTCCCCTATCCCGGTACCGTATCACAAGCCACGACCCTTCAGTCGCTTTAACTCGTAAGGTGCCACTATCCTGGGTCACCTTAATGGGTAAAGGTCATCCTGGAATTTTCAGTCTCCTCAATACAGCAAGGAAGACACCTGTTGCCAGGCCATCCTGCTTCAGAGAGGATCATTCTGACCGTCAGTCGCCTCCATACAGCAAGGGAGACACCCATTTCTGGGCCACCCTACTTCAGAGAGGGTCCTTCTGACCAGATTAAGTCTTTTACCTCTCTTTAGCCACTTATCATAACAAGGATATGCATGTCAATAATTATCCAGCGCATAAATCATATTCATCCTTAAACATGTCATATTTATTTCTCATAAATAACATACGTGCTTCTATAGCCTCCCAAAAGCACATGCATCAATAACTCACTTACAGCCATGCACACAAGCAGTCTATAATATGCAAATATGACAATCATGCATCATTCCTCATGCATTAATATACTAGCATAAACATCAATCAACATGCATTTCATCATTAAGCAATGTGTAATTTAATATCTCATAATAAATGGATGGAATTCACACTACATTGTATCATTAAAAAGGTATATCTATACATTTTAGTTGCCCTTAACATCATCCATTCATTGGGGTTCATTTAGAGCCTTCAAAATGCAAAACAGAGCAAAAACAGCCTCAAGCACGGCCTGGCCGTGTCACCAAGCACGGCCATGCTTCGGGTTTTTCCCTGCAGTCCAGATTTTCATTCAGCCAGACCTTTCCTTACTAAAAAGACCATAACTCCCTCATTTCAACTCCGATTAAGGTGATTTCGGTGTCTATGGAAAGCTAAAACAATTATCCACAACTTTTATTTCTACCACTTCAACAAATAAGAAACAGAATCAGGGGAAAAAGTTGCTTGAAAACAACGTCGGAACTCAACGCGTTAGATCTGTCCAGATTTTCGTTCAGCCAGACCTTTCCTTACTAAAAAGACCATAACTCACTCATTTCAACTCTGATTAAGGTGATTTCGGTGTCTATGGAAAGCTACAACAATTATCCACAACTTTTATATCTACCACTTCAACAAATAAGAAACAGAATCAGGGGAAAAAGTTGCTTGAAAACAACGTCGGAACTCAGCGCGTTAGATCTGACCTACCCTCACTCAACAGGGCATATCTCTCTCATTTCGAATCCGATTAAGGTGATTCAAGGGTCGTTTTAAAGTTAAGACACAGGGCTACAATTCATATGTTCAACATATGTCCAGATTCGACATAAAAAGTAACCTCCAGAACCAACCAAAATCGTGAATGATGTTGATCTTACCTTTCTCTTTCTACAAGTTGTCTCTTTAGTTTGCTCTACACCTCCTCTCCTTCTCTTCTCCTTGCTCTTTCTCCTTCTTCTCTAGCTTTCCTCTTTCCCCTCTCTCCCTTCTTCTTCTCCTTCTCTTTTCTTTCTTCTCTTTCTCCCTTCTCTCCTTTTGCCGTGGGGTTCCCTTGGGCTTGGCTGGAAAAACTGGTGGTTTGGTCTTCTAAGTCAATAGAAAAATAATAAAATATGGCAGCTTCCTCAACAAGCCATCCAACCCCTTAACCTTTACCCCTTCCTTGTCTAAAAACTTCAAGAGTGCCATCCCATTCAAGTGTGACTAAGGGGTTGGCTAAGGCTTTGTTTGGGTGAAGGAAAATTGCTAGGTGTTTAATATCTTCTTGGCCTTACCTCAATGACTTTTTGTGCAACTCTCTTTATGGCTCCATATCTCTATCCTTGCTATCTACTTGTAACCCTGCAAACAAGAAAATTACTACCTCTTTCTCAACAACTTTTCCCAAAAGTAAGAAAAATCTTTATTAAACATTTATTGTTATTCCTCTATAACTCCCTCATTTAAATCTTTTAAACCCTTTTCTCACCACTCCATTTTATGAATATCATTAACAAAATTTTGGGTGTTACATCTGGTGTATGGGAATAGGAGTGTGGGTGTAGAGGAATTTTTGGGTGTGTGTGTGGGGGCTTCGGGTTGCTAGGAGAGGGAGTGGAATGTTGGGATAGGGATTTCAGGAATGTGGAAACGAGGGAGTGGCAGAGAGGAAAGGGGGGTTCCAGGTTACAGAAGGGAGAGGGATGAAGATTAAGAGGATCACGAGGACTAAGGGATTTCTCTGGTTATGGCTTGGGTTGGGGTAGAGGTTAGAGGGAAAAAGGAGATAAAAGCTTGGAGAAGAGGGTGAGAGAAGAGAGGAGAAGGAAATTCTAGATGAGGTACAGGTTGACTAGGAAAGGGAGAGACCTTAGGTTGTAGAGGGAATGTGAGAGAGAATGGGTCAGCACGGGAATTTTTGGGTGAAGGGGAGAGTGCACGGGAGAATAGGAAGTGGTATGGTTTCTAGGATGGGCACGGGTGGATGAGATTACTGAAGGCACGGGTCAAAGGGGAACATGGGTTAGTGGAAGGGATGGGATTTCTGGGTTACGGGAGAGATAGGAAGTGGTATGGTTTTTAGGTGTTTGTGTGTGTGAAAAGGCTTCGGGTTGGCTGGAGTGAAAGGGAATTGGGAGAGAAAGGAATGGTGGGCTACGGGTCTAGGGTAAACACGATGGAGATAGGAGAAGGAATGAAAGGAAGGGATTAGGGCTTGGGTTGGGTATGGAGATGGGAGAGGACCACGAGATTGGGTTGAAATTGCAAAGAATTTGGTAGGGAAATTGGAGGAAAAAAGCCTGGGATAAGAGAGTTAAAGAACATGGGTGAGGGAGGAAGAAGCACAGGAAGAAAAGAGGCTGAAGCACAGGCTGAAGAAGGGGAAAATTTGGGCTTTTTAACTTGCTGGGCCCGAAGCACGGCCTTGCTTCGGGCTAGTCCTTCAAAAATTTCTGGAGAGTGGCCTGTGTTGGATGGCATGGGGTGGAAGTGCTTATAATAACCCATAGCACGACTGTGGTGGGAGACACGACACGATTGTGCTTCGCGCTAGAAACCTAAATTCTCTGGATTTGGCCCGTGTTGAGGAACACGGGGAAGGAGTGTTTACATTGGGCCTGGGGCACGACTGTGTCCTATGACATGGATTACCCATGTTGGCTGCTGGAAGAGCAAAATCCTCCAAAATTTGGCCTGTGCTTGAAGCACAGGCGTGGTGCATGACACGGGCTACCTGTGTTTGGTGTTGGAATTCCTATTTCTTCAAAATTTGTTGCAATTTTTTATCCTCTGGAATTGTTTTTTGGAAATCATATTTTTCTCTAACCTTGGGGACATGGAAATTTACCTGAAAGGCATATGGAAACACTCATTAAACTCCTATAACCTAAGAAATCAACTAAAATTAAAGATAAAAATAAAACCAAAAGCATTGAAACTAAACACAAAGAAACTCAAAAATTAAAATGTGGGTTGCCTCCCACAAAGCGCTTGTTTAAAGTTATTAGCTTGACTCCTTTTCATGCTTTCCACTTAAGGAGGCTTTAAAAGAGTTTGAATAAATCTCTTTGCTATCCATTGTCTCTTAGTATGGTGCTTGAGGCTTTCCCTGATAGCCTTCAAGGATCCTTTTGGCTCATTCTTTTCCTCCTTAGCACCATTGAGGTTGAGAGGAGGTGGCATAGGTTATACTTTTGGAGCTTGGATTGCCTCCTCAATAGCCTTCTTTTCTTTCCCCTGTTTATCATAAACAAAAGAACTTTCCACAAAGCATAACTCAAGTGAGTTAGAAGGAGGAAAATTCATGGCATTATCATTCATATTAGGTTCAAGTAACCCAATCATACAGTAAGATTCATTTAGAGAAGGAGGATTCATTGTATCATTCAAATTAAATTCTATTTTTTCATCCCCTACATTTAAAGAAAGCTTTCCATATTTTACATTGATGTTTGCACCAGCTGTGGCTAGGAAAGGCCTTCCAAGAATGATGGGGATTTTGTCATCTTCCTCCATATCTAAAATCACAAAATCAACAGGTATATAAAACTAACCCACCTTTAAAGGAACATCCTCTAATATACCTATCGGATCCTTGATGGATTGGTCAGCCAAATGAAGAGAGAATGGTAGGTTTCAAGTCACCTATTTAAAGCTTCTTACAAACTAAAAAAGGCATGAGGCTCACACTTGGTCCAAGATCACATAAAGCTCTATCAATCTTCATGTCTCCTATAGAGCAAGGAATTGAGAAGCTTCCGGGATGCTTAAGCTTTTGTGGCAGCTTATTTTGAATTAAAGCACTGGATCTCTCTATCAGTGCCACAATAGTATGCTCTTTAATTTTTCTCTTATTTGAGAGGATGTCTTTCAGGAACTTCACATAGGAAGGCATTTGGGAGATGGCTTCTAAGAATGGAATGTTAATGTTCAACTTCTTCAAAATATCTAGAAACCTCCCAAATTGCTTCTCTAACTTAGCCTTAACCAATCTTTGAGAAAAAGGAATTGGTGGCTTGTAAGGTGCAGGAGCCACATATTTAGGCTCTTTTTCTGGTTCCTCTTCTCTTCTCTTCTCAGATGCAACCTGAGGTTCATCTTCTTTTATCTCTCCTCTTTTCTCTGATTCAGTCAATTGTTTACCACTTCTCAAGGTAATGGAATTACAGTGCTCCCTAGGGTTCTCAGTCTGGCCTGGAAGTCTACCAAAGTTCCTATTAGATAGGCTCGCTTGCTATACAATGTGAGTTTCTAGCATCTTACTATAGGTAGCAAATGAGTCAACCTTAGAGGCTAAATCTTTTATAGCCTCATTCATTGAATGATTCTGGGCTCTAAATTCATCATTTTGCTTCGTCTATGTGGTGATGAAGTTCTCCATCAAAGCCTCCAAATTTGACTTTGGCTGAGGAGACGGATTGAAGAGCCTCAAATTCTGAAATTCAGGAGGTTGCCTAAAATTATTTTGAGGCTGATTTGCATTTGGCTTGTATGAGAGATTTGGATGATTCCTCCAGCCTGGATTGTATGTATTGCCGTAAGTATTGTTTTTCTGATTATTGTTCATAAAACTTACCTACTCACAATCCTGAGGTGTAAAGTTTCCAAGCTGACATTCATTGGATACATGACCAACACCTCCATAAATCTCACATGCAGAAGATGGAGAAGAGCCAACGGCATTGATGCTTAACTCATCTAATTTCTGAAACAAGGCATCAACTTTAGAAGTTAGATGATTAAATGCATCAACTTTATACATACCTGATGGTTTTCTTGGCTGCCTCTCACTAGACCATGAGTAATGATTCTGAGCCATATCTTCAATCAGCTCATATGCCTCATCAGTTGTTTTATTCATAATAGCCCCTCCTACTGCAGCATCTATAGACATTCGGGTGCTGTAGATTAGTCCATTGTATAATGTATGGACTATGAGCCACTTCTCTAATCCATGGTGTGGTCATATTATGAGGAGCTCTTTAAATCTCTCACAAGCTTCATATAGAGACTCACCATCTTTTTGAGCAAATGTAGTGATTTGATTCCTAAGATGGGCTATCTTACTTGGTAGGAAGTATTTGGCTAAGAAAGCTTAAGAAAGTTACTGCCATGTAGTTATTAACCCTGATGGAAGGGAATGCAACCATGCACAGGCCTTGTCTCTTAGAGAGAATGGGAACAATCTTAGTCCAATGGCATCAGAAGATACTCCATTCAACTTCAATGTGTCATAGTATTCCAAAAAGACTAATAAATATAGATTAGGGTCTTTAGTAAGTGACCCTCCAAACTGATTTTGCTGAACCATCTGCAAAAGAGAAGGCTTTAGCTCAAAGTTGTTGAACTCAACAACTGGTCTGACAATACTTGTGTTCAGGCCATGTGTATCTGGGGCAGTTAAATCTTTGAGAGATCGGTTATCTCTTTCTGCCATGGTAGGTGTAGCAGGATGATCTTGTTGTTGTCTTCTTCTTCTTCATAGTGTGAGTTCAATTTTTGGATCAAATTCGGCAAAGAACTCACGTTCTCTTCGCATAAAAGAGCAACACACCTATAAAGAAAGAAAATAGGCAAAAAATCAGTAACATAAAATATAGAGAAAAATGAAAAGAATAAGGATCTAGTGTAGCTATTTCGCAAAGTATCTAATATTGACTATTGTTCCCCGGCAACGGTGCCAAAAACTTGTTGTGTATGTTTTATAAATAATTGCAAGCGCATAGCGTAGCTGTAGCTAGTTTGGCGAGTACAGGTCGTATACCACAGAGAACAATGATCAATTACTAGACTTTACAAAGTATGCTATCTAAATCGATGTAATTCAATTAGAGTTTGTCACAATTAAACTAATAAGTAATCCAATTAATAAAAGCCCAGGGTTATGGTTTACCACACTTATGATATTCAACAACCAATATGTACTTCTAATTGCAATTATCTAGGTTATTGGGGATAGTTTAACCTTAATTAACTAGCAACCTCTTTCAAGCCTTACAAATCATACTTAGGTTAATCCAATTGCCTACTTTCCTGGTTCTTAGTTCAACCTAGGTCAATTAAGTTCTATGCCAACCATGGAATACAATTAATCGATTTTCTCTTGCCCACTAATTGATTCAATTCCTAGAGAACCTTAAACAACTTTCGTGATTAAGATATCCCTAATTAACTATTAGGTTTCGATATTAACTTTCACCTTTCAGTTCATAAGTTAATATCCTAAGACATGATAAATATTGGCCAAACATTCATCAACTCATATAATCAATGCAGAATAGTCAATCCTAATTAACCATGGATAATACAATTAGGGTTCCAATAATTCAATTCAATAATTCAGTATCATCATACCATAAGTGGGTTTATCGAAACCCGAGATCAACTCTACTCAAGCATAATTGAAATAGAAATCAAAAGCATATTCATTAAATAAACTGTAGGTGTTCAATACAAACTACGAGAAAGAAGTAGAAGGAGAAGTAAGTGCAGAATAGAAAGAAAAAACCTGGTTGTAGAATGTGATAGAGATACAATGTTGAATCAATCTTAAATCTAACTTAAGAACATGAAAGTAAACACTAATCCTACTCTAAACCTAATCCTAATGTGTTTCCTAAGTCTAAAGCTAAGTAAAAGTAAGTCTGAATGTGTTTGGATCTGCCTCCTCTATGTTTTCACATGTATATATATCAACTTGGCTGTTCAAAACCCTAAAAATCACGTGGTGTATAAACACGAAGCACGACCGTGTTTCAGGTTGAAAATCTAGGAAATTCTCCACTTCTCACACAGAGCACGCCCTGGCTGTGTTGAGGGTTGTCAAGCTCAAAATTTGCCAATTTTTGGTGTGTTTGCTTCCTCCTTAACTTGTTCCAAATCCTCATAACTCTTTACATGAATGTTTTCCATTGCTTCTTGGCCTCTTTTGCTCACCTAGAAGCATAAAATCAACCAAAGCAGTATCCAGAGCAAAGCATAACCAAAAGCAAAGAAATAATCACAAGTTTACTATGAATTAGAGGATAAAATATAACTATTAAGTACTTAAATTTCCCCTTTATCAGTTATCGGGCAGGGTAAAACTAATAGCACAGAGGCTCTGTAGCAACAGGAGTTACAAATACGATTGTAGAAAGATACCAGGATTATACTCAAACAATAGCAATGGTACTCTCTGATGTAAGCCCTGTAAAGGTGCTACAGTGATTGTAGTAACCAGAACAGGGCCTCTCGGCCCCAGATGCTATGGAACACCTTTCCTTCCTTGCTAAGGGCAACTACTCGACCAAGCAAATAATTACCACCCTAAAGCCTAGCCACTCACCTGGGAAAAATTCTAGCTCAGATCTCAATCCTAGATTTTTTTCTCTTCTACACCATCCTTAGGCAAGTTCGGTTGTCAAGGGAAAGGCTCTAGGATTACTAGCCATGATCTAAAAAGTGATTACCCCCAACCCTTTTACAATTCCAAAAGTAGAGGGAGTAGCTTTAGTAGCTCCATATCTTTAACCAGCAAGAGTTTCAGTGGAGGGTGAAGACCCAAACAAAGAGGGACCTATTGCATTTAAGTTAGCCCAGTGGTGGAGCTAGCAGCAATAAAGCCTATTTTTTAGGGATAATGATATTCTGAATCAAAGAGATTCACTTGTAGTAGATAAGGGGGCAAAGCCATAAGCAAGGCTATAGGCACCTCTATCTCTATGGAGAAATTTATTGCTCAAGCTTCTTGATCTGGGAAGGAACTGCTCGTTACTACTATATACGATGCACAATTGAAAGGCTTGACGCAGCCTGGAAGAGTGATCCAGGCATTTTTAAATCGTGATCCAAAGAAAGTCGTAGTCGCTATAGTCAGAGATTTAGATGTAGTTATGGATTATCCAGATCCTGTCAATTTAGTAGTCGCACTATAGCCCCCGAGTCTTGGTTTAGGAAGCATGTGAGTTAGAATGTACTATCCTCCCGATTGGCCAACGAATGACACGAGCGCGAAAATTCATGATGTGACGATGACTCCCAAACATATTGACTCGAGTTGTAGAATAAAATCTTCTTTTTTGAGTAGGGAGCGAGTCGAGTAAAAAAGGATCTCGAGGCAAGGGGAAGTGGAAGCACAAGGGGAAATCAAATACATAAACCAAAGGTGAAAAGCAAGATGAAATGAATAGGAATTCAGACCGATATAAGAGCAATAGAGTTGGCAAATCCACTGCCCGAGAAGACATAAAGAGGTATTTATTTGAAAAAGACAGAGATAGAAAAGAGGATTTATTGTTCCAAGAACAAAGAAGCCAATAAAAGACATTGATCTTGCCACTAGACTATAAGTGTATCAAACCAAAGGCAAGATGCGCAAGCAAGTCTATCAGAATAAGATACCGATACAAATACCGTTGGGCTAAGCCAATGGGATACCAAAGGGCTAAGGAATGATAGAGAGATGCCGTTCTTTTGTGCTCTAGCATAAAGCTCATGGTTTGTCTGTAACTCGAGTCATAGAACTCAAGGAAAAGAGATCATCAGCATGCAACTTGATAAAACCTAAAGGCAAGATGCAAAGATACGAGCTTGAAGTGTCCATAAGCTTGAAGCATATAGGGGCAGCGAGCCTTTATTAGTATTAGTAAAGTAAAATGAGAGATTAACCTGCGGTGCGGATCTGACTCGACAAAGGAAAGATCTACTTTGAAAGATAAGAGAAAGAAGAGAATTTAATCTACTAATAGCGGTATAAGAGTAACAACTATACTGGCATTTGCTTCAGCATAAGCAAGACGCATTTTTGAGACATAGTGATCCATACTCTCTGTCAGGGGACTTAGGCTTGGGGGCCTAGGCTTGGCGACCTAGACTTGCGGCACCCCTATCTCTTAAAGGCTGTTAAAAATAAATATCTCTTTCTTTCTTCTCAGGCACAGTTGCTTTCCTTGATACAGGCATAGTGTCTTCGAGAAATCGTTGTCTCAATCTATGTATATGTATATATATATATATATATATATATATATATATATATATATATATATATCTATGTATATCTACATGTACACATACATCTACATGTGTGTATATATATACACATGTAGAAGTATGTGTACATGTAGATGTATGTGTACATGTAGATATACATAGATATATATATATATATACATATATGTATGTATATGTATGTATATATGTATGTATATATATGTATATATATACATACATACATACATATATATGTATATGTATGTATATAGACATATATACATATATATGTATGTATACATATACATATATATGTGTATGTATAGATATACATACATATGTATGTATACATACATATGTATGTGTATGTATATATACATATATATGTATATATGTATGTATCTATACATATATATGTATATATACATACACATACATATGTATATGTATATATATATATATACACAGACATAGACACACAGACACAGACATAGGCACACACACAGACACAGATATATATATATATATATATATACATACATATATATATATATATATATATATATATATATATATATATGTATGTATGTATATGTATTAACTATGCTTAAGTAATTTCATCTCATAATTTTCTTAGAAATTCTTTTCTATTTACTTATTTTTCCTTTGTTGCTAATGTTACACTCACTAACTAAGGAATTTACTATTCATTTGGTAAGGGTTACTATTTATTGTGTCATCTTTTATTTACTTTCATCAATTACCCTAGCTTATGTAAATCTCCCTAGTCTTTGTTCTTTTTCTAACATTACCTTATCACAACTATTTATAGTGTGGTACCAATACATCTAATTTCTTATTCATTTCCTCATTTAAATTTCATATGTTACTAGGTCAAAAATCATGAACATAATTTAGTGTTTACAATACCTCAGTTTCAGCATACCCAAAATGTTATGATGAGATTTTCCTTATCTCCTTTTCTTATATCATCACTTTTTACCCCAATTCCATAATACATAATCAACTTCCTAATAGTCCAAAATTCAGCATCCCATCCAAAACCTAAAAAAAATGAAAAACTCATTCTTACGCCTACTAGGTTTTTAATATTCATGTATTTGCCTCCATTGATCTATCACTTGCCACCATTTAATTTCTATCATGACACATACATAAGCCTATACAATTTCAACTGAAACATAACATTAGACCAGCCAATTTTCATCTATAAATCTAAAACCATTCAAACATAATTTTAGCCATAACAGACTTAATTCATATACACCAAGACATAGCACACTTATGGCTAGCCTTAGGAGCTCAAAACCAGAATTTTCCATGAAAATACAGGGAGAGAACTTCTTGAAAAAAAACCACGAAAATTTTCTAGCTTTATAATAAAATAGTTTTTCATGTTAAATAACCATTAAACATACCCCAAAACACTTCCTACAAGCTTCCTTTCCTTGCCTTTGTTTGATTCTTCTTCTCTCCTCCTTTCTCTCTCTTTTTCATATCACCCTCCCTCTCTGTTGATGTTCTGCACTTTTCTGAGTAGAATTTAGCTGACAAACCAAAAGGAAGAAGAAAAAATATTAGCCTAGAGAGGAAAAGAACCTACCTATCTTGGGTGGCAAGTTTTTCTTCCACTTTCTTCCTTCTTTTTCTACCTTCCTTTACGTTCTTTCTACTACCTTTGCTCCTCCTTTTCCCTGGTTTACTTTGTTTGACTAAGAGCTTCATGTATCAACTCTTCCACTACCACCCATCAATGCCAACTTAAATATTTTCTAATTGTAATGATTAAAAAAATGAGATGTCCCTAAGCATATACTTAGGCTATGTTTGGATCTTGATTAAATTCTTATTCCCATTATTTCTTTTCTAGAACATAATTAGTAAGGTTTATATCTCTAATTGAGATGAATTATATAATTTTGCTTCTCATCTACAATCCTACATTTAATTATCTTAATATTCCAATATATGGAATTTTTAATTTTTCCTAAAAATGTAAATTCACATGTTCTTCCTTTAAAAATTATTTTTCTAAATCCTAATTTTCTAAAAATAAAATATACCTTGCTCATTTTATTCTTTTTGCTTAAGATTGGCACCACACTAACACTTATGTACTCCATCAACAATCTTAATACAAATGCTTCTTTAATCTTCTTCTTACACCTTTTTAGAAATATTTTTCTATAAATTTAGGATAAATAAAAAAATTGAGGATGCTACAACAAATGGTTTTGGAGCAAAACTTGCTCAAACTAGACCCTAAGAGCTTTTAAACTATATGCCATTCAATCAAAATGAAGTTAAAGAGAAGATGCAATAAATAGGCAAAACAAGATAGCAAGATATGGATCTTTACAAAACTTTGCTTTTTATGTTTAATCACTATTTTATTCATGTATTATAAAATAAAAATCCTTTGGAGCTGAACCTTATTGAATTGGAAAATAGACTCCAATATATTTTCAATAATAGGTAATTCACTTAAAATAGAGTTAAATAAAAGGTGTAGTAAATAGGCATTACAAGGTAGTAAGATATGGTTTTTTAACTAAACTTTATTTTTTACCTTTGGTCACTATTCTATCCATATCTTTCACAATAAAAATCATCTGGGACTAAAACCTATTGTTTTGAAAACTACACTTAACAAGATTTATATTGATAGGTTGTATGTCTAAAATGAATTTAAAATGAAAAAGATATGACCACTTAAATTTGAGTATAGTTAATTGTTGATGGAACAATAGCATCAGTCGACTAGTTGCTCAACTTGTAGCTACTAGCATTAAGTCAATCGATTGCCTTGATGACCAATGGACTAGCTAGTGCGTTTTGTCACGGGTACACCAAATATAATACTTTACTTCTTAAACTAACCTGTAGTCGTGGGAGTAAGAATCGATCCCACAGAGACTGGTATTACCTTTTGTGATTCTAATAAGGGAGTTTGATAAATGAAAGTAAAACAAAGTAAAAGAGAATGAAAGTAATTAAAAAGAGAGTGATTAATAATAAAGGCACTGGTTTCGATTGATATCTACCATCAAGGAATTGCATTGATCATTGACAACATAATGAATCTTAATTTAAATATCTATCATTGGGATTCTAACCCTATTCCTCCTTAAGCCTAGTAATTGATGAGAATTGCCTCAATTAACTCTAATTAATAAAAAATCGTTTAGTACATCGGTAAAGTCTAACCTATTAATAGCATGAAAAATTAGAGAAATTGATAGAGCTAAACAAATATAGACACATCGACTATATCTAATTTAGTTAATTATTCATCATAGGTTCAATATTTTATAATCCAAAATCATTGATCCTATTTGCCTCTTGAATCACAATAATGAAAACTTTGTTCAAAACATAATTTAGCAATAGATTAAAACAAATAATATATTTTATAGCCTTAAAAATTAAAGAGAATTCTAAACTAAAGAAAATTTTGAATAAAAGAAAGGATTTTGAAAATGGAGATAAGAACCATTGAAAAAATGTTGATTTATTACATGGGTTAAAGAATTACAAAGAAAATATGAGGTTTCGAGGCCAAAATGCAATTTCTTAAAAGTTTAAGGGTCAAAATGTAAATAAGAAAAATTTGCAATGACCTCCCTCTAAAATTGAATTTTTGCATAAAGGTCCCCCGGGATATTTTAAGGGCCTCAACCACCCAAGGAGCTACAAAAGTCGGATTTCTCTCCCTCTCCTCCAAATTTTCTCTCTTGAAACCCTAAAACTTCTCTCTAGAATTCTACTGCTTCCAGACTTGAGATTTCGACACCACCATTGCCAACAGACTCAGAACAAAGAGTTCTACAAATCCATTAGATTAGTTTCTGGAAAATTGGTCAGAGATTGGCTGGAAAATGGAGGAAAAAATCACCTAAAAAGGTAATCTCCAAAACTCCTATTTGTGGTTCTCAAACAAAAAAGCTAACATCGTAGATCGATCCAGAAGGTGTTAAAACCTTAGGATCTCAAATTTTAGAATCATCCTCCCTTGCATATGCCCCCACACGACGTATCTCCCTCGCCAAGTGACGTCCACGCGCATCCCTTCTAATGGCGTGTGCAGCGCGTGACTCCAGCCCCTATTGTGTTGACTTGCATTAATTAAGCTCCCAGAGGCCAATTTTTGCAAATCTGGAGTCATTTTCAAGTTTTTCGGACCCTTTGAACTCATTTTTGAGATCTATTTTGCCAAATTTGGATCGAAAACGTAGATTTTTGGGTTGTCCAACTTAGTACCTTAACTTTGTGAGTGAATAATTCTTTCTATGACTTGTCCTATACTCTTCTTAATATTTAAATGTGAAATAGATTATGTTTATAAGTTATTTACACTTTTATATGTTTATAAAATAGATTAAATTATCTGAATTGTTTACAATCTGGAATATAGTTCAAGAAGAGTATAGATTTAAAAATGGAATTCTGAACTTATGGTATATTTGATACTACAAGTATTTCTCATTAAATGAATATTTATGCATGTGGAATTAATTTATAAAGATATATGATTGCCTCGACAAAGGGCATGTATATGTGATAAACCCTAATTGGGTAATTTATGACAGATGAGCTGTATTAAGAATGAGATTTTGTATTATACTGAAAGTTCTATTTTGAATGATATGGAATATGTGCATATGATACTTTTGTGGATGAATCCTATTAGAAACACTATTTGCTAACAACAGGTGATGTTAGCCCTGGTGTGCCTTGATACCTCAGCTAGTAGGGGTGGTGCTAGCCTAGTGTAAGAGCCAACACACGAGATATGATATAGGATAGAAAGCAAGATGGCTTCTATTTAGGCAAGATGCCAGTTATATGAGATGTAATTTGCCTTCCCTTGCTTTGTGCTTGGGACATTGCCCATATCAGAGTCCCTTTACATGTCCTCTTGAATGGTGGTAAGGCAAACTTTATCTGAGATGCTAAGTATAGGCAAATACTACACCAACAAAGTATGGAAGGGATTGAACTCTGATATAGTAGTTCTGATATGGGATCCTCCTAATATTTTTATAAGAAATGTTTTGAATGCATATCAATGTTTGAATAATGATCATAATGTATCATATATGGTTACAGATATACGAATGTGATTTGAACTGAAAATATTTGAAAATACGGGTCCCATATGGATGTACTTTTGAAATGTAATTTTTTGATGTGATAAATTTTATTATAAGAGTACATCCATGTATTGATCTGAGAGGTTATAGGAGGTATTATCTGCTGACTGAATTGTCAAACTCACTACACGATATTTCTACATTTTTTCAGATAAAGATATTGAGGTTGGCCTTGCAGCTACGTGATCAGCTAGGTGTCATATTCTCTTGGTGAGCCTACGTTGCTTCCAAGGCTTGAAATGTTTAAAATATTATGTCATTGTAATCTAGAGTATGCTCTGAACGCCACAGGAAGGATCCCTGCTTCTGTTGTAATATTGTTAAGTGTAGTTTTGGCATGTATAATTAGTTATATTAGAAACTTGTAAACGTATGATATTTTCCTGATATGTGATATTGTGAAGCTGTAAGCAAATAAATAAGAGTAAAGTTATCTATTAGTTGTGTTATTCGTGTTCCATTAAATTGGGCTGTGACAATATACTAGTAGGCTTCTTAGAAATTATATGAATAATCATTGAAAAGAGAAAAAAAGATGACTAATCGATACTCAATTAAGATTAAACTAATAAAATTAAATACAAATCTCACAATGCATGAAGATTCCTTGAGGTTTCAATCTTCGTCCACTAATAAAAAGTAAATCAATTGCACTCGGCCATAAGAAAATTTAGAGAAGAATTGAAGAAGATGATTGAGAATTTGATGCCTTTAATGCTTCCTCTTCCCTACTTTTTATTGATTGACTCCTCCTTAACGAAGAAGAATTGTTTCTAGGTCAGTTCTTGGCTCAATGGGCTTCAATTGGAGCTAAAAAGACTTAAAAATCGTGACTTCAACATTTTGGTGTAGCAGAAGGTGTTGTAGTGCTTCGAATTTATTGGGACGGGGCATTGTGGTGCCCAAGTTAGCATTATGGCACTTTGGATTTTTTGCACAAGGCACCGCAACACACTGGGCCCAGCACTGTGAAGTTTTGATTCTTGGGACTTGAGTGCCGCAGTGCTTTAGAACTATAGATCTTTAGCGTCGTGATGTCCTGGAATTCTTGATGTAGCGCCATGGTGCCCAGAAACTTCCAAAATTTGCGAAAGTTCTGAACATAAAAGTTGTAGCTTTATGTCTCTTCTTTCTATAGCTACTAGAATCAACTTAATCAAAGTTCAAATGAGATAGATATGCCTCAATTAGTGACGAAGGGTCAGAAATAAGCATTTTTTTTCTTAATTTTCCCTATATTTTCATCTTCTTTTCCTCTTTATTCTTCCTAAAACACAAAACACAAAAATCAATTAATTTCTATTTATATTATATTTAAAATAAATAAATAAAAGTAGCTAAAAACATGTTTAATTTACTGCATGTCAAATACCTCCACACTTACTCTTTTGCTTCTCCTCAAGCAAATTGATTCAGATGAGCAATATTCAATATATGAGGTGAGTGAAAGGCTTACCAATGTGTTGTCTCATATCAAAACTTGTATGCTCTTAAAGAAATTTCAAAAAATTTCATGATTATGTGCAAAATTCAACTCAAATGAAATTCATGATTTATTTTCTAGAGCCTTGAGTGTGTGTGTGTCTTTGAATAATTTAATTATCTTTTACCCATATGAATTTATATATCTCAAGAATTGAGGTATGGATTTCTATTTGATTTAGAATTTCCATAAGCTTATTTTTCATGCTACTCTCCACTAATGTAAGCTAAAACTACTTTTTATGATCAAAAGGACATTATTTAGCTTATACTGTGGCTAGGTTATAGGGTGAGATATAAGATATAAATTTAAGCTGATCACCCAAAACTACAAGATTAAGTCTAATCTTTTGAGCTTTCTCAAGTTTGGAAAATTTTTCCCTACACTTATTTCCTTGCTTTACTGAATTTAATTCATCATTTTCCTTGGTTCTCAATTTCCTTTCTTTCACCCACTGCATAGACTTTCATCTGTATTTTGGATTTTTTCTTTCCTTTCGAGTTTCCTTTTATTTCCTTTGCTCCACCCTTCCACCCTTTTATCAATATAGCTCTACAAAACAAGTATTTAGAAATTAATCATGGAGGGAGTGAATAAGGTAAACAAATAAAGGTATTAATCACAAAATTTGGTTTTGGCTTTATAGTGGGTATAGAAAAAAAAATCATTAAGCTAAAAAATAGAGGATTTAAGGATATTTCATTGCTTTGAGTTAGGCTTGAAATGTTCAATTATCAAGTAATGTCCAAATCATCTCCTAATTAATAGTATCAGCCTGGGATTTTGTCTCAAGTAGCAGTTAAGTAAGTTCTAGAACTTTATTGAGATTATAAAATATTTTTGAGTTATATAAACCTTCTCTAAGTAAAATATAAATTAAATACCCAAAGTCATTGTGCAAAAGAGTTTCAGGGTTCAAAAAATTGGGAAATAATTAATTGTAAAGAAATTAAAATTATACATAACCATGAATTTTCTACATCTCTCAAGGGCTAGTGACAATTTATATAGTTATATAATTAGCTATTGGTTCTGCCTAACACCAACTCAAATATTGAGATAAAGTCACATGCTCACACCATTTAATAATTGGAATAAAAAATACATAGATCACATAAATTTACTATAGCAAGCAGCTAAGTAAATAGTGCACAAATATATTATTATTATACATTCATCTAGCTTAATCATAAAGTGACAACCCCATACTTAAGAATTTACATTATCCCCAATGTAAATAGAAAAGAAGGAAATAGAAGAGACAAGTAATAAAATAAGGAAGGGGCCAGTGGAACTTGTCTGTTGAATCATCACCATTCATCTCATCATGCTCAGGTGCAGGCATAAAGGGTAGTTCAAGAGGCACCAGGAATGGTATAGGAAGGTTTAGAGCATGGGCTAGTTGGCTGAAGCATGCATTGGTATACTGTGTGATGGAGTACTGGTAGAGTGCTAAGTCATTCATCTGATGGCTAAGGATCTTTGTTCACTACCACAAATCTTCAATGGTATGCTAGAATTATGGTGGAGCTGAACTACTACTCAATTCCTTTATAGTCAATGGCTGAACACCCAACTCATCCTATACTACTTCCTCATGGCCTTTATATTTTTGAATATCCATGTAAGAGATAGGTCTCACTGGCTAGATGAAAGCCTCGGTTGAGTCCCATCCCACTCTAACATTTCCACATAGACTAGAGATTAAATAGGGGCAAAGAACGTGCTGCCTCGAGAACTAATGCATCCTACCATTTGCTTATGGATAATTTTACCCACATCATTTGAAAATTCCTTTAGTGTGGCATAAATCAAAATGGCCCTATCCCGCCTAAATTGACTCATGTTTAAGCTAAGCATGAATTTAGCCTTCATAAAATAGTGCTGATCATTGGTCTCTGTAGGATATGACCCTTTCACTAAATAACCGCAAGCACACGGCGTAGCTGTAATTAGTCCAGTGAGTACGGGTCATATCCCACAAAGACTAATGACCAATTACTAGTATTTTACAAAGTAAGCTATCTAAATCAATATAATTCGATCAGAGAAAAGTCACAATTAATTATGTAACATCCCTAATTTCATTTCTTTTATTGATAAAAGTACATAAATATTTAATTAAGGAAATAAAATTTATTAGATAATATTTTAGATATCTAAGGAAATATAATCCTTAGAAATTCTTCACCTTATGTATATGCATAGAAAATGTTTCTAACATTAAGAGAACAAATAAAGAGGGAAAACCTAATAGGAAAAAAAATAGAAATAACATACTAAAGAGATGCAAAATTCTAGGATAAGGAAGGTAAATTTTTAGAAACAAGTAAAGGTCTTAAAATTTCAAGAACATTGGATTAGGGAAATTTTTCCTAATTCAAGAACTAGAGTTTCTAAGTTTAAAATCTTTACCCATACATTGGGCTTTTTACCTATGGACACTTCATATAGAGTTTTTCCACTTCACATAAGTTTCTAGCAAGCCCATTGGATAACCTAAGCAAGAAATAAAACATAGACTTGGACTAGGATATAGTAATTGGACCAATAGCCCAAAAATTATGAAAATGTGACCAAGCCCTCCAAGAAAGGTAGAATTTTATCCAAAGCAAAGAAAATGGGTAGGAATAAGCCCATAATGGGTAGGAATAAGCCCAAATCCAAGGGGAAAAATAAAATAAAATAAATTAGGTCATGATATACTAATGTAATAATAATAAAGATTAGGTTACATGGCATTAAGACAAAAATTTAGCTAGTGGTGTGATTCTACATTCATAATTTTGGCAAGTGGCATGATAATACATGGCTTTAGGACAAAAACATTTATATCCTACACTCATAATTTTAGCAAGTGGTATGATAATACATGGCATTAGGACAAAACATTCCTATCCCACACAAATAATATCAACCAAATAATGGAGATTCAAGGGCTAGAAATTTGCCAACTAAAAAGGCAAACCTATCATACTTGTTTAAGACAAAAGAAAATGGAAATGAATCCCTAAATCAAAGGGACCTTGTCCCTTATCTTAAGAACATATCATCATAATTTTCAAAATACAAATCTCCTTTTCCTATGCATATCTTGACTAAGGAAGAGGAAGACAAGAACATAAGTTGTTTGTTTTCCAAAAATTCAACAAAGTGTATCCTAATTGTGATAAGGTAGACCTATGATCATGAAAGGTGTATTATTTGGTGGTATATTTAAGCAAAACCCACCCCTACAACATTTTAATTTCGTCCAAGTGAGGAAGAGAGAGAAATAGAAGCAAGGTAGAGTGAGGAAAGGAAAGAAAGAGAGGAGAAGAAAGGAAGGAAGAAGAAGGAGAAGTTTAGAAGGCTAAGTACTCAAGGTAAGTTACCTTAATCTCCACTTGAATCCATTTTTCTTCTTCATCCTTGAGGTTCAAAAATTCACCCTCCTTCTCTTCCCTAATATGCTAAAAAAGATAAGGGAAGGGAGGAATCTTGCTACTTCTTTCAAGAGGAAACAAGAAAACCAATTCACTAAGTAAGCTAGGAAGATTCTTCGGTAAGTTTAACAATATTTCTTTTTGAAGAAAACTTTTGAAACTTATAATATTTATATGAGATTTTGATCTTATAACTTTGATGATTGGTCATAGATGTTGCTATATCATGTTACATATGGATCTTGCATGTGATGTATGTTTGGATACTTAGGTTGGTGTAGATAGTTTTGCATGGGTATGGCTATGGGTGGCAGAATTTTAAGCTTCTATGTTTTAATTTTCAGGAACGTTCTATAGCGAATCTAAACAAATGGTTAACATAACAAATGTAGATTTATGTCTCACAGACGTTTAGCCACTGGAATTATTCAATTTAAAGTTCATATGAGGTAGAGATGGTTCGATTAGTAAACAAAGCTTAGAAAATGGTTAATCAAGGAAGAATATGTTAGCATTGCTTCAGTGTTTTAAATTTTGGGAAAATTATATAAGGAATTAAAATAAATTGTTAGCATATGAATTATATATTTATGTGTCATGGATGTTTAGCCACTGGAATCACTTAATTTGGAAATTTTATGTTGGAGATATTGTCAGATTAGTAAGTAAAGGTTAGAACCTACCCAAGAAGAAATAATATTGAATTTAAGGGAGTAATAACACCATGATTTATTACTATTTTGTTTATATTATTAACATAATAGTTTTAGATAATTGTCTTAGCGTTCCATAGACACAAAGATCACCTCAATCAGAGTTAAAATGAGGGAGTTATGCTCTGATTTGTGAGCAAAGGTCACAAAACATGTTCTGGGTGCTTCAAGCACGGGTTAACCATGTTCATGGCTGTTTTTGAGTACATTTAAAGTATTTTTAAAGCATGGCCATGTCCTGGAACATGGCCAGACCGTGTTGGAAGCTGGTGAAACCTATTTTCAACATTTTTCTACCCTAGATGAACCTCTTAACTATAGGGTAATAGTAGAAATCAAATTGGAGAAAAATGCTCTATAAATTTGTAAAAACATATGTTAAAAATGATATAAATAAGAAGAAATTGACTAAAGGCCAAGCATAAAGAAAATGAAGAGATGAAATTAATATTTAAAAAAGAAGACGAATCTTATAAATGAAAATAATAAATGACTAGTATATGCCATAGCCATTGCCATTGTATGAACTTCTTACCATCTTAAGTGTGAAATTCTGACATGGAAATATTTTATAAAGTGATATTTGAAATGGTTATGTTCATGGCATGATTACCAATGATTTATGGTAATAGTTATATTTTGATGAACATACTTGTTATTGAAAGCATATTTTTGGCTATCATTGTGAAAAGAAAAGAAATGAGCACGGTCACATGGCAATCCGTGTGGTGCACCAGTAGGGGACGCCCTACCAACGGTTATGATCATGTTAATGAGAAAAGAAATAGAGTGGGCCATGTCGGACGGAGCGAGAAAATCCCATACCGGAGAGTAGAAAATACTCACCCTGACCGGGGTAGCTTGATATGAGAATAAATTGATAGTCATTATATGATATTCTGAAAATAGTTAATCCTATCATACATATCATTACTGTATGATTCTTATGTGCATAGATATAATGCATTCATGTGACCAAAGATATTTTCTGTAGTTTATACAGCTGAACATGACATGATGAACTATATTGATGGTAAGTTATGATTTATTGTTGAACCTACTGGGATTTAATTCTCACTATATTTTCATATCATGTTCAGAAAAATAATTATGCAGATTTTCTCTATGACATTTATTATTTCCGTACATTGGATCAAGGTGCCCTACCTTGGGCAACTACCAGTTATATCGGATGTATCTGTCATAGATGTGATTGAGATTCCGGTGGAGGTGCCACCCGCACCAGTGTCCCCGGAAGTAGTCGACATAGATGATTAGAGCTAATATGTATATTTATACAAATGTTTGTAAAAAAATGGTGTGTAGTTTGTAAAATAATGGTGTGTATGGAAACTCGGTATTGTATCACTGTTAATAAAAATTAAGCTTGGTTAAAGTGATTATTATTACGAGTTAAGTGGTTAGAATTAAAGTAGTAATAACTTTAGGGAATTTGACAAATATAAAAAAAAAATTGTTACATTCACATAAATAGAGTTGTTACATAATTGGTATCAGAGCAGGTCGATCCTAGATGGCCAGTGGGTAGATGGTTATCTGAATCGATCTTATAGTGTCTTGAGTATGTTATGGTTGTGCTGTGTAGGGGATTAGTGATTCATATAGGTAAGAAATTACTAGTGTTTCCTATCTATATGCCGAGGTGGTGTTATGACTGCTATTAAATATTTTTGAACTAACTATTGGGCTTGATCACCTCAATAGCAGCATAACTTTGTTTTTTTACCATAGTAGGAAATGGCACCACCAAGGAGGAATCCAGCAACCAATGCAGATGAAACCCTGCACAACCTTGCCACGGTAATTCGAGACCAAGTCATGACCACCAACCAAATTTTACAATATCTCCAGAATGCTAATAACCCAAATGGTGAGAATGGTGCTAACAACCGGATGGCTAGAAAAGATAATGGCATATCCGAGTTCCTGAGTACTAGACCACCTTGTTTCCAAGGTGGCAATGACCTAACGGTAGCTGAAAGGTGGATAAGGGAATTAGAGAAAATCGTTGAAGTGATGGGCTGTACTGAAGAGCAGGAAGTTATTTTTGCTGCATATATGTTAAAGGATGAAGCAGAATACTGGTGGCATGGAGTTAGAGAACTTTTAGCTCATCGGGGAAGACAGATCACCTAGCTAGTTTTCAAGGACATTTTTTTTGAAAAGTACTTTCCAAGTACTGTACGGGCAGAGAAAGAGATCGAATTTCTCCAACTCAGGCAAGGCAGCATGACCGTGGACCAGTATATCGCAAGGTTCGAGGAGTTATCTAAGTTCTCCTCTTATTTACGATATAACCCAGATGAAGCATGGAATGCAGTTAAGTTTGAAGCGGGACTAAACCCGGAGATAAAGAATGATGTTATAGCTATAGAGATCAGGGAGTTTGTACCTCTAATAAATAAATGCAGACTCTTGGAAATGAGTTTAAGGGTAGTAGAGGACGAGATGCAAAGGCAAAACCTATGGAAGAGGAAGAAAAATTTTCCCAACCCTGGAAAGAACGTGAGAAGAAGTGGATATGGTGCTGGTAAGAGGCCATTGATTGCGGGTCCTAGACCTTTTCAACAAGACCTCACCCTAGTCAAGTACGTTAAGTGTGGACGCATGCATGGTAACCGACCATGCTACATAGGATAAGATGTCTGCCTCAATTGCGGACAGAAGGGACATTTTGCAAGAAACTGCCCACAGAATGTGGGGAAGCAGCCAGAACAGAGGCCTCAGGTGAAAGAAAGGGTTTTCACCCTGAGCGGCCAAGAGGCAGCTCAATCTTCTGAAATGATTCAAGTACATGCTATATCTATGGATTTGCTCTTATGGTGTTATTTGACTCTAGTGCTAGTCATTTATTTATATCAGAAGAATGTATTAGGAAGTTTCAGTTTCCTATTTCTGAAACTCCCTATGAGCTATCCATAGTAACCTCTATAGGGGAACAGGTATTAACTTCCTTTGTATGTAAAGACTGTCAAGTCACCATCCAGGAGAAAACTTTTTCTGTAGACCTCGATTGTTTACCTTTAAGAGGTATTGAGGTCATTCAAGGGTTAGACTGGATGTCTAGAAATTGAGTCTTACTGAATTGTTGTAACAAGACCGTTGAATTTCTACCTCCTACTCTGAAAGAGGAGGTCCAGTTATTGATGCTAAATGCCAATCAAGTTAATAGGGAGTTGAAGAATGGAGAACTTGGATACATTCTCTTGTATTTATCAAACCTAGAAGTCAAATCGAAGCTTGATGAAATCCCAATAGCCAACGAGTTTCCTGAAGTATTTCCATCAGATATTCCAGGCTTACCTCCCAAGAGAGAGATAGAGTTCTCTATTGATCTCCTACCTGTGACAGGGCCTATCTTTATTGCACCATATCGAATGGCCTCAAAGGAACTACAGGAACTCAAGAAGCAGTTGGAGGAACTATTAGACAAGTAATTCATTAGACCGAGTGTATCACCTTAGGGAGCTCCTGTATTGTTTGTTAAGAAGAAAGACGGGAGCTTAAGACTATGCATAGATTACATACAGCTGAATAAGGTGACTATCAAAAACAAGTACCCTCTCCCTAGGATAGATGACTTATTGGATCAATTGAAGGGAGCCTCCATCTTTTCTAAAATTGACTTGAGGTCAAGATATCATCAGATTAGGATCAAGGAGGAGGACGTACTAAAAACTGCCTTCAGGACTAGGTATGGGCACTATGAGTTTCTCGTAATGCCTTATGGGTTGACGAATGCACCTGTAATTTTCATGGATTACATTAACGTCATTTTTCGACCCTACCTAGATCAATTTTTTGTAGTGTTCATTAATGACATCTTGATATATTCTAAGAGTGGGAAAGAACATGAACAACATCTCCGAATCGTGTTGCAAGTGCTGAAAGAGAAAAATTTATATGCCAAATTGGAGAAGTGTCAATTTTGGCTGTCAGAGGTGAAGTTTCTCGGACATGTCATCTCTAATAGAGGGGTAGCCGTAGATCCTAGCAAGACGGAAGCAGTGATTCAGTGGGAGATACCAAAGACGATTACGGAAGTTAGAAGTTTCTTGGGTTTGGCAGGATACTACAGAAGGTTTATACAAAACTTATCTCGTATAGCCTTGCCATTAACTAAATTTACTAGAAAGGGAAGTCCTTTCAAATGGACTGATCAATGTGAAGCTAGTTTCAGGAGCTAAAGACAAGACTGACCACTCCTCCTATTTTAATTATTCCAGACCCCACATGACATTTTGAAGTGTATAGTGACACTTCAAAGAAAGGGCTAGGATGTGTGCTGATGCAAGATAAGAAAGTAGTTGCTTACGCCTCTAGGCAACTGAGACCCCACGAAGGAAACTATCCAACCCATGATCTTGAATTAGCGGCAGTGGTGTTTGCCTTAAAGATTTGGCGACACTATTTGTACGGGGAAACCTTTGAAGTATATTGTGATCATAAGAGTCTTAAATACCTCTTTGATCAGAAGGAGTTAAATATGAGGCAACGAAGATGGGTAGAATTCCTCAATGACTACAAGTTTGAGATAAAGTATCATCCCAAAAAGGTGAATGTTGTAGCAGATGCCTTGAGTCGAAAATCTCTGCACATGGGTTAGATGATGGTGTATGAGATGTAGATGCTAGAGGAGTTTCGAAATTTGAAGCTAGTCACTACTCTTACTCCAAAGAATCTAGTCATTAATGGTTTAAGTATAGGGTGTGACCTTAGAGCCCAGATCAAAGAGGCTCAAGCTTACGACTAATACTTACAGGATCATAAAGACCAAGGTAATTTCTCTGTCATGGAAGATGAAGCAATCATGTATCAGGGAAGGATTTGTGTCCCTCAAGAACGAGAGTTGAGGACTAAGATCCTGCAGGAAGCGCATCAAAGTAAATACACAGCCCATCCTGGATGTACTAAACTGTACCAGGATTTAAAAAGGATGTATTGGTGGCCAAGGATGAAAAAGGACATTGCCGAGTTTGTGGCAAAATGTCTCATTTGTCAAAAGGTGAAGGTGGAGCATCAAAAGCCAGCGGGATTTCTACAACCTCTTGAGATCCCTAAATGGAAATGGGACAGTATCTCAATGGACTTTTTTGTGGGATTACCTAAGACTTCAGTGGGATATAACTCTATCTGGGTAATAATTGACAGATTAACCAAATTTGCTCACTTTTTGCCCATAAAAATTAACTATTCACTGGATAAATTAGCCCAATTGTACGTCTAGAAAATAGTTAGACTGCATGGAATTCCCTTAAATATCGTTTCTTATAGAGATCCAAGGTTTACATCAAGGTTTTGGAAGGCGTTGCAGGAAGCTTTTGGTACTCAGTTGCGGTTCAGTACTGCCTACCATCCTCAGACTGATGGACAGACAGAACGAACCATTCAAACCCTAGAAGATATGTTGAGGGCCTATGTGATAGAGCAAGGTAAAGGATGGGATAAGTACCTACCTTTAGTAGAGTTTGCTTATAATAATAGTTATCACTCCAGATTAAGATGGCCCCCTTTGAAGCTTTATACGGTAGAAAGTGTCGATCTCCACTATGTTGGTTCGAGGTAGGAGAAAAGAACATGTTGGGTCCTGATCTAGTTCAATAAACCACTGAACAAATCAGGATGATACGAAACAAAATACTTACAGCTCAGAGTCGGCAAAAGAGTTACTATGATAAGAGACATAGACCTCTAGAGTTTGAGGAAGGAGACCATGTATTTCTGAAACTTTCCCCGACTATTGGAGTTGGTAGGTCTCTCAAAACAAGAAAGATAAGTCCGCGATTTTTGGGACCCTACATAATGTTTTCCACATATCTCACCTAACAATTCCTTTGCTCTCCCACCTAATTTGTCCAACCTGCATAATGTTTTCCACGTATCACAGCTGCGGTAGTATCTTCCAGATTCATCACATGTAATACACGATGAATCAATCCAAACAAAGGAGAACATGACATACTAACTAGTACCTGCATCCATATTGGACACCGATGTGAAGCAATTGAGATATAAAACCATTCCCCTTGTTAAGGTGTTTTGGAAAGGTTTGACTTCGGAAGAAGCAACTTGGGAGCTAGAAGAATTCATGAGGAAGAAATATCTGCAATTGTTCTTATTAGGTAATTTCTGAAATTTTGAGGATAAAATTTCTTTTAGGGGGAGAGAAATGTAACATCCCTAATTTCATTTCTTTTATTGATAAAAGTACATAAATATTTAATTAAGGAAATAAAATTTATTAGAAAATATTTTAAATATCTAAGGAAATATAATCCTTAGAAATTCTTCACCTTATGTATATGCATAGAAAATGTTTCTAACATTAAGAGAACAAATAAAGAGGAAAACCCTAATAGGAAAAAAAAATAACATACTAAAGAGATGCAAAATTCATGGATAAGGAAGGTAAATTTTTAGAAACAAGTAAATGTCTTAAAATTTCAAGAACATTGGATTAGGGTAATTTTACCTAATTCAAGAACTAGAGTTACTAAGTTTAAAATCTTTACCCATACATTGCGCTTTTACCTATGGACACTTCATATAGAGTTCTTCCACTTCACATAAGTTTCTGGCAAGCCCATTGGATAACCTAAGCAAGAAATAAAACATAGACTTCGACTAGGATATAGTAATTGGACCAATCGCCCAAAAATTATGAAAATGTGACCAAGCCCTCCAAGAAAGGTAGAATTTCATCCAAAGCAAAGAAAATGGGTAGGAATAAGCCCAAATCCAAGAGAAAAAATAAAATAAAATAAATTAGGTGATGATATAATAATGTAATAATAATAAAGATTAGGTTACATGGCATTAAGATAAACAATTAGCAAGTGGTGTGATTCTACATTCATAATTTTGGCAAGTGGCATGATAATACATGGTTTTAGGAGAAAAACATCTATATCCTACACTCATAATTTTAGCAAGTGGTATGATAATACATGGAATTAGGACAAAACATTCCTATCCCACACAAATAATATCAACCAAATAATGGAGATTCAAGGGCTAGAAATTTGCCAACTAAAAAGGCAAACCTATCATACTTGTTTAAGACAAAAGAAAATGGAAATGAATCCCTAAATCAAAGGGACCTTGTCCCTTATCTTAAGAACATATCATCATAATTTTCAAAATACAAATCTCCTTTTCCTATACATATCTTGACTAAGGAAGAGGAAGACAAGAACATAATTTGTTTGTTTTCCAAAAATTCAACAAAGTGTATCCTAATTGTGATAAGGTAGACCCATGATCATGAAAGGTGTATTATTTGGTGGTTTATTTAAGCAAAACCCACCCAACAACATTTTAATTTTGTCCAAGTGAGGAAGAGAGAGAAATAAAAGCAAGGTAGAGTGAGGAAAGGAAAGAAAGAGAGGTGAAGAAAGGAAGGAAGAAGAAGGAGAAGTTTAGAAGGCTAAGTACTCAAAGTAAGTTACCTTAATCTCCACTTGAATCCATTTTTCTTCTTCATCCTTGAGGTTCAAAAATTCAACCTCCTTCTCTTACCTAAGCTGCTAGAAAAGCTAAGGGAAGGGAGGAATCTTGCTACTTCTTTCAAGAGGAAACAAGAAAACCAATCACTACGTAAGCTAGGGAGATTCTTCGGTAAGTTTAACAATATTTCTTTTTGAAGAAAACTTTTGAAACTTATAATATTTATATGAGATTTTGATCTTAGAACTTTGATGATTGGTCATAGATGTTGCTATATCATGTTACATATTGATCTTGCATGTCATGTATGTTTGAATACTTAGGTTGGTGTAGATAGTTCTGCATGGGTATGGCTATGGGTGGCAGAATTTTAAGCTTCTGTTTTTTAATTTCCAGGAACATTCTATAGGGAATCTAAACAAATGGTTAACATAACAAATGTAGATTTATGTCTCACGGACTTTTAGCGACTGGAATCATTCAATTTAGAGTTCATATGAGGTAGATATGGTCCGATTAGTAAACAAAGGTCAGAAAATGGTTAATCAGGGAAGAATATGTTAGGATAGCTTCAGTGTTTTAATTTTTGGGAACATTATATAAGGAAGTAAAATAAATGGTTAACATATGAATTATATATTTATGTGTCACGGATGTTTAGCCACTGGAATCACTTAATTTGGAATTCTTATGTGGGAGATATTGTCAGAGTAGTAAGTAAAGGTTAGAACCTACCTGAGAAGAAATAATATTGAATTTAAGGGAGTAATAATACCAAGATTTATTACTACTTTTTTTATATAATTAACATAATAGTTTTAGATAATTGTCTTAGATTTCCATAGACACCAAGATCACTTCAATCGGAGTTAAAATGAGGGAGTTATGCTCTGATTAGTGAGTAAAGGTCACAAAACACGGTCAGGCCGTGTTTTGGTTGCTTCAAGCACGGGTTAGCCATGTTCGGGGCTGTTTTTTAGTACATTTGAAATATTTTTAAAACATGGCCATGTCCTGGAACATGGTCAGACCGTGTTGGAAGCTGGTGAAGCCTATTTTTAACATTTTTCTACCCTAGATGAACCTCTTTAACTATAGGGTAATAGCAGAAATCAAATTGCAGAAAAATGCTCTATAAATTTGTAAGAACTTGTGTTAGAAATGATATGAATAAGAAGAAATTGACTAAAGGCCAAGCATAAAGAAAATGAAAAGATGAAATTAATATTTAAAAAAGAAGACGAATCTTATAAATGAAAATAATAAATGACTAGTATATGCTGTAACAACTCCATTTAAGTATCAATTTTTTTTAAGAAAATACCATGAAGTTATAACCTCGTTACAACTTAACTCAATATAACATTTATTTAATTTATACAATACAGAGTTTACATACATGTCATTATTCAAAACATACGTACAATATATCAAACACATAAAAATCTACATTTTATTTATTCTGGTTGTCCAATTCCGGAGATACAGGTGCGGGTGGTTGCACCTTCACCGGGATCTAAGCCAACGCGACCACAAACATTTTATTTGCTTCTAGGATCTGCCCAACATAAAGTACTCGACCACAAAGCTATAGAAAATCTGCATAACTAATTTTTTGAACATGATATGGAAATATAGTGAGAATTAAATCCCAGTAAGTTCAACAATAAATCATCATCAAAATAGCTCATCACGTCATGTTCAGTTGTATAAACTACAGAAAATATCTTTGGTCACATGAATGCATTATATCTATGCACATAAGAATCATACAGTAATGATATGTATAACAGGATTAACTATTTTTAGAATATCATATGATAACTATCAATTTATTCTCAAATCAAACTACCCCGGTCAGGGTGAGTATTTTCTACTCTCTGGTACGGGCTTTTCTCGCTTCGTCTGACATGGCCCACTTTTTCTTTCTTTTCTCATTAACATGATTATAACCGTTGGTAGGGCGTCCCTTACTGGTGCACCACATGGATTGCCATATGATCGTGCTCATTTCTTTTCTTTTCACAATGATAGCCAAAAATATGCTTTCAATAACAAGTATGTTCATCAAAATATAACTATTACCATAAATCATTGCTAATCATGCTATGAACATAACCTTTTCAAATATCACTTTATAAAATATTTCCATGTCAGAATTTTACACTTAAGATGGTAAGAAGTTCATGCAATGGCAATGGCTATGGCATATACTAGTCATTTATAAGATTCGTCTTCTTTTTAAATATTAATTTTATTTCTTTATTTTCTTGATATAGGTTTTCATCATATCTAAGCTTCTCTTACTAATCAGAGAATAACTCCCTCATTTGAACTCCGATGTAGGTAACCTTGGTGTGAATTTCAAGATAAAACAATTATCTAAAACAATTATGTTGAACATTGAAGCGAAATATTAAGAAATCAAGGTGATATTACTCCCTAAATGTACAAGTTATTTCTTCTCGGATAGGTTCTGACCTCTACCTACTAATCGGACCATATCTACCTCATAAGGACTCCAACTTGAGTGATTCCAGTGGCTAAAAATCCGTGACACACATATCTATAATTATTATGTTAACCAATTATTTTAATTTCGTAAAGATAATTCCCAAAAATTTAAATACAGAAGCTATCCTAACATATTCTTCCCTGATGAACCATTTTCTGACTTTTGACTACTAATCAGCTCATATCTTGCACATATGGACTCCAAATGGAATGATTCCAGTGGCTAAAAATCCGTGACACCCATAACTATAATTCTTATGTTAACCATTTATTTTAATTCCATATAGATAATTCCCATAAATTAAAATACAGAAGCTATCCTAACATATTCTTCCCTGATGAACCATTTTTTGACCTTTGACTACTAATCAGACCATATCTACCTCATATGGACTCCAAATTGATTGATTCCAGTGGCTAAAAATCCGTGACACATATATTCTTAATTCTTATGTTAAATATTTATTTTAATTCTATACAGATAATTCTCATAAATTAAAATACATAAGCTATCCTAACATATTATTCCCTGATGAACCATTTTCTGACCTTTGACTACTAATTAGCTCATATCTTCCTCATATGGACTCCAAATTGAATGAGTCTAATGACTAAAAATCCATGACACACATAGCTATAATTATTATGTTAACTATTTATTTAAATTCCATACAGATAATTCTCAGAAATTAAAATATAGAAGCTATCCTAACATATTCTTCCCTGATGAACCATTTTCTTACCTTTGACTACTAATCGGACCATATCTATGTTATATGGACTCAAAATTGAATGATTCTAGTGGCTAAAAATCCGTGACACATATATCGTTATTTATTATGTTAACCATTTATTTTAATTCACAACTGATAATTCCCAGAAATTAAAACACAGAAGCTATCCTAACATATTCTTCTCTGATGAACCATTTTCTGACCTTTGCTTACTAATTGGACCATAACTACCTCATATGTACTCCAAATTGAATGATTCCAGTGGCTAAAAATCCATGATACATATATCTTTAATTCTTTTGTTAACCATTTATTTTAACTCCATATAGATAATTCCCAGAAACTAAAGTATGAAAGCTAAAAATTTTGCCACCCATAGCCATACCTATGCAGAACTTTCTATACGAGTCTAAGTATTCAAACATATATCACATGCAAAATCAATATGTAACATGATATAGCAACATCATGACCAATCATCAAAGTTCTAATATTAAAATCTCATATAAATATTATAAGTTTCAATAGTTTTCTTCAAAAAAAAATATTGTTAAACTTACCTGGAGCACTTAGTCCCCTAGACTTCTCCTTCCTCTTTCTTCCTTTCTTCATCTCCTTTCCTCACTCTACCTTGCTTCTATTTTTCCTCTCCCTCACTTGGACAAAATTCTAATGTTGTAAGGGTGGGTTTTCTTATATAGACCACCAAATAATTCACCTTTCATGATCATGGGTCTACCTTATCACAATTAGGATACACTTTGTTGAATTTTTGGAAAACAAACAACTTATGTTCTTGTCTTCGTCTTCCTTAGTGAAGATATGCATAGGAAAAGGAGATTGTTATTTTGAAAATTATGATGATATGTTCTTAAGATAAGGGACAAGGCCCCTTTGATTTAGGGATTCATTTCCATTTTCTTTTTTCTTAAACAAGTATGATAGGTTTGCCTTTTTAGGTGGCAAATTTCTAGCCCTTGAATCTCCATTATTTGGTTGATATTATTTGTGTGGGATAGGAATGTTTTGTCCTAATGCCATGTATTATCCTACCACTTGCTAAAATTATGAGTGTAGGATATAGATGTTTTTGACCTAAAACCTTGTATTATCATGCCACTTGCCAAAATTATGAATGTAGAATCACACCACTTGCTAAATTTTTGTCTTAATGCCATGTCACATAATCTTTATTATTATTACATTATTATATCATCACCTAATTTATTTTATTTTATTTTTTCTCTTGGATTTGGGCTTATTCCTACCCATTTTCTTTGCTTTGGATAAAATTCTACCTTTCTTGGAGGGCTTGGTCACATTTTCATAATTTTTGGGCTATTCGTCCAATTACTATATCCTAGTCCAAGTCTATGTTTTATTTCTTGTTTAGGTTATCCAATAGGCTTGCTAGAAACTTATGTGAAGTGGAAAAACTCTATATGAAGTGTCCATAGGTAAAAGCCCAATGTATGGTAAAGATTTTAAACTTAGTAACTCTAGTTCTTGAATTAGGAAAAATTACCCTAATCTAATGTTCTTAAAATTTTATGACCTTTACTTGTTTCTAAAAATTTATCTTCCTTATCCAAGAATTTTGAATCTCTTTAGTATGTTATTTCTAATTGTTTTTCCTATTAGGTTTTCCCTCTTTAGTTGTTCTCTTAATTTTAGAAACATTTTCTATGCATATACATAAGGTGAAGAATTTCTAAGGATTATATTTCCTTAAATATCTAAAATATTGTCTAATAAATTTTATTTCTTTAATTAAATATTTATGTACCTTTATCAATAAAAGAAACGAAATTAGGGATGTTACATATGCCATAGCCATTGCCATTGTATGAACTTCTTACCATCTTAAGTGTAAAATTCTGACATGGAAATATTTTATAAAGTGATATTTGAAATGGTTATGTTCATGGCATGATTACCAATGATTTATGGTAATAGTTATATTTTGATGAACATACTTGTTATTGAAAGCATATTTTTGGCTATCATTGTGAAAAGAAAAGAAATGAGCACGGTCACATGGCAATCCGTGTGGTGCACCAGTAGGGGATGCCCTACCAATGGTTATGATCATGTTAATGATAAAAGAAAGAGAAAGTGGGCCATGTCGGACGGAGCGAGAAAAGCCTGTACCGGAGAGTAGAAAATACTCACCCTGACCGGGGTAGCTTGATATGAGAATAAATTGATAGTCAGTATATGATATTCTGATAATAGTTAATCCTGTCATACATATCATTATTGTATGATTCTTATGTGCATATATTTAATGCATTCATGTTACCAAAGATATTTTCTGTAGTTTATACAGCTGAACATGACATGATGAACTATATTGATGGTAAGTTATGATTTATTGTTGAACCTACTGGGATTTAATTCTCACTATATTTCCATATCATGTTCAAAAAAATAATTATGCAGATTTTCTCTATGACACTTATTATTTCCATACGTTGGATCGAGGTGCCCTACCTTGGGCAACTACCAGTTATATCAGATGTATCTGTCATAGATGTGACTAAGATTCCGGTGGAGGTGCCACCTGCACTAGTGTCCTCGGAAGTAGTCGACATAGATGATTTGAGCTAATATGTATCTTTGTACAAATGTTTGTAAAATAATGGTGTGTAGTTTATAAAATAATGGTGTGTATGAAAACTCAGTATTGTATCATTGTTAATAACAATTATGCTTGGTTAAAGTGATTATTATTACGAGTTAAGTGGTTAGAATTAAAGTAGTAATAACTTCATGGAATTTTACAAATATAAAAAAAAATCTTGTTACATTAACATAAATGGAGTTGTTACAAATTAAACTGAGTAATCAATTAAGAAAAGCCTAGGGTTAGGGTTTACCACACTTATGATATTCGATAATCAAGATATACCTCTAATTGCAATTATCTAAATAATTGGAGATGGTTTAACCTTAATTCATTAATAACTTCTTTTGAGCGTTACTAACTATACCTAGGTCAATCCAATTCCCACTTTCGTGGTTCTTAATTTAACCTAAGCCAATTAAGTTATATGCTAACAATGTGATTCAATTCATAGAGGTTCTTGTGCCTACCAATTGATTCAACTCCTAGAGCATCTTAAACTACTTTTGTGATTAAGATACCCTAATTAACTATTAAGTTTCAACATTAACTTTTACCTTTCAGTCCATTAGTTAATAACCTAAGATGTGATAAAATGGTGATCAAACATTCTATCAACTTGTATACATGTCCATAATAGTTAATCCTAATTAACCATAGATAATCACAATGAGGGTTTCATAATTCAATTCAATTCAGTATCATTATACCATAAGTGGGTTAACTAAAACTCTAGATTAAACTCTACTCACACATAATTGAAAGAGAAAGTAAAATCAATTCCATTAAGTAAACCATAATGTTCAATACAATCCAAAGAGAAAGGAGTACAAGTAGAAGTAGAAGTAGATGTAGAGATAGAAAGATAAAACTTGATTGCATAAAGTAGATGAATTGAGATACAATGCTTGAATCAATACAAATTCTAGTTTAAGAACATAAAGAAAATTATAATCTTCCCTTGATTCTTTTATGCTCTTTTGCTCACCTATAAAAAGAAAACAAAGCTAAGTAGTATCTAGAGCAAGCAAAGCAAAATAGAACCAAAACAAGGAAATAAACGCAAGTTAACTGTGAAATAAGAGATGAAATATAGCAATAAACACACAATTTTCCCTTTTATCAACTCCTACATGCTTAAACCTTTGCTTGTCCTTAAGCAAATAATAAAACATATTAGCATGAAAGGGGAAGATGCATTCAAATTCTAGATGATAGAAAAATGCAACACAGGTAACTCTTCAATCAATCAATTTGATGATAACATAACAGATATATGAGTAGACATTTATCATATAGTCTCTATTCTTCTAAAACTAAATTCAAATTCTCTTATATTATACACCTACTTCTATTGTTACCATTGATTGTATGCACCAAATTGATTTTAAAACACTCAAGTAGGACACCTCATCCTTTAGATATCCCTTTTGTGCCTTATCCCTATTTCAACTTTGTCATTCTTTTTCTCACTTAAATGTTTTTGCTTCACATTTTGTCTTCTCCTTTATATATATATATATATATATATATATATATATATATATATATATATATATATATATATATATATATATATATATATATATATATATATATATATATATATATAGTGAGTGCATTTTATGCTCCATCTCACTTAGGTATAGGCAGCTAAGTACTTATCCTAAGGCCTTTTGGGTGCCTTAAAGGGGTACTCAGAGTGAAAAAAGTTTGGGTTTCACATTCCCTCATTTTTCACCTCTCCCTACCTTCACACTTTCATCATGTTAAAATCAAAAAGGGGTATACAATTTATAACATAATAAGAGAGATATTTTTAGAAAAAATGAGAGGTTCAATGCTAGAAGAGAGAGACTAAGAAGATAACTACCTATTTCATATTCTTTTATGCATCACATTTTCATGAGCTAAAATTAACCTATATTACATCATTCTATCTCTAGAATAGCAAACTTTGTGATCATACAATAAAAAAAAAATAGATTCGTAAATTAGGTATATATATGCAAGAGGGAACTAATCATCCATTGAAAACCAAAAATCAAAAGTAACTACTCCCTTATGCTTAAACTTGACATTGTCCTCAATGTCACTAACAATTAATGTACATTGTAACGACTCCATTTTTTTTTGTATTAGTACACTAACTGATGAATTCATTACCTCCTTACTTCTAATTGTTTATCTCTTAATGTTCAATTACTTTAGTCAAACATAATTAAGATTTAGAGTCTACCATTAACATTGATGCTATTGCGAGTTCATATACAAACATCATCTGTATCTGGGTGTTACCTGAAACATATCAAAATCAAGAAGACACCCAACACCATATCAAAAGTACAATTAGCATCCAAGTGTGGTCTGTCAAAAGCACCCGTACAAAAGGTCAAACACATATGTTTACATCCTAGTCATCCACGTTGATTACTTCCAGCGACACCAGTACAGGTGGTGGAACCTCCACTAGAATCTCAGTCATGTCTACAACAGATATATCATATATAATCAGCACTTACCCAAGGTCAGACAGTTCAACCCAACGCACAGGAAAAACAAGAGTCATGGTAAAAATCTGCATATCTAATTATCTGAATATAACATGAAAATATAGTGAGAATTAAATCCCAATAGGTTCAACAATAATCATATTCATCAATAATATCAGTCATCATGTTATGTTTAGCTGTATAAGTTACAGTAAAAATATATCGGGCCTCATGAATATACTTTATCTATGCATATGAAAATCATGCAGCAATAATATGTATGACATGAGTAATTATTTTATAATGTCATGGGCATGTATACTCATTTCATATATCAAGGGTAAGATCAACTATTAAAAAAAGCATGGTATGTTAGAAAAATCACAATTTTATCATATGATGGCTATCAACTTATTCTCATATCAAGCTATCCTAATCAGGGTGAGTATTCACTATTATCTGGTATGGACTTTTCTCGCTCCGTCTAACATGGCATACTTTCTCTTTCTTTCCTTATCATTCTTTTCTCATAATCATAATCATAGCCGTAAATAAGGCATCCTCTACTGGTGCACCACACAAACCATCATATGACCGTGCTCGCCTCTTTTATTATCACATTAATAGCTAAAATAAAATTTAAATAATAAGTATGCACATTATGCCCACATATCACATTTGCTCATCAAAGCATAATCATTTCAAAAATTATTTTTACAAAACATAATCATGCCAAAATCACATACTTAGGATGGTAAATATTTCATGCGATGGCAATGGCTAGGGCATACACTAATCCTTTATTATTTTCATTTATAAGATTCTTCTTCTTTCTAAAATATTATTTTATCTCTTTATTTTCTTTATTTTTGGCCTCTAGTCAGTTTCCTCCTACCTAAATTATTTTTAACACATGTTCTTGCTCATAAAATTCCTTTTTATCACCTCTTTTACCTATGAGCTTTTATACATTTTTAATTATTTTTTCCTAAGGTTTTTAAAACCTTTCTTATTAGAAATTACCATTTCTCTAACTATCAAGGCTCAAAATGCATTTTGGATTTCTAGGCCCAAACCTCTCTTCACTTTTTGGCCCATATCTTCTTCATTTAAACTCCATATTATGTAATTTCAGATCCTATAAAAATCTAAGACAATCCTATAAAACTTTTATGTTGAACAGTTTAGCAAACTATTAAGAAATATTGGTGTTATTACTCCCTCAATTTCACTATTATTTCTTCTCGGGTAGATTCCAACCTCTACTTACTAGTCGAACCATATCTCTCTCATATGAACTCTATATTAGGTTATTCTGGTGGCCAATAATCCGTGAGACATATATCTACATTTTTCATGTTAACCATTTCTTTTAATTCCCTATTGATTTTTCACAGAAATTCAAAAATAAAATCTTTCCTGATTACTCTGAATTCCAGCTTTTTTAGCCTAGCCTTTCCTAAAGTTCTATTTCCTTCTTTTATTAAGTCATCTTCCTTTTTTCTTCCTAATTTCCACCTAACCGTAGGGTTGCCCATTTCAACGTTTTAATTAGATTTCTTACACTTAATTTAACATATTCCATCATCTACTTGTCAAGAAAAACATAATCACATCATGCATCATTAAAGGTGTTTTTCAACAAAAATTTCTCATGGTCTTCTTCTAGGTGTTTTAGGCCATAATTATTTGTATCAACCTAACCATCTTCCATCAATTTTTACCAAATTCAAATGTACATAACAACAACACAAAAGCCCTAAAATTTCACCACCAATAGCCATACCCATGTAGAAATTTCCATACTAACCAAAGCCTTCAAACATCCATCACATGTAAAATTAACATGTAACATGATATAGCAACATCCATGGTTAATCATCAAAGTAGAAAATTATTAAAAATATCTCCAAAGTCCTAGGATCAAAGTCCTAAAAATTGTTATAAAATTTCAATATTCTTTCAAAAAGAATTTATTGTTAAACCTACCTACAAATCTCCCTAACTTACTTAGTAAGTTTTCTTTTCTTGTTTTCCCTTGAAGGAATGATGAGATTCTTCCCTCCCAATGGCTTTTCCAATAGCTTGAATAAGAGAAGGAGGGTGAGTTTTAAACCCCAAGGATGAAGAGAAAAGATGGATTCAAGTGGAGGTTAAGCTAACTCACCTTGAGCACTTAGTCCTCTAAACTTCTTCTTCTTCCTTCCTTCCTCTTTTCCCCTCTCTTTCTCTCCTCTACCTTTTTTATCTCCCACACTTGGCCGAAATTCTCATGTGCTAAGGATGGATTTTTTTTTTAAGAAAATCAAGTGGTCAACCTATCAAAATAATGGGCGTGGGACATTCCATACTGTCATCATTAGGGTGCAAATGGTTGCTTCTTGGGGTAGGAAAAAAAATGGTCTGCTCTTCCTTTCCCTTGGCCGAAATATGCACAGAAAAATAGGAGATTTGGTGTTTGAAATTCATGGTGAAATGGGCTTAAGACAAGTGGCAAGATTTCCTCTAGTTTTGGGATTCATTTCCCCTTTCGTTTGTCTCACTCAAGATTCATAAATTATCATTTTTAGGTGACAATTTTTCAGCCCTTGATTCCCACTTGCTTGGCTAAAATTGTGTGTGTATGGTGGGGATGTTTTTGCTTCAATTCCATGTGACAATAATGCTTGCTTATGGAGCACTCATGTAATAGTATTTCCCTAACTTGTTGGACTTGCCAAATATTGCCTATTACACCTCTCATGATGAGTAATTCTTGCTTACTATTACGCTACTATTTTATCACATGGCTCTCATTTTTTCCTCTTGTATTTGGGCTCATTCTTGCCCATTTCCTTGGCTTGGTTGAAATTCCTACCCATAATGGAGGGCTTGACCACACTTTCATGGGTTTTGGGTTATTGGCCCAACCTCTCTATCCTAGTCCAAGTGTCTCACACTTGGGCCAACCATGTGGCTTGCCAAACACTTATGTGAGGTGGAAAAACTCCATATGGAGTGTCCATAGGTGGAGGCCAAAATATATGGGGTGATGTGTTAAACTTAGGAACTCTAATTCTTGAATTAGAAAAAATTTCCTTAATCCATCTTCTAGAAATTTCAAAACCTTCATTCCCTTCCAAAAATTTATTTTCCTTATCCAAGAATTTTGCCCCTCTCTAGGATGTTATTTCTAATTTTTCCCTCTTAGGTTTTCTCACTTTTTCCTATTCCATAAATGTTAGAAAAATGCTCTATGCATACACATAAGGTGAAGAATTTCTTAGGCTTATATTATCTTAGATATCTATCAAAAAATTTTAGTAAGCCTTATTTCCTCAATTAAATATTTATGTGCCATTATTAATAAAAGAAAAAGAAATTAGGGATGTTACATAAATGCAAAGGAAGAGAAAGAACTTACTTGCTTATTGGTCATCTAGAGGTGTTGGTGGTGGATTCTGGGCTAAGTGCCAATTGTACCAAGTTTGCATCATTCCTTGTATACTTTGAATTGAGTCATTTATGGTGTGCATGTTGGCCCTTTGAGTTATTTTCTCCTCCTCTATTTGGTGAAGCTATAAAGAGATAGAGTCTTGGTCATCTTGTAGGACATATGAAGGACCTGTAGAGTCAAAAGGCTAGAAAGGGAGTGGGGTGGTAGAGCCAGGAATGACTCATAAAGGAAGTCATCCCCCTCAGAGTTAGCATCACCTTCTCTTCCCTCTTCTAGAGGGTATATCCAATTTTCTTCATTAGTGACTACAGTTCTAATAGGATTAGGAAGGCAAAAAATATTATGGCCACGAAGATACAACCAATAGTTGGCATTTCTTCGAACAATAAGTTTCATATGTAAACAGGATTCTAAATCAATCCTATTGTTGCTGACTATTGGTTACAAATCTTGTAAATTTACCTATTATCCAACCCCTTTAGAAATTGCAGTCACTAAACCCCAAGTAACCACTTTACCGTTCATGGTGTTACCCACCCTTGCCATCTAGTGAGCCATGAAATCTCTGGTATCCACCTTAGAACCATTTAGCATGGCCCATAAAAAATAACGCTCTCTTTGATTTGTAATCTCGTCACTTTCGGCTCTACCAAAAATGGTATGGGCCATTAGGTGTTGTAAATATCTAAAAACTAGGGGTTGCAAATGAAATAGGTTTTTAAAATAGATGCACTATATAGCCCCCTACAGAAATTGAATCTCAAAAATTTTATGCAATACAACTTTGGGAGACCGATCTAATTCCCCCAAGAGGCAATCTAAACAATGCATTAAATTGGGCTAAAGATAAACTATAGGAATTGTCAAATAATCTAAAGTTAATGCATTCGTGGTCAACGTCAAGACCTTGAAACAGAACTACGTTAACTATACTAAAAAATTCTAAGGTGGTCCAAATATAGGTCAAGTAACGGATCCCAACAAAAGTGGTCCACCCAATCTTATTAACCAGGTAGTGAACATTAGTTAAAAATTCCAACTGTTCCAAACATTCCTCATCCATATACTGGGTACTAAGCATTTCCCGTTTAACTAAAGTATTGTATCGTGTCAATTGATTTTCATCAACAAACACAATGCCATACTTATTAAGTTGATGAGGAAGTTGGGATGATATTTGGATTCATCCTCTACGAGGTTGTTAGGATTCAGAGGATGCTTGGCCAGTTCTGACTCTTTATAGAGCCATGGATAATGATATGCAATAAAGTTCAAAAGAAAGTGGGATGAACAACCACTAAATTTATAAACACATGCCAACAACAAACCAATAGTGGGATATTATCAAAATAATTAACCAACCACAGTTAAAGTAATGTAAATCAGGGAATGTGCGATGTCACTCCGAGGCTTACTCAAATATGCTAGCAATAAATGAAGACAACTCAATAGGCACAATATATATCAACAGATAATCACAGCTTTATAATGTAAAATCTCATATAGATAGGCAATCTAGTAGTTTAATGTAATTCAAAATAAATGTAAACCCAAAATGAGCAATGCAAACAAGCAATAGATAGTCCTAATTTAAGCAATGCAGCAATTTTTAATTGGAACTTAAACCAAGATTAGCAAGTCCAAAATCAATGAGTAAGAATATTCCAAGTTCAGCCTAAAGAAAATGCAACAAGAACAATCCCAATGTCTATGCCAATGCCAAGCAATAAGTAGCAGCAAGTAAAGTAATAACCAGGAATAGTTGGGTTTAAATCAGATTTAGTAAATCGTAATTCATCATCAATAATTAGTGCAAGAGGCAACAATATCCAATGAATACCATTAAAATTGAGTAAATTTAACCAGGTCAATATTCAGAATTCAAGGAATGAGCATTCAAGAAATTCCATAGGCATCCAGCTAAGTTAATTTAGCCAAACATAAACCAAGAGTAGATAAATCACAGTAAAAGCTAATGCTAATTTTATACCACAGCAAGTAAAGTGCAAGATAGTTCTTAATGCAAACAGGGAAGTTTAGATTCTAAACAATCAAAGAATAATGCACTAACTAGATAAGGAACTTTTTCTAACCCAAGAAATGCAAGAATAAAAAAATTCAGCATATACAAATCTCAAATTCTGTAGAAAATGCATAGAAAAACTAGTGCAACAATCAAGACAAGTAATGACCAGGGAATTCCAATCTAAAAAAATGAAGCATAAGTACAAAGAATTAGAAGTTACCTGGGGGAAGTGGATCACGAGTTGATGGAGTAAGGTGAGAGTGTGATGAAGCACAAACAGAGAGTGGGAGACTTTGGGGGTCATGGGAAGCAAAGGGATAATGGAAGAGCGGTGTGTGTTCTAAACTGGAGGCAGGCACAGTGGGGTGGGATAAGGAGCTTAGGTTGGATTACAGTGGAATTAGAGAATACTGGTGCAGGGTTATAGAGGCTTGGTTATATTGGGTTGAAGGGTAGGTAAATCTGGGCATGGTGTTAGAGGCTTAGACGAGTGACAGAAATGCAATGAAAAGGGCATAGGAAGTAGTGTTCTGGTTACTAGGCTAGTGAAGGAAATTGCAGAGGGAGATTATCGGTTTAGGGGAAAAATGCTTGGGTGATGAGGCTGAGGGGTGGCTTAGGCACAGGAATGGCATTAGGGGAAATTTTCATTGGAGGAAAAGTTGGGTTTATTGGGGCTCTGGTAGGGGAAGACTGGAGGAGAAGGAGTTACAATGGGTGAGGTTTCAGGTAGAAGAGGGAGAAGGGAAGATAGATGAGCCCAAAAGGAATGCAGAGAGGGGAATGGTGGGATAGGGATTTCAGGAGAAGGGTAGGAGCTTAGAGTTAGAGGATACTAGTTAGGGCACAAGAATGGGAATGGAGATGGAAAAGGAACCTTAGGTTATAGTGGCATGGGAGCTCACAGAGAGGGAGCACAGGATTACAAAGCACGAGTAAGGGAAGGAGAGATGGAGATGAGGTTGAGGGAGAAGTAGGAGAACGGGTGTAGGTTAGGGCACGAGTGAAAGCAAAATGAGAAAAAGATTGCAAACACAGGAAAAAATACTCACCTGGACTTGAAGCACGGCCATGCTTCATGCTAGAGAAGAGAGACGCTTTCAGGGCTTGGAGCACGGCCTAAAGACAGGCCATGTTACTTGCTGGACTCCACTGTAGTTGGGAATGGTCATGTTGGAAGACATGGGAGGCTCGTGCTGAGAGTGGGAATGCCTGGGTGCACTTATACTAGTCAATTGTGGGTGCACTTCAATATACAACCATAACTAGACCTAAGATGTCTTTTTCAATTAATAAGCTCTAATAATTTATGTATAACTCTTTGCAAAGTCACTGGACGTAACTAAAATGGTGCTTAAGTATCTTACAAGCTCATTATTACATGGCTTGCATATTCATCCATTAAATCATTTGGAGTTAGTCGCCTTATGTGATGCAGATTAGGGTTCAAATAGAAGGTCTACTTTAGGAAGCTATGTTTTTCTAGGAGGAAACTTGGTGTCTTGGTTTTGTAAGAAGAAAACGGTTGTAGGTAACTGTAGTACTGAAGCAGAATATTAAAATCTAGTCAATGCAACCACTAAATTGATGTTGATTAAATCTTTCCTCATAGAGTTATAGTTCAAAACCATTGAAACTTCCTCCATCTATTGTGACAACCTAAGAGTAGTATTACTTATTGCTAATCCAGTATTGCACACCAGAACCAAACATTTTGAATTGGATCTATTTTTCATTCAAGAAAAGGCAACTAGAAAAGATATATTTGTTGCTCACATTCCTTCCTCAGAGAAAGTGGCTAATATTCTCACGAAATCCTTGTCTATTATAAGGTTTTGTATCTTAAGAAAAAGGTTGTAAGTAAAAGATTTAAAGCTTCTCTCTAGAAGCATGATATGAAGTTACTAAGATTGAGGATTGATTCTGGTTCTCTTTTACAGTTTCAGTATGGTTCTATGTTTTAGTTATTTTGCTTAGCAATTGTTGTTGTGATCTGTAGCTAGAGATTTTCATTAAAGCATGTTAGGATAAATAATAGACTATGAAGTTAGTTAGAAGTAGTTGTATTATTGGTTAATCGATACCTTTATTTAAGTATGCCTATATATACATAGACCTATACTGTAAATATTCATTCTGAAATGAAATGTTGATTAGTACTTCTTTATTCTCTTCTTCCTCATTCTTTTCTTCTCTCAATGTTGCACTTTCATTAACCTCTACCTATTAAGGCCCACGCTGAGTTCAGCTTCAAATTGTAATTTACCAATTTTCAATATATATAACTTGTTTTCTTCTAGTTGATTTTTATCACTTAACTTATATAAAGCTATGAATTTATTTTTAAATTAAACTTAAATGTTAATGGATAATTTCATTATTATTTTTATTTATCAAGTAGGATTTTCTTTGGATTTTACAAAACTTATCATCTAAAAATAAGAGACTAAACTAATTGTCAAATATAATGATGAATAAGTCTATTGCCAAATATGTATGGCAAATGGCTTAGTGTTCAATTGGTTACGAAATTTCTGTTGTTGAATCAAGTTGTTGATTAGGTACCAAACATTTTTTTCACTAATTAGTTTATAAAACATATTTGTTAATTTCAATATGTTCTTCTAAACAAGCCATTGGTAATTAGTGAGAAAATTTTTGTCATTGTCACCTTTGTTGTCCTTCACTAAATGTTTGTCCATTTATAATCATGTAAGTGCACATATCATTCACAAGTATTAAAGTGAATGAGTAGTACAAAAAATGACACTAAATACTGTTAAGTACCAACTTATGCCACCTTAATGTTTTTCCCAAACAACTGAATAAAATCTAAACTAAAATTACTAAATAAACTAAATAAATACTGGAATCTAGAAAGCTTATAATTCAATTTCTCTGAACACTTCATTTAACTCTTTCACTCTCTCTCTCTCTCTTAACTTACTTTATTATGTCTTGAATTATTAACCAAAGATTATAATTTTGTATTAGTCTCTCTATAAAAATGTCTTTCTCAACTAATGTGATAACCTAAATCAATCACATGACCGACACGAAGGCAAAGCAAAATCTTGATCTTGTAAGTCTCAAACACACATGCACAAGAAACTTAAATCCTAACTTTAAGATAAAAACCCAAAAATTTAATAAAAATGTTAATGTTGACTTAAAAATCTAACATAAATTTGAACTCTACTTATTTGCACATACAATAAAACCAACATTCAAAACCACATAGGAGCTCCACTCCAACATATACCAAAAGCATACTTATACATCTAAGACATTTACACAAGTCACAAATTAACCAAATATTGATATAAGAGGTCAACTCTCCAAGGCATTAAACTATAACACATAAAGACCCATAGATTGACATTGAAACTATGTAAGTGCAAATTTCATCCACTTGCTACTGAACTTGCTTCCACATGATTTTTTTGCCCCTTGATTTGGATGGCAAGCCTAGCTACTAGGATTCAAACATGGACGGTTAAGCTAGCTTGGAGTTGAAAAAAATGAAATAGTAATAATCCAGGTGAGTCACAAGGACTTAATGAGTGGATACAAAAACTGACTATATATAATACAATGAAATCTATGAGACCAATTTGAATCATAATCATGTGATGAATTCAAATTCAAAAGTAACTTTAATGCACACGATATTTTCAAATCACACTTTCACTTCATTCATGCACTGAGGTCATCAATTCAATATGTCATAATATCTCAGAACATTTCAATACCCAAATATTCATAAATATGCAGTTTGAGATCCTTAGACATTTATCAAGATGAACCTTATCTAGTTTTTACAATAGGAGTTAGAAGATTTCTCCACTTCACTAAACAAGAGTCAGAGGGTTTCTCCAACTCACTAAATAGAAGTTAAGGGATTACTCCACCTAACTAAAAAAAGTTAGAAAATCAATCATTCTAACTAAACAAGAGTGAAGGTATTAATCATCCTAACTAAATAGAAGTCAGGGTATTAGTCATTCCAAATAAATAGGAGTCAAGAGTTTCGCATTCAACTAGATAAGCATGTGCTTATGGCTTTCATTCATAGCAGAGATATATCAAGTATTCATATATATTTGACTTTTTATCACCATTGTATAAATTGCTGATCTCTATAACAAAAATTGACTAGGCATAAAATGTTACAAATCCATTGAAGCAGTGTTGCAAATCAAACCAAATGCAATGATTCTATACATGTTGCATAAAGTTGTTGCTTAAACTTCTAAATTTTTTTAAGCAGATTGCAAAGTGTTGCCTATTCTACCAAATGAAACTGATGGATACTGTTGCGAGTACACCAAATATAATAAATTTCTTATCTCAAAACTAACATGTAGTAGTGGAAGTAAAGGTCAATCCCATAGAGACTGATATTAGCTTTTGTGAAATAGAATTAAGGAGGTTGGGTGTTGTAAGTAAATTAACAAAGTAAAAGAGAATAATTGCAAATAAAAAAATAAGATAGTTTGATTAATGATGAAAGAGCCGGTTCTAGTTGATATCTACCGTTAAAGAATCACATCGATCATTGACAATATAATAAATTCTATATTGAGTATCTACCATTGAGATATTATCCATGTTCCTCCTTAGGTTTAGTTAATTTATGACGATCACCTCAATAACCTTAATTAACAAGCAACATTAACCAATCGATAAAATTTAACTTATTAATCACATGAAGAATTAAAGAAACTGATAGAGATAAACAACACAGACACTTCGGTTGTATTTAATCTAGTTAATTATTCACCATAGGTTAATAATTAATAATCATACAATTTCCCTCTTAAATTATAGTGATGAAAACTTTGTTTAAACTATGATTCAGCAGTAGATTGAAATAAACAATATACTAGTAGACCTCCTAACAATCCTATGAGAAATCATGGAGAAGAAAAGTAGATGAATAGTCAATACTAAATTAAAATTGAACCATTAAACACTAATCCAAATCTCACAATGCATAAAATATCCTTGATGTTTCAATCTTCCTCAACCAACAGAAAGGAAATTAGCCATGTAGGGCTATAAGAAAATCTAAGAGAAGAAGAAGATGCTTAAGAATTTGATGCTTGGATCTTTGAATGATCTTTTGATACTTGCTTTCCCTCTTGTTTATAGATTGGATAGGATTGCTTCTAGGTCGATTTTCATACTTTAGGGCTTCAATTGGAGTCGAAAAAGGGTTAAAATCGAGTTTTTATTTTCTGCAACAGTTGGTAGGCATCGTGACGCTCAAAGTTCTAGTGTCCTTTTTCTACTGGGGGTGACAGCTTTGCGGTACTAATATATTTGAAGAATTGGAAAAAATTTCAGCACCAAATTGTAACTCAATCTCTTAGCTTTCATAGCCATTGAAAGCTATAACAACTCTATATTTTTTTTACATATATACATATATCCATGAAGTCATTACCTCTTTTCTTCTAACTATTTAACTCATAATAACATTCAATTAAATTAACCAAACATAATTAAGGTTTATGAAATACTATTAACACTTATACAATTCTAGGTTTACATACACATTATTAATCAAAACATCTATACAAAAATCAAACACATATAAGTCTACATTTTATTCGTTCGTATTGATCAATTCTGGAGATATGGGTGTGAGTGGTTGCACCTTCACCGGGATCTTAGCCAACTCAACCCAACGTACATTAAAAGTCGGTCATAGAAAATATCTGCATAACTTAGTTTCCTGAATATGATATGGAAATATAGTGAGAATTAAATCCTAGTAGGTTCAATAATAAATCATAATTATGATCAATATAGCTCATTATGTCATGTTCATTTGTATAAACTACAGCAAATATCTTTAGGTCACATGAATGCACTTTATCTATGCACATGAAAATCGTATAGTTATGACATGTATGGCATGAATAACTATTTTTAAAATCTTATATGATGGCTATCAACTTATTTTCATATCAAACTACCCTGGTCAGGGTGAGTACTTTCTACTCTCTGCTATGGACTTTTTCTTGCTCCGTCTGACATGGCACACTTTCTTTTCTCATTAACATAATCATAGCCGTTAGTGGGGCGTCCCCTACTGGTGCACCACACAAACTGCTATGTGACTGTGCTCATTTCTTTTCTTTTCTTTTCTTTTATTTTCACATTAATAGCCAAAAATATGATTTCAATAACAAGTATGTTCATTATACTCACATGCCATAATTTTTCATCAAAATATAATCATTACCAAAAATCATTAGTAATCATTCCATAAACATAATCGTTTCAAATATCACTTTATAAAATATTTCCATATCAAAATTACACACTCATTTGAAAGATAAGACAATCCTCTAAAACCATTATGTTGAATATTTTAGTGAAATCTTAAGTAATCGTGGTGTTGCTACTCCCTCAAATCCAATATTATTTCTTTTCGGATAGGTTCAGACCTCTACATACTAATCAAAACATATCTCCCTCATACGAACTCCAATGGATGTGATTACAAAGCCTATAAAATGCTAAGACACTTATATACAACTTTTATGTTTATAATTTCTTTAGATTCTTTACTCATTACTCCAAGAAAATAAAAAACAAAAATGCTTACATTTACCACTCTGGATTCTAGACTGATTCAGACCTTTACAAATTAATCAGTTATATCTCTCTCATATGGACTCCAAATTAAGTATCAAAGCCTGTAGATCCGTGATACATACATCTATATTTATTATGTTAATAATTTTCTTTCATTCCCTACAGATTATGTCCATAAATTCAAATACAAAAGCATACTTAACAAATTCTTCTTTGGTTAGCTAGTTTCTGACCTCTGCTTACTAATCTAGCCATATTTCCCCCATATTGGTTCCAATTTGAATGATTCTAGTGGCTACAAATTTGTGAGACATATATCAACATTTATTATGTTAAGCATTTCTTTTAATTCCCTACAAATTTATCCCAAAAATTCAAACACAAAAGTATACCTAACAGATTCTTTCCTGGTTAACCATTTTCTGACCACTTCTGGACTTCAACTTAAGTTATTCCAGTGGTAAAAAATCCGTGAGACATAGATCTATATTTTTCATGTTAACTATTTCTTTTAATTCCTAACTTATTCTTCCCAGAATTTCAAAAATAGAAGCTTTCCATGTTACTCTGAAATCCAGTTTCCTAACCAAACATTTCCTAAGGTTTTAGTTCATCATTATATTACATCCTCTTCCATTTTCTTCACATCTAATCATATTCCATCAATTTTTTACCACATTCAAATATACAAAATAGAAGCATAAAAATCATAAAATTTTACCACCCATAGCCATACCTATGCAGAAATTTTCACACCAACCGAAATGTTCAAAATATCCATCATATGCAAAATAACATGAAACATGTATAACAACTTCCATGACCAATCATCAAAGTAGCAAATATTGTAAATTTCATCAAAGTTCTAAGATCAAAATCATATAAATGCTACAAATTTCAAAACTTTTCTTCTAAAAGTGATATTGTTAAACCTACCTAAAGATCTCCCTAGCTCACTTAGTGAATTCTTTTTCTCGTTTCCTCTTGAAGGAAGTAGCAAGATTCCTCCCTTCCCATAGCTTTTCCAGCAGCTTAAATAAGAGAAGAAGAGTGAGTTTTTGAACCCCAAGTATGAAGAGAAAAGATGGATTCAAGTGGCGATTAAGCTAACTTACCTTGAGTACTTAGTGCTTTAGACTTCTCCTTCTTCTTCCTTCCTTTCTTCTCCTCTCTTTCTCTCCTTTTCTCACTCTACCTTGCTTCTATTTTTTCTCTCCCTTACTTAGACAAAATTATAATGTTATAAGGGTGGGTTTTGCTTAAATAAACTATCAAGTGATTCACCTTTCATGATCATGTGTCTACCTTATCGTAACTAGGATGCACTTGGTTGCTTTTTTTAGGAAAAGACAACTCATGTTCTTGTCGTCCTCTCCCTTAGTCAAGATATGCATAGCAAAAGGAGAATTGTATTTTGAAAATCATGATAAAATGTTCTTAAGACAAGGGACAAGGTCCCTTTGATTTATGGATTCATTTCCTTTTTCTTTTGTCTCACTCAAGTATGATAGGTTTTCCTTTCTAGGTGGCAAATTCAGCCCTTGAGTCTCCTTGCTTGGCTGAAATTATTTATGTAGGATAAGGGTGTTTTATCATAATGCTATGTATTATTACCTACTTGTTGAAATTAAGGATCTAGGATATAAATGTTTTGTCTTAATGCCATGTGACCTAATCTTGACTATTATTACACTATTATTTCCTCACATGATTCTTATTTTTCCTTCTTGGATTTGGGCTCATTCTTACCCATTTCCTTTGCTTTGGCTAAAATTCTAACTTTCATGAAGGGCTTAGTCACATTTTTCATGATTTTTAGGCTATCGGTCTAACTTCTATATCCTAGTCCAATTATATGTTTTATTTATTGCTTTGGCTATTCTATTGGCTTGCTAGAAATTCATGTGAAGTGGAAAAACTCTATATGAAGTGTCCATAGGTGAAAGCCCAATTTATGGGTGGAGATGTTAAACTTAGTAACTCTAACTCTAGAATTAGAAAAAATTATCCGAATCCAATCTTCTTGAAATTTTAAGATCTTTACTTCACAAAACTTTATCTTCCTTACCCAAGAATTTCTTCTTTCTTTAGTATGTTATTTCTAGTTTTTTCTATTAAATTGCCTCTATTTACCTATTCCCTTAATGTTAAAAACATTTTCTATGCATACACATAAGGTGAAAAATTCCTAAGGATTATATTTTCTTAGATATCTAAAAATTGTCTAATAAATTTATTTACTTAATTAAATATTTATGTACCTTTATTAATAAAAGAAACAAAATTAGAGATGTTACATTAAATATTTATATACCTTTATTAATAAATGAAATGAAATTAGGGATGTTACTAAATCACCTTAATTGAAACTAATATGAGAAAGGTATGTCCTGATTAGTGACAAAAGGTCAGGATTCACCTTGTTACAATGCGATTCTAACTTTCAAGTACTGTAATGCTTTAATTTCTTCAAAATTTGCTAAAGTACTCAAAATAAAAATTGTATATTATTGTCTTAAATTTCCATAATAACTTGAATCACTATAATTGAAGTTCATATAAGGGAGTTATGGTCTGATTGGTGCTAAAAGTTCTTGAATCACTATAATTCAACATTTTTTTCATGAATTTTCTTATTTTTCTCCTCTTTTCTTCTTCCTTTACTCCTAAAACACAAAAACACAAAATTAAGCTAATTACTAATAATATTTTACTTAAATCATATAAAAATTAAGTTTAAAGATATTAAAATGATGCTTAATTATAAACACATTAGCAATTATTTTTTAGACATCTCAAAAATCAAAATGTTGTAGCAGCTAAATGACTTTTTGTTTTTGTTTAATTGCATTTAGGCTTAAACATTTTCCTAGTAGCCTAAGTTTAAATACCAATTACCCTACATTGGTCAACATCGACAAAATTGCTCTTTTCTTCCTATTGTGTTGCCGGCAATATTATCCAAATTTTTGTATTATATACGTCATACTTGCTATCTATTCTTCAATTTGAAAATAGAGAGATTATTTTGAGTATCATGTCACGTCTCAGATTTTATCTGAGCACGAGACCGGCACGAAATGAGGATTTCTCCCCACTTCGTAAGCCTAACTATTCCATTCTGAATCTGAAACTCGTTAGATACCCTGGTTTAGCATGTGATCACATAATCACTCTGAAAAACTTTAAACACATATAAAACATAAATAAAGATATATCTTCATTAAGCGATGCCAATTCATTTTTCATTTCTTGCTTTACATAGGGTTTACCTTTTCTTTTCATGCATTGGAAACGGGGATCCTGCCTGTGGTAATGTGGAGCAACTCTAGAGTACACATACATAAGACAACAAAAAACTAAGGCCATCAGGACAAATTTGGGCTTACCTCAGAAATTTTACTGCTTCAGCACATGCCTTCAATTTTTACCTTATCTGGAAGCATTTAAAAGATTGGGGTGATTCTTGCAACTCAGTGAGTAAATAACACAATTATATCATGTAGAAAAATTATCTTACATATTAGGTTATGATTTAACTTATGAATATTTTGAAGTATTCTTACTAGTTTTGTTTACTTATTCTCATTACAAATAAGTTATGAATAGTATATTTTTAAACTTCAAATTCATATTTTGATCATTCATTTACCATGGTTTTAACCTAATATCTTACTTTCCCTTATTTAGTTTCATCATCATATATATATAAGTCTCTAAGGGAGTCATTGACTTTTCTCAGTCACCTTTCTTTATTGTTCTTCCTTTAAGTAGACACTTGAACATTTCTACGTACAAAATTTTGCACACGCTATAACAAATGGGCTAAATCCACTTTATCATCTTTCTTAAAATTATGTCACTATACTATTATGCTCCTATGCCATATAAAAATATCCTATGTTATTTATGTACATATATATATATATATATATATATATATATATATATATATATATATATATATATATATATATATATATATATATATATATATATATATATATATATATATATATATATATATATATATTCAAAAGTATAATTAAAGTAAAACAATTATATTAATTTATTATATATTAATAAGACTTATTCTTTTTATTAATATCTTTCAGTTTTATTCTTTAATTATTATTACCTTTATCATATTTTATTTAGTTTGGAGGATTCCAATCCAAAACCATTTCAACATACCTAAGAACACAGCCTGGTAAGGGAAAATCACCATTTTTACCCAAGCACACAGCAAGGGTGGGTAAATCACGACATACATGTCTTATCCCAAGCACATAGCAATGGGATGAGTAACATCATCATATTCTTGTCATTCATATCGTAAGGTTGGGAGGAGCTCTCCTCAACTCCCTAACCTTTCTATATGTTGACTGTCCTAAGCACACAGCAATAGGACGGGTAAATCACCTCATTTTCATCATAAATAACCAGGCCAATTGCCACTGGCTATTGGAGGAGACATACTCAACTCCATACTTATTCACAATTCAATCCTCATGTGCCCGTTCGCACAAGGGGGCTAGCAACTCCCTTGCTAACTAGGGTTACAAGGTGCACCAAGGCTAGCTATCTCTGCCGCTAGCTGATAGTGTTTCCGAAAAGGAATCCAATATAATTATTATTAATCTTATTTAATTATTTCTTTGTTTTCAAATTTTAAGATAAAGTATTGTTTTAATCAATATCTGATAATAACCCATTATGATCATATCATCATACTCATTATATCCTCAATGGATACTTTACCATCACTGAGTACCAAATTTAATAATCATCACATTTAATCATATCACTTTCATTCATTCATTTTCTTTTGACTCCTTTATATTTTTAAAGTGTACGTATATACATCCATGTGCTTACTTGAATAAAGAAATGTCAATTTGATAGTCATACCTCATTTCATTGCATATAACCTTATAATCTTGTATCATTATTTATTATTTCAATATCCATTAGGGTTGCCATAATTAAATATTATTTGAGATTCCATTATACATAAATATCCATGTACTTATATGTGTTCATAGTATAAGCATCATGTGTTACGGGAGATTATAACATTAAATTTTCTAGTTAGAACATTTTACACCCTTGGGATAAAATATACCCAATACATTATACATATATAACTTATCCTAATAAATTCTCAAACCATTATAAATCATCTTCACTAATATCTGAACTATCCTCAAATTTGCATATTGATATCCATAAGTTGATATAATTAGAAACCATACACATAAAAGAATATATACACATCCATATAGGGTAATCCAACTTTTCTTATTCCATATTTCTATCAAGTCATCTTTGATTCCCACATGTCAACATCCTCCCATAAATCTCAAACCTTTCTTACTTTCATTTATAAAAGCATATCATTCTAATTCCTATCAATTTCATTTAACAAGTCCATTTGTTCTAGGAAGGCTTTCCTCAACAATTATTCACACATAAATTCCAATCTCGACATAATTCACATACTAGATAATAGACTCAATTTAGCACAGTATAAATCCTTAACACAAACATCTTGATTACTTTACATTATTTTCAGACATGGTCCTGAAAATATTCTCCATATTTTCAAATCAAGAGTTCACAGATTAATTTGAACCCTACTTTCCATATTTTATTCCTCAAGAACTTCAACACCACTAATTCACTTTATTACATTCCTCAAAACACCTTAAGACCATCAAACATCTGTTTCTTTCACCTAAAAATTTATTATACAGTTCGGTGTCCAAACTCACTATTTTAAATTATGAATAGTTTAATGTCCAACTTTCTCCAAAATTTCCTCCATTAATCACTTTCAACAAATTGGAATCGCTAACCTAATTTTCGTCTTACCTATCCTTAAGTAAACCTAATATGCTCAAATCTTCCTCTTATGACATTTTTCCATCACTAGCCAATCCTTAAGCAATCCTAACATATCTCACTTTCACCATTCCTAACATGTCTACTACCTACCCATCTCAATTCACTTCTCACACATTCACATATTTTAATGACATACTATCTAAATATCAAACATCACCCAAGCCATAATCTCATCATATAAAATTATCATAAATTCATATTACATAACCATATTGTACAATTTATAAATTTAGATATATATTTATAATTCTTTTCTCCATGCTATAATTTATGCAATTTACTCACCAATTTGAAGCTTCAATTGGACTAGCTTCTTCTTGCCTTTTTCCAAATAAAATTGATCACCAACAACTCCAAATTATGCTCTTCAACTTAGCTATTTCGAAATCCAAAAATTCATTGTGCAGGTACTATTCATGTATTGTTCATGCAGGTAAAATACTATTCATGTGATACTGTTCATCTTAAATAAATTTGCATGATTTAGGCACCAAATTATGTTAGCCAACCAGAAAAACATGCATACAAGGAGTATTCTACCTCTTAAACATGATTTTAGGGTCAAAATCACCAAGAAATTTCAAAATAATCAAATTTACCTCATAGTTATTGTTCACCATTTCCAGAAATTTTCTGGCGAGTTTCTGGCGAAAATGATCGGTGGGTTTTGAAGCTCTCATTGCCACGAGTCCAATGGTACTTCCGGTATCTCAATTAGATGTCTAGGTTGGAAGATATCTTAAAGAGAAGTTTGGTTTTAGAGAAAGAAATGATAATGAATTTTTGCAGCCCGACCTTCTGCACCTCTCCCTCACATTGCTTCTGCTTTCTTTGTTTTTATTTTTTTTATAATTATTATTATTATTATTTAATAATTAAATAATAGAATTTATTTTTATATATATACATATAAATATTATTTTTCATCATAAAATATCCCAAAATTTTCTAAAAATTTGCATTCTTATAAAACTTTAGTTGAACTCTTAAATCATGACTTTTCTTGATAAAATTTTTAATAAAACAAATCACAAAATAAATATCTTTATACATAATAAAAGAAAAAAATATTTCTAAAAATAAAACAAAAATTTATTAGAGGCCAATATAATTATTTTAAGCAAAATAAAAATCATTTTAATTAAAAATATATTTACTTTTAGCAAAAATATAATCATTTAAAAATAATACTTGTTTATAAAAAAATAATTATTTAAAAAAAATATAGGATATTACATATCACATGGCTTAGAATATTAAAACCCATATCTTACTAAGACAATTATTATTATAGTGGCATGATATAAACATTACCATGACCTCAGGTGCATGGCACACAAGCCTATAGCTTTATAAGCTGCACTCAATCCATTCATTTCTAGCATAGTCTCATCAGCTTATTTAGACTGAGCTTATTAGAACTCTTGATTCTTTGGTGGTCACAGCTGCTAATCTAGATGACTTTCCATTAACAAAATTTCATTGCAATCGTACTTCACCTTTGAACCTAGTCAAAGGGCTAATATTACCCATTTTTATCATTGATGCCACGAAGTTTGCAAAGAAAACGTTTAGGTCACTACTAAAGCTATTAACAATGTCAATGGTATCTGCACCAGTAGTGGAAAACAACTATTGGTCACTTTGAAGCAAGCCATTGTGAACCTGAAGATTGGAGTAGTAGTTCTTATCAAATTTATTCGAAGTGGTTAAGTCCAGATTGGTCAAATTAGTCCCATCTCCATTCTGAAGGCATATTCCACGCAATGTTTGGAGGTAAGTTGTATTGAGGATGGGTCAGGATTACCGCTACCACTGAAATTGTATAATCGACTAACAAATGTACTGTAATGGGCTCTTCCAAATGTATGGGCACCTGACAGAGAAGCGCAACAAAAAGACTTCACATAAAGTATATGTCATGTCTAAGAGTAAAATTCTTAGACAAATAGCTGGCTTTTGAACTTCCACCTCATGCATACTGTTATGTCACTATTTTAAAAATCACAAAGTTCATTGAACTTACAAAGAAAGGGTTTCATTCATCCCATTTCTCAGTAGACTTGGTAATAAAATATATAATATATGTTTTAATTTTTTATATCATGAAACATAATTTATTAAAAAAATATAAAATTAAATAAATAAATAATTTAAGATAGAGATGATCATCTATCAATTTCATACTAATGTATTGAAACTTCATTGATGATTCTATTATATTGATAAAAAAAAAAGTTTTTTATATTATATAATAGTTAATAGTTATGGATAGTCCTTATAATAACAATTTTAATCATAAAAAAGAAATCTACGTATAATTAGTTTTAATATTATGAAATTAGTCCAAATGACAACTTTTTTTAGCCATATAAATTTTAGAAAAAAAAACTCAAAGGGTCTCATTTCAATATTAGAAAAAAAAAATAAAGGAAAAAAGTCAATTGTTAGAACAAATCCAGTTTATCATTTTTTATTATCAATTTTTTAATTTCTTGACTAAGTGGATAGGAGAAAAGGCAAAAGAATTAGATACTTTGGGTTTTAAGATTTAGTACACTGGTAAGACAAGAACTAGGAATGGTGTAGGTATAATAGTTGATAAGGAGTGAAGGAACAATGTGATAAATGTAAAAAAATTAGGAGACAGGATTATAGCTTTAAAGTTTGTAGTGAAGTAGAACACTTTTAATGTGATTAGTGTATATGGACCACAAGTTGGATTAGTGAAGCATCACAAGAGGATCTTTTAGGAGGATCTAAAAGGTTTAGTTCAAGAAGTACCTCCAGGAGAAAAAAAATTTCCTTGGAAGGGATCTAAATGGACATGTAGAGTGTGAATCTAAAGGATACGAGGGTATACATGGAGGTCTTGGGTTAGGAGAAGCAAATGAAGAAGGTAAAACTATTTTGAATTTTTCTTTAGCCTTTAATTTTACAATAGTAAACACTTGTTTTAAGAAGCAGGTAGAACATCTTATCACATACAAGAGTGGAGGAGTAAGCTTTCAAATAGACTTCTTCTTGGTAAGGAAATCAGATAGAAAGTTTTGAACAAATTGTAAAGTCATACCTGGAGAGAGTTTAGCTACCCAACACAGAGTTTTAGTTTTGGACGTACGGGTTAATAGGAAAGTAGAAAGAAAGAGTAAAAAAAGAGTCCTGAGAATTAAGTGGTGGCTTTTGAAGAATGAACAACAAATGAGTTTTTAAAGAAGAGTAAAGGAAGAGGGGCTTTAGGAGGTCTTAGAAAACACTAATGATATATGAGACGAGGTGGCCAAAGGGATTAAGTATATAGCAAGAGAGATACTTGAAAAATCAAGAGGCGTTGATCCAAAGGGTAAAGAATCTTAGTGGTGAGATGCAGAGGTGCAATATAGAATTAAGTTTAAAGGGGAGTGTTATAAATTGTGGCACTTATGTAAAGATAATGAAAATTGAAAAAAATATAAAGTTGCTAAGAAAGACGCTACGAAGGCTGTGAGTGAAGTGAGATCTAGAGTTTTTGAAGGGCTATATCAATTTTTAGGAACTAAGGATGGGGAAAAAATTTACAAGCTTGCGAAGGGTAGGAAAAGAAAGACAAGAGACCTAGATCAAGTGAAATGTATTAAAGATGAAGAGGGTAATGTTTTGGTAAGGGAGCAAAATATCTAATCACGATGGAGAAGTTACTTTCAAGGGCTTTTTAACGAAGGACATGAGTTGACTTATGACTCTAACAGACTAAATATTACAAAGGAGGACCATAATTATACTTTTTATCATAGAATTCAAGAGCTTGAAATAGAGAATGCTTTGAAGAGAATGGAAAATGGCAAAGCAATAGGACTCGATAATATACCTATTGAGGTGTGGAAAAGTATAGGAAGGCTAGGCATAAGTTGGCTCACTAAGTTTTTAATGTGATAATGAGATCTAAGAAAATATCGAATGAATGGAGAAGAAGTACTTTAATCCCTATCTATAAAAACAAGGGGGACATACAGAACTGTACCAACTATAGGAGGATTAATCTCATGAACCACACTATAAAGTTATGAGAGAAGATCATTAAGTAAAGATTAAGATAAGAGACTCAAGTCACAGAAAATCAATTTAGTTTCATGTCAGGAAGCTTAACCATGGAAGCAATTTAGTTACTGTGGAGATTCATATAAAGTTATCAAAGGAGGAAAAAATATTTGCATATGGTTTTTATTGATATAGAAAAGGCATATTGTAACATCCTAGATTTTAATAAGTGGAAAATAATTCTCAATGGTGAAGGGAACGAAAAAGAATGAAATGGAACATCGATGAAACCTTAGAAAAAGGATAAAGTGGAATTAAAGCATTTGGTGGAATTTTCCAACAACCAAAAAAGACCTTATCTAATGGCATAGTTCAATTGTAATGGGATGGCAAGAGTGTAATAGTTGGATGAAGTAGGGTCTTGAGATAGGAGGATAAAGGCTTGTTGAGGAAGATTAAATAAAATATCTTATTTTTGCTTGACTCAAAGGGAGAGTTGACCAACCAAGGGAGAGAAGGGGAGAGGGATGGCTTGGAGAGAAAGCCTTGACTTGACAAAGTCTTGGCTTGGAGAAGAAGTAAGTCAAAAGGTGAAGGGAGAGGGAGGTAGCGGCCAAGGAAGAGAGGGGAAGGGAGAGAGACCGAGAGAAGGAGAGGGAGGAAAAGAACAGAGAGAGAGAGAGAAATGCACAAGGTGAAGGTCTAAGGATTTGTAGAGAAAGGAAAAAAGAGAAGTGTTCAAAAAGGAGGAAATCCAAGAATAGAAAGAATCTCTGGTTTGGTAGGTTTAACATTATTCATATTTCTAGGGAATTGCATGTATTTTGAATGATTTATAAGTGTTTTGAATATCTTCTTTGATGATTCATGATGTATATTTATGTGTGGCCATGAAAAGTGAGAGTTGGATGCATATATCATACATGTGCTTGCTGAAAATTGGCTTGAAAAGGGTGAAAATCGATGCTCTGAATGGTTAATTCTAGGTGTTATATTTTATGTCAAATCTGGAAATATATCTAACCTTGATCGGATTTAAAATGAAAGAGATATGCCTAATGAGTGAAGAAAGGTCATATTTAACGTACAGAATTACGATGCTAATTTCAGAAAAAATTTCACCTATTTTTGTTACTAATATGTTAAAATAGTAAAAATAAAAGTTGTAGATAATTGTCTTAGCTTTCCATAGAAACCAAAATCACCTTAATCGGAGTTAAAATGAGGGAGTTATGGTCTTTGTAGTAAAGGAAGGTCTGGCTAGATGGAAATCTAAAGTGTAGGAAAACCCAAAGCATGCCCGTGCTTGGTGACACGGCAAGGCCGTGCTTCTGGCTGTTTTGTGGTTTTTTAGCATGATTTGCATAGCTTGAAGCATGGCCATGCTTGGTGACACGACTAGGTCGTGCTTGAGGCTAGAATTGCTTTCTTTTGCACTTTGAAGGCTCTAAATGAACTCTAATGAATAGATGATGTTAAAGGAAACTAAAATACAAATAAATACCTTGTTAATGATGCATTGTAGTGTGAATTCTATCCTTTTATTATGAGAAATTAAATCACATATGGCATAATGATGAGATGTATGTTTAATGTATGGATAAAAATACATATTAATGAAACTTATGCAAGTGATTTATTATATATTGATGAGGTATATGTAAGTGAATTGCATATGAGCTAGATGTGCAATGTATGGATGAAATGCATGTTGACTTGATGCCTATGCTAGTATATCAATGCATGAGAATTACATGATATAAGGTATGCATTGTTGGTAAGTGTATTAATACATATTTGTTAAATGATGTGGTGATGATATTATGCATGATATTATTGATGTACTCGGTTAATGCATAATCTTATTGTGATGGTCATGATGATTAAAGAATATGATGTGTACATTATTATATGACGATAAAGGGGTTATTACATATTGATTATATGGAGAGACGAAGTTGATTGTGGATGGCAAGCATGATGATAAAGGTGAGTTGTTTGATGTATACATGGTTATATAATGTTGATGTATATGGTTGAGATATGGCTATAGACGATTAGTCACTAAATGTTGAGATATAGCTGTAGACGATCAGTCACCCTGTATGAAAGCACTATAAAGATAGATATACAAGCATATTATTGAAGTATAACATGGTTATTATACATGCCTGATATTGATGCATAACTTGTCTATTGAATATGAAAACATGCTATACATTCTTGTTATTCTATCATATACAAAGAGAAAATGTTTTCTGTAGTTTATATAGCTGGACATAACACTGTGTTTTCTTATTTACCGTATGATGCTTTTAATGTTAAACCTATTGGGAACCTCTGTTCTCATTATTGTTGGTGTTATGTTCAGATAAGAGCAAATGTCATGCTAACTGCTTTCGTGCACTTGATCATAGAGATCTTCTGGATGGCAATGCCTTGTACAGATCCCAATGCCAACACCACCTCCTTCACCCTTTACACCCAGGGGAGATGTACAGTATAGGGTTCATTGTTAAGTTGATGTAGCTATGTGACTCAATGTCGCTTATGTATAAATATTAATCTCTGATGTAGTTTGAATATTATGATGATGGAATATTAGCTATTTATATAAATGTATATGGTTCACTTCTTGGAATGCGTTATCAGTCGCTATATATATATATAATCGGTCCTTACACATATGACAGAGTGTTAAGAGAAATTTTATGGAAGGTTTTAGAGAAGAAAATAGTACGTATTGCGTATATTCAAGCAATCAAAGATATGTACAATAGGATCACGACTTGTGTGAGAACACAAAATAAGGACACAAAAGATTTTTTCACAACTATTGGACAACATCAAGGGTAATCTCTGAGTCCATATCTTTTTAACTTGATTTTGGACACAATTACTGAACATATATAAGATTTGGGGCCTCGATGTATGACTTTTGCAGATGATATAATCTTAGTTGGTGAATTGAAAGAGGAAATAAATATGAAGTTAGAGTTATGGAAACAAGTTTTGGAAACACATGATTTTCGTATAAGTAGAAATAAAATAGAATATATGGAATATAATTTTAGTAAAAGACGAACAAATACAAATTTAGAAGTAAAACTTGAAAATCATATTTTAAAACGAGTTACAAGCTTTAAATATCTTAGATCTATTATACAAAATGATGATGAAGTAAATGAGGACGTAAACCATAGGATTCAAGTTAGATGGATGAAATATAGGAAGGCATCGAGTGTCATTTGTGATAGAAAAGTGTTGCTCAAAGTTAAAGAAAATTTTTACAGTATAGTTATAAGACTTGCTATATTGTATGGTACTGAATGCTGGGCGGTTAAAAGACAACATAAAGATAAATTCAATGTTGCAAATATGAAAATATTATGCTGGATGTGTGGATACACTAAAAGAGATATAATTAGAAATGAGTGCAGTAGAGAGAAAGTTGGAGTAGCACCTATTGTAGAGAAGATTGTTGAATCTCGTTTAAGGTAGTTTGGTCATATGGGGAGAAGACCTATAAAAACCTTACTGAGAAGAGTAGATCATATGGAGAATAATTCAATAGTTAGAGGTAGAAGGATGCTAAAAAAATAGGTAAAACTATTAAGAAGGATTTAATAGTTAATAATCTATCTATTGATTTCATTCATAATAGAACACTGTGGCGATGTTTGATTCATGTAGTGTAACATCCCTAATTTCATTTCCTTTATTAATAAAGGTACATAAATATTTAATTAAGAAAATAAATTTATTAGACAATTTTTAGATATCTAAGGAAATATAAGCCTTAGAAACTCTTCACCTTATGTGTATGCATAGAAAATATTTCTAATATTAAGGGAATAAGTAAAGAAAGAAAACCTAATAGGAAAAATTAGAAATAAGATACTAAAGAGAGGCAAAATTCTTTGGTAAGGAATATAAATTTTTGGGAAGTAAGTAAAGATCTTAAAATTTCAAGAGGATTGGTTAGGGTAATTTTTCCTAATTTAAGAGCTATAGTTCCTAAGTTTAACATATCCACCTATACATTGGGATTTCACCTATGGACACCTGATATAGAGTTTTTTCCACTTCACATGAGTTTCTAGCAAGCCAATTGGATAGCCCAAGCAAGAAATAAAATATAGACTTGGACTAAGATATAGAAGTTGGACCAATAGCCCAAAAATCATGAAAATATGACCAAGCCCTCTATGAAAGGTAAAATTTCAACCAAAGCAAAGGAAATGGGCAAGAATGAGCCTAAATCCAAGAGGAAAAAAATAAGAATCATGTGAGAAAATAGTAGTGTAATAATAATAAAGATTAGGTCACATGGCATTAGGACAAAACATCTATATCCTACATTCATAATTTCAACAAGTAGGCAATAATACATGGCATTAGGACAAAACATCTGTATCCTAAATTCATAATTTTAGCAAGTATATAATAATACATGGAATTATGATAAAACATCCTTATCCTATACAAATAATTTCAACCAAGCAAGGAAAATTCAAGGGCTAAAAATTTGACACCTAGAAAGGCAAATATATCATACTTAAGTGAGACAAAAAAAAGGAAATCAATCCCTAAATGAAAAGGACCTTGTCCCTTGTCTTAAGAATATTTTATCATGATTTTCAAAATACAAATCTCTTTTTGCTATGCATATCTTGACTAAGGGAGAGGAAGACAAGAACATGAGTTGTCTTTCCCCAAAAAACCACCAAGTACATCCTAATTATAATAAGGTAGACCTATGGTTATGAAAGGTGAACCACTTGATAGTTTATTTAAGAAAAATCCACCCTTATAATATTATAATTTCGTCCAAGTGAGGGAGAGAAAAAACATAAGTAAGGTAGAGTGAGGAAAGGAGAGAAAAAGAGGAGAAGAGAGGAAGGAAGAAGAAGGAGAAGTCTAGACGACTAAGTACTCAAAGTAAGTTAACTAAATCGCCACTTGAATCCATCTTTTCTCTTCATCCTTAGGGTTCAAAATCCAACCTCCCTCTCTTATTCAAGCTGCTAGAAAAGATAAGGGAATGGAGGAATCTTGCCACTTCCTTCAAGGAGAAACAAGAAAAAGAATTCACTAAGTGAATTAAGGAGATCTTTAGGTAAGTTTAACAATATCTCTTTTTAAAGAGAAGTTTTGAAATTTGTAACATTTATATGGGATTTTGATCTTAGAACTTAGATGAAATTTACAATATTTGCTACTTTGATGATTGGTCATGGATGTTTCTATATCATGTTACATGTTATCTTGCATATGATGGATGTTATGAAGATTTCGGTTGCTGTGAAAAATTCTGCATAGGTATGACTGTGGGTGGCAAAATTTTAAGATTTTTATATGCTGCTATTTTGTCTATTTGAATGTGGTAAAAAATTGATGGAATATGATTAGATGTAAATTAGGAAGAAATTGGAAGAGAATGTAATAAAATGATGAACTAAAACTTTAGGTAAGTTTTGGATAGGAAACTGGATTTCAGAGTAACTAAGAAAGCTTCTATTTTTGAAATTATGGGAAGAATCAGTTAGGAATTAAAAGAAATAGTTAACATGAAAAATGTAGATATATATATATCATGAATTTTTATCCACTATAATCATTCAAATTGAAATAAATATGAGGGAGATATGGTCATATTAGTAAGCAGAGGTCAGAATTTAGTTAACCAGGAAAGAATCTGTTAGGTAAGTTTATGTTTTTGAATTTCTAGGCAAAATATGCAGGGAATTAAAAGAAATGGTTAACATAAAAAAATATGGATATATGTATCATGAATATTTAGTCACTAGGATCATTCAATTTGAAATCTTTATGATGGAGATATGGTCAGATTAGTAAGTAGAGGTTAGAATCTTCCCGAGAAGAAATAATATTAAATTTGAGAGAGTAGTATCACCACGATTACTTAAGATTTCCCTAAAATATTCAACATAAGAGTTTTATAGGATTGTCTTATCTTTAAATTGGCACCAATATCACCTCAATCGGATTTAAAATAAGGGTGTTATACTCTGATTAGTAATAGAGGAATATAATATTTAAGAAAGAAGAAAAATCTTATAAATGAAAATAATAAATGACTAGTGTTTGCCCTAGCCATTGCCATTGTATGAACTCCTTACCATCTTAAGTGTGTAATTTTGACATGAAAATATTTTATAAAGTGGTAATTAAAATAATTATATTCATGGCTAGATTGTATTTTACCAATGAATTTTGGTAATGATTATACGTTGATGATAAATTATGGCATGTAAGTATAATGAACATACTTGTTATTGAAATCATATTTTTGGCTATTAATGTAAAAAGAAAATAGATGAGTATAGTCACATGGTGGTCCATGTGGTGCACTAGCAGGGGATGCCCTACTCACGGCTATGATTATGTTAATGGGAAAAGAAAGAGAAAGTGTGCCATGTTGGACGGAGCAAGAAAAACCTGTACCAAAGAGTATAAAGTACTCACCTTGATCGGGGTAGCTTGATATAAAAATAAGTTGAAAATCATCATATGATATTCTAAAAATAGTTATTCATGTCATACATGTCATTACTGCACGATTTTCATGTGCATAGATAAAGTGCATTCATATGACCTAATATATTTACTATAACTTATACAAATGAACATAACGTGACAAGCATTATTGATGATAATTATGATTTATTATTGAACCTACTGGAATTTAATTCTCACTATATTTTCATATTATGTTCAAAAAACTAGTTATGCATATTTTTTTATGGCTTTGCCTTTTAGTGTACATTGGATCGAGTTACTCTATGTTGGGGCAGATCTCAAAAATTAATAAGGTGTTTGTGGTCGAGTTGGCTAAGATCCTGGTGAAGGTTCAACTATCTGCACCCATATCTCCAGAATTGGTCAACATGGATGAATAAGATGTAGATATTTATGTGTTTAATTTTTCTAGGGACGTTTTGATTAATGATGTGTATGTGAACTCAAAATTGTATCAGTGTTAATGGTAGACCTTAATCATTGATTATGCTTGGTTAAATTAATTAGAAATAAAGAAGTAATGACTTTATGGGAACTTACAAATATATATATATATATATATATATATATATATATATATATATATATATATATATATATATATATATATATATATATAAATAGAGTTGCTACATGTAGCCGACTCTACCTAGTAGAAAAAAGACTTTGTTGTTGTTGTTGTTGTTTAATTTCTTGACTAATTCACCCATTTTTTATTGAAAGACTTTAAAGATTAGACCAAACTAATTATAACATTGATTAACTAGTTTATTGCTTTGACTGCCATTTCAATCCAAATTTTCTATAATGATTATAGTTTTTTTCACAACCATTAAGACTGCAATTATAGTTTACAAATATTGAAATAGTTACTTCTTTTCTTCATTTTTCTAGTTACGACAACTGTGTCACAATAACAAAAATGATTACAAAGCTAATTTAAATCTATGATAACTAGTTTTGAATATAGTAATGATTTGAACACCGTAAAATTTGGTCTAGTAGAAATGAAACTTTACAATTGATGAGTCAAAGGAATGAAAATTAGAACAAGAACTTGGATTTATAAAACACGTGTGTGTGTGTTTATGCAAAGTAAGTAAGGACTTCTTTGGTAATTATTTTTAAAATTAATTTTTTGATTTTAAATATTTTAAGAGAAAAAATTGTCTAAAAATTATTTTTATTTTTGTTTTAAAAATAAATTATTTTAAAACAAAAATAAGAAAGTTATTTTTATTTTCAGAATATTTTAAAAAAATTAAAACAATTTATCAAATAAATTATTATTATTAATTTTTGTCAAAACATAGGTTTTAAAAATAATTTTTTTAAAATAAAATATTATCTTATGTGATGTTTACCTTAAAGTGAAACTAGATTTATAGTGTTGACAGTTAAGGCCTTGAAAGCAAATGCGGCTTTGATTTTATCCAAGGTGAAGATGGGAGCTGGGAGGTTAGCATTAGCGAGACTTCGGTTTGCTGTTGTGCTGTCCCTTCTTCCCAAAGGAACTTTCCATGAAGGAGCTTTAGCCTGTTCATTGCTTGTACTATTTTAAGATTGAAAGTGAAAGGGAGATACATAAAAAAGATGCTCTTAAAGATAGCCGGTAAATTAGACTTTGAGGCATATATAACTTTCCATGAAGGATCTTTAGCCTGTTCATTGCTTGTACTATTTTAAGATTGAAAGTGAAAGGGAGATACATAAAAAAGATGCTCTTAAAGATAGCTGGTAAATTAGACTTTGAGGCATATATAACTTTCCATGAAGGAGCTTTAGCCTGTTCATTGCTTGTACTATTTTAAGATTGAAAGTGAAAAGGAGATACATAAAAAAGACGCTTTTAAAGATAGCCGGTAAATTAGACTTTGAGGCATATATATATATATATATATATATACACACACACACATTCTTTCTATTTTGTTACATAATTATCAATTACCATGTTAGAAGAATATGCTTATATAATTGTTAGGGCATACCAAAACAACATAGACTTTAGCTGCAATGGCGAGGATGTCAGCACAAGAAACGGTGGCCGGACAAGCACTGTCCACTGCTGTCTTGATGTCATTGATGACATCCAAACCCCTTAATGAGTTAACATTTGGAAAAGCGTCTTGTTCAGTGTCTATTGTATCAGTTTTATTCAATAAAATTGATGCATCACAACCCTGCCCCCAACGAAAGCAATTTCTTTAGTATCTCATCTACAAAATTACGTGCGTGTGTGCGCATGTTGGTATTTCCTCTACATAAATGGATTTGACTCCTCTACAAAATTTATAAAATATTAAACTTGATAAAAATGTCAACATCTATATGTTTGTGATTATTTTTGTTCAGACTAAAATTTATGACAGTTATCGTGAACTCTTTCAATTTCAATTGTCGATCGACGTTGTTTTTCTGGTATACTTCTAAATTTTGCTTACAAAATTTAGGAGAGGCTTATAATCTATCCATCCACTAATAGGAAGGGGATACAGAAGTAGAAGAAAAGAGAACGAAGAGTAGAATCAAGAGAGAAAAAAATGAATTTCTTGTATTATTTCTTCACACGTAACTCACCGTTACATTTAGTTCTTATACCCTATTTTACGTAACAAGAATAAGTTATGTCCCCCTCTCACTCTCTGAACCTCGCGTTATGTCCCCCCTCTCTCTCTGAACCTCACGGGTTTCTTAACCTCCCTTCTTACTTTACCCTTAGCAATTGAGCCTTCTTCCTCTACTATCTTGCCACCTTCCTCAAGCTGAGCCTGGTCTTGGACTGTCTGATTTTGCTCGAGCATATGCCTCTCTTGAACTAGGCCCATATCAATACCCCCTCCATTCACCTCGACCTTGTCCTTAAAGTTGAAATCAAGATACGACGTGACAAAAGTCTCACAATCTTCCCATGTTGCATAGCTTAAAGGAATATTGTTCCATTCAACTAGGAACTGTGGAATTAGTTTACCCTCCCGCATGCAGTTTCTACATTACATGATTCTCCTAGGTTCGAGAACCGGGTGGGAATCCATCATGTCTAGTGGTAATGGAAAAACTGTGTCTGTGGCATCTCCATAAAATTTCTTAAGCAAGGAAATGTGAAAAACATCGTGAATTCGAGCAGTAGAAGGTAACCCTAGCTGATAAGCAACTTGGCCAACTTTCTTGAGAACCTTGTATGGCCCGAAGTAATGCATTGCCAATTTATGTGAAGCACGATGATCCAAACTGCCTTAATGGTATGGCTGAAGTCTAATTAACACCATATCACTAGCTTGAAAAATAACATCCCTTCTTTTTGAGTCAGCCCGTAGCTTTATATATGCATGTGCCTTAGTGAGGTTCTGCTGCAATTGATGAAGGAGCTCTTAACGATGGGATAATAGCGAATCAACTAGATCCACAGTTGCTGAAGTAGGAACGTAGTCCAACACTGAAGGTGGATCTCTTACAAGCGCTACTTTAAAAGGGGTCATGCCTGCAGCGGTGTGGAATGCAGTATTATAGCAATATTCTGCCCAGTGTAATATACAAGACCACTATTTCGGCTGATCTGCTACAAAACATCGTAGATACTGTTCAAGTACTCGATTGACCACTTCGGATTGGCCATCCGTTTGTGGTTGATACGCGGTGCTATATTTCAATTTCGTGCCACTAAGAGTGAATAATTCTGACCAAAATTTACATAGGAAGACTACATCACGATCAGAAGTGATAGAATGAGGAAACCCATGTAGCTTATAAATGATCTTGGCGAATAAATCTACAACCTTAGGTGCTGTATAAACCTTAGGTAAAGCCCCGAAGTGGGTCTGCTTAGACAAACAATCCACAACTACCAAAATGGTCAAATAGCCATAAGAAAGAGGGAGATAGGTAATGAAATCCATGGTAACATCCTCCTAGATTTGCGTAGGTATAGGTAGGGATTGTAGCAACCCTCTAGGGCCTGGGTAGAATACTTTATTTGTTGACATACGGTGCAGCGTTGTACAAACTATTTAATATCTTTTTTCATTCTAGTCCATGTAAAAACAATACTTGCCCAAGCTGCTGTCTTCTGAATACCTCTATGACCTCCTGTGAGTGTCAAATGAGACTCAAAGAGCACTTGTTGAACCAAATCTGAAGCTGGACTTAACAGTAACTTCCCTCGTAATATCAATAGTCCTTCACGAACCTGATAATCATTATAGTTCAGGGGATCTTTGCGGATCGCTTTATATAAGGTTTGGAAAAACGCAGAAGTGGCATTCTCTTTGAGCAATTCATTAATCAACTCGAAGTGCACCTGAGATAAGACCATGAACTGCCTTAACATATTATCAGGTTGACGGGACGTGTCTGCTACCCTGTTATCACGACCTGGTTTATAGACAATAGTATACTGAAAACCCAGTAACTTGGCCAAGTAGTGTTATTGCTTTGGCATCTGTATAATTTGGTCAAGAAAGCTCGGAGACTTTTTTGATCTATTCGTATGATGAAATGCCTGCCCAACAAATATTGGTGCCACTTTCTCACTGCCTCTGTAATAGCATATAATTCCCGAACATATGCTGAAGCTCTTTGCATGTTGAGGGACAGTTTCTTGCTGAAATAAGATACTGGATGTTCATTTTGTAGCAATACTGCATCAATGCCCATGTTTAACGCATCTGTTTCTAAAACGAAGCGTTGCTCGAAGTTTGGTAGAACCAACACAGGCGCAGATGTCATAGCTGTTTTCAATTGCTCAAAAGCTATCTGTGTCTTGGCTTCCCATTCCCAATTATCATGTTTCAAGAGGTCTGTGAGTGGTGCAGCTATGGAAGCATAAGAACGAACGAAGCGCCTATAATAGCCGGTTAAGCCCAGAAACCCCCATAATTCTTTGAGATTTTTTGGAACTGGCCACTCCATCATAGCTCTCACTTTTTCTTGATCCATACTAACTCCACTCCCTGATACTACATGCCCCAAGTACTCCACTAACTTCATGGAAAAAGAGCATTTACTCCTCTTAACAAAGAACTTATGCTCCCTTAGTACCTGCAAGACCTTGCGAAGATTCTGTAAATGTAATTCATAGCTAGTACTATAAATTAGTATATCATTGAAAAATATTGCAACAAATTTTTTGTAGAAATGGTTGTAACACCATGTTCATCATGGCCTAAAATGTTGATGGAGCATTACTTAAGCCAAAAAGGCATAACTAAGAATTCATAGTGCCCCTGGTGTGTTCTAAATGTAGTTTTATGGATATCTGCATGCTTCATTCTAATTTGGTGGTAACCGGCTCTTAGATCCAACTTGGAGAAGATTTTGGAACCCCCTAGTTTGTCCATCAACTCGTCTGCAGTGGGAATAAGAAATCTATCCTTGATTGTGATGTTGTTGAGTGCTCGGTAATCCACACAAAATCACCATGTACCATCCTTTTTCTTTACCAACAAAACAGGTGATGAGAACGAGCTCGTGCTGTAACATCCCTAATTTCGTTTCATGTATTCAAAGTAACATCCCTAATTTCATTTTTTTGTATTGATAATGGTACATAAATATTTAATTAAGAAAATAAATTTTATTAGATAATTATTAGATATCTAAGGAAATATAATCATTAGAAATTCTTCAACTTACGTGTATCCATAGAAATGTTCTAACATTAATGGAATAGGTAAAGAGAGAAAACTTAAGAGAAAAAATTAGAAATAAATATAATAAAGAAAGGTGAAATTCTTGGGTAAGGAAGATAAATTTTTGTGAAGTAAGTAAAGGTATTAAAATTTTAAGAAGATTGGATTAGGGTAATTTTTCCTAATTTAAGAGTTAAAGTTACTAAGTTTAGTATCTCCACCCATAAATTGGCCTTTCACCTATAGACACTTCATATAGAGTTTTTCTACTTCACATAAATTTTTTGCAATCAAAGAGACATTTTCCCTTATCTTAAGAACATATTATCATAATTTTCAAAATACAAATCTCCTTTCCTATGCATATCATGACTAAGGAAGAGGAAGACAAGAACATGAGTTGTTTGTTTTCCAAAAATTCAACCAAGTGCATTCTAATTATGATAAGGTAGACCCACGATTATGAAAGGTGAATTATTTGATAGTCTATATAAGCAAATAACATTAGAATTTTTGTCCAAGTGAGGGAGAGGAAAAATAGAAGCAAGGTAGAGTAAGGAAAGAAGAGGAAGAAAGGAAGAAAGAGGAAGGAGAAGTCTAGAGGACTAAGTGCTCAAGGTAAGTTTAACAATATTTCTTTTTAAAGAAAAGATTTGAAACTTGTAATATTTATATGAGATTTTGATCTTAGAACTTTGATTATTGCTCATGGATGTTGCTATATCATGTTACATATTATGTATGTTTGAATACTTAGGATGGTGTAGATAGTTCTGCATAGGTATGGCTATGGGTGGCAAAATTTTAAGTTTCTATTTTTAAACTTTTGGGAAGAATCTATAAGGAATTAAAACAAATGGTTAACATGAAAAATGTAGATATATGTCTCACGGGTTTTAAACCACTGACATCACTCAATTTGGAGTCTATATAAGGTAGATATGGTCCGATTAGTAAGTAGTGGTCAAAAAATGGTTAATTAGGGAAGAATATGTTAGGATAGCTTCTGTATTTTAATTTTTTGGAACATGCTGTAGGGAATTAAAATAAATGGTTAACATAAGAATTATAGATATATGTGTCACGGATTTTTAGCCACTGGAATCACTCAATTTGAATTCCGTATGAGGCAGATATGGTCCGATTAGTATGCAGTGGTCAGAAATTGGTTAATCAAGGAAGAATATTTTAGGATAGCTTCTGTGTTTTAATTTATGAGAATATTCTGTAGGGAATTAAAATAAATTATTAACATAAAAATTATTGCTATATGTGTCACAGATTTTTATCCACTGGAATCACTTAATTTTGAATTCTTATGAGGGAGATATGGACAGATTAGTAAGTAGAAGTCAGAACCTACCCGAGAAGAAATAACATGTACTTTGAGGGAATAATATCACCTTGATTTCTTAATATTTCTCTAAACTGTTCAACATAATATTTTTCGATAATTGTTTTATAGTTAAATTGACACCAAGATCACCTACATCAGAGTTAAATTGAGGGAGTTATGCTCTGATTAGTAAGAGAAGGTCAGATAGGATGAAAACCTACACCAAGAAAATAAAGAAATAAAATTAATATTTAAAAAAAAAAGAATCTTATAAATAAAAATAATAAATGACCAGTATATGCCATAGCCATTGTCATTGTATGAACTTCTTACCATCTTAAGTGTGAAATTTTGACATGGAAATATTTTATAAAGTGATATTTGAAATGGTTATGTTCATGGCATGATTACTAATGATTTTTTATAATAATTATATTTTGATGAACAGACTTGTTATTGAAAGCACATTTTTGGCTATTATTGTGAAAAGAAAAGAAATGAGCACGGTCACATGGCAATCTATGTGGTGCACCAGTAGAGGATGCCCTACCAACGGTTATGATTATGCTAATGAGAAAAGAAAGAGAAAGTGTGCCTTGTCAGATGAAGCGAGAAAAGCCCGTACCGGAGAGTAGAAAATACTCACCTTGATATGAGAATAAATTGATAGTCATCATATGTTATTCTAAAAATAGTTAATCATGTCATACATGTCATTATTGTACGATTATCATGTGCATAAATATAGTACATTCATGTGACCAAAGATATTTGTTGTAGTTTATACAGATGAACATGACGTGGTGAGCTATATTGATGATGATTTATTGTTGAACTTACTAGGATTTAATTCTTACTATATTTCCATGTCATGTTCAGATAATTAGTTATGCAAATTTTTCTTTGGCTCTGGCTTTTAGTGCACGTTGAATCGAGTTACTTTATGTTGGGTAGATCTCAGAATCAAATAAAATGTTTGTGGTCGAGTTGACTCAGATCTCGGTGAAGGTGTAACCAACCGCACCTGTATCTCCGGAATCGGTCAACCAAAATAAATAAGATGTAGATATTTATGTGTTTGATATGTTGTACGTACGTTTTGATTAATGATGTGTATGTGAACTCTATATTGTATAATAAAAAAAAGTTATTACACGGGCTGTGACATATTTTTCTTGAGTTAAGCATCTCTGTTACCAACTTCTCAATCTCTCCTTTCTGGAAATATGGATACTGATATGGCCTCACGTTTATTGGGGTAGCATTGGGTTGTAAATAAATCTCGTTATCCATCTGTCGAAATGGTGGTAAAGCTTTAGACTCCTGAAAAAGGTCACTAAATTCAAATAATAAAACTTCCAGCTCAACTTGTCCTTCCTGTGGTTTTTGAATCGTGTTATTTGGAATCAAAGCTACATGAAACATAGATGCTATTACACCCTGATGCTAGAGTCTTCGAAACTAATTTAAAGACATTGGTTGCCCCCCTCCTTGTTTGTCTCCTTAGAGTCTGATGGTTTTCTGATCCCACTTGAACTCCATTATTAGCTGTTGGTAATCCACTAAAATGGGTCCCAACCTTTGCATCCATTGAACTCCTAGAACTACTTCAGCACCTTGTATGGGTAGTACAAAGAAATCAACCAAGAAAATATGCTGCTGAATTTTTACTGGAATAGCTGCACACATACCTTCACACTGTACTGTTTCACCATTCCCCACCATTACAGAAAATTGTTTGGCTTGTGATATTGGTAACTAGAGTAATCGTACAATGCTTGGTTGTAGGAAATTGTGGGTGCTGCCTCCGTCTACCAGGATTTGGACATCAATCTTGCTAATCGTCCCTTTGAACCTTATGGTTTGAGGTGCTAGAATACCGGCTAAAGCATGAAAGCTAACTTGCAAGTCATAAGGTTCCGTGTATACTCCTGTAGTGTCCTGGTCCTTTTCACCGTGACTCGTATCTGCATTGGCTTCTGTTTGATCAAAGTCTGGTGTAATCAGCACATGCACTGAAGCTTGACATTTATGCCCGATGGAATATCGTTCATCACAGTAAAAACATAGGCATTTTTCCCTACGTTCTTTGATTTGAGACTGTGAGAGCTTCTGAGTGGTAGGTTTAGGGTAAGGTAAAGTCTTAGGATCGCTAGGTTTGGATAGGAAAGTATTTTTTGGTCTTGTGGTGTCTATGGTTTTATGATAAGATGGCAGAGGTTTCGCTTGTGGAGTTGGTAATATGGGTGGTAAGGGAGAGAATAGTTTGGGTTGATGAGTGAGGTGTTGTAGCTTAAGCTCTTTAAGCTTAGCTAATGCCATGGCTTTGGTTAGTGTTCGAGGTTGAAACGATGCTACCTCTTGCTGAATGGCTAGCTTGAGACCAGAAATGAAACAACTGAGGAGAAAGGATTCCAGTAAGCCATCTACATTATTTGAAAGGTTTTTGAATTGCTCCTGGTAGTTTGTAACTAAATTTGTCTGGCTCAACTTGGCTAATTATCTTTGATAATCCTTCAATTCCGATGGACCAATTCTTATCATTAACGACTTCAAGAGATCCATCCATGACTCGATTGTGGTGTTCTTTTTCTGCCATTGGTACCATGCTAATGCTTTTCCATCAAAGTAAAATGGAGGCACACGTAATCGCTCCTCGTGATCCACTTTATGGTAATCAAAATACTGCTGGATTTTAAAAAACCATCCCTGCGGTTATTCACCATCAAATCGTGGAGCTTCAATCCTCAAAGGTTTGCTACCCCCTCTTGTCCACGATGAACGTCCATTTTAGTTTGATCTACTGGGAGAAGCTGATGGTCTGTCAACATTGTGGCATTGTTGTTCAAGATTGGCACTCATTGTCTCGATCATGAAGGAGAGTTGATCCAATCTCTTGAGGACTCCTGTCATGCTCGTTCCAAGCTCGAATCGAACTTTCAACAATTCGTCTTGCATTTGGCCAATTTTCTGATCCCGTTTATCCAAGCGATCATCCACCGATTTGGCAGCACGAGTAACGGCGGCCATGAGTTCAAGCAATGAAAGCACCAATTGATAGGAAGGGGATATGGAGGTAGGAGAAAAGAGAACGAAGAGTAGAATCAAGAGAGAAAAAAAATGAATTTCTTGTATTATTTCTTCACACATAACTCATCGTTATATTTAGTTCTTATACCCTATTTTACATAACAAGAATCAGTTATGTCCCTCTCTCACTCTCTAAACCTCGTGGGATTCTTAACCTCCCTTCTTGCTCTGCCTTAGCAACTGAGCCTTCTTCCTCTACTATCTCGCCACCTTCCTCAAGCTGAGCCTGGTCTTGGACTGTCTGGTTTTGCTCGAGCATCTGCCTCTCTTAAACTAGGCCCATATCATCCACTCCTCATAATTTTTATTCTACATTCTTCTTGTAACATCTCGTAATTTTTGTTTTCAAATAATAAAAAATGATTATGTTCTGCTAAAAGCAAGTATATTTTTAATCAAAGTAATTATTGTTTTACTTGAAATAATTATATTGGCCTTTAATAAATTTTTGTTGTATTTTTAGAAATATTCTTTCTTTTATTATGTATAAAGATATTTACTTTGTGATTTGTTTTATTAAGATTTTTATAAAGAAAAATTATGATGTAAGAGTTCAACTAAAGTTTTATGAGAATGTAAATTTTTTGAAATTTTTGGGATGTTTTAAGCTGAAAAAAGGTATTTATATGAATATATATGAAATAAAATAAAAATAAATCTAAATATTTAATTATTAAATTATTATTATTATAATAAAATAAAAACAAAAGGAGAATGGGGAAAGACAGTAGAAAATCGAGTTGCAGGAATTCAATGAATAGTGAATAGTGTAAATAGTAACTCTATATTTTCTCTCTAAATCTAGAGTGTCTACAAGTTTTCGATCTCAAAACTAATGGTACAAATGGATTCAAGACGGAGAATACTACGATTTTGACCGAACAATTTCTCAAATTAGCCGTAGAATTGCCATAGATTGGAAGTAGAAAATTTCAAAAAAAGGTAAACTCTGAAACTCTAACTTAGAGACCTCAAATTGGAAATCTGACACCGTAGATGGATTCAAGAGCTAGATAAACCTTAGGATATGAAATTTTTCAGCTATCTGACAACTTTTTGTTCTTGGTGAATAGTTTTTCCGGCGGTGAATAGTGTTTACCGGCGATAAATAGTATTTTCCGACAGTGAATAGTAACCAAGTTCTCGAGGTCATTTCTTGAATTTCAGACCCTCCGAATACATTTGTGAAGTATGTTTAGTCAAATGTGGATTGAAAAAGTGCACTTTGAGGATGTTCAATCTGGAGCCCTTACCCTATGAGTATATACTTCTTTCTATGACTTACCCCATGCTCTTCTTGAACTATAAATATATAATTGTTTTTGTTTACAATTATTTATACTATCATAAATTTCATAAATGTGTAAAAATATTTATTTTGCTTACGAACTGGCACATAGTTCAAGAAGAGTATGGTTTTAAAAATCAATTTTAGAACTTATTAAATATGTGGTTCTAAATGTATTTATCATTATTTGATAAAGTGAATATTATGTGCACAATGCATTGATTTGTAAAGTTATATATATTTGTGAAAATGATGCATGTCATATTATAAATGAGATTGAATGGCAAGCGTAAAGCTCGTGGCGAGTTGTTTGATAAATATGACAAGCGTAAAACTCATGGCGAGTTGCTTGATAATTTTATATGTATGGATGAATATCGACAGGTTGTATGGCTTGTGACGGTACTGAATAAGGGACGCCCTATTAGCCTGAGTAAGCCAGGGGAAGGCCGCTCCAACCTGGTGACAGTGGTAGTGTGGGGGGGGCAGGAGGGTGATGTACTTAAATTTCCTGATCACTTTTTATAACTGTAGTCGATCAGTCAATATGCGTATAGCAAATGAGTTATGTTTTCATTGCATTGACCAGATCACCAAGTGAGGCAGGTGCATTAAAAGTGATAATTTTATCTCCAAATTTTAATATTTTACTATAGCTTATATAGCTGAGCATAACAACATTTGTTTAATGATCATATCGTGCTACATATGGTTTTGGATATTTGAATATCTTTTGAATTGAGAATATTTGAAATACGAGTCACATATGAATGTACTTCTGAACTGTATTTTCTATGTGACAAATTTTAAAACATAAGTACATCCATATGCTGACCTAAGAGGTCATAGGAGGAATTATTTACTCACTGAGTTGTCAAACTCACTACATGATATTTTTACAATTGTCATATGAGAAAACAGAGACTGATCCTATAGATAGGTGATCAGTTAGGTGACATATTCTATGGGTGAGTCTACGTTGCTTCCAAGGCTCACGGTTTTTAAATTATATTGTGTTTTGTATTCTAGAGTACTCTAAACGCTACATGTAGGATGCCTATTTTTGCTGTACTTTGATGTTTATAGACTTGGTCTGTATATTGTGTATACATGAGAGAAATGACAAAGAATTGAATTGTGCATCTCTATGGAGATTATTTGATTGCAGAAAAAAATGTTTATTTTACGTAACGTAAATTGGGGGCGTTACAAGTTGGTATCAGAGTAAAAGGTTTCCCTGTGACTATCAGAGCAAAGGATTCTATAGCAGGACTTTGAGTATGGGTATGTAACTACGAACATATTTATACTCACGGTGCTGCTGTGGAATTCTATAGGATGTCGTCATCTTCTTCCTTTTGACTCTTTTCCTTAGATATGTGATGTTTAAGAACCAATAAGTATGTCTTAGACAATGTTTCTTGAGTGTGGACTACCAATTCAGCTTTTGAATTCGTGTTGATGAACAATGATAAAGAGAACACTCTTGGGTATAAAGAAAAAGAATTAGCTTAAAATAAGAAGATTTCATCCAAAAACAAAGGTAATGGTGTATTCGGATGTCAATAAGGTTTGAATTGATTGTTTGATTTGTTTATGTGAAACAATATGATGAATGGCTAATACAATTTTGATAGTGGATTATGATGTGATCAAAGTTTTTAACTCCAAGATAATAATTTGAAATAAAGTGAGCGTTTTGAAAATAGATTTAAATCTCTTTTTGGATGGATGAGTTAGAATATATATATATATAAATGGATTTGGTAAGTTGTGGGTTGGATTGAATTTGAGAGCAAAGAATCTATATATATATATATATATATATATATATATATATATATATATAAATGGATTTGGTAAGTTGTGGGTTGGATTGAATTTGAGAGCAAAGAATCTATGAAGATAATATTTTCAATCATATATTTTGTTGATATGAAGAATTCGAAGACAGTTTGGTTTTCAATAATATTATGTATAAGCATTATGATAAAGGAAGGTTTACCCATGGAAATTTAAAATTTAAAGTATGCAAAATGAGTAATTCATGTGAAGGGCTCTTGGATAGACATAAGTTTTTCATGATCTATTGTCAAGACATTGCATAGAATGTTAAAGAATAAAGTCAAAATGGATTGACCTTGTTTAAGTGTTTTGAAATGAGTTAGCTGATACAATATGAAGATATCATCAATAGTATAAAAGGTTAGTAAAAAAAAATTGTAAGTAGTGAACAATTAGTGGAAGCATGTACCCAGTAATATAATTTCAGCTTTAGCAGTCCATAAGTTATTATAAAAAGTGGTGCCAAGCATATTTGGAAGTGGTGAGAGATGTTGATGTAAAGTATACTAATGTAGATCAAGTTCCAGTGGTTAGAAAATTTCCTGATGTGTTTTTAGAAGAATTGCCTAAATTACCCCCGAAACGAAAAATAGAATTTGATATTGATTTACTCCTTGGAACCCAACTAGTATCTATATCCCTATATAGAATGATATCGATTGAATTTAAAAAAATAGTTACAAGACTTGTTAGACAAGGGATTTAAATGTCCTAGTACTTTTATTTGAAGTGCTTCAATTCTATTTGTGAAAAAGAAAGATGGATCACTATGACTATGTATAAATTATAGACAGTTGAAGAAGGTGACAGTGTAGAATAAATACCCATTACCTCGTATAGATGATCTGTTTGATCAGTTACAAGGTGCTCAATGTTTTTCAAAAATTGATTTGAGATATAAGTAACATTAATTGAAGATAAGAGAAGAGGATATACGAAAATTTTCTTTTAGGACTCATTATGGGCATTATGAGTCCCTAGTTATATCATTTAGTTTGAAAAATGTCCTAACTGCATTCATAGATTTAATGAATAGTAATTAGGTCATCCCTGGATCAATTTGTTATTATATTTATTGATAATATACTAGAATATTTCAAGAGTTCAGAGAATCATAAGCAACATTCAAAGATAGTTTTACCAACCCTAAGAGAGTATGGTTGGTAAGGATGGTATCCAAGTAGATTCTAAGGAAGTAGAAGCGGTATAGGAATGACCACATCTTACTACAACTACAGATGAAGATCTAAATCTAATTTGTGCTTCCTGCGGTTGTCTGCCGTCCATTCTATTTGAGTCATAGTTGGATCAGGTACATGAACATATGCTTGTAAAGCATCAATCAACTCCTTAGCATTTGAAGCTGAGATGAGAATTCGTCGTGCTGAGTGTGAGATGAACCTTTGTTCCACAACATGATCAAGGAAAGACAACAGACCATCAAAGAAGTGGTTAACATTTAACAAACCTATAGATTTATGATGCATATTTAGCTGTGCCCAAGAGACTATTTGGAAAATTTCTTCTAAAGTACCAAAACCCCTTGGTAAGGCAATGAAGGCATCAGCATTGCTCATCATTCCAGCCATACGCTCATGCATAGAAGCTACCCTAAACTCTTCCCCAATTGTCTTTCCTACAATGTTAGATGCAGCTAGAGCTGTAGGAATAATACCTAGAACTTGACATATTCCTACATGTATAGTAGTAGATACACACCCCATTAACCCACGGTTACCTTCACCATAGACTAAATGAATTTTTCTCTTGGCCAGTGCCATACCCAGGTTTTGTGCTGCTTTCACATACTCTCCATCTTTTCCAGGACTAGAACCACAAAAGACACAAATATTTCAAAATTGACGGAATGCAATTCCCTCCATAGCTGTACACACCCTAACGTTGAGTATGAGAAGATAAAGATACTAATGTGTGTATTTATAAAACTCAGAGAAAGGCATACTTATGATAGATATACAAATAGGATGAGTAAAATTAAAACAACTATGTGAGTGATTAGTGGACATAAGTTAAATTGAAGGTGAAATTTTCAAAAATGACAGCAAGCATGTATATGTACAGTAGTTGTGATAGTCGCTCATATTAGGCATATAAAGAGAATAAGGTTAAGATATCACAAAAAATTTGTCTTTTCCTTGTTGTCCTTGATGAAGCATTGATGTCTTGATTCTTGTAGGGAAGTTGTAAGTAATAGGTGTAATTGTAAAAAAAAATAGTGAAAATGTAAACAAGTTAGTTGTTGAAGAGGGACAATCAAATAATTTATTTTGTTTTTCCAATGTTCTTGCCAGTCGACTATAGATATTATTAAGTCGACTAGTTATTTTGAGACATTTTAATTTGGACTGGTTATTTTACAGTTGATTGATTGCATCTATTTTGAAGCAATCAACTGCATCTTACCATTTAACTACATATTTTTTTTATTTTCACATACTTTTATAAGCTCAGAAATGTTTTTTTTTCATGTGCTATCTTTCCACCGAATACCAACAGATTTAAAGTAGATTTTGGCACGTATATTCAAACATTGCGGCCACTGATTTTTGCCGATATAACAGTTAGATTTTTGTTTACAGATTTTCAAGAATTACGGCCACCAATTTTAACTCTAATATTTTGTCCAAACTTTTGACTTTCTATTTTGGCACCGTTCTTTATTATACTTTTCGTCTGTTCTACTACATTCTCCCTTATTAATGTTTGGCATTAAATACAAAGTTCTTTTCCCTCATTACAAGAAAAGTTAATTTATTTTCTTTGAAACTCAATTATTATGGTGTTCAAGTTGTTAGTAGGTTAAAGTAATGAAAAATTTGAAAGGAATGGATGGATGATGACCTTATGGTATTTTGACGAATGTAATCAAGAGAATTAGTGGTGTTGAAGTTCTTGAGGAATAAAATATGGGAAGTAGGATTTAAATTAATTTTTGAACTCTTAATTTGGAAATATGGAGAATACTATAAGAATCATGTCTAAAAATAATGTAAGTAATTAAGATATTTGTGTTAAATGTTTATATTATGCTAAATTGAGTCTAGTATTTAGGATATAAAGTGAAATTGATTAGAAAATAAATACAAATAATTCAATACAGGCCAAAAGTCTGAAGGAATCATGCATATTGTGTAATATCCCTAATTTCGTTTCATGTATTAATAAAAGTACAAAAGTATTCAAAGTAACATCCATAATTTCATTTCTTTTCTTGATAAAGTTACATAAATATTTAATTAAGGAAATAAAATTTATTAGACAATTTTTAGATATCTAAGGAAATATAATCTTTAGAAATTCTTCACCTTACGTGTTTGTATAGAAATGTTCTAATATTAATTGAATAGGTAAAGAAAGAAAACCTAAGAGGAAATATTAGAAATAAACATGCTAAAGAAAGGTGAAATTCTTAGGTAACGAAGATAAATTTTTGTAAGTAAAGGTGTTAAAATTTCAAGATCGGATTAGGGTAATTTTTCTTAATTTAAGAGCAAAAGTTACTAAGTTTAGTATCTCCACCCATAAATTGGGCTTTCACCTATGGACACTTCATATAGAGTTTTTCTACTTCACATAAATTTTTAGCAAGCCAATAGGATAGCCCAATGAAGAAATAAAACATAGACTTGGACTAGGATATAGAAATTAGACCGGTAGCCCAAAAATCATGAAAATGTGACCAAACCCATTATGAAAGGTAGAATTTTAACCAAAGTAAATAAAATGGGCAAGAATGAGCTCAAACCCAAGAGGAAAAATAAAAATAAAATTAAAATTAAAGTGAAAAAATAATGGTGTAATCAAGATTAGGTGACATGGCATTAAGACAAAAATTTAGCAAGTGGTATGATAATACAAGGCTTTAGGACAAAACATGTATATCCTACACTCATAATTTTAACAAGTGGTATGATAATACATAGCATTAGGACAAAACATTTCTATCTCACACAAATAAATTCAACAAAATAATGAAGATTGAAGGGCTAGAAATTTGCCACTTAAAAAGGCAAACACATCATAATTGATTAAGACAAAAGAAAAAGGAAATGAATCCCTAAATCAAAGGGACCATGTCCCATATCTTAAGAACATATTATCATAATTTTCAAAGTACAAATCTCCTTTTCCAATGCATATCTTGACTAAGGAAGAGGAAGACAAGAACATAAGTTATTTGTTTTTCAAAAATTCGACCAAGTGTAACCTAATTGTGATAAGGTAGACCCATGATCATGAAAGGTGAATTATTTGGTGGTCTATATAAGAAAACCCACCCTTACAACATTAGAATTTCATCCAAATGAGGGAAAGGAAAAATAGAAGCAAGGTAGAGTGAGGAAAGGAGAGGAAGAAAGGAAGAAAGATGAAGGAGAAGTTTAGGGGACTAAGTGCTCCAGGTAAGTTTAACAATATTTCTTTTTTGAAGAAAAGTTTTAAGACTTGAAATATTAATATGGGATTTTGATCTTAGAACTTTGATGATTGGTCATGGATGTTGCTATATCATGTTACATATTATATATGTTTGAATACTTAGGTTGGTGTAGATAGTTCTGCATGGGTATGGCTATGGGTGGCAGAATTTTAAGTTTTTGTGTTTTAATTTCTGGGAATATTCTATAGGGAATCTAAACAAATGGTTAACATAACAAATGTATATTTATGTCTCACGAATTTTTAGACACTGGAATCATTCAATTTAGAATTCATATGAGGTAGATATAGCCCAGAAAGTAAACAAAGGTCAGAAAATGGTTGATTAGGGAAGAATATGTTAGGATAGTTTCGGTGTTTTAATTTCTAGGAACATTATATAAGGAATTAAAATCAATGGTTAATATATGAATTATAGATATATGTGTCACGGATTTCTAGCCACTGGAATCACTTAATTTAAAATTCCTATGATGGCGATATGGACAGATTAGTAGGTAGAGGTCAGAACCTATCCGAGAAGAAATAACTTGTACATTGAGGGAGTACTATCACATTGATTTCTTAATATTTCGCTACAATGTTCAACATAATAGTTTTAGATAATTGTTTTATCTTGAAATTGACACCAAGATCACCTACATCATAGTTAAATTGAGGGAGTTATGCTCTGATTAGTAAGAGAATGTTAGATAGGATGAAAACCTGCATCAAGAAAATAAAGAAATAAAATTAATATTTAAAAAAGAAGATGAATATTATAAATAAAAATAATAGATGACTAGTATAGCCATAGCCATTACCATTGTATGAACTTCTTACCATCTTAAGTGTGAAATTTTGACATGGAAATATTTAATAAAGTGATATTTGAAATGGTTATGTTCATGGCATGATTACCAATGATTTTTTGTAATAGTTATAATTTAATGAACATACTTGTTATTAAAAGCATATTTTTGGCTATCATTGTGAAAAGAAAAGAAATGAGCACGGTCACATGGCAATCCGTGTGGTGCACCAGTAGGGGACACCCTACCAACGGTTATGATCATGTTAATGAGAAAATAAAGAAAAAGTGGGCCATGTCGGACGGAGCGAGTTAGCTTGATATGAGAATAAATTGATAGTCATCATATGATATTATGAAAATAATTAATCCTGTCATATATGTCATTACTGTACGATTCTCATGTGCATAGATATAGTGCATTCATATGACCAAAGTTATTTACTGTAGTTTATACAGCTGAACATGACGTGATGAGCTATATTGATAATGATTTATTGTTGAACTTACTGGGATTTAATTCTCACTATATTTCCATGTCATGTTCATAAAATTAGTTATGCAAATTTTTCTATAGTTCTGGCTTTTAGTGCACGTTGGATCAAGTTATTCTATGATGGGCGGATCGTAAATAAAATGTTTGTGCGCGAGTTGGCACAGATCCCGGTGAAGGTGCAACCACCCGCACCCAAATCTCTGGAATTGGTCAACCAGAATAAATAAGATGTAGATATTTATGTGTTTGAAATGTTGTACGTACGTTTTGATTAATGATGTGTATGTGAACTTTATATTGTATAAGAATAAATAAATAAAAAATTTGTTACATGTTGAGCACTAAAAATTATCAGTTGGTGACCACATATTTTTGAAGGAATCACCAATGAAAGAGGTAATGAGATTTGGAAAGAAGTACATATTAGATTCTTGTTATGTTACCTAATTCCAAGAAATTCAATTGGACAAAAATGTGGCTTAACTATGGCTGCAATTGATGTTTATTGTTAATCAACAAGTGAATAATTTATTGATGAAAGAAATCTCTATAATTAAGTTATATGGCAAAATCACTCAGGTGAAGAGACATATTAAAAAGTAAAGATGTTATATAGAAAACATATCCCCAATTATTTGAGTACTAAGGTTGGTAACTCTGAATTATGCATTAATTTCATTCTCTACATGTGGTAGGATGGGCTGAAATTCTGAGACCAAATTTCTTAAGGGGGGAAGAATGTAACATCCCATATTTTTTGTTTTTAAATAATAATTTTTTGTTATAAACAAATATATTTTTATTTGTTTAAAAATGATTATATTCTGCTAAAAGCAAGTATATTTTTAATTAAAGTAATTATTTTTTTGCTTGAAATAATTATATTGACCTTTAATAAATTTTTGTTGTATTTTTAGAAATATTCTTTCTTTTATTATGTATAAAGATATTTACTTTGTGATTTGTTTTATTAAGATTTTTATCAAGAAAAATCATGGTGTAAGAGTTCAACTAAAGTTTTATAAGAATGTAAAGTTTTAAAAAATTTTGGGATGTTTTAGGATGCAAAACAGTATTTATATGAATATATATGAAATAAAATAAAAATAAATCTAAATATTTAATTATCAAATAATAATAATAATTATTATTATTATAAAATAAAAACAAAAGGAGAATGGGGAAAGACAATAGAAAATCAAGTTGCAGGAATCTAATGAACAGTGAATAATGTAAATAGTAATTTCATATTTTTTTTCTTGATCTAGAGTATTTACAAGTCTCTGATCTTAAAACTAATGGTACCAATGGATTCAGGACGGAGAATACTACAATTTTGACCGAACAATTTCTCAAATCAGTTGTAGAATTGCCGTAGATTGGAAGTAAAAAATATTTTAAAAAAGTAAACTCTGAAACTCTTATTTAGAGACCTCAAATTAGAAATCTAACACTGTAGATGGATTTAAGAGCTAGATAAACCTTAAGATATGAAATTTTTCAGTTATTTGAAAACTTTTTGTTCTTGGTGAATAGTGTTTTTAGGTGATGAATAGCATTTTTCGGCAGTGATTAGTGACCAAGTTCCCAAAGTCATTTTTTTTTTATTTTTGGACCCTCCGGACACATTTTTGAAATCTGTTTAGTCAAATGAGGATTGAAAAAGTGCACTTTGGGGTTGTCCAGTCAGGAGCCCTTACCTTGTGAGTAGATACTTCTTTCTATGACTTACCCTATGCTCTTCTTGAACTATAAATGTATAATTTTTTCTGTTTACAATTATTTATACTATCATAAATTTTTGAAATGTGTTAAAATATTTATTTTACTTACAAATTAGCACACAGTTCAAGAAGAGTATGGTTTTAAAAATCAATTTTGGAACTTATTGAATATGGGGTTCTAAATGTATTTATCATTATTTGATAAAGTGAATATTATGTGCACGATGCATTGATTTGTAAAGTTATATATATTTGTGAAAATGATGCATGTCATATTATAAATGAAATTGAATAGCAAGCGTAAAGCTCTTGGCGAGTTGCTTGATAAATATGACAAGCGTAAAGCTCATGGCGAGTTGCTTGATAATTTTACATGTATTTATATGTATGGATGAATATCGACGGGTTGTATTGTAACATCCCTAATTTCGTTTCTTTTATTGATAAAAGTACATAAATATTTAATTAAGGAAATAAAATTTATTAGACAATATTTTAGATATCTAAGGAACTATAATCCTTAGAAATTCTTCACCTTATGGATATGCATAGAAAATGTTTCTAACATTAAGAGAACAAATAAAGAGGAAAAACCTAATAGAAAAAAAAATTAGAAATAACATACTAAAGAGATGCAAAATTCTTGGATAAGGAAGATAAATTTTTAGAAACAAGTAAAGGTCTTAAAATTTCAAGAACATTGGATTAGGGTAATTTTTCCAAATTCAAGAACTAGAGTTACTAAATTTAAAATCTTTACCCATACATTGAGCTTTTACCTATGGACACTTCATATAGAGTTTTTCCACTTCACATAAGTTTCTAGCAAGCCCATTGGATAACCTAAGCAAGAAATAAAACATAGACTTGGACTAGGATATAGTAATTGGACCAATAGCCCAAAAATTATGAAAATGTGACCAAGTCCTCTAAGAAAGGTAGAATTTTATCCAAAGCAAAGAAAATGGGTAGGAATAAGCCCGTAATGGGTAGGAATAAGCACAAATCCAAGATGAAAAATAAAATAAAATAAATTAGGTGATGATATAATAATGTAATAATAATAAATATTAGGTTACATGGCATTAAGAAAAAAATTTAGCAAGTGGTGTGATTTTACATTCATAATTTTGGCAAGTGGCATGATAATACAAGGCTTTAGGACAAAAATATCTATATCCTACACTCATAATTTTAGCAAGTGGTATGATAATACATGGCATTAGGACAAAACATTCCTATCCCACACAAATAATATCAACCAAATAATGGAGATTCAAGGGCTAGAAATTTGCCACCTAAAAAGGCAAACCTATCATACTTGTTTAAGACAAAAGAAAATGGAAATGAATCCCTAAACCAAAGGGACCTTGTCCCTTATCTTAAGAACATATCATCATAATTTTCAAAATACAAATCTCCTTTTCCTATGCATATCTTGACTAAGGAAGAGGAAGACAAGAACATAAGTTGTTTGTTTTCCAAAAATTCAACAAAGTGTATCCTAATTGTGATAAGGTAGATCCATGATCATGAAAGGTGTATTATTTGGTGGTCTATTTAAGCAAAACCCACCCCTACAACATTTTAATTTCGTCCAAGTGAGGAAGAGAGAGAAATAGAAGCAAGGTAAAGTGTGGAAAGGAGAGAAAGAGAGGAGAAGAAAGGAAGGAAGAAGAAGGAGAAGTTTATAAGTCTAAGTACTCAAGGTAAGTTACCTTAATCTCCACTTGAATCCATTTTTCTTCTTCATCCTTGAGGTTCAAAAACTCACCTTCCTTCTCTTACCTAAGCTGCTAGAAAAACTAATGGAAGGAAGGAATCTTGTTACTTCTTTCAAGAGGAAACAAGAAAACTAATTCACTAAGTGAGCTAGGGAGATTCTTAGGTAAGTTTAACAAAATTTCTTTTTGATGAATCTGTTAGGAAATCTTCAGTTTTTAAATTTCTGGGACCATTCTGTAAGGAATTGAAATAACATGTTAACATAACAATTATATATATATGTCTCACGGAGTTTTAGCCACTGGAATAACGCAATTTGGAGTCCATATAAGGTAGATAAGGTCTGATTAGTAAGTAGTATTAAGAAAATGGTTAATCAGGGAAGAATCTATTAGGAAACCTTTTGTTTTTGAATTTTTGAGACCATTCTGTAAGGAATTAAAATTCCTTGTTAACATAACAATTATAGATATATGTCTCACGGATTTTTAGCCGGTGGAATCACTCAATTTGGAGTCCATAAGAGGTAGATATGGTTTGATTAGTAAGTAGAGTTCAAAAAATGGTTAATCAGGGAAGAATCTATTAGAAAAGCTTATGTTTTAGAATTTTTGGAACCATTCTGCAAGGAATTAAAATAACTTTTTTACATAACAATTATAGATATATGTCTCACGGTTTTTGTGCAACTAGAATCACTCAATTTGGAGTCCATATGAGGTAGATATGGTTTGATTAGTAAGTAGTGTTCAGAAGATGGTTAATGAGGGAAGAATCTATTAGGAAATCTTCTATTTTTGACTTTTTGGGACCCTTCTCTAGGGAATTAAAATACCTTGTTAACATAACAATTATAGATATATGTCTCACAGATTTTTAGCAGCAAGAGTCACTCTAGTTGGAGTCCAGATGAGGTAGATATGGTCTGATTAGTAAGTAGTGTTCAGAAAATGGTTAATCAGGGAAGAATCTATTAGGAAAATTTTTGTTTTGAAATTTCTGAGAACATTCTGTAGGGAATTAAAATAACATGTTAATATACTAATTATATATATATTTGTCACGGATTTTGGGCCACTGGAATCACTTAATTTAGAATTTGTATGAGAGAGATATGGACAGATTAGTAGGTAGAGGTTAGAAACTACCCGAGAAGAAATAACCTGTACATTGAGGGAGTAATATCACCTTGATTTCTTAATATTTCGCTACACTATTCAACATAATAGTTTTAGATAATTGTTTTATCTTAAAATTGACACCAAGATCACCTACATCAGAGTTAAATTGAGGGAGTTATGCTTTGATTAGTAAGCGAAGGTTAGATAGGATGAAAACCTGCATCAAGAAAATAAAAAAATAAAATTAATATTTAGAAAAGAAGATGAATCATATAAATGAAAATAATAAATGGCTAGTATAGCCATAGTCATTGCCATTGTATGAACTTTTTACCATCTTAAGTGTGAAATTTTGACATGGAAATATTTAATAAAGTGATATTTGAAATGGTTATGTTCATGGCTTGATTACCAATGATTTTTGGTAATAGTTATATTTTGATAAACATACTTGTTATTGAAAGTATATTTTTGGCTATCATTGTGAAAAGAAAAGAAATGAGCACGGTCACATGGCAATCCGTGTGGTGCACCAGTAAGGGACGCCCTACCAACGGTTATGATCATGTTAATAAGAAAAGAAAGAGAAAGTAAGCCATGTCAGACGGAACGAGAAAAGACCGTACCGAAGAGTAGAAAATACTCACCCTGACCGGGGTAGCATTATATGAGAATAAATTGATAGTCATCATATGATATCCTAAAAAATAGTATTTATGCCATAAATGTCATAATTGTACAATTTTCATGTGCATGGATAAAGTGCATTCATGTGACCTAAAGATATTTTCTGTAGTTTATACATATGGACATGACATGATGAACTATATTGATGGTAAATTATGATTTATTGTTGAACCTACTAGGATTTAATTCTCACTATATTTCCATATCATGTTTAGAAGAATAATTATGCAGATTTTCTCAATGACACTTATTACTTCCGTATGTTGGATCGAGGTGCCCTACCTTGGGCAACTACCAGTTATATCAGATGTATCTGTAGTAGATGTGACTGAGATTTCGGTGGAGGTGCCGCCACCCGCACCAGTGTCACCGGAAGTAGTCGACGTAGATGATTAGAGCTAATATGTATCTTTGTACAAATGTTTGTAAAATAGTGGTGTGTAGTTTGTAAAATAATGGTGTGTATGAAAACTCAGTATTGTATCACTGTTAATAACAATTATGCTTGGTTAAAGTGATTATTATTACGAGTTAAGTGGTTAGAATTAAAGCAGTAATAACTTCATGGAATTTTACAAATATAAAAAAAAAATTTGTTACATTTACATAGATGGAGTTGTTACATAATTGGTATTAGAGCAGGTCGATCCTAGATGACCAGTGTAACATCCCGTAATTTTTTAGATATTTTCCTTAGAAATTCTTCACCTTACATATATGCATAGAAATGTTCTAATATTAATGGAATAGGTAAAGAAAGAAAACCTAAGAGGAAATATTAGAAATAAACATGTTAAAGAAAGGTGAAATTCTTAGGTAAAGAAAGATAAATTTTTGTGAAGTAAGTAAAGGTCTTAAAATTTCAAGAAGATTGGATTAGGGTAATTTTTTCTTAATTTAAGAGCAAAAGTTACTAAGTTTAGTATCTCCACCCGTAATTGGGCTTTAACCTATAGACACTTCATATAGAGTTTTTCTACTTCACATGAATTTTTAGCAAGCCAATAGGATAGCCCAAGGAAGAAATAAAACATAGACTTGGACTAGGATATAGAAATTGGACCGGTAGCCCAAAAATCATGAAAATGTGACCAAGCCCATTATGAAAGGTAGAATTTTAACCAAAGTAAGGAAAATGGGCAAGAATGAGCCCAAACCCAAGAGGAAAAATAAAAATAAAATTAAAATTAAAGTGATGAAATATTGGTGTAATCAAGATTAAGTGACATGGCATTAAGACAAAAAAATTTAGCAAGTGGTGTGATTCTACATCCATCATTTTGGCAAGTGGCATAATAATACAAGGCTTTAGGACAAAAACATCTATATCCTACATTCATAACTTTAACAAGTGGGTAATAATACATAGCATTATGACAAAACATCATTATCCTACACAAATAATTTTAATTAAGTAAGGAAAATTCAAGGGCTAGAAATTTGCCACTTAAAAAGGCAAATCTATCATACTTGATTAAGACAAAAGAAAAATGAAATGAATCCCTAAATCAAAGGGATCTTGCCCCATATCTTAAGAACATATCATCATAATTTTCAAAATACAAATCTCCTTTTCCTATGCATATCTTGACTAAGGAAGAGGAAGACAAGAACATAAGTTGTTTGTTTTCCAAAAATTCAACAAAGTGTATCCTAATTGTGATAAGGTAGACCCATGATCATGAAAGGTGAATTATTTGGTGGTCTATATAAGAAAACCCACCCTTACAACATTAGAATTTCGTCCAAGTAAGGGAGAGCAAAAATAGAAGCAAGGTAGAGTGAGGAAAGGAGAGGAAGAAAGGAAGAAAGAGGAAGGAGAAATCTAGGGGACTAAGTGCTCCAGGTAAGTTTAACAATATTTCTTTTTGAAGAAAACCTTTGAAACTCATAATATTTATATGAGATTTTGATCTTAGAACTTTGATGATTGGTCATGGATGTTGCTATATCATGTTGCATATTGATCTTGCATGTGATGTATGTTTGAATACTTAGGTTGGTGTAGATAGTTCTGCATGGATATGGCTATGGTTGACAGAATTTTAAGCTTTGGTATTTTAATTTCTGAGAACAATCTATAAGGAATTAAAATAAATGGTTAACATAAGAATTAAAGATATGTGTGTCATGGATTTTTAGCCACTGGAACCATTCAATTTGGAGTTCACATGTGGTAGATATGTTCCGATTAGTAAGCCAAGGTCAGAAAATGGTTCATCAGGGAAGATTATGTTAGGACAGCTTTTGTATTTTAATTTCTGGGAATTATCTGTATGGAATTAAAATAAATGGTTAACATGAAAGTTATATATCTATGTCTCATGGAAATATACCCACTGGAATTATGCAATTTGGAGTTCATATGAGGTAGATATGATCCGATTAGTAAGCAGAGGTCAGAAAATGTTTATTCAGGGAAGAGTATATTATTAATGCTTTAGTTTTTGAATTTCTGAGAATATTCTGTATGGAATTAAAATAGCGCGCCAACATAACAATTATAGATATATGGCTCATGGATTTTTTACCAACTGGAATAAAGCAATTTGGAGTTCCAATTTGGGAGATATGGTCTAATTCGTCAGTAAAGGTCAGAACCTATCCGAGAGGAACTATCCTGTACTTTGAGGGAGTAATATCACCTTTGTTTCTTAATTTTTCGCTACAATGTTCAACATAATAATTTTAGATAATTGTTTTATCTTGAAATGGACACCAAGATCACCTACATCAGAGTTAAATTGAGGGAGTTATGCTCTGATTAGTAAGAGAAGGTTAGATAGGATGAAAACCTTCATCAAGAAAATAAAGAAATAAAATTAGTATTTAAAAAAGAAGATGAATCTTAATAAATGACTAGTATAGCCATAGCCATTGCCATTGTATGAACTTCTTACCATCTTAAGTATGAAATTTTGACATGGAAATATTTTATAAAGTGATATTTGAAATGGTTATGTTCATGGCATGATTACCAATGATTTATGGTAATAGTTATATTTTGATGAACATACTTGTTATTGAAAGCATATTTTTGGCTATCATTGTGAAAAGAAAAGAAATAAGCACGGTCACATGGCAATCCGTGTGGTGCACCAGTAGGGGACGCCCTACCAACGGTTATGATCATGATAATGAGAAAAGAAATAGAAAGTGGGCCATGTCGGACGGAGCGAGAAAAGCCCGTACCGGAGAGTAGAGGATACTCACCCTGACCGGGGTAGCTTGAGATGAGAATAAGTTGATGGCCATCATATGATATTTTGAAAACAGTTAATCATGTCATACATATCATTATAGTATGATTCTTATGTGCATAGATATAATACATTCATGTGACCAAAGATATTTTCTGTAGTTTATACAGCTGAACATGACGTGATGAGCTTTACTGATGATAATTTATTGTTGAACTTACTGGGATTTAATTCTCACTATATTTCCATATCATGTTCAGAAAATTATTTATGCAGCTTTTGTTTCTAAGGCTCTGGCTTTTAGTGCACATTGTATCGAGTTACTTTTTGTTGGGCAGATTTCAGAATCAAATAAGATGTTTGTGGTCGAGTTGGCTCAGATCCCGGTGAAGGTGCAACCACCCGCACCTGTATCTCCGGATTGGTCAACCAAAATAAACAAGATGTAAATATCTATGTGTTTGATATGTTATATGTATGTTTTGATTAATGACATGTATGTGAACTCAATATTGTATAATAATAAAGGAAAAAAAAAAGAGGGTGTTACATAATTGGTATCAGAGCAGGTCGATCCTAGATGGCCAGTGGGTGGATGGTTATCTGAATTGATCTTATAGTGTCTTGAGTATGTTGTGGTTGTGCTGTGTAGGGGATCAGTGACTCATATAGGTAAGAAATTACTAGTGTTTCTTATCTATATGCCGAGGTGGTGTTATGACTGCTGTTAAATATTGTTTTGAAACTAACTATTGGGCTTGATCACCTCAATAGCAGCATAAATTTATTTTTCCCACAGTAGGAAATGGCACCACCAAGGCGGAATCCGGCAAACAATGCAGAGGAAATCTTGCACAACCTTGGCACAGCAATTCGAGAATTTGGTATTGATTTACTCCTTAGAACCCAACTAGTATCTATATCCCTATATAGAATGATATCGATTGAATTTAAAAAAAAGAAATTGTGATTTGTGAAAAGTGCATGTCTAAGGAAAGCTCTGGCAAGGAAAGACTTGGTACTTAAGCGTGTCCATTAGTGACCCACCTCTCTTTCCTGGGAACTTTTCTGGTGCGCTGTTTACAGACTACAATTACTATCCAGTTACCGAGATATTAGTGTGGAATTTTAACATGGAATTTACCCTAGTACTCATAAAATTTCCAAGAAGTTTTGAAAGTGCCGGTTTTATTTGAAAAATCTTAGTATGCTCCGTGGTTGCAGTATTTCCACATCATAAAAGAATTATTCTAGTTACTAGAAAAAAAAATTTACAAGACTTGTTAGACAAGGGATTTAAATGCCCTAGTACTTTTATTTGGAGTGCTCTAGTTCTATTTGTGAAAAAGAAAGATGGATCACTATGACTATGCATAGATTGTAGACAGTTGAATAAGGTAACAATGTAGAATAGAAACCCATTAGCTCGTATAGATTACCTGTTTGACCAGTTATAAGGTGTTCAATATTTTTCCACAAATAGATTTGGGATATGAGTAACATTAATTAAGGATAAGAGAAGAGGATGTAGGACTTATTATGGGCATTATGAGTTCTTGGTGATGCATTTAAATTGACAAACCTTTAGCTGCATTCATAAATTTAATGAATAGTAATTAGGTCATCCTTGGAACAATTTGTTATTATATATATGGATGATATACTAGAATATTTCAAAAGTTCAGAGGATCATAAGCAACATTCAAAGATAGTTTTACCAACTCTAAAGGAGTATGGTTGGTAAATATGGTATACAAGTAGAGTCTAAGAAAGTAAAAGTAGTACAATAATAGCTACGTTTTACTACATTTAAAGATGAAGATCCAAATCCAATTTACGCTTCCTACGGTTATCTGCCGTCCATTCTACTGGAGTAATAGTTAGATCAGGTACATGAACATAGGCTTGTAAAGCATCAATCAACTCCTCAACATTTGAAGCTGAGATGAGAATTTGTCGTGCTGAGTGTGAGATAAACCTCTGTTCCACAGCTTGATCTAGAAAAGATAACAAACCATCAAAGAAGTGATTAACATTTAACAAACCTATTGGTTTGTGATGCATATTTAGTTGTGCCCAAGAGACTATTTGGAAAATCTCCTCTAAAGTACCAAAACCACCTGGTAAGGCAATGAAGGCGTCAGCATTGCTCATCATTCTAGCCATACGTTCATGCATGGAAACTACCCTATATTCTTCCCCAATTGTCTTCCCTATATTGCTGGATGTAGCTAGAGCTGTAGGAATAATACCTAGAACTTGGCATCCCCCTGCATGTGCAGCTGTGGCCACACACCCCATTAACCCACAGTTACCTCCACCATACACTAAATGAATTTTTCTCCTAGCCAGCACCATACCCAGATTTTGTGCTGCTTTAACATACTCCTCATCTTTTCCAGGACTGGAACCACAAAAGACACAGATATTTCGAAACTGACGGAATGTTGTTCCCTCCATAATTTCTATCACCTTAACTTTGAGAATAGACAAAGATTCTAATGTAAGTATTTATAGAACTCAGAGAAGGGCATATTTATAATAGCTATGCGAATAGGCCGGGTATTATTAGAACAACTATGTGAGTGATTGGTGGATATCAACTAAATTAAAAGTAAATAAAAAAAAAAAAATTTCAAAAATGACGGCAAGCATGTATATGTACAGTAGTATGACTGTGACACATATTAAGCACATAAAGAGTATAAGATAAGATATCACCAGAAATCTGTCTTTATCTTGTTGTCTTTGATGAAGCATTGATGTTTTGATTCTTGTAGAAAAGTTGTAGGTGATAGCCGTCATTGAAAAAAAAAAATGCAATCAAATGATTTATTTTGTATTCTCAATGTTTTCGCCAGTCGACTATCATTAAGTCGACTAGCTATTTTGAGAAATTTTAATTTGGACTGGTTAATTTACAGTTGATTGATTACATCTATTTTGAAGCAATCAACTGCATCCTACCAGTTAACTACATATTCTTTGATTTTCACAGACTTTTATAAGCTCAGAAATGTTTCTTTTCCATGTGATATCTTTCCACCGAATACCAATAGATTTAAAGTAGATTTTGACACATATATTCAAAATTTGCGGCCACCGATTTTTGCTAAAATCATAGATAGATTTTGTTTACAGATTTTCAAGAATTACGGCCACCGATTTTAATATTTTTCAATGCTTTGTCAAAACTTTTGACTTTCGCTTTTGGAACCATTCTCTATTATGCTTTTCGTCTGTTTCACTCATTAACGGTTGGCATTAAATGCAAGGTTATTTTCCCTCATTACAATTAAAGATAATTTCTTCCTTTGAAACTTGGTTATTATGGTGTCTGAGTTGTTAATAGGTTAAAGTAATGAAAGGTTTGAAAAGAATGGACGGATGATGGTCTTATGGTGTTTTGACGAATGTAATCAAGAGAATTAGTGGTGTTGAAGTTCTCGAGGAATAAAATATAGGAAGTAGGATTTAAGTTAGTCTTTGAACTCTTAATTTGGAAATATAAAGAATATTATGAGAACCATGTCCGGAAATAATGTAGGTTATCAAGATATTTGTGTTAAAGGATTATATCATGCTAAATTGAGTCTAGTATCTAGGATGTGAATTATGTTGGAATTGAGAATTCATGTATGAGTAATTGTTAGGAAAAAAAAAACACACAAATCTTCTTGAAATGATTAGGTGAATTAAATGGGATTGGCATAAGCTAGAATGAGGTGCTTTTGGATATGATAGAAGAAATAATTGAAATTTTTGACAATGAGTTTAATGGTGTTAATAAGCTTGTATAGAATTACTGTGATGAGGTAAGTTGGAATTATTAGACATGTTTCAATGGTACATAAACGTTATTAAAGGTTTGAAGGATTTATTGTTACGTATGTTTAACATATTGATTAAAGGATTTGAGGATAAAAATAGATGATAGATTAAGATGATGATATTCAGGGGATGATGTTGATATATGAAAAAAAAAAAAAAAAAAAAAAATTTTGACTTGATAGAAGTTTGGAATAAGAAAAGATAGTTACACAATATGAAGGTGTATATGTTCCTTTATATGTGTGTTTTCTAATATCAACCCATAGATATATCCATGCGGGCTAGAGGATATCAAATGAAGAACTTATGATTGAAAGAAATCCTTATGGTTAAGTTATATAGCAAAATCACTCAAGTGAATAGACATATTAAAAAGTAAAGATGTCATACAGAAAAGATATCTCTAATTATTTAGGTAATAAGCTTGGTAACTCTGAATAATGTCTTAATTTCATTCCCTACATGTGGTAGGATGGATTGAAATTCGGGGACCGAATTTCTTAAGGGGGGAAGAATGTAACATCCCGTAATTTTTTAGATATTTTCCTTAGAAATTCTTCACCTTACATATATGCATAGAAATGTTCTAATATTAATGGAATAGGTAAAGAAAGAAAACCTAAGAGGAAATATTAGAAATAAACATGTTAAAGAAAGGTGAAATTCTTAGGTAAAGAAAGATAAATTTTTGTGAAGTAAGTAAAGGTCTTAAAATTTCAAGAAGATTGGATTAGGGTAATTTTTTCTTAATTTAAGAGCAAAAGTTACTAAGTTTAGTATCTCCACCCGTAATTGGGCTTTAACCTATAGACACTTCATATAGAGTTTTTCTACTTCACATGAATTTTTAGCAAGCCAATAGGATAGCCCAAGGAAGAAATAAAACATAGACTTGGACTAGGATATAGAAATTGGACCGGTAGCCCAAAAATCATGAAAATGTGACCAAGCCCATTATGAAAGGTAGAATTTTAACCAAAGTAAGGAAAATGGGCAAGAATGAGCCCAAACCCAAGAGGAAAAATAAAAATAAAATTAAAATTAAAGTGATGAAATATTGGTGTAATCAAGATTAAGTGACATGGCATTAAGACAAAAAAATTTAGCAAGTGGTGTGATTCTACATCCATCATTTTGGCAAGTGGCATAATAATACAAGGCTTTAGGACAAAAACATCTATATCCTACATTCATAACTTTAACAAGTGGGTAATAATACATAGCATTATGACAAAACATCATTATCCTACACAAATAATTTTAATTAAGTAAGGAAAATTCAAGGGCTAGAAATTTGCCACTTAAAAAGGCAAATCTATCATACTTGATTAAGACAAAAGAAAAATGAAATGAATCCCTAAATCAAAGGGATCTTGCCCCATATCTTAAGAACATATCATCATAATTTTCAAAATACAAATCTCCTTTTCCTATGCATATCTTGACTAAGGAAGAGGAAGACAAGAACATAAGTTGTTTGTTTTCCAAAAATTCAACAAAGTGTATCCTAATTGTGATAAGGTAGACCCATGATCATGAAAGGTGAATTATTTGGTGGTCTATATAAGAAAACCCACCCTTACAACATTAGAATTTCGTCCAAGTAAGGGAGAGCAAAAATAGAAGCAAGGTAGAGTGAGGAAAGGAGAGGAAGAAAGGAAGAAAGAGGAAGGAGAAATCTAGGGGACTAAGTGCTCCAGGTAAGTTTAACAATATTTCTTTTTGAAGAAAACCTTTGAAACTCATAATATTTATATGAGATTTTGATCTTAGAACTTTGATGATTGGTCATGGATGTTGCTATATCATGTTGCATATTGATCTTGCATGTGATGTATGTTTGAATACTTAGGTTGGTGTAGATAGTTCTGCATGGATATGGCTATGGTTGACAGAATTTTAAGCTTTGGTATTTTAATTTCTGAGAACAATCTATAAGGAATTAAAATAAATGGTTAACATAAGAATTAAAGATATGTGTGTCATGGATTTTTAGCCACTGGAACCATTCAATTTGGAGTTCACATGTGGTAGATATGTTCCGATTAGTAAGCCAAGGTCAGAAAATGGTTCATCAGGGAAGATTATGTTAGGACAGCTTTTGTATTTTAATTTCTGGGAATTATCTGTATGGAATTAAAATAAATGGTTAACATGAAAGTTATATATCTATGTCTCATGGAAATATACCCACTGGAATTATGCAATTTGGAGTTCATATGAGGTAGATATGATCCGATTAGTAAGCAGAGGTCAGAAAATGTTTATTCAGGGAAGAGTATATTATTAATGCTTTAGTTTTTGAATTTCTGAGAATATTCTGTATGGAATTAAAATAGCGCGCCAACATAACAATTATAGATATATGGCTCATGGATTTTTTACCAACTGGAATAAAGCAATTTGGAGTTCCAATTTGGGAGATATGGTCTAATTCGTCAGTAAAGGTCAGAACCTATCCGAGAGGAACTATCCTGTACTTTGAGGGAGTAATATCACCTTTGTTTCTTAATTTTTCGCTACAATGTTCAACATAATAATTTTAGATAATTGTTTTATCTTGAAATGGACACCAAGATCACCTACATCAGAGTTAAATTGAGGGAGTTATGCTCTGATTAGTAAGAGAAGGTTAGATAGGATGAAAACCTTCATCAAGAAAATAAAGAAATAAAATTAGTATTTAAAAAAGAAGATGAATCTTAATAAATGACTAGTATAGCCATAGCCATTGCCATTGTATGAACTTCTTACCATCTTAAGTATGAAATTTTGACATGGAAATATTTTATAAAGTGATATTTGAAATGGTTATGTTCATGGCATGATTACCAATGATTTATGGTAATAGTTATATTTTGATGAACATACTTGTTATTGAAAGCATATTTTTGGCTATCATTGTGAAAAGAAAAGAAATAAGCACGGTCACATGGCAATCCGTGTGGTGCACCAGTAGGGGACGCCCTACCAACGGTTATGATCATGATAATGAGAAAAGAAATAGAAAGTGGGCCATGTCGGACGGAGCGAGAAAAGCCCGTACCGGAGAGTAGAGGATACTCACCCTGACCGGGGTAGCTTGAGATGAGAATAAGTTGATGGCCATCATATGATATTTTGAAAACAGTTAATCATGTCATACATATCATTATAGTATGATTCTTATGTGCATAGATATAATACATTCATGTGACCAAAGATATTTTCTGTAGTTTATACAGCTGAACATGACGTGATGAGCTTTACTGATGATAATTTATTGTTGAACTTACTGGGATTTAATTCTCACTATATTTCCATATCATGTTCAGAAAATTATTTATGCAGCTTTTGTTTCTAAGGCTCTGGCTTTTAGTGCACATTGTATCGAGTTACTTTTTGTTGGGCAGATTTCAGAATCAAATAAGATGTTTGTGGTCGAGTTGGCTCAGATCCCGGTGAAGGTGCAACCACCCGCACCTGTATCTCCGGATTGGTCAACCAAAATAAACAAGATGTAAATATCTATGTGTTTGATATGTTATATGTATGTTTTGATTAATGACATGTATGTGAACTCAATATTGTATAATAATAAAGGAAAAAAAAAAGAGGGTGTTACAACCAGTGGGTGGATGGTTATCTGAATCGATCTTATAGTGTCTTGAGTATGTTGTGGTTGTGCTGTGTAGGGGATCAATGATTCATATAGGTAAGAAATTACAATTGTTTCCTATCTATATGCCGAGGTGGTGTTATGACTGTTATTAAATATTTTTGAACGAACTATTGGGCTTGATCACCTCAATAGCAACATAACTTTGTTTTTGCCACAGTAGGAAATGGCACAACCAAGGAGGAATCTAGCAACCAATGCAGAGGAAACCCTACACAACCTGGCCACGGCAATTCGAGACTAAGTCATGACCCCCAACCAAATTTTACAATATCTCCAGAATGCTAATAACCCAAATGGTGAGAATGGTGCTAACAACCGGATGGCTGGAAAAGATAATGGCATATCCGAGTTCCTGAGAACTAGACCACCTTGTTTCCAAGGTGGCTATGACCCAACGGTAGCCAAAAGGTGGATAAGGGAATTAGAGAAAATCTTTGAAGTGATGGGCTGTACTGAAGAGCAGCAAGTTATTTTTACTGCATATATGTTAAAGGATGAAGCAGAATACTGGTGGCATGGAGCTAGATAACTTTTAGCTCATTAGGGAAGACAGATCACCTGGCAAGTGTTCAAGGACATTTTTTTTGAAAAGTACTTTCCAAGTACTGTATGGGCAGAGAAAGAGATCGAATTTCTCCAACTCAGGCAAGGCAGCATGACCGTGGACTAGTATATCGCAAGGTTCAAGGAGCTATCTAAGTTCTCCTCTTATCTGCGATATAACCCAGATGAAGCATGGAAGGCGGTTAAGTTTAAAGCGGGACTAAACCCGTAGATAAAGAATGTTGTTATAGCTATGGAGATCATGGAGTTTGTACCTCTGATAAATAAATGCAGACTCCTGGAAAAGAGTTTAAGGGCAGTGGAGGACGAGAAGCAAAAGCGAAACCTATGGAAGAGGAAGAAAAATTTTCCCAACCCTGGAAAGAACGTGAGAAGAAGTGGATATGGAGCTGGTAAGAGGCCATTGACTGCGGGTCCTAGACCTTTTCAACAAGACCTCGCTCCAGTCAAGTGCGCTAAGTGCGGACACATGCATGGTAACCGACCATGCTACATGGGACAAAATGTCTGCTTCAATTGCGAACAGAAGGGACATTTTGCGAGAAACTGCCTACAGAATGTGGGGAAGCAGCCAGAACAGAGGTCTTAGGTGAAAGGAAGGGTTTTCACCCTGAGCGGCCAAGAGGCAGCTTAATCTTCTGAAATGATTCAAGGTACATACTATATCTATGCATTTGCTCTTATAGTGTTATTTGACTCTGGTGCTAGTCATTCATTTATATTGGAAGAATGTATTAGGAAGTTTCAGTTTTCTATTTCTGAAACTCCCTATGAGCTATCCGTAGTAACCCCTACAGGGGAAAGGGTATTAACTTCCTCTGTATGTAAGGATTGTCAAGTCAACATCCAGGAGAAAACTTTTTCTGTAGACCTCGTCTGTTTACCTTTAAGAGGTATTGTGGTCATTCTAGGGTTAGACTGGATGTCTAGAAATCGTGTTTTACTGAATTGTTGTAACAAGACCGTTGAATTTCTACCTCCTACTCCGAAAGAGGAGGTCCAGTTATTGATGCTAAATGCCAATCAAGTTAATAGGGAGTTGAAGAATGGAGTACTTGGATACATTCTCTTGTATTTATCAAACCTAGAACTCGAATCGAAGCTTGATGAAATCCCAATAGCCAACGAGTTTCCTGAATTATTTCCATCAGATATTCTAGGCTTACCTCCTAAGAGAGAGATAGAGTTCTCTATTGATCTCCAACCTGGGACAGGGCCTATCTCTATTGCACCATATCGAATGGCCTCAAATGAACTACAGGAACTCAAGAAACAGTTGGAAGAACTATTAGACAAGCAATTCATTAGACCGAGGGTATCACATTGGGGAGCTCCTGTATTGTTTGTTAAGAAGAAATACGGGAGCTTGAGACTATGCATAGATTACAGACATCTAAATATGTTGACTATTAAAAACAAGTACCCTCTCCCTAGGATAGATGACTTATTGGATCAATTAAAGGGAGCCTCCATCTTTTCTAAAATTGACTTGAGGTTAAGATATCAGCAAATTAGGATCAAGGAGGAGGACGTACCAAAAAACTGCCTTCAGGACTAGGTATGGGCACTATGAGTTTCTCGTAATGCCCTTCGGGTTGACTAATGCACCTACAATTTTCATGGATTACATGAATCGCATTTTTTGACCCTACCTAGATCAATTTGTTGTAGTGTTCATTGATGACATCTTGATATATTCTAAGAGTGAGAAAGAACATGAACAACATCTCCGAATCGTGCTGCAAGTGTTGAAAGAGAAAAAGTTATATGCCAAATTGGAGAAGTGTGAATTTTGGCTGTCAGAGGTGAAGTTTCTTAGACATCTCATCTCCAATAGAAGGGTAGCTGTAGATCCTAGCAAGACAGAAGCAGTGATTAAGTGGGAGAGACCAAAAACAATTACGGAAGTCAAAAGTTTTCTAGGTTTAGCAGGATACTACAGGAGGTTTATACAAAACTTCTCTCGTATAGCCTTGCCATTGACTAAATTGACCAGGAAGGGAAGTCCTTTTAAATGGACTGATCAATGTGAAGCTAGTTTTCAAGAGCTTAAGACAAGACTGACCACTCCTCCTATTTTAATTATTCCAGACCCCACAGGACATTTTGAAGTTTATAGTGACGCTTCAAAGAAAGGGCTAGGATGCGTGCTGATGCAAGATAAGAGAGTAATTGCTTACACCTCTAGGCAACTAAGACCCCACGAAAGAAACTATCCAACCCATGATCTTGAATTGGCGGCAGTGGTGTTTTCCTTAAAGATTTGTCGACACTATTTGTAAGAGGCAACCTTTAAAGTATATTGTGATCATAAGAGTCTTAAATTCCTCTTTGATCAGAAGGAGTTAAATATGAGGCAATAAAGATGGGTAGAATTCCTCAATGACTACAAGTTTGAGATAAAGTATCATCCCAGAAAGGCGAATGTTGTAGCAGATGCCTTGAGTCGAAAATCTCTGCACATGGGTCAGATGATGGTGTATGAGATGCAGATGCTAGAGGAGTTTCGAAATTTGAAGCTAGCCACTACTCTTACTCCAAAGAATCTAGTCATTAATGGTTTAAGTATAGGGTGTGACCTTAGAGCCCAAATCAAAGAGGCTCAAGCTCACGACCAATACTTACAGGATCATAAAGACCAAGGTAATTTTTCTGTCATGGAAGATGGAGCAATCATGTATCAGGGAAGGATTTGTGTCCCTCAAGAACGAGAGTTGAGGACTAAGATCCTGCAGGAAGCGCATCAGAGTAAATACACAGTCCATCCTGGATGCACTAAAATGTACTAGGATTTAAAAAGGATGTTTTGTTGGCCAGGGATGAAAAAGGACATTGCTGAGTTTGTGGCGAAATGTTTCATTTGTCAAAAGGTGAAGGTGGAGCATCAAAAGCCATCGGGATTTCTACAACCTCTTGAGATCCCTAAATGGAAATGGGACAGTATCTCAATGAACTTTGTTGTAGGATTACCTAAGACTTCAGTGGGACATGACTCTATCTAAGTAATAGTTGACAGATTAACCAAATCTGCTCACTTTTTGCCCATAAAAATTAACTATTCACTGTATAAATTAGCCTAATTATACGTCCAGGAAATAGTTAGACTGCATGGAATTCCCTTAAATATCATTTTTGATAGAGATCCGAGGTTCACATCGAGGTTTTGGAAGGCATTGCAGGAAGCTTTTGGTACTCAGTTGCGGTTCAGTACTGCCTACCATCCTCAGACTGATGGACAGACAGAACGAACCATTTAAACCCTAGAAGATATGTTGAGGGCCTGTGTGATAGAGCAAGGTAAAGGATGGGATAAGTACCTACCTTTAGTAGAGTTTGCTTATAATAATAGCTATCACTCTAATATTAAGATGGCCCCCTATGAAGTTTTATACGGTAAAAAGTGCCGATCTCTACTATGTTGGGGCGTGTTTGGTACAGCAGAATGGAAAAAGGAATGACATATAGAATGACGCATTCCATCGTTTGGATGGATAGAATCGATGGAATGGAGCATTCCCGGGACTGCTCGATTCCATCAGCCAAGGGAAACGCCATTCCATTACAAGAGGTGTGGAATCCGGCATTCCTTCCAAAGACTCAAATTTACCATTGCCCTTCTCGCAAATCCAATTATCCTTTCCCAGAAAGCTCCAACCTGCTGCGTGGATTTCTTCTTCGCATCCTCTTCACGACGTTCCATGACTTCTAGGTTTCTCTTTACTTCGCGTCTTCTCCACAGCGTTCTACGACTTTTGGGTTCCTCTTTGCTTCATGTCTTCTCCACGGCATTCCACGGCTTTTGGGTTCCTCTGCTTCGCGTCTTCTCCACGGCGTTCCACAGCATCACGTCCTTCTTCCCTAGTGCCCAAAATTGGCCCGCGATAGAGAGCTAGGAAACCCAGCAGCAGTGAGCTATCGTTGCCTCTTTCAGCCATACCTACCCCATCTTTTCCAATTTCATCTTGCTCCTGCGACAACCGTGAGTTTAATTCTTCATTCTGTGGCATTTTTTTTGTTGTAGTTAGGCTTCAATCCAAGATGCATATCCGTGGGTGTTCTGCTTGACCTTGCTAATTTTATCTCTGGGATCAGCTGCTGTGTTTAAGAGGCCATGAGTCTCTTCTGTTGGGTGCTCTGTTTGACCTTGCTAATGCATATCCATGGGTGCTCTGTTATTTCATGAGGGGAAATGAGTTATGTATTTGAATGGAATGATTAGTTTTTGTGTGTTAGCAACTATTATTTCATCCTCTACTGCCATTGGAGCCTCATGCCATTTTGCTGATCAAGAAAAGCAACTCAAAGCATACTAAAAAAAAATGTGTGTGGGTCTTCTCGAGTAGCAAGTGTTTTGTGTGCCTGGATAATTTAATTGTTGGGTTGCATAAAAGATGTGTGTGTGGGTCTTCTTGGGTAGCAAGTGTTCTACAGTGCCTGGGTATATTTAATTGTTGTGCTGCAGAATAATAGAGCCCTTTGGAGAGAATATAGAATGAAATTTCAGTGTACTGCAATCAAAGTCTTTCATTACCTCTAATTAGATAAAAAAAATACAATCAGTGGTAATTAGAGAAAATTATGTGATTGATTTTTTAGATAAAAAATAATTTCTTATTTTTTATTAAAAAAAATAATTTTTTTATTTTATACCAAGGGTAATTTAGTCTTTTTACTTATTCTATCTTTCATTCCTTCCATTTTTTCCATCACATACCAAACGAAGTAAAGAGGATTCCATTCTCTTATCCATTCCAACTTCCTTTCTCTTTTCCATTCCATTTAAATTCATTCCACTGAACCAAACAGGCCCTTGGTTTGAGGTAGGAGAAAAGAACTTGCTGGGTCCTGATCTAGTTCAACAAATCATTGAACAAATCAGGATGATACAAGACAAAATACTTACAGCTCAGAGTCAGCAAAAGAGTTACTACGATAAGAGACATAGACCTCTAGAGTTTGAGGAAGGAGACCATGTATTTCTGAAACTTTCCTCGACTACTGGAGTTGGTAGGTCTCTCAAAACAAGAAAGCTAAGTCCGCGATTGTTGGGACCCTACCAAATTCTGAAGAAAGTAGGGACATCAGCATATCAAGTTACTCTCCCACCTAATTTGTCCAACCTGCATAATGTTTTCCACGTATCACAGCTGCAGAAGTATCTTCCAGATTCATCACATGTAATACAGGATGAACCAATCCAAATAAAGGAGAACATGACATACCAGCTAGTACCTGCATCCATATCGGACACTGACGTGAAGCAACTAAGAAATAAAACAATTCCCCTTGTTAAGGTGTTATGGGAAGGTTTGACTCCGGAAGAAGCAACTTGGGAGCTGGAAGAAGTCATGAGGAAGAAATATCCGCAATTGTTCTTATTAGGTAATTTCTGAAATTTTGAGGACAAAATTTCTTTTAGGGGGAGAAAAATGTAACATCCCTAATTTCATTTCTTTTATTGATAAAAGTACATAAATATTTAATTAAGGAAATAAAATTTATTAGACAATATTTTAGATATCTAAGGAAATATAATCCTTAGAAATTCTTCACCTTATGCATATGCATAGAAAATGTTTCTAACATTAAGAGAATAAATAAAGAGGGAAAACCTAATAGGAAAAAAAATTAGAAATAACATACTAAAGAGATGCAAAATTCTTAGATAAGCAAGATAAATTTTTAGAAACAAGTAAAGGTTTTAAAATTTCAAGAACATTGGATTAGGGTAATTTTTCCTAATTCAAGAACTAGAGTTACTAAATTTAAAATCTTTACCCATACATTGGGCTTTTACCTATGGACACTTCATATAGAGTTTTTCCACTTCACATAAGTTTTTAGCAAGCCCATTGGATAACCTAAGCAAGAAATAAAACATAGACTTGGACTAGGATATAGTAATTGGACCAATAGCCCAAAAATTATGAAAATGTGACCAAGCCCTCTAAGAAAGGTAGAATTTTATCCAAAGCAAAGAAAATGGGTAGGAATAAGCCCATAATGGGTAGGAATAAGCCCAAATCCAAGAGGAAAAATAAAATAAAATAAATTAGGTGATGATATAATAATGTAATAATAATAATGATTAGGTTACATGGCATTAAGACAAAAATTTAGCAAGTGGTGTGATTCTACATTCATAATTTTGGCAAGTGGCATGATAATACATGGCTTTAGGACAAAAACATCTATATCCTACACTCATAATTTTAGCAAGTGGTATGATAATACATGACATTAGGAAAAAACATTCATATCCCATACAAATAATATCAACCAAATAATGGAGATTCAAGGGCTAGAAATTTGCCACCTAAAAAGGCAAACCTATCATACTTGTTTAAGACAAAAGAAAATTGAAATGAATCCCTAAATCAAAGGGACCTTGTCCCTTATCTTAAGAACATATCATCATAATTTTCAAAATACAAATCTCTTTTTCCTATGCATATCTTGACTAAGGAAGAAGAAGACAAGAACATAAGTTGTTTGTTTTCCAAATATTCAACAAAGTGTATCCTAATTGTGATAAGGTAGACCCATGATCATGAAAAGGTGTATTATTTGGTGGTCTATTTAAGCAAAACCCACCCCTACAACATTTTAATTTCGTCCAAGTGAGGAAGAGAGAGAAATAGAAGCAAGGTAGAGTGTGGAAAGGAGAGAAAGAGAGGAGAAGAAAGGAAGGAAGAAGAAGGAGAAGTTTAGAAGTCTAAGTACTCAAGGTAAGTTACCTTAATCTCCACTTGAATCCATTTTTCTTCTTCATCCTTGAGGTTCAAAAACTCACCCTCCTTCTCTTACCTAAGCTGCTAGAAAAGCTAAGGGAAAGAAGGAATCTTGCTACTTCTTTCAAGAGGAAACAAGAAAACTAATTCACTAAGTGAGCTAGGGAGATTCTTAGGTAAGTTTAACAAAATTTCTTTTCGAAGAATCTGTTAGGAAAGCTTCTGTTTTTAAATTTCTGGGACCATTCTGTAAGGAATTAAAATAACATGTTAACATAACAATTATAGATATATGTCTCACGGAGTTTTAGCCGTTGGAATCACTCAATTTGGAGTCCATATGAGGTAGATAAGGTCTGATTAGTAAGTAGTATTAAGAAAATGGTTAATCAGGGAAGAATCTATTAGGAAACCTTCTGTTTTGAAATTTCTGGGACCATTCTGTAAGGAATTAAAATACCTTGTTAACATAACAATTATAGATATATGTCTCACGGATTTTTAGCCGCTCAAATCACTCAATTTGGAGTCCATCAGAGGTAGATATGGTTTGATTAGTAAGTAGTGTTCAGAAAATGGTTAATCAGGGAAGAATCTGTTAGAAAAGCTTCTATTTTTGAATTTATGGGACCATTCTATAAGGAATTAAAATAACTTTTTAACATAACATTTATAGATATATGTCTCACGGATTTTTAGCAACTGGAATCACTCAATTTGGAGTCCATATGAGGTAGATATGGTTTGATTAGTAAGTAGTGTTCAGAAAATGGTTAATTAGGGAAGAATCTATTAGGAAAGCTTCTGTTTTTGAATTTTTGGGACCATTTTGTAGGTAATTAAAATACCTTGCTTACAAAAAAATTATAGATATATGTCTCACGGATTGTTTGCAACTGGAATCACACAATTTGGAGTCCATATGAGGTAGATATTGTTTGATTAGTAAGTAGTGTTCAGAAAATGGTTAATCATGGAAGAATCTGTTAGGGAAGTTTATGTTTTTCTATTTCTAGGAACATTTTGTAGGTAATTAAAATAACTTGTTAACATACGAATTATAGATATATTTGTCATGGATTTTTGGCTACTGGAATCACTTAATTTAGAATTTGTATGAGAGAGATAAGGACAGATTTGTAGGTAGAGGTTAGAAACTACCCGATAAGAAATAACCTGTACATTGAGGGAGTAATATCACCTTGTGTTTTTACTATTTCGCTGCACTATTCAACATAATAGTTTTAGATAATTATTTTATCTTGAAATTGACACTAAGATCACCTACATCGGAGTTAAATTAAGGGAGTTATGCTCTGATTAGTAAGCGAAGGTTAGATAGGATGAAAACCTGCATCAAGAAAATAAAGAAATAAAATTTATATTTAAAAAAGAAGATGAATCTTATAAATGAAAATAATAAATGACTAGTATAGCCGTTGCCATTGTATGAACTTCTTACCATCTTAAGTATGAAATTTTGACATGGAAATATTTTATAAAGTGATATTTGAAATAGTTATGTTCATGGCTTGATTACCAATGATTTTTGGTAATAGTTATATTTTGATGAACATACTTGTTATTGAAAGCATATTTTTGGCTATCATTGTGAAAAGAAAAAAATTGAGCACGGTCACATGGCAATCTGTGTGGTGCACTAGTAGGGGACGCCTTACCAACGGTTATGATCATGTTAATAAGAAAAGAAAGAGAAAGTAAGCCATGTCGGACGGAGCAAGAAAAGCCCGTACCGGAGAGTAGAAAATACACACCCTGACCGGGGTAGCTTTATATGAGAATAAATTGATAGTCATCATATGATATCCTAAAAAATAGTATTTGTGCCATACATGTCATAATTGTACAATTTCATGTGCATGGATAAAGTGCATTCATGTGACCTAAAGATATTTCTGTAGTTTATACAGATGGACATGACATGATGAACTATATTAATGGTAAATTATGATTTATTGTTGAACCTACTGGGATTTAATTCTCACTATATTTCCATATCATGTTCAGAAGAATAATTATGCAGATTTTCTCAATGACACTTATTATTTCCGTACGTTGGATCGAGGTGCCCTACCTTGGGCAACTACCAGTTATATCATATGTATTTGTAGTAGATGTGACTAAGATTCCGGTGGAGGTGCCGCCACCCGCACCAGTGTCCCCGGAAGTAGTCGACATAGATGATTAGAGCTAATATGTATCTTTGTACAAATATTTGTAAAATAATGGTGTGTATGGAAACTCAGTATTGTATCACTGTTAATAACAATTATGCTTGGTTAAAGTGATTATTATTACGAGTTAAGTGGTTAGAATTAAAGCAGAAATAACTTCATGGAATTTTACAAATATAAAAAAAAAATTGTTACATTTACATAGATGGAGTTGTTACATGTATGGCTTGTGACGGTACCGAATAGGGGACGCCCTATTATCCTGAGTGAGCCGGGGGAGGGCCTCGCCAACCGAGTGATAGTGGTAATGTGGGGGGGGGTAGGAGGGTGATGTACTCACATTCCCTGATCACTTATTATAACTGTAGTCGATAAGTCAATATGCGTATAGCAAATGAGTTATATTTTCATTGCATTGACCAGATTGCTGAGTGAGGCAGGTGTATTAAAAGTGATGATTTTATCTTCAAATTTTAATATTTTACTATAGCTTATATAGCTAAGCATAACAATATTTGTTTAATGATCATATCGTGCTGTATATGGTTTTGGATATCTGAATATCCTTTGAATTAAGAATATTTGAAATACGGGTCCCATATGAATGTACTTCTGAATTGTATTTTCAATGTGATAAATTTTAAAATATAAGTACATCCATATGCTGACCTAAGAAGTCATATGAGGAATTATTTACTCACTGAGTTGTCAAACTCACTACACGATATTTTCACATTTTTCATATGAGAATACAGAGTCTAATCCTGTAGATAGGTGATCAGTTAGGTGACATATTATATGGATGAGCCTAGATTGCTTCCAAGGCTTATGGTTTTTAAATTATACTGTGTTTGTATTTTAGAGTGCTCTGAACGCTACAAGTAGGATCTCTGTTTCTACTGTACTTTGATATTTATAGACTTGGTCTATATATTGTGTATACATGAGAGAAATAATAAAAAATTACATTGTACATCTTTATGGAGATTATCTGATTGCGAAAAGAAATATATTTATTTTACGTAACATAAATTTGGGGCGTTACACTTCTCATTTGATTTATATTTAAGATATTTAAGTGAGATTACTTATTAAAGTAATAAAATAATTCTTTTTTGTTAATACATCAAAGAGTTATTCCTACAAATTGATTATAGCGCCTATACCTCTGCTCATCTCAATTATCCACGTTAATTTAATTTAGACAGAAAATTTAAGCAATCTTTTTAGTACTCCATGATTAACCATTGAAACCTTTTATAAAATACTTATTATTTTGCTATCATCAAGTCATCAATTCAAGAATTCATAATAATGGTTATAACAAAAAGATAGTCCTTGAATTTGAGTCTAGGTGAACATAACCATACTCCAAGTAACGCTTGTAATTCAAATACCGATACGTAGTAAGTAGTAACTGTTAAAGGATGTGCTTCATAGTGATGTATAGAAAAGAAAAGCAAGAAAAAAAGCAGAGAAACTGCAGGTAATGAACAAACACATACTTGGACAAAGCAAACATGATTATGAACTCTGACAACCCCATGTACAATGGAATGTACCTTTGGACAGGTTTCCTTGTAAAATGAGGGATCAAGTTGAGCATATGAAACTGATATTCTTCCAAGCACTACCACTACTGCACAGAATAGAGCTGCCATTGTAAGATGGAGAGAACTCATTTTCTCTGTATTTGAATTTTGAGTGTGTTCTATACCTGAGCCTTCATTTTTATAGAGACCGATGAGCTTGGCATCTGATTTATGATAGGAACTAGGAAATTAACTAAGGTAATATTGTCGTCCCAACAAGAGCAGACCCCTGTTGCTGATTCTGACTCAGCCTTTTCTTTGTGAATGCATACATCACAGTCATAGACTCGGATAAACGTAAATGCTACCTAAGGGCGGCCATATATACAGTAAGGGTTTATTTGAGAATTGTGTGATTTTTGTTTTCAATATTTTGCAAAATTGTTATAAATTTTTATTTAATAAATTATTTTAATAATAATTATTTTGTACGTTTTGAAACTTACATATACTCTTGAAAAAAAAGAGATTCTTTTCAATTTTTTCAAGGGTCTTCTTTGGGTTCATATCTTTTTAATTTGATTTTGGACGCAGTTACTGAACATATACAAGAGTTAGGGCCTCAATGCATAATTTTTGCAGATGATATAGTCTTAGTTGGTGAATCGAAAGAGGAAATGAATATGAAGTTAGAGTCATGGAGACAAGCTTTAAAAACACATGGTTTTCGGATAAGTAGAAATAAAACAGAATATATGGAATGTATTTTTAGTAAGAGACGAATAAATACGAATGTAGACGTGAAACTTGGAGACTATATATTAAAACAAGTTACAAGTTTTAAATACCTTGGATCTATTATACAAAATGATGGCGAAGTAAAGGAGGACGTAAATCATAGGATTCAAGCTGGATGGATGAAATGGAGGAAAGCTTCGAGTGTCATTTGTGATAAAAAAGTGCCGCTCAAAGTTAAAGGAAAATTCTACCATACGGCTATAAGACCTGCTATATTATATGGTACTGAATGTCGGGCGGTTAAAAGACAACATGAAGATAAACTCAACGTTGCAGATATGAGAATGTTGTGCTGGATGTGTGGACACACTAGAAGAGATATGATTAGAAATGAGTGTATTAGAGAGAAGGTTGGGATAGCACCTATTGTGGAGAAGATGGTTGAATTTCGCTTAAGGTGGTTTGGCCATGTGTGGAGAAGATCTGTAGAAGCCCTAGTGAGAAGAGTAGATTGGATGGAGAATAGTCCAATAATTAGAGGTAGAGGGAGGCCAAAGAAAACAATAAGTAAAACTATTAAAAATGATTTAATAGTTAATAACTTATCTACTGATCTCATCCATGATAGGCCACTATGGTGCCATTTGATCCATGTAGCCGACCCCACCTAGTGGGAAAAGGCTTAGTTGTTGTTGTTATTGTTGTAATTGATAGAAACTTTCATCTAATAAGATTATGATGTCATTTTACAAGAATTGTTTTTTCACATTATTTACAGTAGAACAACTTTATAAAGATTGTAACAATATTCTCAAAGAGAACTTATGATTTGTTTGAACAAATTTTTACTTTTGTTATGATAGAAAATTTATAATAAAAAGAGAATATTTTATTTCAAAGTCAAGACATATTATAAATTTTAATAAGATCTTATCATGATAGTTATAAATCGTACTAATATCGATAATTAAACTTAATTCTCACAGTCAAAGTATTTTAGTCTTTACCGACTAAACAATCTTTTCAACTCTACTTTAGTACCATCTAATGGGTATTCAAGTTAGTTTGCATTAAAGTAAACTGTATTTACCAAATTTTCATCAAGTTATGGAACATTGAACGTTTTATGTTGATTTCTTTTAAGTTTTCCACACGTTCAATTTCATCCTTGAGTTTCTTTTGGTTTTTTATGTATTATGATTGCCATTATTCATTCCTTTGCACTTTTGAAAAACTAAAATAGTTGGTGATAGTAGGAATCATAAACGAACATGGTACTTAAATTTAAAATAGAAAAGACTATTTCATTTCAAAATCAAACTATGTCATACGAGAATTTATTTTTACTTACAATTTGTATTAATAATAAAAATCAAACTCAATCTTTACAAATGAAGTACTTTGATCACCGTGAGTTATTTTTTCAATCATACTTTATTGCGATATGGTGGTGAGTAGGTCTATTCAATGAAAGACTTGGTTTGCATTATAGTAGGCTGTACGTACCATCACTTATTCATCAAGTTGTTAAACATTGAACATCGTACATAGGCTACTTTTTAAGTTTTCCACACATTCAATTTCAGCCTTGTTTCTTTCGGCTATATGTCAATTATGAATCACGCTTTCCTTACACTTTTGAAAAGCTAAAACAATGGGTGACAGTATCAAGGAACTAAACTTCTTCTTTTCTATCGAAACAACCAAAATGTTTCCATTTTTCAAATTTTCGACACGAAACGGAGTTATTGAAACAAAACACAATGTTTATTAAAAAATTATGTAATTTCAATTAAAATTACTATGTTGTGGAATAGTTCAGTGGAAATGCTTTTGTTTCAAGTTGTTTTGATAGAAATACTTTTATTTCAAGTTGTTTCAACGGAAATACTCTTGTTTTGAGTTGTTTCGACAGACATACTCTTGTTTCGACGAAAATACTCTTATTTCAAGTTGTTTCGACAGATATACTCTTCACTACAAAAAAAAAATTACATTTAGCGACCGAATTTAGTGACCGAAACAAGTTCGTCTCCAATTGCGACTGATAAGCCACTATTTGCGACTGAATTTATCTAAAATTAATTTGACATACTCTGTGACCGATATAGCAACTGATAATGGGGTGGCAAAAATTTTCAGTGACAAAAGCTTCGCATAGTAGTGGCAGATTATTATTTTGTGACGGGAATTTGTGACTGTCAATATCGATTGCTAATGGAGACTAAATTGCATCTTTTTGTCACTGAAAGTGTGTTAAATCAATTTTAAGAAGCCTGGCATTAGCGTTTCGAGCAATTTGAGCCCTAATTCCCAAATTTCGTGTCTCTTCTCCTCTATCAAGTCGGGCCTCTTCTCTTCTCTATCGGGAGACTTCTCCTCCTCCGCTAGTCTCTAGCGGCTGGTAACCATTCTCCAGTCACTATTATTTTATTCCCATCACCTATCATGCAACTTAGCTGAGTGAATTCCATTGTTCGTGACTCCATTGAAGCTCCCAGCTAGGTATGTTCTCATCATGCTTTGTTTCATTTTGGGTGCAGATGTTTTGTTTTTTTTCATTCTGAATCTCGAATGGTTTGCTTATCGTGACTCCATGCTTGCTTCTTATGAGGTCTGGTGTTGTTATATGTTTTTCTGTTGGCTTCAGAATAATGCTCTGTTTTGGTCTGTTTTGGATTTAGTTGCTATCCAGAGTTTGGCGTATTTTACTTTGAATTTTGTTTTCCCATTTATTTCTTATCCTCTTGCATTTACTTCAAACTTCTGTGAATAATGGGAATGGGTTATGTGTATATTTTGGATGCCAATTGCATCATATTTTACTTGGATGCCAATTGCTTATATGTATGTTTTGGATGCCAACATCGTATTTTACTTGGATGCCAATTGCTTCTGTGTATGTTTTGGGAATGGGAATGATGCTTGTGAAGATCTTGTTTTGGAATTGAGCTGAACTGGAATTGTGGAAAGGGGGTGCATATGGGTTATAGGCAATGGCAAATTATTTCATGCGAGGAAACCAGAACATGATGATCATTTTTGTTAACTCATGTTTTATAGCCTAAAGAAACAGAAAATATAATCAATTTTAGCATCTTAAAGATTTCCCAAGGAATAACAAGTTGATTAGGTAGCCTACCCTTTACTATCTGCTTTCAAATCCATTGCTTACAAACTTTTTTAGGTAACCATATGCTGATGCCTGCATCCTATATGTTAAACACTTCCACAGGCAATAATCACCTACCAATTTTGACTCCTTTCTGAAAATTATGGGCAATGAAACCTGTATCCTTAATATGTTGCAAACTTTTTTGGGTAACCATATGATGATGCTACATCCTTTGTTAAAATTATGGGCAATAAAACTGCAGGCAATAATCATCCACCAATTTTGACTCCTTTGTGAAAATTATGGGCAATAAAACCTGCATCCTTAATATGTTGCAAACTTTTTTGGGTAACCATATGCTGATGCCTACATCCTTTGTGAAAAATTATGGGCAATGAAATCACAGGCAATATCACCCACCAATTTTGACTCCTAAAACTAATAATTCTCAACAACCAATTCCAATTCACTTATATTAAGCATGTGCAAGGTTGAAAACTTTCACCCAATACAACACAAAAGTGCCGCTGCTATTTTAAACACTTCCATTTCAATATAATCTAGCTTCCATAAGCCCAATATTAAAAGTGGGCTTCGAAATAATGGCTTGTAATTGAATGTTAGGAGAATATCAAAGCCTAGCGCCTAAATGACAGAAGTAAAGACAAAGAAAGGGGAACCCAGGCATTTATTCCATGATTAAATTCTCAACTAGGAGGTGGGTATCCGATACCCACCTAAAAAATGACTATTTACCAACTAACTACTACTTCTTTGATCATTCAACAAAAATAGTTATTAGTGATTTTCAAGAATTTATTATAATGTGTTTGAAAGAGTTATTAGTGATTACAATTACTCAAAAAGGAACATATTATTTCAAAACCTTAAAAAATTTATTATAATGTATAGACTCTTTCAAATAATATGTTCCTTTACAATTACTTAAAAAAATGGGTTTTCAGTGGCAATCCTTAGTGGTTATCACTAAAAGGTTCTTTTTAGTTACACTGACCCAGTAACAGTAGAATATAAGTAGCAGAGGAAACAGTTCACATTAATCTATTACAGAGACTGAATAGAGAAGGGTAAACAGCCACCATAAATAGAATTATTTGCTTAAGGATATTTATTACACGTCGATACATAAGGAATTCAGTCAACTATTTTTTATAAACCAATGTTTTTCCAAAAGTTTTTGTTTAGGACAAAGGTCTTCCAACTTTCCATCGTCCTTATCATCATAGCATCTACAACCAAGTATTTATAGACCATAAGATCCTAGCTTTCTTTGGTTTTGACACTTCAGAGAAAGAAGAAAATAATTACGAAATCATGATATAATTTTTGTGGCTTTTATATTTACACAATAGTATCATATGCAATAATTCCTGTGTCATTATCTTACTCCTTACATGCATGTTTTTCATTACAATATGTGGATTTATGAAATAATACCATAACTTATCTATTGATAAATTGTCCTATAGTTGGTTAGCAGTATGGAAATTCCAGAAAATTGAAGGTGGATGTATAACAGGTTAAATGTGAAGAAGTCAGGAATATTGAATGAGTTTGTGGATCGAGTTTTTGAGTTCATTCATTTTGCTACTAGTCAAAGCAGAAATGAAACAGTCGATTTGATTAGGTGCCCTTGTACAAAATGCAAGTGTCAGTCGTACAAGAAAGTCGATGATGTTAAAGTTCTTTGTTTAGCAAGGGATTCATGCCAAAATATTATTGGTGGACAGCCCATAGAGAAGCATCACCACAAGTGATACCAATTGTTGGTGAAAGCTCGTACTACGGTGAAGATGGACAGAGGGAAGAATACAATGTCTATCAGCAAATGATTATGGATGCAGCCGGACTTGAAATTGGTGCTCAATAAGAATTTGGTTAAGCCGTGACTAAAAATGTGGAGGAGGATTCGAATCTAACCACTCAGAGATTTTATGACATGTTGGCTTCTTCACAAGCACCGTTGTGGGAGGGATGCGAGATTTAGTTGGAGTTGTCAATGTCTTTGTGGGCTGAGTTTGAAGTCAAATTATAATATGTCCCAAGATTTTTTTAATCAAATGGTTAAGGGTATTGGCAGTGCATTATCAAATGAAAATCGTATGCTGGATATCCTTTATTATGCAAAGAAGAATGTCTCGCAGCTTGGGATGGGATGCGTTAAAATTGATTGTTGTCCAAAAGGTTGCATGTTATTTTACAAAAATGATGAGTATCTTACACGTTGCAAATTTTGTGAGAAATAACGATATAAAAGAACTTGTCAAAGGGGCAACTCAAAACATATCCCTAAATCCTGGATGTGGTATTTTTCTATTATTCCAAGACTCCAAAGGTTGTATTCATCAATGTTCACTAGTGGTCATATGAGATGGCACAATGAGAACCAGAGAGAGTGTATCCAAAATTTTCACATGACCCTTGCAATGTGATATTAGGGCTATGCATTGATGGATTTAATCCACATGGGCAATCTGGTAAAACATATTCGTGTTGGCCTATGATTTTAACTCCATATAATCTTCCTCCATGGATGTGTATGAAGAGAGAATTTATGTTTTTGAAAATCATAATTCCAGTTTCATCATACCCTAAGAGTAAGATAGATGTTTATATGGAGCCGCTCATAAATGATTTGAAGATGTTGTGGAATGAAGGCATTGTAACTTATGATGTATCCTTAAAGCAAAATTTTGTGATGAAGGTAGCATTGATGTGGACTATAAATGACTTCCCAGCTTATGGAATGTTATCAGATTGGTCAACTGCAAGAAAGCTTGCTTGCCCAATTTGTATGAATCAGTTGAAAGCATTTTATCTTAAGCACAATCGTAAGGTAGTATTCTTTGATTGTCACCGTAAGTTTCTTCCACTTAATCTTCCTTATAGGAAGAATAAAAATTCATTCAAGAAGCGTTGTGAGGAACACTCTTCCATTCCAAAACGGTTTAGTGGTGAAGAGATATGGGATATGGTTAGAGCAATACCTACCATCCAAAAATCTCAAGGAACCCATCTACCCGGGAGTAATAGGGATCATAATTGGACAAAACAAAATATACTTTGGAGTTTACTATATTGGAAAACACAACTTCTGCCTCACAATATAAATCTGTTGCACACAGAGAGAAATGTGTTTATGAACATATTTAATACAGTAATGGACATAAAAGGTAAGACAAAAGATACATGTCAAGCCAGACTTGATATATGTGAAATTTGTAGACGTAAGCAACTTGAGATGCAAAAGATTGGCCATGATAAGTACATAAAACCCAAAGAAAAATATACTTTGAGTAAATCACAGCGGTTAGCAATATGTGAGTTGATAAAAGATTTGAAGTTTCCAGATGGATATGCATCCAATTTGGCTAGGTGTGTGGATATGAAAGAGACAAAGTTGCACGGTATGAAAAGTCATGATTGCCATGTGTTCATGAAACGCTTGTTGCCCATTTCATTTGATGCATTACCAAGGCCTATTTGGAATCCACTTGTTGAGCTTAGCTTATTTTTTAGGGATTTGACCTTTACAATGTTAAAGATAGATCATTTGAGGAGTATAGAGAAAAATATTCCTATTATATTGTGCAAACTTGAACAGATATTTCCTCAAAGCTTCTTTGATTCAATGGAGTATTTTTCTATTCATTTGCCTTATAAAGCTCGGATTAGAGGTCCAATTCAATATCGATGGATGTATTCTTTTGAAGGGTGTGTGTCCATTTGCCTAAGTAATTTACTTTATGTAACTGATATATGATTTACACTACCTAATGAAATTATTGATTATTGTTTAGGTTTTTGCGAACTTTAAAAGAAAAAGTCAAAAACAAAGCTCAAGTGGAGGGGTCTATATGTGAAGCTAGTAGAGGAAATGTCAACATTTGCTTATTATTATTATCTATCAGATTTATGTTCAAGAAGGACTAGAATGTCACGTAATGATGGAGGTGAAAGTTCTTCCTCTTACACACCTATGTCAATTTTCAACTATCCTGGACATGGTAGTGGAAAATCTCAGTCTGTGTTCCTTGATGACCGTGACATGAGAGTTAACATTTTGTACATTATTAATAACTGCGAAGAGGTTTAAATTTTACACCTATAAATCATTGTGCACATACTGTCATATTCAAAGTCAACTTCACAATTCATTTATATTATATTTTGTAGGATGTACACTGAATTTTTGAAGGAGCTAGTTCCTAATATATCAGAATTTCAAATTGACTCTGAGATTGCTTCTAATTTTCCTATGTGGTTTCAAGAATATGTAAGTATTTTACTTAACTATGAATTTTTTCTTGGCTCATATGTTATATAAGATGACATCTTTTTTGAACTAAGTGGAAAACGCAACAAATAATATTCAAGATCATATTTTACAAGGTTTAGCTTGGGGTCCACTTACGAAGGTTGAATCATGGCCAGTATATATAATCAATGGATATAGGTTTCATACTCTTAATTATAGCGAAGGCAAGCAAGCTTTAAGTTATGGTGTATGTGTACGAGGCACTAATGGACAAATAGAATATGACTTCTATGAGATATTGACTGATATTTTTGAAGTAAGTTTCATTGGTTGGCCTATCAAAAGAGTAGTTCTTTTTAACTGTCAGTGGTTTGACAATACTCCTAATCAAGGGAAAAAGGTATATCACCAATATGAACTTGTTGAAGTAAAACAATCGAGAAGATACAATCAGGCATACAATCTTTTTATACTTGCACAACAAGCTGAACAAGTGTATTATACACTGTATCCAAAGGGTCATAATGGTTGGTTGGTTGTTATTAAAATAAAGGAACGTAATACAATAAATGCTCCTAGTGCTTAACAAACTGAAAGGGATGTTCCATATCAACATAAAGTTTAAGATCTTCCAATGATACAAGTTGGCACAAATGTATATGTAGATTCACTTGTAGATGGAGATGGTGATGTAGAGGAAATTGTTGGGGACATGATTAACCAAGCAGAAGTAGATATGTCAAGTGAAGATGTTTATGCTTCTTCAGATAGTGAGGGTGAATTTAGTGATTCAGAACCATCTGTTGACTAGTTTAGGTTAGATTATAATATATTGTAATGATTTAGGTTAGATTATAATATATTGTAATGAGCTTATTGCAATAATAAAAGGAGTTATGATTACTGTTACTTTGGTAATTTATATTAATTATGAATTTGGTTTCTTTTTTTAATTTACAGATGGGTGACACAGGTCGAGGATGTGGTTAAGCCACTAGGGCTTGTGGTAGAGTGACTTATTCCACTCCCACTAAGAATGATTCCACCCAATCCACCCTAGTTGTTCAGGGATCTTCAACACCATCTTCATCCACACAGCTTTCTCTTGTCACACTGGGTACTCAGGCACCTTTATCCACTCATCCTGATGAACCACATGATGGGAGGACTTTGATTGCTTCTGGAGATGTCCATTTTAAGTAAGTCAACTACGTTTATTAGCATGTTAGTTTGTATAATTCATTTGGGGATTTATGCTAACTTACATTCTTTCTTTGAAATAAGATTTGACATTACTAGATGACCGTCAAATATCATTGTTGATCCCATTAGGTCTCACTTTTTTGGACCTTAAACATGTTAGAGTGAGGTCCCTGAGTGTGAGAAGACTGTATGGTTTGCAAAATTTTGTGTAAGTTTATTTTTTTAAGCATATTTTTAGTTAGTATGCAAGTGTATTTTATAATTGTTAACTAACTAGTTCTTTTATTTACAGGAAATGTATAGATGGTTTCCTGCTCATGACCGTACAGTTAGGATGATTTTTTACCATAAGGGTCAAAAATGCCTCAAAAACCTTATAAACAAACTCAGAGCAAGAAAAGGAAAAACCAATTAGGTGCATCCATCTGTTAAGGAGAAATTGAATCAAAAATGGAGGAGTCCCCATTGGCTAGAGAAAAGTAGCAAAGCCAAGCACAACTGGTCAGTAGATGCAAGTGCTTCATCATACACTAGTGGGTCAATCTCTACAGCTGAGCATGGAAAGAGATTGGTATGACTTTATGACAATTTTGTTTAATTCCAATTTGTCGTGTTATTTTGTCTCAAATGCATTAACATTTTAATAATGAGTTTGTTGCAAAAAGATGACCTGCATAGAGAACCTATTGCTTTCAAGATTATGGAGCGGACTAAGAAGTTAAAGGATGGACGGTGGTCTTGTTAGAAGGCTCAATGTGTTGCTGTATGTATATAACTTTTAATATTTAAGGTTAAACATATATCTTTTTATGCTTAACTTGTCATTTTTACCATTAATTTTAAATGTGTAGACTGAGTATCACCGGCGCCGGGTTCAGTCCACAAAGAGTGAGGGAGAGAGCTCATTAGCATCTGATAATGATTTCTACCTAGAGGTTGTGGGAGGTCCAAGATGTAAGGGCAACATCTTTGGGATGGGCAAGCTAGGCCCTATGTTGTTCACTTCAACACATCCTGCATCATCTTTATAGGCACCTGATAGTGCAGAGTTGGTCCAGTTAAGGGCCAGGGTTGCTGCCCTTTCCATGGAGCTCATGGGAAAGGATGCTATTATGAGTGAAATCACCGATTGCCTTCACAAAACTGAGAGGGCAACACGATTTTTATTTCAGCACCTTGGAGTTCCTATTCTTCCAAGTGCCACTTTAGCACCAGATCACCAGCCTTCTGATCCTTCAATTCATAACTAGCAGTCTGACCCATCTCATGAGACCCAGCCAACTCCTCCTGAACATCATAATGATGCGGAAACTGCTGATGATCTTTCTTGAAATAAACTTGGGTTGTATAAGTTTAATTTGAACAATGTCTAATCAATTTTTTAAAGTTATTTTTAATTAGCTATTCTAAATGTTCTTTAATTTTTATTTTATAACATGTTTTCATTATTAATTGAATTGTTGTATTTATACCTTTGGAATTGATTTGTTGGATTGTTGATTTTGTTCTGAATTGTTTTTGTAATTGAAATTCGAGAAACTACAAAAAAAGCCTAAACTATTTGCAAATTTTCAAAATTTTGCGACCAATTTTAATAACTTTGCGACTGATTATCACAGTGACAAAATTTGTGACTACCCTATCAGTCGCAAAAGTATGAGTATTTATAGAAAAAAGGGCGATTGTGATTCATGTGAAATAGCGACGGATTTGCACGTACCATTTGGTCGTAAATTTTTTGCCACCGTTACATTTCGGTCGCTAAATTTGTTGTGACTATCATATCTGCAACTTTCATTAATCGATTGCATTTCAGTCTCTAAAATTTTGGCAACTGATATTATCATGTTTGCGACGGATTATTTCGGTCGCAATACGTCCTTTTTTTTGTAGTGCTTGTTTCAAGTTGTTTTGACGGAAATACTCTTATTTCGAGTTATTTCAATAGAAAAGTACTAAACTAATTTGAAAAATAAAAAATTTAACAATTTGAAAGTAGATGAAAGTAGTATCACATCACATCTAACACCAAGTTATTTTCTTCCATAAGTCACAATATCTTTGTCAAGTTCCTACTCTCCTCCTTCATTCCCATGATATTGCTTTCCTTCATTATTTTCATTTTAAAGAAAAAACTACAAAAATAATAAAAAAATATCTGAAGATAGAAATAAAATCATAGTCGACAGAAAGAGACTTAAAGATAGAGGTCATAAAAAATTTAAGAAGATGGAGAGATGGATGCAAACAAGAGGTTGTTGTTGAAAGATGCTGAAATTTGAGTCAAAGTCTTCATTATAGTAGCATGTTTACTTACTATTCAACTATAGACATTAATTCAAATTAATTTTAACATAATTTTATATATCTATATCATTAATATTATGTTAAAATTTTTTAAAATTTTAAAAAATACTATTTAAAATTCTTTGAAACGTTTTTAAAAAAATCTTCCGTTTCTACAAAATTTTCGAAACGTTTCAAAATATTTCCGTTTCTGATGTCACAGAAAAGGTACCTCAAAATGTATTAATAATAAAAATCAAACTCAATCCTTACAAATGAAGTACTTTGATCATCGTGAGTTATTTTTTCAATAAAGCTTTATTGTGATATAGTGGTGAGTAGGTCTATTGTAACAAGTCCATTTTTTTTTTTACAAATATACTTATATGTATATTTCTAAAATTCCATGAAGTTATTACCTTCTTACTTTTAACTATTTAACTCATAATAACATTCAATTAAATTAAACAAACATAAATAAGGTTTAAGAAATACCATTAACATTTATACAATTATGGGTTCATGTATACATTATTAAGCAAAACATATGGACAAAAATCAAACATATATAAGTCTACATTTTATTCATCCATATTGACCAGTTCTGAAGATACGGGTGTTGGTGGTTGCATCTTCACCGGGATCTTAGCCAACTCAACCCAACGTACGTTAAAAGTTGGTCATAGAGAATATCTGCATAACTTAGTTTTTTGAACATGATATGAAAATATAGTGAGAAATAAATCCCAGTAGGTTCAACAATAAATCATTATCAATAATGTTTGTCACGTTATGTTCATCTGTATAAGCTACAACAATTATCTTCAGGTCACATGAATGCACTTTATCTATGCACATGAAAATGGTATAATTATGACATGTATGGCATGAATAACTATTTTTAGAATATCATATGATGACTATCAACTTCTTTTCATATCAAGCTACCCTGGTTAGGGTGAGTACTTTCAACTCTCCAGAAGAGGTTTTTCTCGCTCCATCCGACATGGCACACTTTCTCTTTCTTTTTTCATTAACATAATCATAACCGTTGATAGGGCATCCTCTACTGGTGCACCACACGAACCGCCATGTGACTATGCTCATTTCTTTTCTTTTCTTTTCACATTAATAGCAATAAATATGATTTCAATAACAAGTATATTCATTATACTCACATGCCATAATTTCCATCAAAATATAATCATTACCAAAAATTATTGGTAACCATGCCATAAACATAATCGTTTCAAATATCACTTTATAAAATATTTCTATGTCAAAATTACACACTTAAGATGGTAAGGAGTTCATGCAATGGCATTGGCTATGGAACACATTAGTTATTTATTATATTCATTTATAAGATTCTTCTTCTGTTTTAAATATTAATATCCTCTCTTCACTAAACAGAGCATAACACCCTCATTTTAAATCTGATTCAGGTGATCTTGGTGTCCATTAAAAGATAAGAAAATCCTCTAAAACCTTTATGTTTAACATTTTAGTGAAATCTTAAGTAATCATGGTGTTACTACTCCCTCAAATTCAATGTTATTTCTTCTTGGGTAGGTTTAGACCTCTACTTACAAATCGGACCATATCTCTCTCATACACACTCCAATTGAGGTGATTTCAAAGTATATAAAACCCTAAGACATTTATCTACAACTTTTTTGTTTATCATTTCTTCATATTCCTTACTAATTATTACTAGAAAATCGAAAACAAAAACACATACATTTACCACCTTGGATTCTAGACTGATTCTAACTTTTACTCATTGATCAACCATATCTCTCTTATATGGACTCCATATTAAGTGGTTTCAGAGCTTATAGATCTGTGATACATACATATATATATATATATATATATATATATATATATATATATATATATATATATATATATACATATATATATATATATATATTATGCTAACAATTTTCTTTAATTCCCTACATATTTTTCTTAGAAATTCAAACACAGAAGCATACTTAACAAATTCTTCCTTGGTTAGCTAGTTTTTGACCTTTGCCTACTGATCGAACCATATCTCCCTCATATTGATTCCAATTTGAATGATTCCAGTGGCTAAAAATCCATGAAAAATAGATCTATGTTTTTAATGTTAAGAATTTCATTTAAAGTCCTACAAATATATCCTAAAAATTCAAACATAGAAGCATACTTGACAGATTCTTCCCTGGTTAACCATTTTCTGACCACTGCTTACATATCGGACAATATCTCCCTCATCTTGACTCCAAATTACGTGATTCCAGTGGATAAAAATCCTTGAGACATAGATCTATGTTTTTAATGTTAAGAATTTCATTTAATGTCCTACAAATATATCCTAAAAATTCAAACATAGAAGCATACCTGACAATTTCTTCCCTGGTTAACCATTTTCTGACCACTGCATACATATCGGGCAATATCTCCCTCATCTTGACTCCAAATTACGTGATTCCAGTGGATAAAAATCCTTGAGACATAGATATACATTTTTCATGTTAACCATTTCTTTTAATTCCTAACCGATTCTTCCAAGAATTTCAAAAACAGAAGCTTCCCTAGTTACCCCAAAATCCAGTTTCCTAACCAATCATTTCCTAAGGTTTTAGTTCATCATTATATTACATCATCTTGTATTTTCTTTACATCTAATCATATTCCATCAATTTTTCACCACATTCAAATATACAAAATAGTAGCATAAAAATCATAAAAATTTTACCACCCATAGCTATACATATGCATAACTTTCCACACCAATTGTAATGTCCAAAATATCCATCATATGCAAAATAACATGTAACAAGATATAGCAACATCCATGACCAATCATCAAAGTAGAAAATATTGTAAATTTCATTAAAGTTCTAAGATCAAAATCATATAAATGTTACAAATTTCAAAGCTTTTCTTCAAAAAGTGATATTGTTAAACCTACCTAAAGATCTCCCTAACTCAGTTAATGAATTCTTTTTCTTGTTTCCTCTTGAAGAAAGTAGCAAGATTCCTCCCTTCGCTTAGCTTTTCTAGCAGCTTAAATAAGAGAAGGAGGGTAAGTTTTTGAACCCTAAGGATGAAGAAGAAAGATGGATTTAAGTGGAGATTAAGCTAGCTTAACTTGAGTACTTAGTCCTCTAGACTTCTCCTTCTTCTTCCTTCATTTCTTCTCCTCTCTTTCTCTCCTTTCCTCACTCTACCTTGCTTCTATTTTTCCTCTCCTTCACTTGGACGAAATTATAATATTGTAGGCATGGGTTTTGCTTAAATAAACTATCAAGTGGTTCACCTTTCATGATCATGGGTCTACCTTATCACAATTAGGATGCACTTGGTTATTTTGTTAGGAAAAAACAACTCATGTTCTTGTCTTCCTCTTTCTTAGTCAAGATATGCATAGTAAAAGGAGATTTGTATTTTGAAAATTATGATAATATGTTCTTAAGACAAGGGACAAGGTCCCTTTGATTTAAGGATTCATTTCCTTTTTCTTTTTTCTTAATCAAGTATGATAGGTTGGTCTTTCTAAGTGGCAAATTTTTAGCCAATGAATCTCGCTTGATTGGCTAAAATTATTTGTGTAGGATAAGGATGTTTTGTCATAATGCTACTTATTATTATCCACTTGTTGAAATTATGTATGTAGGATATAGATGTTTTGTCCTAATGCCATGTATTATTACCTACTTGTTGAAATTATGAATGTAGGATATAGATGTTTTGTCTTAATAACATGTGACATAATCTTGATTATTATTGCACTACTACTTCCTCACATGATTCTTATTTTTTTTCTCTTGGATTTGGTCTCATTTTTATCCATTTCCTTTGTTTTGACTAAAATTCTACCTTTCATGGAGGGCTTGGTCACATTTCATAATTTTTGAGCTATCGGTCCAACTTCTATATCCTGGTCTAAGTCTATGTTTTATTTCTTGCTTAGGCTATCCAATGGGCTTGTTAGAAACTTATGTGAAGTGAAAAAACTCTATATGAAGTGTCCATAGGTGAAAGTCCAATTTATGGGTGGAGATGTTAAACTTAGAAATTTTTAACTATTGAATTAGGAAAAATTACCCTAATCCAATATTCTTAAAATTTTAAGACATTTACTTACTTCACAAAAAATTTGTCTTCCTTACCAAAGAATTTCGCCTCTCTTTAGTATGTTATTTGTAATTTTTCCTATTAGGTTTTCTCTCTTTACTTTTTCCCTTAATGTTAAAAATATTTTCTATGCATACACATAATTTGAAGAATTTCTAAGGATTATATTTCTTTATATATCAAAAAATTGTCTAATAAATTTTATTTCCTTAATTAAATATTTATGTACCTTTATTAATAAAAGAAACGAAATTAGGGATGTTAAATTTCTCTCTCCCCTAAAAGAAATTTTGTTCTCAAAATTTCAGAATTACCTAATAAGAATAATTGCGGATATTTCTTCCTCATGACTTCTTCTAGCTCTCAAGTTGCTTCTTCCGGAGTCAAACCTTCCCATAACACCTTAACCAGGGGAATAGTTTTATTTCTCAATTGCTTCACGTCGGTGTCCAATATGGATGTTGGTACTTACTAGTATGTCATGTTCTCATTTATTTAGATTGGTTTATCCCGTATTACATGTGAGGAATCTGGAAGATACTTCCGCAGCTGTAATATATGAAAAACATTATGCAGGTTGGACAAATTAGGTGGGAGGGAAACTTGATATGCTGACATCTCAACTTTCTTCAGAATTTGGTAGGGTCCCAAAATTCACAGATTTAACTTTCAAGTTTTGAGAGACCTACTAACTCCAGTAGTCGAGGAAAGTTTCAGAAATACATGGTCTCCTTCTTTAAACTCCAGAGGTCTATGTCTCTTATCATAGTAACTCTTTTGTCGACTCTGAGCTGTAAGTATTTTGTCTCGTATCATCCTGATTTGTTCAGTGGTTTGTTGAACTAGATCAAAACCCAACAAATTATTTTCTCCTACCTCAAACTAACATAGTGGAGATCAGCATTTCCTACCGTATAAAACTTCGTAAGGGGCCATCTTAATACTAGAGTGATAGCTATTATTGTAAGCAAACTCCACTAAAGGTAGGTACTTATCCCATCCTTTACTTTGCTCTATCACATAGGATCTCAACATATCTTCTAGGGTTTGAATGGTCCGTTCTATTTGCTCGTCAATCTGAGGATGGTATACAGTGTTGAACTGCAACTGGGTACCAAATGCTTCTTGCAACGCCTTTCAAAACCTCGACGTGAACCTCAGATCTCTATCTGAAACGATATTTAAGGGAATTCCATGTAGTCTAACTATTTCTTGGATGTACAATTAGGCTAATTTATTCAGTGAATAGTTAATTTTTTATGGGCAAAAAAGTGAGCAGATTTGGTTAATCTGTCAACTATTAGCCCGATAGAGCTATGTCCAACTGAAGTCTTAGATAAGCCCACCAAAAAGTCCTTCGAAATACCATCCCATTTCCACATAAGTACCTCAAGAGGTTTTAAAAATCTTATTGGCTTTTAATGCTCTACCTTCACCTTCTGACAAATTAAACATTTTTCCATAAACTCAGCAATGCATTTTTTCATCCCTGGCCACTAGTACATCTTCTTTAAGTCTGAATACATTTTAGTGGATCCAGGATGGATTGTGTACTTACTTTGATGTGCTTCCTGCAAGATCTTAGTCCTCAACTTTTGTTGTTGAGGGTCATAAATCCTTCCCTTATACATGATTGCTCCATCTTCCAAGACATAAAAATTATCTTGATTTTTATGATCCTGTAAGTATTGGTTGTGAGCTTGAACCTCTTTGATTTAGGCTCTAAGGTCACACTTTATACTCAAACCATTAATGATTAGCTTCTTTGGAGTAAAAGCAGTGGCCAACTTTAAATTTCAAAACTCCTTTACCATCTGCATCTCCTACACCATCATCTGACCCATTTGTAGAGATTTTCGACTCAAGGCATCAGCTACAACATTCGCCTTTCTTGGATGATACTTTATCTCAAACTTGTAGTCATTGAGAAATTCTACCCATCTTCGTTGCCTCATATTTAACTCCTTATGATTAAAAAGGTACTTAAGACTCTTATGATCACAGTATACTTCAAATGTTGTACCATACAAATAGTGTCACTAAACCTTTAAGGCAAACACCATCACTGCCAATTCAAGATCATGGGTTGGATAATTTCCTTTATGGGGTCTTAGTTACCTAGAGACATATGCAACTACTCTCTTGTCTTGCATTAGCACACACCCTAGCTCTTTCTTTGAAACGTCACTATACACTTTAAAATGTCATATGGAGTCTGGAATAATTAAAACAAGAGAAGTGATCAATCTTGTCTTAAACTCCTGGAAACTAGCTTCACATTGATCAGTCCATTTGAAAGGACTTTCCTTCCTGGTCAATTTAGTCAATAGCAAGGCTATACGAGAGAAGTTTTGTATAAACCTCTTGTAGTATCCTGCCAAATCCAAGAAACTTTTGACTTCTGTAATCATCTTTAGTCTTTCCCACTAAATCACTGCTTCCGTCTTGCTAGGGTCTACGGCTACCCCTTTATTAGAAATCACATGTCCGAGAAATTTTACCTCTGACAGCCTAAATTAACACTTCTCCAATTTGGCATACAACGTTTTCTCTTTCAGCACTTGCAGCATGATTAAGAGATGTTGTTCATGTTCTTTCTCACTCTTAGAATATATCAAGATGTCATCAATGAATACTACCACAAATTGATCTAGGTAGGGTCGAAAAATTTGATTCATGTAATCCATGAAAATTACAAGTGCATTTGTCAATCCGAAGGGCATTACGAGAAACTAATAGTGCCCATACCTAGTCCTGAAAGCTGTTTTTGGTACATCCTCCTCCTTGATTCTAATCTGATGGTATCTCGATCTCAGGTCAATTTTAGAAAAGATGGAGGCTCCCTTCAATTGATCTAATAAATCATCTATCCTAGGGAGAGTATACTTATTTTTAATAGTCACCTTATTCAGCTATTTGTAATCTATGCATAGTCTCAAGCTCCTGTATTTCTTCTTAACAAACAATATAGGAGCTCTCCAAGGTGATACACTTGGTCTAATGAATTGCTTATCTAACAATTCCTCCAATTGTTTCTTAAGTTCCTGTAGTTCCTTTAGGCCATTCTATAAGGTGCAATAGAAATAGGCCCTGTCCCAAGTAAGAGATCAATAGAGTACTCTATCTCTCTCTTGGGAGGTAAGCTTGGAATTTCTGATATAAATACTTCAGGAAACTCGTTGGCTATTGAGATTTCATTAAGCTTCGATTCAACTTCTAGATTTGATTAGTGCAAGAGAATGTATCCAAGTACTCCATTCTTCAACTCCCTATTGACTTGATTGGCATTAAGCATCAATAACTGCATCTCCTCTTCTAAAATAAGAGGTAAAATTCAACGATCATGTTGCAACAATTTAGCAAGACTCGATTTCTAGACATCTAGTCTAACCCTAGAATGACATCAATACCTTTTAAAGATAGACAGACGAGATCTACAGAAAAAAATTTCTCTTGAATGGTGACCTGACAGTCTTTACATACCGAGGAAGTTAAGACCCTTTCTCCTATAGAGGTTACTACAGATAGTTCATAGGGGGTTTTAGAAATAGGATACTAAAACTCCTTAATACATTCTTCTGATATAAATGAATGACTTGCACCATAGACAAATAACACTATAAGAGAAAATCCATAGATGTAGCATGTACCTTGAATCATTTCAAAGGATTGAGCTGCCTCTTGGCCACTCAGGGTGAAAATCCTTCCTTTCACCTGAGGTCTTGGTTTCGGCTACTTCTTCATATTCTGTGGGCAGGTCTTTGCAAAATGACCTTTATGTCTGCATTTAAAAACATCTAATCCCATGTAGCATGGTCGGTTACCATGCATACGCCCGCACTTAGTACACTTAACTGTAGAAAAGTTTTGTTAGAAGGGTCAAGGACTTGTAGTCATTGGCCTCTTGCTAGTACCCTATCTTTTACCTCTAACATTTCTGCCAAAGTTTTGTGGCCCGTTCTTTCTTTTCCAGAAGTTCTGTCTTTGTTTCTCATCCTCCACTGCCCTCGAGCTCTTTTCTAGGAGTCTGCATTTATTTATCAGAGGTACAAAGTCCCTTATCTTTATAGCTACAACAATATTCCTTATCTTCGGGTTCAATCCTGCTTTAAATTTAACAACCTTTCATGCTTCATCGAGGTTAAATCGTAGGTAAGAGGAGAATTTAGATAACTCCTCGAACCTCACGATGTATTGGTCTATGGTCATGCTACCCTGCCTGAGTTAGAGAAATTCAATCTCCTTCTCTGCCAGCACAGTACTTTGGAAGTACTTTTCTAAAAAAGTGTCTTTGAACACCTGCCAGGTGATCTGTGTAACATCCCTAATTTCGTTTCTTTTATTGATAAAAGTACATAAATATTTAATTAAGGAAATAAAATTTATTAGACAATATTTTAGATATCTAAAAAAATATAATCCTTAGAAATTCTTCACCTTATGTACATGCATAGAAAATGTTTCTAACATTAAGAGAACAAATAAAGAGGGAAAACCTAATAGGAAAAAACAATTAGAAATAACATACTAAAGAGATGCAAAATTCTTGGATAAGGAAGATAAATTTTTAGAAACAAGTAAAGATCATAAAATTTCAAGAACATTGGATTAGGGTAATTTTTCCTAATTCAAGAACTAGAGTTACTAAGTTTAAAATCTTTACCCATACATTGGGCTTTTACCTATGGACACTTCATATAGAGTTTTTCCATTTCACATAAGTTTCTAGCAAGCCCATTGGATAACCTAAGCAAGAAATAAAACATAGACTTGGACTAGGATATAGTAATTGGACCAATAGCCCAAAAATTATGAAAATGTGACCAAGCACTCCAAGAAAGGTAGAATTTTATCCAAAGCAAAGAAAATGGGTAGGAATAAGCCCGTAATGGGTAGGAATAAGCCCAAATCCAAGATGAAAAATAAAATAAAATAAATTAGGTGATGATATAATAATGTAATAATAATAAAGATTAGGTTACATGGCATTAAGAAAAAAATTTAGCAAGTGGTGTGATTCTACATTCATAATTTTGGCAAGTGGCATGATAATACAAGGCTTTAGGACAAAAACATCTATATCCTACACTCATAATTTTAGCAAGTGGTATGATAATACATGGCATTAGGACAAAACATTCCTATCCCACACAAATAATATCAACCAAATAATGGAGATTCAAGGGCTAGAAATTTGCCACCTAAAAAGGCAAACCTATCATACTTGTTTAAGACAAAAGAAAATGGAAATGAATCCCTAAATCAAAGGGACCTTGTCCCATATCTTAAGAACATATTATCATAATTTTCAAAATACAAATCTCCTTTTCCTATGCATATCTTGACTAAGGAAGAGGAAGACAAGAACATAAGTTGTTTGTTTTCCAAAAATTCAACCAAGTGTAATCTAATTGTGATAAAGTAGACCCATGATCATGAAAGGTGAATTATTTGGTGGTCTATATAAGAAAATCCACCCTTAAAACATTATAATTTCGTCCAAGTGAGGGAGAGGAAAAATAGAAGCAAGGTAGAGTGAGGAAAGGAGAGGAAGAAAGGAAGAAAGAGGAAGGAGAAGTCTAGGGGACTAACTGCTCCAGGTAAGTTTAACAATATTTCTTTTTGAAGAAAACTTTTCAAACTTATAATATTTATATGAGATTTTGATCTTAGAACTTTGATGATTGGTCATGATGTTGCTATATCATGTTACATATTGATCTTGCATGTGATGTATGTTTGAATACTTAGACTAGTATAGAAAGTTCTGCATAGGTATGGCTATGGGTGGCAAACTTTTTAGCTTTTGTGTTTTAATTTATGGGAATTATCTATAGGGTATTAAAATAAATTGTTAACATAAGAATTAAAGATATATGTGTCACGGATTTTTAGCCACTAGAATCATTCAATTTGGAGTCCATATGAGGTAGATATGGTCCGATTAGTAATCAAAGGTCAGAAAATGGTTTATCAGGGAAAAATATGTTAGGATAGCATCTGTGTTTTAATTTCTGGGAATTATCTATATGGAATTAAAATAAATGGTTAACATAAGAATTATAGTTCTGTGTGTCATGGATTTTGATCCACTGGAATCATTCAATTTGGAGTCCATATGAGGAAGATATAAGCTAATTAGTAGTCAAAGGTCAGAAAATGGTTCATCCGAGAAGAATATGTTAGGATAGCTTCTGTATTTTAATTTCTGGGAATTATTTGTATGGAATTAAAATACATGGTTAACATATGAATTATCGCTATGTGTGTCACGGAATTTTAGCCACTGGAATCATTCAATTGGGAGTCCATATGAGGAAGATATGAGCTAATTAGTAGTCAAAGATCCAAAAATGGTTCATCAGGGAAGAATATGTTAGGATAGCTTCTGTATTTTAATTTTTGGGAATTATCTGTATGGAATTAAAATAAATGGTTAATATAAGAATTATAGATATGTGTGTCACGGATTTGTAGCCACTGGAATCACTCAAGTTGGAGTCCATATGAGGTAGATATGGTCTGATTATTAGGTAGAGGTCAGAACCTATCCGAGAAGAAATAACTTGTACATTTAGGGAGTAATATCACCTTGATTTCTTACTATTTCACTACAATTTTAAACATAATAGTTTTAGATAATTGTTTTATCTTGAAAATGACACCAAGATCACCTACATCGAAGTTTAATTGAGGGAGTTATGCTCTGATTAGTAAGAGAATGTTAGATATGATGAAAACCTGCATCAAGAAAATAAAGAAATAAAATTAATATTTAAAAAAGAAGACGAATCTTATAAATGACTAGTGTATGCCATAGCCATTGCCATTGTATGAACTTTTTACCATCTTAAGTGTGAAATTCTGACATGGAAATATTTTATAAAGTGATATTTGAAATGGTTTTGTTCATGGCATTATTATCAATGATTTATGGTAATAGTTATATTTTGATGAACATACTTGTTATTGAAAGCATATTTTTGGCTATCATTGTGAAAAGAAAAGAAATGAGCACGGTCACATGGAAATCCGTGTGGTGCACCAGTAGGGGACGTCCTACTAACGGTTATGATTATGGTTATGAGAAAAGACAGATAAAGTGTGGCATGTCGGACGGGGCGAGAAAAGCCCGTACCGGAGAGTAGAGGATACTCACTTTGACCGGGGTAGCTTGAAATGAGAATAAGTTGATAGCCATCATATAATATTCTAAAAATAGTTAATCCTGTCATACATATCATTACTGTATGATTCTTATGTGCATAGATATAATGCATTCATGTGACCAAAGATATTTTCTGTAGTTTATACAACTGAACATGATGTGATGAGTTATATTGATGATGATTTATTGTTGAACTTACTGGGATTTAATTCTTACTATATTTCCATATCATGTTTAGAAAATTAGTTATGCAGATTTTTCTATAGCTCTGGCTTTTAGTGCACATTGGATCGAGTACTTTATGTTGGGCAGATCCCAGAAGCAAATAAAATGTTTGTGGTCGAGTTGGCTTAGATCCCGGTGAAGTTGCAACCACCCACACCTGTATCTCCGGAATTGGTCAACCAGAATAAATAAGATGTAGATTTTTATGTGTTTGATATGTTGTATGTATGTTTTGATTAATGACATGTATGTAAACTCTGTATTGTATAAATTAAATAAATGTTATATTGAGTTAAGTTGTAATGAGGTAATAACTTCATGGTATTTTTTTAAAAAAAATTGATACTTAAATGGAGTTGTTACATAATTGGTATCAGAGCAAGTCGATCCTAGATGGCCAGTGGGTGGATGGTTATCTGAATCGATCTTATAATGTCTTGAGTATGTTGTGGTTGTGCTGTGTAGGGGATCAGTGATTCATATAAGTAAGAAATTACTAGTGTTTCCTATCTATATGCCGAGGTGGTGTTATAACTGCTATTAAATATTTTTGAACTAACTATTGGGTTTGATCACCTCAATAGCAGCATAACTTTGTTTTGCCACAGTAGGAAATGGCACCACCAAGGAGGAATCCAGCAACCAATGCAGAGGAAACCCTGCACTGTAACCTCTCTTTTTTTCCTTTATTATTATACAATATTGAGTTCACATACATGTCATTAATCAAAACAGACGTATAACATATCAAACACATAGATATTTACATCTTGTTTATTTTGGTTGACCAATTCCGGAGATACAGGCGCGGGTGGTTGCACCTTCACCGGGATCTGAGCCAACTCGACCACAAACATCTTATTTGATTCTGAAATCTGCCCAACATAAAGTAACTCGATCCAATGTGCACTAAAAGCCAGAGCCTTAGAAACAAAAGCTGCATAAATAATTTTCTAAACATGATATGGAAATATAGTGAGAATTAAATCCCAGTAAGTTCAACAATAAATTATCATCAGTAAAGCTCATCACGTCATGTTCAGCTGTATAAACTACAGAAAATATCTTTGGTCACATGAATGCATTATATCTAAGCACATAAGAATCATACTGTAATGATATGTATGATATGATTAACTATTTTCAAAATATCATATGATGGCCATCAACTTATTCTCATTTTAAGCTACCCCAGTCAGGGTGAGTATCCTCTACTCTCCGGTACGGACTTTTCTCGCTCCGTCCGACATGGCCCACTTTCTCTTTCTTTTCTCATTATCATGATCATAACCGTTGGTAGGGCGTCCCCTACTGGTGCACCACACGGATTGCCATGTGACCGTGCTCATTTCTTTTCTTTTCACAATGTTAGCCAAAAATATGCTTTTAATAACAAGTATGTTCATCAAAATATAACTATTACCATAAATCATTGGTAATCATGCCATGAACATAACCATTTCAAATATCACTTTATAAAATATTTCCATGTCAAAATTTCACACTTAAGATGGTAAGAAGTTCATACAATGGCAATGGCTATGGCTATACTAGTCATTTATTAAGATTCATCTTCTTTTTTAAATACTAATTTTATTTCTTTATTTTCCTAATGCAGGTTTTCATCCTATCTAACCTTCTCTTACTAATCAGAGCATAACTCCCTCAATTTAACTCTGATGTAGGTGATCTTGGTGTCCATTTCAAGATAAAACAATTATCTAAAACTATCATGTTGAACATTGTAACGAAAAATTAAGAAACAAAGGTGATATTACTTCCTCAAAGTACAGGATAGTTCCTCTCGGATAGGTTCTGACCTTTACTGACTAATTAGACCATATCTCCCAAATTGGAACTCTAAATTGAGTTATTCCAGTTGGTAAAAATCCATGAGCCATATATCTATAATTTTTATGTTGGCGCGCTATTTTAATTCCCTATAGAATATTCCCAGAAATTCAAAAACTAAAACATTAATAACATACTCTTCCCTTAATAAACATTTTCTGACCTCTTCTTACTAATCGGATCATATCTACCTCATATGCACTCCAAATTGCATAATTCCAGTGGGTATATTTCCATGAGACATAGATATATAACGTTCATGTTAACTATTTATTTTAATTCCATACAGATAATTCCCAGAAATTAAAATACAAAAGCTGTCCTAACATAATCTTCCCTGATGAAACATTTTCTGACCTCTGCTTACTAATCGGATCATATCTACCTCATATGAACTCCAAATTGCATAATTCCAGTGGGTATATTTCCATGAGACATAGATATATAACGTTCATGTTAACTATTTATTTTAATTCCATACAGATAATTCCCAGAAATTAAAATACAAAAGCTGTCCTAACATAATCTTCCCTGATGAACCATTTTCTGACCTTGGCTTACTAATCAGACCATATCTACCACATGTAGACTCCAAATTGAATGATTCTAGTGGCTAAAAATCCATGACACACATATCTTTAATTTTTATGTTAACCATTTATTTTAATTCCCTACCAATAATTCCCATAAATTAAATTACCGAAGCTATCCTAACATATTCTTCCCTGATTATTCATTTTCTGACCATTGACTACTAATCAGACCATAGCTACCTCATATGGACTCCAAATGGAATGATTCCAGTGGGTGAAAATCCATGACACAGATATCTTTAATTCTTATGTTAACCATTTATTTTAATTCCTTATAGATTGTTCCCAGAAATTAAAATACCGAAGCTTAAAATTCTGTCAACCATAGCCATACCCATGCAGAACTATCCACACCAACCTAAGTATTCAAACATACATCGCATGCAAGATCAATATGTAACATGATATAGCAACATCCATGACCAATCATCAAATTTCTAAGATCAAAATCTCATATAAATATTATGAGTTTCAAAGGTTTTCTTTCTTTACCTATTCCATTAATATTAGAACATTTCTATGCATATATGTAAGGTGAAGAATTTCTAAGGAAAATATCTAAAAAGTTACGGGATGTTACATGCACAACCTGTCCACGGCAATTCGAGACCAAGTCATGACCACCAACCAAATTTTACAATATCTCCAGAATGCTAATAACCCAAATGGTGAGAATGGTGCTAACAACCGGATGGCTGGAAAAGATAATGGCATATCGAGTTCTTGAGGACTAGACCACCTTGTTTCCAAGGTGGCTATGACCCAACGGTAGCCGAAAGGTGGATAAGGGAATTAGAAAAAATCTTTGAAGTGATGGGCTGTACTGAAGAGCAACAAATTATTTTTGCTGCATATATGTTAAAGGATGAAGCAGAATACTGGTGGTGTGGAGTTAGAGAACTTTTAGCTCATCAGGGAAGACAGATCACCTGGCAAGTGTTCAAGGACATTTTTTTTGAAAAGTACTTTCCAAGTACTGTACGAGCAGAGAAAGAGATCAAATTCCTCTAACACAGGCAAGGCAGCGTGACCGTGGACCAGTATATCGCAAGGTTCGAGGAGCTATCTAAGTTCTCCTCTTATCTGCGATATAACCCAGATGAAGCATGGAAGGCGGTTAAGTTTGAAGCGGGACTAAACCGAGAGATAAAGAATGTTGTTATAGCTATGGAGATCAGGGAGTTTGTACCTCTGATAAATAAATGTAGGCTCCTGGAAAAGAGTTTAAGGGCAGTAGAGGACGAGAAGCAAAGGCAAAACCTATGGAAGAGGAAGAAAAATTTTCCTAACTGTGGAAAGAACATGAGAAGAAGTGGATATGGAGCTGGAAAGAGGCCATTGACTGTGGGTCCTAGACCTTTTCAACAAGACCTCACCCCAGTCAAGTGCGCTAAGTGCGGACGCATGCATAGTAACCGGCCATGCTACATGGGACAAGATGTCTACTTCAATTGCGGACAAAAGGGACATTTTGCGAGAAACTACCCACAGAATGTGGGGAAGCAGCAAGAACAGAGGACTCAAGTGAAAGGAAGGGTTTTCACCCTGAGTGGCCAAGAGGCTGCTCAATCTTCTTAAATTATTCAAGGTACATGCTATATCTATGGATTTTCTCTTATGGTGTTATTTGACTCTGGTGCTAGTCATTCATTTATATCAGAAGAATGTATTAGGAAGTTTCAGTTTCCTATTTCTGAAACTCCCTATGAGTTATCCGTAATAACCCCTACAAGGGAAAGGGTATTAACTTCCTCTGTATGTAAAGACTGTCAAGTCACCATCCAGAAGAAAATTTTTTCTATAGACCTCATCTATTTACCTTTAAGAGGTACTGAGGTCATTCTAGGGTTAGACTGGATGTCTAGAAATTGAGTCTTGTTGAATTGTTGTAACAAGACCATTGAATTTCTACCTTCTACTCCGAAAGAGGAGATCCAGTTATTGATGCTAAATGCCAATCAAGTTAATAGGGAGTTGAAGAATGGAGTACTTGTATACATTCTCTTGTATTTATCAACCTTAGAAGTTGAATCGAAGCTTGATGAAATCCCAATAGCCAACGAGTTTCCTGAAGTATTTCCATCAGATATTCCAGGCTTACCTCCCAAGAGAGAGATAGAGTTCTCTATTGATCTCCTACTTGGGACAGGGCCTATCTCTATTGCACCATATCGAATGGCCTCGAAGGAACTACAGGAACTCAAGAAGCAATTGGAAGAACTATTAGACAAGCAATTCATTAGACCGAGTGTATCACCTTGGGGAGCTCCTGTATTGTTTGTTAAGAAGAAAGACGGGAGCTTGAGACTATGCATAGATTACGAACAGTTGAATAAGGTGACTATCAAAAACAAGTACCCTCTCCCTAAGATAGATGACTTATTGGATCAATTAAAGGGAGCCTCCATCTTTTCTAAAATTGACTTGAGGTCAGGATATCATCAGATTAGGATCAAGGAGGAGGACGTACCAAAAACTGCCTTCAGGACTAGGTATGGGCACTATGAGTTTCTCGTAATGCCCTTCGGGTTGACGAATGCACCTGCAATTTTCATGGATTACATTAATCGCATTTTTTGACCCTACCTAGATCAATTTGTTGTAGTGTTCATTGATGACATCTTGATATAATCTAAGAGTGAGAAAGAACATGAACCACATCTCTGAATCGTGCTGCAAGTGCTGAAAGAGAAAAAGTTATATGCCAAATTGGAGAAGTGTGAATTTTGGCTATCAGATGTGAAGTTTCTCGGACATGTCATCTCTAATAGAGGGGTAGCCGTAGATCCTAGCAAGACGGAAGCAGTGATTCAATGGGAGAGACCAAAGACGGTTACGGAAGTCAAAAGTTTCCTGGGTTTGGCAGGATACTACAGGAGGTTTATACAAAACTTCTCTCGTATCGCCTTGCCATTGACTAAATTGACCAGGAAAGGAAGTCCTTTCAAATGGACTGATCAATGTGAAGCTAGTTTTCAGGAGCTTAAGACAAGACTGACCACTCTTCCAGTTTTAATTATTCCAGACCCCACAGGACATTTTGAAGTGTATAGTGATGCTTCAAAGAAAGGACTAGGGTGTGTGCTAATGCAAGACAAGAGAGTAATTGCTTACGCCTCTAGGCAACTAAGACCCCACGAAGGAAACTATCCAACCCATGATCTTGAATTGATGGCGATGGTGTTTGCTTTAAAGATTTGACGACATTACTTATACGGAGCAACCTTTGAAGTATATTGTGATCACAAGAGTCTTAAATATCTCTTTGATCAAAAGGAGTTAAATATGAGGCAACGAAGATGGGTGGAATTTCTCAATGACTACAAGTTTGAGATAAAGTATCATCCAGGAAAGGCGAATGTTGTAGCTGAAGCCTTAAGTCGAAAATCTCTACATATAGGCCAGATGATGTTGTATGAGATGCAAATGCTAGAGGAGTTTCGGAATTTGAAGCTGAACACTACTTTTTCCTCAAAGAAGCTAACCATTAATGGTTTAAGTATAGGGTGTGACTTTAGCGCCCAGATCAAAGAGGCTCAAGTTCACAACCAATACTTACAGGATCATAAAGATCAAGGAAATTTTTCTGTCATGGAAGATGGAGCAATCATGTATCAAGGAAAGATTTGTGTCCCTCAAGAACGAGAGTTGAGGACTAACATCCTACAGGAAGCACATCAGAGTAAATATACTGTCCATCTTGGATGCACTAAAATGTACCAGGACTTAAAGATGATGTATTGGTGGCCAGGGATGAAAAAGGATATTGCAGAGTTCGTGGCGAAATGTCTAATTTGTCAAAAGGTGAAGGTGGAGCATCAAAAGCCAGTGGGATTTCTATAACCTCTTGAGATCCCTAAATGGAAATGGGACAGTATCTCGATGGACTTTGTTGTAGGTTTACCTAAGACTTCAGTGGGACATGACTCTATCTGGGTAATAGTTGACAGATTAACCAAATCTGCTCACTTTCTGCCTATAAAAATTAACTTTTCACTAGATAAATTGGCCCAACTGTACGTCCAAAAAATAGTTAGACTGCATGGGATTCTCTTAACTATTGTTTCTGATAGAGATCTGAGGTTCACGTCGAGGTTTTGGAAAGCGTTGCAGGAAGCTTTTGGTACTCAGTTGCAGTTCAGTACTGCCTACCATCCTTAGACTGACGGGCAGACAGAACAGACCATTCAAACTCTAGAAGACATGTTAAGGGCCTGTGTGATAGAGCAAGGTAAAGGATGGGATAAGTACCTACCTTTAGTAGAGTTTGCTTATAATAATAGTTATCACTCCAGTATTAAGATGGCCCCCTACGAAGCTTTATATGGTAGGAAGTGCTGATCTCCACTATGTTGGTTTGAGGTAGGAGAAAAGAACTTGTTGGGTCCTGATCTAGTTCAACAAACCACTGAACAAATCAGGATGATACGAGCAAAATACTTACAGCTCAGAGTCGGCAAAAGAGTTACTACGATAAGAGACATAGACCTCTAAAGTTTGAGGAAGGAGATCATGTATTTCTAAAACTTTCCCCGACTACTAGAGTTGGTAGGTCTCTCAAAACAAGAAAGTTAAGTCCGCGATTTTTGGGACCCTACCAAATTCTGAAGAAAGTAGGGACATTAGCATATCAAGTTGCTCTCCCACCTAATTTGTCCAACCTGCATAATGTTTTCCACATATCACAGCTGCGGAAGTATCTTCCAGATTCATCACATGTAATACAAGATGAACAAATCTATATAAAGGAGAACATGACATACCAGCTAGTATCTGCATCCATATTGGACACTGACATGAAGCAACTGAGAAATAAAATCATTCCCCTTGTTAAGGTGTTATGGGAAGGTTTGACTCCGGAAGAAGTAACGAGGAAGAAATATCCGCAATTGTTCTTATTAGGCAATTTCTGAAATTTTGAGGACAAAATTTCCTTTAAAGGGAGAGAAATGTAACATCCCTAATTTTGTTTCTTTTATTGATAAAAGTACATAAATATTTAATTAAGGAAATAAAATTTATTAGACAATATTTTAGATATCTAAGGAAATATAATCCTTAGAAATTCTTCACCTTATGTATATGCATAGAAAATGTTTCTAACATTAAGAGAACAAATAAAGAGAGAAAACCTAATAGGAAAAAACAATTAGAAATAACATACTAAAGAGATGCAAAATTCTTGGATAAGGAAGATAAATTTTTAGAAACAAGTAAAGGTCATAAAATTTCAAGAACATTGAATTAGGGTAATTTTTCCTAATTCAAGAACTAGAGTTACTAAGTTTAAAATCTTTACCCATACATTGGGCTTTTACCTATGGACACTTCATATAGAGTTTTTCCACTTCACATAAGTTTCTAGCAAGCCCATTGGATAACCTAAGCAAGAAATAAAACATAGACTTGGACTAGGATATAGTAATTGGACCAATAGCCCAAAAATTATGAAAATGTGACCAAGCCCTCCAAGAAAGGTAGAATTTTATCAAAAGCAAAGAAAATGGGTAGGAATAAGCCTAAATCCAAGATGAAAAATAAAATAAAATAAAATAAGTGATGATATAATAATGTAATAATAATAAATATTATGTTACATGGCATTAAGACAAAAATTTAGCAAGTGGTGTGATTCTACATTCATAATTTTGGCAAGTGGCATGATAATACAACGCTTTAGGACAAAAAAATCTATATCCTACACTCATAATTTTAGCAAGTGGTATGATAATACATGACATTAGGACAAAACATTCTTATCCCACACAAATAATATAAACCAAATAATGGAGATTCAAGGGCTAGAAATTTTCCACCTAAAAAGGCAAACCTATCATACTTGTTTAAGACAAAAGAAAATGGAAATAAATCCCTAAATCAAAGGGACCTTGCCCCATATCTTAAGAACATATTATCATAATTTTCAAAATACAAATCTCATTTTCCTATGTATATCTTGACTAAGGAAGAGAAAGACAAGAACATAAGTTGTTTGTTTTCCAAAAATTTAACCAAGTGTAATCTAATTATGATAAGGTAGACCCATGATCATGAAAGGTGAATTATTTGGTGGTCTATATAAGAAAACCCACCCTTAAAACATTATAATTTTGTCCAAGTGAGGGAGAGGAAAATAGAAGCAAGGTAGAGTGAGGAAAGGAGAGGAAGAAAGGAAGAAAGAGGACGGAGAAGTCTAGGGGACTAACTACTCCAGGTAAGTTTAACAATATTTCTTTTTGAAGAAAACTTTTCAAACTTATAATATTTATATGAGATTATGATCTTAGAACTTTGATGATTGGTCATGATGTTGCTATATCATGTTACATATTGATCTTGCATGTGATATATGTTTGAATACTTGGACTGGTATAGAAAGTTATGCATAGGTATGGCTATGAGTGGCAAACTTTTTAGCTTTTGTGTTTTAATTTCTGGGAATTATCTATAGGGTATTAAAATAAATTGTTAACATAAGAATTAAAGATATATGTGTCATGGATTTTGAGCCACTGGAATCATTCAATTTGGAGTCCATATGTGGTAGATATGGTCCGATTAGTAATCAAAGGTCTGAAAATGGTTTATCAGGGAAAAATATGTTAGGATAGCTTCTGTGTTTTAATTTCTGGGAATTATCTATATGGAATTAAAATAAATAGTTAACATAAGAATTATATCTATGTGTGTCACGGATTTTTATCCACTGGAATCATTCAATTTAGAGTCCATATGAGGAAGATATGAGCTAATTAGTAGTCAAAGGTCAGAAAATGGTTCATCAGGGAAGTATATGTTAGGATAGCTTCTGTATTTTAATTTCTGGAAATTATCTGTAGGTAATTAAAATAAATGGTTAACATAAGAATTAAATATATATGTGTCACAGATTTTTAGCCACTAGAATCATTCAATTTGGAGTCCATATGAGGTAAATATGGTCTGATTCGTAGTCAAAAGTCAGAAAATGGTTTATCAGGGAAGAATATGTTAGGATAGTTTCTGTATTTTAATTTTTGGAAATTATCTATATGGAATTAAAATAAATAGTTAACATAAGAATTATATCTATGTATGTCACGGATTTTTATCCACTGGAATAATTCAATTTAGAGTCTATATGAGGAAGATATGAGCTAATTAGTAGTCAAAGGTCAGAAAATGGTTCATCAGGGAAGAATATGTTAGGATCGCTTCTATATTTTAATTTTTGGGAATTATCTGTTTGGACTTAAAATCAATGGTTAACATACAAATTATAGATATGTGTGTCATGGATTTTTAGCCACTAGAATCACTCAAGGTAGAGTCCATATGAGGTAGATATGGTCCGATTAGTAGGTAGAGGTCAGAACCTATCCGAGAAAAAATAACCTGTACATTTAGGGAGTAATATCACCTTGATTTCTTACTATTTCACTACAATGTTCAACATAATAGTTTTAGATAATTGTTTTATCTTGAAATGGACACCAATATCACCTACATCAGAGTTCAATTGATGGAGTTATGCTCTGATTAGTAAGAGAAGGTTAGATATGATGAAAACCTACATCAAGAAAATACAGAAATAAAATTAATATTTAAAAAAGAAGACGAATCTTATAAATGACTAGTATATGCCATAGCCATTGCCATTATATGAACTTCTTACCATCTTAAGTGTGAAATTCTGACATGAAAATATTTTATAAAGTGATATTTGAAATGGTTATGTTCATGGCATGATTACCAATGATTTATGGTAATAGTTATATTTTGATGAACATACTTGTTATTGAAAGAATATTTTTGGCTATCATTGTGAAAAGAAAAGAAATGAGCACGGTCACATGGCAATCTGTGTGGTGCACCAGTAGGGGATGTCCTACCAACGGTTATGATTATGATTATGAGAAAAGAAAGAGAAAGTGTGCCATGTCGGACGGAGCGAGAAAAGTCCGTACCGGAGAGTAGAGGATACTCACCCTGATCGGGGTAGCTTGAAATGAGAATAAGTTGATGGCCATCATATGATATTCTAAAAATAGTTAATCTTGTTATACATATCATTACTGTATGATTCTTATGTGCATAAATATAATGCATTCATGTGACCAAAGATATTTTCTGTAGTTTATACAGCTGAACATGACGTGATGAGCTATATTGATGATGATTTATTGTTGAACTTACTGGGATTTAATTCTTACTATATTTCCATATCATGTTCAGAAAATTAGTTATGCAGATTTTTCTATAGCTCTGGCTTTTAGTGCACGCTAGATCGAGTACTTTATGTTGGGCAGATCCCAGAAGCAAATAAAATGTTTGTGGTCGAGTTGGCTTAGATCCCGGTGAAGTTACAACCACCCGCACTTGTATCTCCGGAATTGGTCAACCAGAATAAATAAGATGCAGATTTTTATGTGTTTAATATGTTGTACGTATGTTTTGATTAATGACATGTATGTGAACTCTGTATTGTATAAATTAAATAAACGTTATATTAAGTTAAGTTGTAACGAGGTAATAACTTCATGGTATTTTTTTAAAAAAAATTTGTTACTTAAATGGAGTTGTTACAATCTGCCTTCCTTTGTGAGCTAAAAGTTTTTTAGCTGCATGCCACTAGTATTCTGTGTTATCTTTTAGCATATATGCAGCGAAGATAACTTGCTGCTCCTCAGTACAACCCATCAGTTCAAAGATTTTTTCCAGTTCCCTTTTCCACCTTTCAGCTACAATTAGGTCAAAGTCACCTTGAAAAAAAAGTGGTCTAGTCTTTAGGAACTCAGATATGGCGTTATCATTCCCAGCCATTCGGTTATTAACACTATTCTCACCATTCGGGTTATTAGCATTTTAGAGGTATTGTAGAATTTGATTGGTGGTCGTGACCTGGTCTCACATTTTTTGCTGGATTCCTCCTTGGTGGTGCCATTTCCTATTGTGCCAAAAAAAAAGTTACACTAATATTGAGGTGATCAAGCCCAATAGTTAGTTTCAAAAATATTTAACAGTAGTCATAACACCACCTCGACATATAGATAGAAAACACTAATAATTTCTTACTTATATGAAATCACAGATCCCTTACACAGCACAACCATAACATACTCAAGACACTATAAGATCGATTCAGGTAACCATCCACCCACTGGCCATCTAGGATCGACCTACTTTGATACCAATTATGTAACAACTCTATTTTTTTTATTTACATATATACTTATATGTATATTTCTAAAATTCCATGAAGTCATTACCTTCTTACTTCTAACTATATAAATCATAATAACATTCAATTAAATTAACCAAACATAAATAAGGTTTAAGAAATATCATTAACACTTATACAATTTTAGGTTCACGTACACATTATTAAGCAAAACATATGTACAAAAATCAAACACATATAGGTCTACATTTCATTCATCCATATTGACCAGTTCCGGAGTTACGAGTGCAATTGGTTGCACCTTCATTAGGATCTTAGCCAACTCGACCCAACGTATACTAAAAGCTGGTCATAGAAAATATTTGCATAACTTAATTTTCTGAACATAATATGGAAATATAGTGAGAAATAAATCACAGTAGGTTCAACAATAATATGACGTGTATGACATGAATAACTATTTTCATAATATTATATGATGGAAATCAACTATTGGTAGGGCGTCCCCTACTAGTGCACCACACAGACTGCCACGTGACCATGCTCATTTTTTTTCTTTTCTTTTCAAATTAATAGCCATAAACATGATTTCAATAACAAGTATGTTCATTATACTCACATGCCATAATTTTTATCAAAATATAATCATTACCAAAAATTATTTGTAATTATGCCATAAACATAATAGTTTCAAATATCATTTTATAAAATATTTCTATGTAAAAATTACACACTTAAGATGGTAAGGAGTTCATGCAATGGCAATGGCCATGGCATACATTAGTCATTTATTTTTTTCATTTATAAGATTCTTCTCTTTTTTTAAATATTATTATCCTCTCTTCACTAAACAGAGCATAACACTCTCATTTTAAATTTGATTCAGATGATCTTGGTGTCAATGGAAAGACAAGACAATCCTCTAAAACCCTTATGTTGAACATTTTAGTGAAATCTTAAGTAATCATGGTATTAATACTCCCTCAAATTCAATGTTATTTCTTCTCGGGTAGTTTCATACTTTTACTTACTAATCGGAACATACCTCCCTCATACAAACTGCAATTGAGGTTATTCTAAAGCCCATAAAATGCTAAGACATTTATATACAAATTTCATGTTTATCATTTCTTCATATTCTTTACTAATTATTCCTAGAAAATCAAAAACAAAAACACTTACATTTACCACCCTAGATTCTAAATTGATTCAAACCTTTACTCATTAATCAGCCATATCTCTCTCATATGAACTCCACATTAAGTGATTTTAGAGCCTATAGATCCGTGATACATATATCTATATTTCTTATGTTAAAAATTTCCTTTAATTCCCTACATATTTTGTCCAAAAATACAAACACAGAAGCATACTTAACAGATTCTTCCCTAGTTAGCTAGTTTCTAACCTTTGATTACTAATTAGACTATATCTCACACATATTGATTCCAATTTGAATGATTCTAATGGATAACAATCCGTGAAACATAGATCTATATTTTTTATGTTAAGCATTTCTTTTAATTTCCTATAGATTTATCCTAGAAATTCAAATACATAAGCATACCTAACAAATTCTTCCCTGGTTAACATTTTTTTGAACACTGCTTACATATCTGGTAATATCTCCCTCATATTGACTCCAAATTAAGTGATTCCAGTGGATAAAAATCCTTGAGACATAGATATACATTTTTCATGTTAATCATTTCTTTTAATTCATAACCCATTATTCCTAGAATTTCAAAAACAGAAGCTTCCCTAGTTACCCCAAAATCAAATTTCCTAACCAATCATTTCCTAAGGTTTTAGATCATCGTTATATTACATCATCTTCTATTTTCTTTACATCTAATCATATTTCATCAATTTTTCACCACATTCAAATATACAAAATAGTGGCATAAAAATCATAAAAATTTTACCACCCATAGCCATACCTATGCTGAACTTTCCACACCAACTGTAATGTTCAAAACATCCATCATATGCAAAATAACATGTAACATGTATAGCAACATCTATGATCAACCATCAAAGTAGAAAATATTGTAAATTTCATCAAAGTTCTAAGATAAAAATCATATAAATGTTACAAATTTCAAAACTTTTCTTCAAAAAGTGATATTGTTAAACCTACCTAAAGATCTCCCTAACTCAGTTAGTGATTTCTTTTTCTTTTTTTTCTCTTGAAGGAAGTAGCAAGATTCCTCCCTTCCCTTAACATTTCTAGCAGCTTAAATAAGAGAAGGAGGGTAAGTTTTTGAACCCTAATGATGAAGAAGAAAGATGGATTCAAGTGGAGATTAAGTTAACTTACCTTGAGTACTTAGTCCTCTAGACTTCTCCTTCTTCTTCCATCCTTTTTTCTCCTCTCTTTCTCTCCTTTCTTCACTCTACCTTGCTTCTATTTTTACTCTCCCTCACTTGGACGAAATTATAATGTTATAAGGTTGGGTTTTGCTTAAAGAAACTATCAAGTGGTTCACATTTCATGATCATGAGTCTACCTTATCAGAATTAAGATACACTTAGTTGTCTTTTTAGGAAAAAATAACTCATGGTCTCGTCTTCCTCTTTCTTAGTCAAGATATGCATAGCAAAATGAGATTTGTATTTTGAAAATTATGATAATATGTTCTTAAGACAAGGGACAAGGTCCCTTTGATTTAAGGATTCATTTCTTTTTTCTTTTTTCTTAATCAAGTATGATAGGTTTGCCTTTCTAAGTAGCAAATATTCAGCCATTGAATCTCCCTTGCTTGGCTGAAATTATTTTTGTAGAATAAGGATGTTTTGTCATAATGCTATTTATTATTATCCACTTTTTGAAATTATAAATATAGGAGATAGATGTTTTGTCCTAATGTCATGTATTATTATCTTCTTGTTGAAATTATGAATGTAGGATAAATGTTTTGTTTTAATGCCATATGACCTAATCTTAATTATTATTGCACTACTATTTTCTCACATGATTTTTATTTTTTTCCTCTTGGATTTGGTCTCATTTTTACCCATTTCCTTTACTTTGACTAAAATTTTACCTTTCATGGAGAGTTTGGTCACATTTCATAATTTTTGAACTATCGGTCCAACTTCTATATCCTAGTTCAAGTCTATGTTTTATTTTTTGCTTGGACTATCTAATGGGCTTACTAGAAACTTATGTGAAGTGGAAAAACTCTATATGAAATATCCATAAGTGAAAGTGCAATTTATGGGTGGAGATGTTAAATTTAGAAATTTGTAACTCTTGAATTAAGAAAAATTATCGTAATTCAATCTTCTTAAAATTTTAAGACCTTTACTTACTTCACAAAAAATTTATCTTCCTTACTAAAGAATTTCGCCTCTTTTTAGTATGTTATTTCTAATTTTTTCTAATAGTTTTTTTCTCTTTACTTGTTCCTTTAATATTAAAAATATTTTTTATGTATACACGTAAGTTGAAATTTTTTTAAGGATTGTATTTTCTTATATATCTAAAAATTATCTAATAAATTTTATTTTTTAATTAAATATTTATATATTTTTATTAATAAACAATAAAATTAAAAATATTACGTTTAGCCAATAAAAAATTTGATTTGCATTATAGTAGGCTGTACGTACCGTCACTGATTCATCAAGTTGTTGAACATTGAACATCGTACATAGGCTACTTTTTAAGTTTTCCACACGTTCAATTTCAGCCTTCTGTTTCTTTCCGTTGTCTGTCAATTATGCATCACGCTTCCCTTACACTTTTGAAAAGCTAAAACAATGGATGATAGTATGACTCGTATATGTTTTACTACAAGCGTACAGAATCTTTTCTTGAAGTAAGAGCAATAAAGTAATGCCAATTACACTAATTATTTTATCATAATCTCTTGTTACACCTTACATAAAACTAAACAATTTGAAGTCATTTATTTTCTTATTAAAAATTATTATTTGAGTTTAGAAACGTTATTAGTACAACTTACTATGGATAAGAATAAATATACATTTCACCTATTCAGGGAAGATGAAATATTACCTTTTGCTGTGTTGTTTTTTCCTTCGAAAGATGTACCTGCTTCTTTAATCAGTAATTTTATGGCTTTTTGCCTTGTTTGGAAAAAAAATGGGGGGAAGATGAAATATTATGTATTTATTAAGGTAAAATTATTTGCCTATTGTGCCTTAAAAAAAAAAATAAACTAATTTTACAAAGAGAATAAACAAATGATACTATCGACTAATGACGAGGCAGAAACTTGTCCACCGCTAGCGGCAACCTTTGAGCAAAATCTCCTTCCATCTGTCAATCTTCCTTACGTCTGATGTTTACGAGAAAGGAAAAATATATTGGACGCATTTAATGATGTGTTTAATGTACGCTATATTTTTCTAGACAGTTATGACTTTTAAAAATCTCGAGTACTTAGTTATTTATTACGCACTATATGATTAGAACAATAATACTCAAGAAGCACGAGATGCAAATAATATTTTCCAATTACAAGTAATAATTTCTTACCTCCTAAAATATGTGAGAATCTAATGTTTCTCCGTAAAAGGTGTAACATCCTAAACTTTTAATAAAGTTAGATAAATTTAAGAATAAATAAAAAATACATATGACAAGTGATTAAGATACTTAGTTATATGATTATAAGGCAAACATAAGATAGGTAACATAGTTAATGTTGAATCACATAAATAAAAATTCTTAGGATCATAATGGATGGAGAGATGACACAAATACATTTTTTTAGATATTACTAGTCTAAGATTAGTGATCAATTAAGATATACATGAACAAGGATTAAAATGTATAGTTGATGATAGTAAAAATCTTTATAAAATGTAGAATCATTTCGTGGTTAGAAGTAATATAAATAAAATATTTTTGGAGCATAAATTAGAAGAACATGATACAAATATATTCCTTAAGATGCTACTAATTTAGGATTAGGAAAATAATAAGGAAGGAAGAAGCATTATGTGATGCTATATAAATATATATATACATATTTCCTCTCACCTCCATCATACACATTATTATATATATATTTACACATGCAAAAAGAGGAGATTTACGTAGGTGTATATATATATATGCATTTATCTCATTTATGCCATGCATAGCATAATAGATATAGCCACCCATGCATGCACATAATTTTGAAATGAAATACAATAGCCATGGTAGGTTAAAAAGCATGAATGCAACTAGGAATACAAGCTGAAACGTGCACCAAAACCAGCAGAAGATCATGCATCACATGCAGAGAAAAATGCCCCACACTTGCTCCTAAACCAAACAGCAAAAACACACCCACTCTTGCTCCACCCAGCCACCAGAAACCTGCCCTACACAGCAGAAAAATCACCCCCCATCTGCTCTAAGAGACTAGCAGAAACATGGCCTACAAGACAGATGCAATCAGAAAAAAAAAATCCAGCTGGAACATGCCCCACATCCAGCATGTTCAGCACCAAATTCAACAAGTAGAAAACATCCCACTTGACAACATCTCCACACCCATATGTGCTCCATAAATCCAGCAGAAAACACACCCATCCACTGCAGCAGAAACCCATGCCTCCACATGCAAACTCACGCTCCCCCTCTGCCCAAGAAAGCTATAGCTCACACTCACACTCATACAGCCAGAAAATTCTTCTTTTGATGTGTCATACACCCATTCTCTCACTGACCACAATACACTAGAGCTACCCATGCACACACTCACTTGGAGAGTAGCAAAAAACGGTTCCCTCCCTTGCTGAATCCAAAGGATTCCAGCGCCCAGCAACCAACCTCCCTATTGCTTTCACGCCAGCAAGAGAAAAGAGAGAGAAGACGTCCAAAACAAAAACTGAAGAGAAAGAGGAAGGAAGGGAGAGAGAGTAACTAGAAAGGAGAAGAAGGTTGAGAGAGAGGGAAGCTGCAAATTGAGAGCCATAGGAGTAGGTCTACATAAGGTAAGTCTAGCTTCTTGCTAAAATCCAGTTTTGAGTTTATTAGGTCAATTTTCAGGCCTGTATGTAGGACTTTCTGTCGAGAATATGAAAATTTATTCAACATAGAAGTTGTAGCACTATGTCTTAGATGTCCATATCATTTTGAATCACATCAATCGGACGTAAAATGAGAGAGTTATAGTCCATGGAGTAAAATAGGTCAGAATCGGGTCTGGAATCTAGGCTGGTGAAGAATAGCTTCGGTTTTCGACTTTCTGGGACTAATACATAAGGAATATGAAGTCGTGATTAAAATGAAAGTTGTAGATATATTTCTAACGGTCACATAGTCACTGGAATCACAAACTTTTGAGTCCATATGAGTGAGTTAGTGTCTGATTAGTGATTAAAGGTCATAGACCATAGAAGAGTTAGGTTGAGAAAATAGAAACCTTTTGCACCCGAAAATATTGGTTTAGTAAATTTAGTAAATGACCTTTACATTCTATAATTTTTGGTGAGAATATTCTTCAAATATTTGTAATCAATTCTAGAAATTTTTATGATTTTTGAGAACCTGAAATTAGGTCTTGTACAATTAAAATAGTGTTGAGGACAATTTCCTAGACAGCACAGACTGCTGATGGAAAGAAAATATTTTTAAGGCATTATATGTTGCAATTTTGTATAGAAAATTTATCACATGTTAAAGGGATCCTAACTAATCGTCTTACCAAATTGTAGAAAATTCTGGGCAGTTTAAAGTACATAATAAAATGTATAAATTTGGTAGTCTGAAAATGAGGTAGAACAGGCCATAACCGGGGACAGTCTTAAAACGTGGGATATTTGAGGGCCAAAAGAATTCTTTTTTATTTGAAATTTTTATGCTGATTATATAACATGTCTATAATGCTTCATATAAAATAGTATGAATTTTGAAGTAGTTTTACTAATCCAAATGGATGTTAAACCGAATAGAAATGAAACTGAAACTAAATTGTACTGTCCTGGTTATGGAGGTAGTTTTTGGGGTTGAATGGAAGATTTAAGGGCTGACAGAATGTTGAAAAAAAATAGATATGTAAAGGTTCCTTCATGAAAAATTTTAGAATTTTTAGAGGACTTTTGTCATATTTAATAATAACCCCAAATCTAAGCAAAATCATAGTTTTATTTGGAGGAGCAGAAGCTATTAAACTAGGTATTTATGGTTTTAGGACCTAATGTGCATACATTAACCAAGAATTCTTGTATATTTTAGTTTGAGTTGCTGGTAGTAACCTTGGTAGCCTTGGAAAGGAATTGATTGTGCTGGAATTGAGGTAGCTAGCTTTTCCTTAAAATACTCTTTATGCTTATGAACTTGAATTTATGAATTTTCACTGATTGCCTGACTTTTATGCTATGATGAATGATGGTCTAAAGATATGTTATGTATGCATTCTCGGGAATTAAGGAGGGGTGCACAAAAGGGTGCCAAGTAAGCCCCATTTCTCTCACGATTGGCCAATAATAGGAGATGCATAACCCTTTGCAGGTATGGCCGTATTGACTGCATTGGGTAAGTAGACCATGATGTTATGGGTCCCTAGTGTGACCAAGATGCCGTATGTATGATGTATGGTCAGTGCTTATATTTCAGTGAAATAATTTGAGATGTTTTAAGGAATGGAATGTGCACTATTTTTCTGAAAACTTTGCTAGCTATTGAGATTGTCATCTCACTTTTTATATCCATATAATCACATTTCAGGTACTCCAGCCAGAAGTGAGCAACAGGGGTCTCAGGGTTGACTCATATGTTCATGATTGTAATTGCTTTGGTTGTGTAATATTTATGTGGGACAGCTTAATTAAGTGCCAAGTTCTTATTAGACAGTTTATAATGTGATGTAATATAAACTATGGACTGTACTCCTTTCCTTTATGGCATGAGATCCTTTATGTTGTAAGTATTACATAGCATGCTTAGGTAATTGCCTAGATGGAATTGAATTTTGAAAGTGCTTAGGATAGCCTGAAGCACATTTATGCTTATGCAAGAAGGATTACAAATGATATAAATGAATAGGTAAAATTATGGGCTAGTTAGATAATGCCAAAAAAAAAAAAATTATAAATAATAATGAACATTCTACGATTTAGATATAAGAAAATGACGCTAGAAGTTAGGTGTTACAAAAGGCTTTACCGATTAATTACTTTACTTTAGGGTATTTTTTAAATTGATTTGGATTAGATTTTTCTGAAGAGTACTTTATAAGAATAAAATTTTAAATACATAATACTTGTAAGACAAAGTGCCATTAAAATCATTGGTTTAATTTCAAACAAAAATTTAACAATAACTTTAAATTACTTAATTTTTTGAATTATCAGTTAAGTGTGTGCTTGTGTTTTTCTTTTCTTTTCTTTTCTTTTAATTTCTATACTATTTATAAGAATCTTAAATATTTAAAACTTATTTAAACATTGAAATTTCCTAAATTTAAAATACTAACATGCCCAATAACTCTTAAAAATTGTTAATTTGTACCATGGAATGTGAGCAGATGGTGCATTTTGAAGACATTTATGCATGGATTATATATGGATGCTTGAAGTCAAATTAGGAATTAAGATAGATCGGGATTGATACCTACTTTTGGCTCTCTTGTTTCTCCACCTAATTGCGGACATTTTTCCAGTAAAACTGCAAATTATTCGATAAAGATGCATATTTCAATACGGTTTGCTTGGACAAGCAAATTTTTAGGTAACTACAAAATTTGGAACGACCGAGGCGATGACTATGAGCGTGCTTATCTTCGGCGGAATGCTTAAAGTTGAATCAAAACGATTTTCACATATTTTAGATTTTTAAAACTCTGTCATATATGGTGTATTAGAAACACTCAAAATTTGATAATTCAATTAAATTGAATTCTTATTTTTAAAATTTAACTTGTTTAAGACTTCTAATTTAAAGTGGAATTCAATTCTTTTGTTGAGAAGAATGTGAATTTCACCACAGTTTTCAAATCTTACCAAAACAGATAGTATTTCATTATCAAGAATTTATTTGATGAACTAAATACTTATTTATGCTTCATTGATTCTTTGATGTAACATTATGTCACTTCAATATGTAACCAAACAATCAAATTTAATTTAATTATACTAAATTTAAGATTTACTTTAAACATAAAAATTAAGAGGAAGTAGTATTTACCTACACTCATCTATACTACCAATTCTAATGTCTCCACTAATCTAATAATCATTGTAATGTTTTCCCTAATATATAAATATATTGTAAATAATACCAAAAATGACATAAATACCCATCCTCTTTATCCTTTTTTACTCACAATTTCGGCTAAATTGTTCTTTACTCTCATAATTTATTTTTAAATTTTATTTTGGTCCCTATAACTAAAAGTAGTTTTCTTAAAATTACTTAACTTTAAAAAAATACCATTTGTGTCCTAAACCATAATTTGAAAGAAAAAAATAAAAGAAAAATAAATAGAAATATTCATAAATCCTGAACCCTAAAATTATAAACCCAAAACTTAAAATCCTAAAATTATAAAAACCAAAATTCTAAACCATAAATCCAAAAGATTAAAATCATAAAATTTTAAACTTTAAATTCTAAAACTTAAATCATAAAACTTCAAATTCAAAACCTCAAATATTAAAATTCCAAAACTTCAAACTTCAAACTTCAAACACTAAAACTTAGAAACCTTTGACACCAAACATTTCCTCTTTATTTTTATTTTATTAACTTATTTTCATAAGAAAATTTTAATCATTATAAACATTATTTCATTGACTTGGCCATTTGGCCATCAAAACGTTTCCTCTTTATTTTTATTTTATTAACTTATTTTTTTAATAATAATACTCCAACAATTTCCCACTTATTATTATTAAAACAGCACATGATATAATATATATACTTTTGGGTAGAGAGATTATTATGTATCAAGTAAGTAGTGTCTTGCCTTCCTTACACTTAGCAAAGATACACAACATGCTCCAAAGTAAGTAGTAGTATTCGCTTTGAATTTTTTTTGCTTAGGGGATAACAATCTATACATTTTGCATGTAACCATCCAAGCACAAATTTAAAGCCCGTAACATGCACATTACTGACCATGCGCGATCCTAGACTCATAAGTGTATTATGAGAATATAACCCTTTATTCTCATAGAAGCAGCCACAACTTCCACATTCATGTAAGTGAATTCTGTAAAGAGTACTAATGCAATTAAGACACTTTACTTAAGAATAGCTATAGATTTCATCAAGAGTCTTGAAACTCAATCTCTATTACATTGCAGGATTGATGCATTTAAACCACAGGGATGGATTTTGGAGCATAAACTCTAATAATAGTGGATCATACCAATAATTTCTCTATGATTTGTTTTTCCCATTGAACTAAGTTATTAGGATCTCCAATCACAAGGCTGAGTCTTATAGTCAGTTTTTATTATGGGTTATCACTCCATCCCCCTTTGATGTCATCTAGATTCTTTGACTATAGCTATAGACATTTTTTCATTTTTTGTAAACACAAAGAATCTAAGTATTAGTGGTACATCACAAAATGTGGTAACACAATACATGTGTACGTCACCATCATTAGCTCAAAACATATTGATATGTCACATGTAAATATCTCATGTTTGGTGGGTAGCTATTTATATATTACATATTCTTCCACCCAATAATATTTTCTAGTGACAAAACACATATTCATTTAAGGAACTTGTACCACATTCACATATGTGACCAAATTTTGACACCAATGTACCTCCTTGTATATTAGGAATGGCTTTTAAAAAATAGCATCTAAAGCTTTCTTACTGTAACAACTCCATTTTTTTTTACATAAATACATATATTAAAATCCCATGAAGTCATTACCTTTATTTAACAAATAATAACATTTAATTAATTTAAACAAGCATAATTAAGGTTTACACATCATTAATTAACAACATCTGTACACAAATCACACACATATATGTCTGCATCTTATTCATCCTTGTTGACCAGTTCCGAGAATACGGGTGCGGGTGGTTGCACCTTCACCGAAATCTTAGCCAACTCGACCACGAACACCTTATAAATTTTTGAGACCTGTTCAATATAGAGTAACTCGATCCAACGTACACAAAGAGTCAAAGTCAAAGAAAATTTGCAAAACTAGTTTTCTAAATATGATATGGAAATATTGTGAGAATTAAATCCCAGTAGGTTCAACAATAAATCACAATTATCATCAATATAGATCATCATGTCATGTTCATCTGTATAAGCTACAATAATTACCTTAGGTCACATGAATGCGCTTTATTTATGCACATGAAAATCATATAGTAATGACATGGATGACATGAATAGCTATTTTCATAATATCATATGATGACTATCAATTTATTCTCATATCAAGCTACCTCAGTCAGAGTGAGTATTTTTTCCTCTCCGGTACGGGTTTTTCTCGCTCCGTCCAACATGGCACACTTTCTCTTTCTTTTTTCATTATCATAATCATAACCGTTGGCAGGGCGTCCCCTACTGGTGCACCACACGGATCGCCATGTGACCATGCTTATTTCTTTTCTTTTCACATTAATAGCCAAAAATATGATTTCAATAACAAGTATGTTCATTATACTCACATACCATAATATTTCATCAAAATATTTTCATGTCAAAATTACACACTTAAGATGGTAAGGAGTTCATGCAATAGCAATGGCTATGGCTTATACTAGTCATTTATAAGATTCTTCTTCTTTTTTAAATATTCTTTTTATCTCTTCATTTTCTTTATACATGGCCTATAGTCACTTTTCTCCTACTTATATCATTTCCAACTCATGTTCTCATAAATTTAATACATTTTTCATCAATTTAGTTTCCACTAATATCCAATAGTTAATTAAGTTCATTTAGGGTAGACAAAATGTTGAAAATAAGTTTTACCAACTTCCAAACCGGCCTAAACATATCCTATAACATGGTTTGGCCATTTACTATAAAACAACCACGCTTTAGGCTTCAAAATTCCATTTCCAACACAAAACATGGCCTGACCGTGCCTTGAAACACGGCCTGGCCGTGCCTTGAAACACAGCCATGCTTTATGTTGAGTTATTTTCTGATGCAGGTTTTCATCCTGTCTGACATTCTCTCACTAATTGAAGCATAAATCCCTCATTTTAACTCTGATTTAGGTGATCTTAGTATCCATTTAAAGATAAAACAATTATTTAAAACTATTATGTTGAACCGTTTAACTAAATATTAAAGAAACTTAGTGATATTACTTCCTCATATTACATGTTATTTCTTCTCGGGTAGGTTCTAACTTCTACTTACTAATATATCCATATCTCCCCCATAAGAATTCCAAATTGAGTGATTCTAGTGGCTGAAATTTCGTGACACATATATCTATAATTGCTATGTTAACCAGTTATTTTAATTCCCTACAAAATGTTATAAAAAATTCAAACATAGAAGTTTTCCTAATAGATTCTTCCCTGATTAACCACTTTCTGACCATTACTTACTAAGCAGACCATATCTACCTCATATGGACTACAAATTATGTAATTCCAGTGGCTAAAAATCCATGAAACAAAGCTCTACATTTTTCATGTTAAGAATTGCTTTTAATTCCCTACAGATTTATCCCAAAAATTCAAACACATAAACATACTTGATAGATTCTTCCCTGGTTAACCATTTTCTAACTACTTCTTACTAATCAGACCATATCTACCTCATATGGACTCCAAATTGAGTGATTCTAGTGGATAAAAATCTGTGAGACATAGATCTACATGTTTTATGTTAACTATTTATTTTAATTCTTTACCGATTCTTTCCAAAATTTTAAAAACAGATGCGTAAAATCTTACCACCCATAGCCATACCTATGAATAACTTTGTACACCAGCCTAAGTATTTAAACATACATCACATGCAAGATCAATATATAACATGATATAGCAACATCCATGATCAATCATCAAAGTTCTAAGATCAAAATCTCATATAAATTTTACAAATTTCAAAACTTTTCTTCAAAAAGAAATATTATTAAACCTACCTTGAGCACTTAGTCCTCTAGACTTCTCCTTCCTTTTCCTTCCTCTCTTCCTCTCCTTTTCTCACTCTACCTTGCTTATATTTTTTCCTCTCCCTCACTTGGACGAAATTCTAATGTTATAAGGGTGGATTTTGCTTAAATAGACTATCAAATAATTCACCTTTCATGATCATGGGTCTACCTTATCATAATTAGGATGAACTTGGTTGATTTTTGGAAAACAAACAACTCATGTCCTTGTCTTCCTCTTCCTTAGTCAAGATATGCATAGGAAAAGAAGATTTGTATTTTGAAAATTATGATAATATGTTCTTAAGACAAGGGACAAGGTCCCTTTGATTTAGGGATTCATTTCATTTTTCTTTTGTCTCAATCAAGTATTGTAGGTTTGCCTTTTTAGTTGGCAAATTTCCAAACCTTGAATCTTCCTTACTTAGTTGAAATTATTTGTGTAGGATAAGGATGTTTTGACATAATGCTATGTATTATTACCCTCTAGCTAAAATTATGAGTGTAGGATATAGATGCTTTGTCCTAATGCCATGTATTATCACACCACTTGCTAAAATTATGAATATAGGATATCACATCACTTGTTGAATTTTTGTCTTAATGCCATGTAACATAATCTTTATTATTATTACACTATTATTTCATCCCATGATTTATTTTATTTTATTTTTCCTCTTGGATTTGGGTTCATTCCTACCCATTTCCTTTGCTTTATATAAAATTCTAACTTTCTTGGAGGGCTTGGTCACATTTTCATAATTTTTGGGGTACTGGTCCAACTTCTATATCTTAGTCTAAGTTTATGTTTTATTTCTTGCTTAGGTTATCCAATGGGCTTGCTAGAAACTTATGTGAAGTGGAAAAACTCTATATGAAGTGTCCATAGGTGAAAACCTAATTTATGGGTGGAAATGTTAAACTTAGAAATTTCTAACTCTTGTATTTAGAAAAAATTACCCTAATCCAATCTTCTTAAAATTTTAAGACCTTTACTTACTTCACAAAAATTTATCTTCCTTACCAAAGAATTTCGCCTATCTTTAGTATAGTATTTCTAATTTTTCCTATTAGGTTTTCTCTCTTTACTTGTTCCCTTAATGTTAGAAATATTTTCTATGCATACCCATAAGGTGAAGAAGTTCTAAGGATTATATTTCCTTATATATCTAAAAATTGTCTAATAAATTTTATTTCCTTAATTAAATATTTATGTATCTTTAAAGAAACAAAATTAAGGATGTTACACTTACTGATAAGGGGAAAATTTGAGTGTTTAGTGGTTATATTTTATCCCCTAATTCATAGTAAACGTGTGGTTATTTCTCTGCTTTTGGTTATACTTTGCTCTGGATACTGCGTTGGTTTGTTTTCTGTTTGTAGAAGAGAAAAAGAGGACAAGAAGCAAGGGAAAACACCCATGAGAAGTGCCATATGGATTTGGAATATGCTAAGGAGGAAGTAAGGAGGCAACACACTAAAAATGAGCAAGAAAGGAGCATGGCAGCCCCCAACACGGCCAAGCCGTGCTTGGTGTGCTTGAAGCACGGTCAGGCCGTGCTTTAGGCGAAAGATGCAGAAAACTCCCAGAATCTAGCTCGAAGCATGACCAGTCCGTGTCCTGGAACACGGCCGTGCTTTGGGTCCATATACACCATATGTTTTAGGTTTTTGAGCAGCAAAAGTGATATATATTGATGGGGAAACGCAGCCAAGGACATCCAGACGCATTCAGACCTTCTTTTACTTAGTTTTAGGCTTAGGAAACACCATTAGATTATGTTTTTACTAGGATTAATGTTTAATTTATGTTCTTAGAATAGGTTTAAGATTGATTCAAGTGTGTATCTCTTATTCTTTACATTCAGCAATTCAGGTTCTATCTTTCTATCTCTACACTCATCTCTACCTCTACTCTTTCTCTTAGTTTGTATTGAACATTGATGATTACTTTAATAAATTTGATTATGATTTATCTTTCTATCATGCTTGAGTAGATTTGATCAAGGGTTTCGGTAAACCCACTTATGATGTGATGATACATTGTGCTAATTGAATTGTTGGAACCCTAGTTGTGTTGTCCATGGTTAATTAGGATTAGCTATTATGCATTGATTATATGAGTTGATGAATGTCTGACCAACATTTTATCGTGTCTTAGGATATTAATTGATGAACTGAAAGGTGAAGATTAATACTGGAACCTAATAGTTAATTAGGGATATCTTAATCACGAAAATAGTTTAAGGTTCTCTAGGAATGAATCAATTTGTGGGCACGAGAAAACCAATTAATTGTATTCCATGGTTGGCATATAACTTAATGGACCTAGGTTAAACTAAAAACCAAGAAAGTAGGCAATTGGATCAACCCAGGCACGATTAGTAATGCTTGAAAGAGGTTGCTAATTAATTAAGGCTAAACCATCCCTAACTACCTAGATAATTGCAATTAGAGGTACAAGTTGGATGTTGAATATCATAAGTGTGGTGAACCCTAACCCTAGGCTTTTATTAATTGAATTACTTGTTAGTTTAATTGTGACAAACTTTCTATTGCATTACATCGATTTAGATAGTATATTTTGTATTATTCTAGTAATTAACATTGTTCTCTGTGGGATACGACCAGTACTCACTGGACTAGCTATAGCTACGCCGTGCTTTTGCGGTTAATTATAAAATACTCACAACACTTACACATTTTAATAAATATGAATTTAGAAGTAAAACTTAGAGATCATCTTATAAAACAAGTTACAAGTTTTAAATATCTTGTGTACATTATACAAAATGACAGAGAAGTAGAGGAGGTCATAAACCATCGGATTCGAGTAAGATGGATGAAATAGAGGAAGGTTTCAAGTGTCATTTGTGATAGAAAAGTGCCGCTCAAGGTTTAAAAAAAATTCTACCGTACAACTATAAGATTGGCAATATTGTATGGTACTGAATGTTGGGTGGTTAAAAGACAACATGAGGATAAAATCAATGTCACAGAGATGATAATGTTGCATTGGATTTGTGGATACACTAGAAGAGATATGATTAAGAATGAGTATATTAGAGAGAAAGTTGGCATAGCACCTAAGGTGGAAAAAATGGTGGAGTCTCGCTTAAGGTAGTTTGGCTATGTATAGAGAAGAGTTTTAGAAGTTCTAGTGCGAAGAGTAGGTCATATGGAGAGTAGCTTGATAGTTAGAGGTATAGGGAGGTCAAAAAAAATAATAAGTGAAACCATTAAGAAGAATTTAGCTATTAATAATCTCTCTATTAACTTCATTTATAATAGGTCATTGTGGCGTTGTTTGATCCATGTAACTGACCCCACATAGTGAAAAAAGACTTAGTTGTTGTTGTATATCATTATCTCATGTAAGATGAATTCATTAATTTTTTAAATTTCTTATGCTAGTTAAAAAAACATTTTAGTTTTATATTAACAACCACAATAAATTTTGTTCTAAAAATGAAATGTGCAATTCACAAAATATTTCATAGCAATAATTATACTATTAATAATTAGGTAAATTGTTTTAGTAAAGAGAGAAAAATCAGAATTAACTTAAGAGAAACCCTTTAAAACTAGTTTCTTAGTTAGTTTTGCATTCTATTGCCTACTAGCTTACTTCAAATTGTATAATGACTTAAGTAGTTTACAAGCCTTAAGTGAATTAGGAATTTGAAATCTAGGTGGAAGGATCATATATACATCTTTATCAAAATGTCCATGCAAGAAAACATTATTTATGTCAAGTTGGTGCAAGTGCCAATTATGACAACCAGCAAGAGCTAAAAGAGTTCTTATAGTTGTTAATTTGACTATAAGGGAAAAATTATGTAGGAATCAATCCCATTTTGTTCAGTGTACCCGTAGTAACATACCTAGTCTTATACCTCTCAATGCTACCACCTGCATGATACTTGGTTTTAAAAACCTATTTTCATCCAATGGGTGTTTTATTTGGAGGTAACTCAGTGACAACCAATGTTTTATTTTACTGCTGGGCTATAATTTCCAGTTGCATTGCATCTTAGTAGCATTGATGTTTAATTACCTTATTATATGTCTTAGGTTCTTTTATTAGGCAATTTGGGTTATAAAGGCCTTATGAATAGTGCTAATTTTAAGTATGATTCATGGTTGGAAATGAATGTGGTGTAGAGATGGAAATGACATAATTAGAACTAATGCAGGGCAAATGATACTAAATCCTGTAGATAAGCAAGAATATGATGTTGTCTAGTGGTTTTACGAAGGGAATGAGTAGGTGCTAAGGCTAGAAGAGGTGAATAAGAGGAAGATTTGTGGCTAAGGAGAATGATGGGTGAAGAAGGAGATGGAAAATTAGAGGAGAAGGGAAAGGTTATGTTAATGTAATTTGGAAGGATGCTGGAAAAACAAAATTTGAAGGGGGATTAGGAGGAATAAAAGTGGAATGCAAAGGAAAATAGTTTTGATAAAGGTAAACTTCTCTAGAAACAAAAACAATAGATGACTGAACGTAACAACTCTATTATATATATATATATATATATATATATATATATATATATATATATATATATATATCTAAAATTTCATGAAGTCATTACCTCTTTACTTCTAACTATTTAACTCATAATAACATTCAAGTAAATTAACCAAACATAATTAAGGTTTATGAAATACCATTAACACTTATACAATTCTAGGTTCACATACACATTATTAATCAAAAAATCTGTACAAAAATCAAATACACATAAGTCTACATTTTATTCATCCATATTGACCAGTTTCGAAGATACGGGTATAGGTGGTTGTACCTTCACCAGGATCTTAGCCAACTTGACCCAATGTACGCTAAAAGCCGGTCATAGAGAATATCTGCATAACTTAGTTTTCTGAACATAATATGGAAATATAATGAGAATTAAATCCTAGTTGGTTCGATAATAAATCATAATTATCATCAATATAGCTCATCATATCATGTTCATCTGTATAAACTATAGCAAATATCTTTAAGTCACATGAATGCACTTTATCCATACACATGAAAATCATACAGTTATAACATGTATAACATGAATAACTATTTTCAAAATATCATATGATGGCTATCGACTTATTTTTATATTATGCTACCCTAGTTAGGGTGAGTACTTTCTACTCTCCAGAATGGGCTTTTCTCGCTTCGTCCAACATGGCACACTTTCTATTTCTTTTCTCATTAACATAATCATAGCCATTGTTAGGGCATCCCATACTAGTGCACCACACAGGCCGCCATGTGATTGTGCTTATTTCTTTTCTTTTCACATTAATAGCCAAAAATATGATTTCAATAACATGCATGTTCATTATACTCAAATGCCATAATTTTTCATCAAAATATAACCAATATAAAAAATCATTGGTAATCATGCCATGAACATAATTGTTTCAAATATCTCTTTACAGAATATTTCCACGTCAAAATTTCACACTTAAGATGGCAAAGAGTTCATGCAGTGGCAATGGTTATGGCATACACTAGCCATTTATTATTTTGATTTATAAGATTATTCTTCTTTTTTAAATATTATTATCCTCTCTCACTAAATAGAGCATAACACCCTCATTTTAAATTCGATTGAGGTGATCTTGGTGTCAATTGAAAGATAAGACAATCTTCTAAAAACTTTATGTTGAATATTTTAGTGCAATATTAAGTAATCTTGGTGTTACTACTTCCTCAAATTAAATGTTATTTCTTCTTAGGTAGGTTCATCCCTCTATTTACTAATGAGAACATATCTCCCTCATACGAACTCCAATTAAGGTGATTCCAAAACCTATAAAATGCTAAGACACTTATATACAACTTTCATGTTTATCATTTCTTTAGATTCCTTAATAATTACTTCCAGAAAATCAAAAACAAAAATACTTACATTTACCACCCTCGATTCTAGACTGATTCTTACCTTAACAAATTAATCAACCATATCTCTCTCATATGGACTCCAAATTAAGTGATTTTAGAGCCTATATATCTGTGATACATATATCTATATTTATTATGTTAGTAATTTTCTTTAATTCCTTATAGAGTTTGCCCAGTAATTCAAACACAAAAGCATACTTAATAGATTCTTCCCTGGTTAGCTAGTTCCTGACCTTTTCTTACTAATATAATCATATCTCCCTTATATTGATTCCAATTTGAATGATTCTAGTGGATAAAAATTTGTGAGACATATATCTACTTTTATCATGTTAAGCATTGCTTTTAATTCCCTACAAATTTATCCTAGAAATTTAAACACCGAAGCATACATGACAAATTCTTCTCTGGTTAACTATTTTTTGACCATTGCTTACATATCGAGCAATATCTCCCTCATTCGGATTCCAATATAAGTGATTCTAGTAGTTAAAATTCCATGAGACATAGATCTACATTTTTCATGTTAACCATTTCTTTTAATTCCTAACCGATTCTTCCTAAAATTTCAAAAATAGAAGCTTTTTTGGTTACTCCGAAATCCAATTTCCTAACCAAATCTTTCCTAAGATTTTAGTTCATCATTATATTACATCCTCTTCTATTGTATTCCTAATTTACATATAATCATATTCTATCAATTTTTCACTGCATTCAAATATACCAAATAGCAGCATAAAAAATCATAAAATTTTTACCACTCATAGTTATACCTATGCAAAACTTTTCACACCAATCGAAAAGTTCAAAATATCGATCATATGCAAAATAACATGTAACATGATATAGTACCATCCATAACCAATCATCAAAGTAGAAAATATTGTAAATTTTATCAAAGTTCTAAGATCAAAATCCCATATAAATGTTACAAATTTCAAAACTTTTCTTCAAAAAGAGATATTGTTAAACCTACCTAAAGATCTCCTTAGCTCACTTAGTGAATTCTTTTCTTGTTTCCTATTGAAGGAAGTAGCAAGATTCCTCCCTTCCCTTTGCTTTTCTAGCAGCTTAAATAAGAGGAGGGTGAGTTTTTGTACCCCAGGGATGAAGAGAAAAGATGGATTCAAGTGAAGATTAAGCTAACTTACCTTGAGTACTTAGTTCTGTATGCTTATCCTTCTTCTTCCTTTCTTCTCCTCTCTTTCTCTCCTTTCCTCACTCTATCTTGTTTCTATTTTTCCTCTCTTTCACTTGGATGAAATTATAATGTTATAAGGGTGGGTTTTGCTTAAATAAACTATCAAGTAGTTCACCTTTCATGATCATGGGTCTACCTTATCACAATTAGGATGCACTTGGTTGTTTTTTGGGGAAAGACAACTCATGTTCTTGTCTTCCTCTCCATTAGTGAAGATATACATATCAAAAGGAGATTTTTATTTTGAAAATCATGATAAAATGTTCTTAAGACAAGGGACAAGGTTCCTTTGATCTAAGGATTCAATTTCTTTTTCTTTTGTCTCACTTAAGTATCATAGGTTTTCCTTTCTAATCGAAAACTTTTCAGCCCTAGAGTCTCCCTTGCTTGGCTAAAATTATTTATGTAAGATAAGGATGTTATGTCATAATGATATGTATTATTACCCACTTGTTGAAATTATGAATATAGGATATAGATTTTTTGTCCTAAAGCCATGTATTATTGCCTACTTGTTGAAATTATGAATATAGGATATAGATGTTTTGTCTTAATGCCATGTGACCTAATCTTGATTTTTATTCCACTACTATTTCTTCACATGATTCTTATTTTTTTCTTCTTGGATTTGGGCTAATTCTTACCCATTTCTTTTGTTTTGGCTGAAATTCTACCTTTCATGAAAGGCTTGGTCACATTTTTATGTTTTTTGGGTTATCGGTCTGATTTCTATATCCTATTCCAAGTCTATGTTTTATTTCTTGCTTAGGCTATCCTATTATTGGCTTGCTAGAAATTCATGTGAAGTGGAAAAACTCTATATGAAGTGTCCATAGGTGAAAACTCAATTTATGGGTGGAGATATTAAACTTAGTAACTCTAACTCTTAAATTAGGAAAAATTACCCTAATCCAATCTTCTTGAAATTTTAAGACCTTTACTTACTTCACAAAATTTTATCTTCTTTACCCTAGAATTTTGCCTCTCTTTAGTATGTTATTTCTAATTTTTCCTATTAGGTTTTCTCTCTTTACCTATTCCCTTAATGTTAGAAACATTTTCTATGCATACACATAAGGTGAAGAATTTCTAAGGATTATATTTCTTAGATATCTAAAAATTGTCTAATAAATTTATTTCCTTAATTAAATATTTATGTACCTTTATTAATAAAAGAAACGAAATTATGGATGTTAATTAAATATTTATGTACTTTTATTAATAAATGAAACAAAATTAGGGATGTTACACTGAAGATTGTAGACCCTAAAATGTTTAGTGGTGGAAGGGAAATCAAGAAAAACACACTTGACAACTCTATGATCAAACTTATTTTTGTTATTAGAAATGGTGGATGCATAAAAAAGGTAGCCAAAGGCTTTGATGTGAGAAAAGGAAGGATCAATATAATATAAAATGTTAAAAGGGGTAAAGTTAGAAATGATAGGAGATGGTATCCTATTAATGAGATAAATTATTAATAAAAGAAACGAAATTATGGATGTTACATTAAATATTTATGTACCTTTATTAATGAATGAAACAAAATTAGGGATGTTACACTGAAGATTATAGACCCTAAAATGTTTGGTGGTGGAAGGGAAATCAAGAAAAACACACTTGACAACTCTATGATCAAACTTATTTTTGTTATTAGAAATGGTGGATGCATAACAAAGGTAGCCAAAGGCTTTGATGTGAGAAAAGGAAGGATCAATATGATATAAAATGTTAAAAGGAGTAAAGTTAGAAATGATAGGAGATGGTATCTTATTAATGAAATAAATAGTATGAGAAACATAGTTAGACCAAAATACAGTTGAAAGATTGGCTTGAAACTTAAGGAATCTAGCTACATTGAGAATGTGTTGATATTTTCTCTCAACTGTGGAGTTTTTTTGTAGTGTATGAACACAAGTGATTTAGTGTATGATACCTCTAAAGGCATAAAAATATGGAATGTTGAATTCTTGACCAATATCAATCTTAATACACTTGAGTTTTGTAGCAAATTGAGAGTCAATAAAAAAACAAAAAATTTGTAAAATTTTCCTAGCTTCATATTTGGATTGCATAAGGAATAACCAAATGAATATACTTTTATCATCTACAATGGTTAAAAAATACTTATGGCCATAAAACAAAACAACACTACATGTAACAAATCAAAATAAGAAACATAAGTGTCAATAGAAAAATAAAATTTTCTTTATTTAGAAAAGTGATATATTTAACAATGGTTTGAAGAAGGTACAATAATGGCGCTGTATGAAATCTTTAACAATTTCAACCTAGGGAAAAATTGGCCAAAACAAAAATGCCAAATATTGGTATTATTGGATCTAAAAACAATACGAGTAACAAAAGGTACATTGATAGGGCCCAAGTGTTGGTTCATAGGGGCGACAAGCCTAAAAGTTGGCTTGTCTACTCTAGGTAGAATAAAAAATGTGAACAGGCTCGAAGAAACTAGGATTATGTTATGTTAGTCAGTTATTCATTTATGTTTTATGTGTGACAATTATGTATGTGTGTCAGTTATGTTTTAGAGTAATGGCTTAGGTGTGTGCAAGTAATTAAAAGGGTCAGCTAGTTAGTGGGAATTGGCATTGTGTTATTTTTTGTCTTTAGTGTATGGTCTAGGAAGTATCTCGGAACAAGATTCGACTTTTTGCTGGATGTGAAGTTTTCCAACCAGATTGTACTACTTTATGTGTTCTGGTTGTGGAATTTAGTAGAATACAATGTGTTTTTCTGTCATACATCTTTGGAATCCTATCATTGGTCTAACTTGTTGGATTCGCGTGGGGGTCTGTGAATTTAGAAGGAATGCAAAAGATGTCAGATAGGGTAGACATTCTGGAGGAATTTAATTTATGGTTGTGCAAAAGAGTAATATGGAAGAATTAAAAGCCGCTATGTAGAAAATGGTGGCTGAAATGCAGCAACATAGATTTCTTTTATAAGAGATTTGTAGACAAATGGGTAAAAAAGGGGAAACAACACCAACTAGGGAAATATCTTCCTCTGAAGCTCATTCTATCCAACTTAGAATGTTAGAAAATCGTGGAGAGCATGGAGAGCAACACATATTGTCTGCCAAGAGAGTAAAATTGCCCATATTCGAAGGAATGGATCCTGTGGTTTGGATTACTAGGGCTAAAATTTTCTTTGAGGTTCAAAATATCCCTAATGAAGTCAAAGTGAAACTACGTATATGAGTATCGAGGGTTCTACCATTTATTGTTTTAATCTCCTTAAAGAGACGGAAGATAATTTAACTTGGAAGAAGTTGAAGAGGACCCTTATAGCAAGTTATGGGGGCGTAGACATGAAAATCCTTTTGAAGAATTGACAGCCTTAAAGCAGGCGAGGATGTGTAGGAATACATTGAAGCATTTAAGTTAATTTCCTCTCAAGTGTCATGCCTTCCTGAAGAGTAATATTTGAGTTATTTCTTGAGTGGGTTGTAGCCTAATATTCGAAGAAAGGTCAAGACATTGAATCTTCAAACTCGGGGATAGATTATGCATGTGGCTAAGGATGTTAAAGGAAGAATTGAGAGGAGAAGAGAAGCATAAACAAAAACCAGGAGGGAAGGGACAGTTAATGGGCAGTTATAATCAAGGTAATGGAAAATTTGGTGGATATTGGTAAAACCCAGGACCCAATTTTTCTCCAAAAGAATTTGGTCAATCATTCTTAGTGGGCCGAATAACAAACTCACCTAGATGGTTTCTAATAAAAATAGAAAGGGAATTAATGTGGCGTCTGCACCGAATAGAGGCCTTACTTATTCCATAAAGTCTACAGCACGAAAAAATAATTGGGAGAGACAGAAAAATGTAGACAGGCCCAGATAATTGGCGTCCTTATCAAATGGGGAGATCTTTCATTATGTATACTGATCAGAAAAGTCTTAGGCATTTACTACAACAATGGATTACCACTACATATTAGCAATGTTCGATGGTTAAGCTATTAGGTTATAAATTTGAAGTCATCTACAAGCCAGGATTTGAAAATAAGGTTGATGATTTGTTATCAAGGATACATGAAGAGAATGAATACCGAGCTGTGGTATCTTATCCTACTTGGGAGGACAGAGAGACTCTCATTGAGAAAGCTCACCAAGATCCTAAATTGCAAAAATTGGGGATGTTCTTACCACTAATCCAATTTCTTATCCAGGTTTTGAGTTGTGACAAGGGGTTCTATTTTATAAGGAGAGATTAGTTATATATGCCATGTCTCCTTCGATACAATTACTCCTAAAGGAATTTTATTCCTCCCCTTTAGGAGGAAATTCTGGGTTTTTAAAAACTTATAGATGGCTAGCCACCAATCTTTATTGGATTGGTATGAAGTGAAGTGTAGAAGAGTTTGTGCAGTATTGTGATGTGTGTCAAAGACATAAGTATGCTACCACAACTCTAGGGGGACTACTTTAACCTTTACTCATACTAAATCTCATATAGGATGACATTTCTTTAGATTTCATCACAAGTCTTCCAAAATCTAAAGGGTATGAAGCTATTTTTTGTGGTGGATCGGTTATCAAAATATAGTCACTTTCTTTTGTTGAAACACCCCTGCACATCTAAGACATGTTGAATTGTTTGCTAGAGAGATAATTCAACTTTATAGAGTTCTTAAATCCATTATTAATGATCGGGATCCCTTATTCATTAGTAACTTTTAGAGGAAACTCTTTCGATTGTAGGGTACCATGCTTAAGATAAGCTCCTTTTACCACCGTAAAATAGATGGTCAAATTGAGGTGTTAAATAGATGTTTGGAGGGGTACCTGTGTTGTTTTGTTTCTGAACAACCCAAAAATTGGGCTTTGGATACCTTAGGCAGAATTTTGGTATAATACTTCTTTTTAAGTTTCCATTGGAAAAACCCCTTTTGAAGTAGTTTATGGAAGGTAGCCTCCCAATTTAACTCGCTTCTTGAGGAATGAGACTAAAGTAGAAGCAATGACACAAGAATTGGTCAATAGAGATGAAGCTCTCCTCTAATTGAAATATAACCTTTCTCAGGCTCAGGAATAAATTAAACGATATGCTTATAAAAAAAGGTGACCCCTATAATTCCAAGTAAAGGAATAGGTATTCCAAGTAAAGGCAACTACTTCACTTTTTTTTTCTTCTTCTTCCCCCAATCTTAAGCCTTTCTAACAATAGCTCATGCCTCTTTTTGTCATTCAGCAGGGGGCTCACAACATTAACTCTAAAATCCTAGGTCCAATTCCTGAAAAATCACCAAGTTTCCCTTGCTAAAACTGACCATAGTCCAGTGTTCATAGAAGAAGGTTCCGGTTGTGTAGGGTTGACATGTAGAATTCCTATTTTTGCTATAAGTCATGTTCCAGCCCTCCTCATGGAGCTTCCTAGCACTAACAGCAGGCCATGAAATACACATGACATACTCATCTCTTTTTCTTATTTTTTTAAATTTTATTTTATTTTTATAAAAGAGTGATTCTAAGAGATTCCTAATTGCTAAAAGCTAATTACTCATCAGACATAAACCCATATTCTAACATAATCAAACAGGAAACAAACACAAGAGCTATCACAGATTGAAATAAACTCATTTAATCAAGCACAACAAACCCCAAAGCAAACACTACAACAAACACTAAAGCAAACACTAAAGCAACACTAATTCCACACCAAACACTACAGTAAACTCTAAAGCAACACTAATTCCATCCCCCCAAACTTAAAGATGAGCAGTGCCTGGTGCGTACTGTCGCAGGTAAACCCAAATTGATACCTTACCTCAAAACTAACCTATAGTAGTGGGAGTAAGGGTCGATCCCACAGAGACTGGTATTACCTTATGTGATTGAAAAATGGGGGAATTGATAATTGTAAATAAAATCAAGTAGACAATAATGAAAGTAATTAAGAGAAAATAATTAATGATAAAGACATTGGTTTCGGTTGATATCCACCGTCAAGGGATTACATTGATCATTGACAACATAATCAATCTGTAATTGAATATCTATCATTGGGGTTCTAACCCTGTCTCTCCTTAAGTCTAGTAAATTAATGACAATCGCAGTAATTAAACCCCAACTAACAAGCAATCCTTTAGCACATCGGTAAAACATAACTTGTTAACTGCATGAAGAACTAGAGAAACTGACAGAGCTAAATAAATATAAACACATTGGCTATATCTAATTTAGTTAATTATTCATCATAGGTTCAATGATTTATAATCCAAAATCCTCAAACCTATTTGCCTCATGAATCGCAGAATTGAAGACTTTGTTCAAAACACAATTCAGTAGTAGATTAAGACAAACAATATACTAGTAGGCCTCCTAGCAATCATATGAATAATCATTAAGAAGAAGAACAGATGAATAATCAATACTCAATTCAAATTGAAACAATAAAATCAAATCCAAATCTCACAATGTATGAAAATCCCTTGAGGTTTCTGATAAAGGGAAATTTTGAGTGCTTATTGGTCATGTTTTGTCCCCTTATTCATAGTAACTTATGGATATTTTCATGCTTTTGGTTATACTTTGTTCTGGGTACTGTTGTGGTTCATTTTGTGATTGCAGGAGAGCAAAAGAAGCCAAGAAGCAAGGAAAAACGGTCATGGAAAGACCCTAAAAGACTTGGATCATGTTGAGGAGGAAGCAAGGAGGTTGCACGTCAAATTTGATGAAGAAAGGAGCACCATAGCACCCAACACGGCCTGGCCGTCTTAAGGAGGCCTACAACACGGCCTGGCCGTGTTGGTGGTATTTCCTACAGCCTCTTCAGAATTCTAGCCCAAAGCACAGCCAGGCCGTGTTCCAGGGCACGGCCGTGCTTCAGGACTCGTAAAGGACGTCGTTTTTAGGGTTTCTAGGGCCCAAACACATGGGGGGACTTGGGGGATTCGCAATTGGGACAAGGAGAACAGAAGGGGAGACCAGAAAAACACTTTTTAGCCTTAGGAAACACATCTAGATTAGGTTTTTACATAATTCTTTGAAGGATTTTGATGTTCTAGGATTGAATTTATTGCTTTTCAAGTTGTAGTTGATCTAAGTACTTCTACAAATAGGTTCTATCTTTCTATTCCTACTTTTACTTATTCTTCTACTACTTCTACCTCTTCTCCTACTTCTTAATTGTATTGAACTACTATGAATTATTCAATGAGTATGGTTTTAGATCTTGATTTGACAATGTGTGAGTAGATTCCATCTAGGGTTACGGTAAACCCAATTGTGGTACAATGATACTATGCTTTTAAATTGAATTAAGAAACCCTAATTGTAATTGGGATTAGATTGAATTGGATTAACTATTGTATGCTTTAATTAGTTGATGGAATGCCTGATCACCAATCTATCACGTATTAGGTATTTAATCGATGAACTGAAAGGTGAAGATTAAAACTCGAATCCAATAGTTAATTAGGGTTATCTTAATCACGAAAGTAGTTTAAGATACCTTAGGCTTGAGTCAATTAGTGGGAACGAGAAAACCAACTAGTTGAACTCTATGGTTAGCATAAAGCTTAATGGACCTAGGTTAAGCTAAGAACTACGAAAGTAGGTAATTTGATTAACCTAGGTACGATTAGTAATTCTTGAAAGAGATTGCTAGTTAATTAAGGCTAAACCATCCCCAATAATCTATTCAATTGCAATTAGAGGTGAATATCAGTTGTTGAGTATCACAAGTGTGGTGAACCCTAACCCTAGGCCTAGTTTAATTGATTCTTTCAACTTGCTTAATTGTGATTCTTGCCTATCGAATTTCATCGATTTAGATAGTACTTTTTGTAAGATTATGGTAGTTGGCATTGTTCTCTGTGGACACGACCCGTACTTTCCGGACTAGTTACAGCTACGCCATGCACTTGCGGTAATTGGTAAAATATATACACAACAAGTTTTTGGCGCCGTTGCCGGGGAGCAAAGCCAATATTAGATATCTTATAAAATAGCTAGACTAGATCAAATTTTGTTTATTTTTCTTTTTAATTTTTCTGCATAATTTTCTTTTGCTGATTTTGCTTCTTTTCTTCCTTCCTAGGTGTGTATCTCTTTTATGCGAAGAGCGCGTGAAAGTGTTGCTGAATTTGACCCTGAAATCAAATGCACTTTGCGAAGGTTAAGAAGAAGACAGCAGGAAGGAAGTTTACCAGTTACAATGGGGGAAAGAGATAACCGGTCACTGAAGGACTTCATAGCCCCAAACACACATGGCCTGAACCCCAGCATAGTCAGGCCGGTGGTTGAAGCCAATAATTTTGAGCTGAAGCCATCTCTTTTGCAGATGGTTCAGCAGAACCAGTTTGGAGGGTCGCCTATTGAAGACCCAAACCTCCACCTCTCTATATTCCTGGAGTATTGTGACACCTTGAAGCTGAATGGTGTCTCATCAGATGCAATTAGATTGAGGTTATTCCCTTTCTCACTGAGGGATAAAGCACGTGCATGGCTGCACTCTCTACCATCAGGCTCCATCACCACTTGGCAGCAGCTTTCTCAAGCTTTCTTGGTCAAGTATTTCCCACCGAGTAAGACGGCCCATCTGAGGAACCAGATTACTACATTTGCTCAAAATGATGGAGAATCTTTATATGAGGCATGGGAGAGATTCAAGGACCTCCTCAGGGTATGCCCACACCACGGGCTAGAAAAATGGTTAATAGTCCATATGTTCTACAATGGACTAGTATACAGCACCCGGATGTCTGTGGATGCTGCAGCTGGAGGAGCCCTAATGAAAAAAAATGTTGATGAAGCCTATGAGTTGATTGAAGACATGGCTCAGAACCACTACTCATGGTCTAGTGAGAGGCAGACCAGGAAGCCGGCAGGTATGTATGAAGTTGATGCTTTTAATCATCTGACTTCTAAAGTTGATGCTTTGTTTCAGAAATTGGATAAATTGAGCATCAATGCCATTGCATCATCTTCATCTTCTACATCTTGTGAGATCTGGGGAGGTATAGGCCATGCAGCTAATGAATGTCAGGTTGCGAGTTCTACAGTTCAAGATTGTGAGCAAGTCAATTTTGTGAACAATCAGAGGGGTAATCCCTACAGTAATACTTACAATCCTGGCTGGAGAAACCATCATAACCTATCATACAAGCCTAATGTTGGTCAGCAGCCCCAAAATAATTTTAGACAACCTCTAGGGTTCCAGAATCCAAGGCCATACAATCCTCCCCAACCAAAGTCAAATCTGGAGACTCTAATGGAGAATTTCATCTCCACACACAGAGCAAGCAGAATGAGGAGTTTAGAGCTCAGAATCTCAACATGAATGAAGCAATTAAAGACCTGGCTTCTAAAGTGGATTCACTTGCTACCCATAATAAGATGCTAGAGACACAGATAGCGCAGCAAGCGAGCTCCTCAACCAGAAATTTTGGTAAGTTCCCTGGTCAACCTAAAAACCCTAGAGAACACTGTAAAGCCATTACTTTGAGGAGTGGGAAACGGATGGGGGAACCAGTGGAAAGGGAGGATGATAAAGAAGTTGAAAATAAAGATGTGCCTGAGCCAATGAATGAAGAAAAAAAGCCAGTTAGTGGAAGGAAGGAACTAGATGAGCCTGAATATGTGGCTCCTGAACCGTATAAGCCACCAGTTCCCTTCCCGCAGAGACTAGCCAAAGCTAAGCTAGAGAAACAGTATGGAAAGTTTCTAGATGTGCTTAAAAAGTTGCACATCAACACTCCATTCTTGGAAGCAGTATCTCAGATGCCCTCATATGCCAAATTTCTAAAGGACATCCTCTCTAATAAGAGGAAGATTGAAGAATATGCCACTGTGGCATTGACTGAAGAGTGTAGTGCCCTGATTCAAAATAAACTACCTCCTAAACTCAAGGATCCTGGGAGCTTTTCAATACCTTGTTCAATTGGAGATGTGCAGATCACTAAATCCTTATGTGATTTAGGAGCAAGCGTGAGCCTCATGCCACTATCCATTTGCAAAAAGCTCCAGATGGGAGATTTGAAGCCTACCACTATTTCCTTACAGTTAGCGGACCGATCCGTTACTCACCCGGTAGGTATATTAGAGGATGTTCCTCTAAAGGTAGGTAAGTTTTTCATACCTATTGACTTTGTGGTATTAGAGATGGAGGAAGATAGCCAAATCCCCATCATTTTGGGAAGACCTTTTCTAGCCACTGCAGGTGCCATTATAAATGTTAAGGATGGGAAACTTTCCCTGAATGTAGGGGATGAAAAGATAGAATTTAATCTTAATGAAGCTATGAAATGTCCATCCTTAGGAGATACTTATTGCATGATTGATATAATTGAACAAAATATTATTGATAATGCAATGAGCTTGTGCCCTACTGATCCACTTGAGCTTTGCCTTTTGGATAGTTCTGTTTCTTGTGCTGAACAGGTAGAAGCTTATGCCTACACTAGATTGCTTGATGAGAGTCCTAAAGTCAACTCAGAAGTGAAAATTGAAAAGCTGGACCGGGATCACCATCAAAAACCAGCAGACGTAGAGGAAGGCAAAGCACCTAAGGTAGAATTAAAACCTCTTCCTTCCAACCTCAGGTATGAATTTCTGGACCCTAACTCTTCAAATCCAGTCATAGTGAATGCTAATCTGAATACTGAAGAAACTGGTAAGTTGCTTGATGTACTCAGGGAATTCAAAAAGGTTATTGGGTATACCATAGATGATATTAAAGGGATTAGTCCATCTGTTTGTATGCATCATATAATTGTTGATAATGATCATAAACCTTCCAGGGAACACCAGAGGAGACTCAATCCAAATATGAAAGAGGTAGTTAAGAATGAGGTGCTGAAATTGCTTGATGCAGGTATTATCTATCCTATCTCGGATAGTGAATGGGTAAGTCCTGTCCATATGGTTCCTAAAAAGAGAGGTATGACTGTTATTAAGAATGATAATAATGAATTAATCCTTACTAGAGCTGTTACGGGTTGGCGCATGTGTATTGATTATAGAAAACTAAATAAAGCTACCCGTAAGGATCACTTCCCTTTACCTTTTATTGATCAGTTATTGGAAAGGTTGGCAAAACACTCACACTTCTGTTATCTGGATGGATACTCAGGATTCTTTCAGATCCCTATCCATCCAAATGACCAAGAGAAGACTACGTTCACATGTCCCTATGGCACCTTTGCATATAGAAGGATGCCATTCGGATTGTGTAACGCACCAGCCACTTTCCAGAGATGCATGATGGCTATTTTCTCTGATTTTATAGAGGAAATAATGAAAGTGTTTATGGATGACTTTTCAGTTTATGGTACCTCATTTGATGACTGTTTGAAAAATTTGACACAGGTACTTAAGAGATGTGAGGAAGTCAATCTAGTTTTGAATTGGGAGAAATGCCACTTTATGGTGAGAGAAGGAATAGTTCTGGGACACTTAGTGTCAGAGAGGGGGATAGAGGTGGATAAGGCAAAGATAGAGGCGATTCAGACTATGCCACCACCTTCGAATGTTAAGGAAGTGAGAAGTTTTCTTGGGCATGCAAGATTCTACAGAAGATTCATCCAAGACTTCTCAGAAATCTCTAAACCTTTAACTAACTTACTTGTTAAAGATGTCTCGTTTGAATTTGATAATGACTGCTTGTGTTCTTTTTGCAGGTTAAAGGAGGCGCTTATATCTGCACCCATCATCCAACCTCCTGATTGGAGCCTTCCTTTTGAAATTATGTGTGATGCAAGTGACTATGCCGTGGGAGCTGTACTTGAGCAATGGAGAGAAAAAAAGCCCTATGTCATCTATTATGCTAGCAAGACATTAGATGAAGCTCAAGTCAACTACTCCACCACTGAGAAGGAGATCTTAGCAGTAGTGTTCGTAATTGATAAATTCAGACAATACCTGCTAGGATCAGAAGTCATAGTTTTCACAGATCATGCTGCCATCAGATACTTATTAAGTAAGAAGGATGCCAAACCAAGACTGATAAGATGGATCCTCTTACTTCAGGAGTTTGATCTTGTAATCAGAGACAAGAAAGGGACGGAGAATGTGGTTGCAAACCATCTTTCCAGACTTAGGCAAGATCTGATGAAAGATGATAAAGATAATTTGTGCATTGATGATTCCTTTCCAGATGACCAACTCCTAATGGTCACTAATGCTGATGCTCCTTGGTATGCGGACTTCGTGAATTTTCTTGCATGTAGAATACTCCCTGAGGGGTTGAGTTATCATCAGAAAAAGAAATTCTTCTCTGACGTAAAGGCATACTATTGGGATGATCCATGCTTATACAAGTGGTGTGCGGATGGCATATTTCGAAGGTGTATTCCGGAAGAAGAAGTTTATAGTGTGATATACCAATGCCATAGTTCACCTTGTGGAGGCCACACCAGTGCCTCTAAGACTGCAGCTAAAGTTCTTCAAGCTGGTTTCTATTGGCCCACACTCTTCAAAGATGTGCACACTTTTGTAAAGGCATGTGATCGGTGCCAAAGAGTTGGCAACATAACCCGAAGGAATGAAATGCCCCTAAACAGCATTTTAGAAGTTGAAATATTTGACGTTTGCGACATTGACTTTATGGGTCATTTTCCATCTTCATGTGGAAACAAATACATTCTAGTAGCTGTGGACTACGTTTCTAAATGGGTTGAAGCAGTAGCATCCCCCACCAATGATGCTAGAGTGGTTGTTAAACTCTTTAAGAAGATAATCTTCCCCAGATTTGGAGTGCCCCGAGCTGTGATAAGCGATGGAGGTTCTCACTTCACTGAGCAAGAGTTCTAAAACCTTTTGGAGAAATATGGAGTCACTCATAAAATGGCCCTAGCCTACCATCCCCAGACTAGTGGGCAAGTTGAGATATCAAATAGAGAGATCAAGGCCATATTGGAAAAGACCATCTCGAAAACCAGAAAAGATTGGTCTCTCAAACTAGATGATGCACTATGGGCCTACAGGACTGCATATAAAACACCGATTGGAACCACACCCTTTCGGTTAATATATGGGAAACCCTGTCATTTGCCGGTGGAGCTTGAACATAAGGCATACTGGGCAGTCAAAACAATCAATTTTGACCTATCAGCTACTGGAAAGAGGAGATGCCTACAACTAAATGAGCTAGATGAGCTAAGGCTTGATGCTTATGACAATGCCAAATTATACAAGGAAAGAACAAAAAGATGGCATGATAAGCACATCCTTAGGCGCCAATTTCAAGTGGGGAATTGGGTTTTGCTATTTAATTCAAGGTTGAGACTCTTTCCAGGGAAACTTCGGTCTAGATGGTCTGGACCATTCCAAGTGACTAAAGTTTTCCCATATGGAGCAATGGAGGTGTGGAGTGAGTCCACCGGATTTTTTAAGGTCAACGGGTAACACCTCAAACATTTTGTGACGGGACATACAGTTGAAAAGGGGGCCACCCAAGCTCTCTTAGAGCCTTCCTCGATCCATTAAGAAGCAAGGGAGTCGAGCTAATGACTTTAAACAAGCGCTTTGTGGGAGGCAACCCACATTTTTGAATTATTTAGAACTTTTCTTTTCCTTACTTTGAGTTTTAGTTTTCATTAGCTATCTTTTTAGGTTAAGTTTATTAACTATTTTCCTTTGATTTCTAGGTTCGTTTCGATGTTTCCAAAGTAGTTTGAAAGGGTTAGAAGCAAGGATCCTTAAAGAAGGTCTAAAGAAGAAGCTAAATGTGGAGAATTGAGGGATTTCAGTCAATCACTTGGGCTATACATGTTCCACAATGCGTTTATGAAGAAAAACACAAGAAAATGGAGAAAATTGGGCATTCCTGCAGGCAACACGGGCAGGCCGTGTCCCATGACACGGCCGTGCCCGTGTGAAAAAAAAAGGAGGGTTCCCATATTAAAACCCGCCAGGAACACGGGCACCTCGTGTTCCAAAACACAGGCGTGCCCGTGTGAAAAAAAAAAAGTGTGCAGCCAGCCCGCAAGAAGCACGGCCGTGCTGCGTGCGCGGGCTGGCATATAATTGCCAAGCCCTCCCTTTCTCCACCCGTGCCCTAGACCGTATTCCCCCCCTTTCTCCCGTGCTCCGCCTTTTCTTCTCCCTTCCCCCTCCTTCGCCAAATACCCACCACCAACCCTCCATCCATGTGCCTCTCTTCTTCATCCCCCTCATCTTAATCGGCCACACCTACCCCACTTCCCCTTTCCCCTCTCCACCGTAACCTAACCTTTCCACACCCAAATCGCTACCTAACCCATTCTCCCATTCCCCACACACACCCACTCGGTTCTCATTTGCTCGTTACCAGCAATATTCATCGTGCGGCACTTTCATCCAGGTATTTCTCATCCTTACAATTGCTTCAATTATCTGAATATGACTATTGCTGTTTGCTGGAAATATTTCTGCTCATGGTTTAGTTAGCACTCAAACAACTAATGACTGTTTCTCTTGGTACATCATCTGCATTGGGTTTTTACTTTGTAATGTGAATACTGCCAATTCGTGATTGTACTAGAGTGCCCTGTTTTGACTAATTTGAGCATTGGACCGGTTTTGAATTTTTATCTGCACTTTACCCTCTTGCATTGGACCTCACTTGCACTAGTACTGATCAATTGGTGCCTTGACTAGCATTTAATTTAACCTTCTTGGAATTCCTGCTACAAATATGGATGCATGCTTTGAATTCCTTTAAGGTTTACATTCGTTCACAATTTTGACTACGGATGTTTACGTGCATAATTAGCCATTGCTCCTACTTTTATTGAAATTACTCATGGATTACTGATTGAATTCTGAATTGGTCCCAATTCCTTGACTTTGCCATTAATGATATACCATTCTGGTTTTGGTTCCCACTTACTGGTTCTACTCTGACAATCATCCACTGAATTGACTGCTTTGAGTTCCTGGATTGCTATATCTCTGATTCAACCATTCCTCTCTGGTCCTGAATATTGTTGAATTATTGGTTGCTTGGTACATAACTGCTATATTTCAACTGTGACACATCTGGCTCTGTTTTTCCCTGAGTTGCATTACTGGTGATTTAAATTCTTCATCTTTGATTAGGTTCTCTGTTTTGGTGCCATCTGTTCTCATTATCTTTAATTTTACATTCATGGGTCCCAAAAGAGCCCGGAAAGGGTCATCTTCATCCCAATCCTCTCAACCACGTAGAGGACACAACCTTGCACTACTCCAACTCCCTCATCAAATAAATGAGTATGGTATTGAGTTCGTTGACGACAATCAACGAGCACGATACGATACTCTTGTTAAACGGGGAATGCTAAGTACCCGGTATATAGATTAGGACTGTTTGGAGCGGCTGGGTCTTTTAAACGACGTCCAATACTTGATTGACAGGATTGGGTGGAACCAATTTATATCCCTAAGATACCCCCCGCCTATCCTCGGCCCACCTTGGAGTTTTTCAGCTCCATTACCACAATCTTATATCGAGGCCCTAATGTCCATCAGGGCCAAGTAAAATTTAGACTTTTTGATCGTACTTTTAATCTTACATTGGCTGAATTCAATGCACTGTTTAGCCTACCTTCAGGAGGTACTAGACAAGTCCCCTCTAGCTTTCTCTCTAACCCATTTTGGACTTCCATTGCAATTGATGGGCAATACAGTGCATCGAGTTCAAAAGCCTTTTTCATTTGCAACCCCAATTTCAGGTATTTACAAAGGTTTATGGCCCATACTATTTTTGGTAGGGCTGAAAGTGATGGGGTAGCCAGTCAAAGAGAGCTTTATTTTCTACATTTGATGATTAATGGTACAAAGGTGGATACTGGGGCCTTCATGGCTCATCAGATGACCAGGATAGGTGGGGTAATGACTGGGAAAATTGTCATGGGTGGTTTGGTTACTACTATTGCTAGAGGATTAGGATTTGAGGCTAATTTGCAGGGTATGCCACCAGTACTTGGTAATACCCGGATTGATATGGAAACCTGTTACCATATGAAATTAGTTGTTAAAAAAGATGACCAGTACTGATTATATCTCCGTGGTCATCCACTATTCCCCCTCCCCAATCCTACTAAAACTACAGTAACCAACAAAGAGAATTGGATCTATTCAATTGATAACGAGTTCCCTATGGAACCACTGTTAGCTCTTCCACCACCCCCTCCCATTTTGCTGACACTGCAGGTCCATCTTCTGCTCCCTCAGAGGATATGAATTCCATCTCATCACAGCTTAGCCGCATTGAGGCTGAGTAACTGTCTCAGAGAGCTACCCTGCATGCCATGCAAGACTCAATTCAAAGCATGCAGGGTATGATGCAGGCATGGTACACCTGGCACCTAAGCCAGCACCCACCTCCACCACCACAAGACGACTAGTGCTTTGTAAGTACCCTCTTCCCTCTGCATCCTCTCTATCATACTTATGACACTGAGGCCACTGTCTGGTTTAAGCATGGGAGAGTGTACTTACATATCTGTCATTGCTTGAGTTTATCTGCACCGGTCATTTTCTTTGTGTGTATATATTGTACATTTTTCATTTCTTCTGTCCTGCTGCAATACCACATAGTTACTATTCTCAGGATAGACTAATGTAGTATATGCTAATTCTAGCTCATGAACATGTGATGCACAATAGGATATGAAATATGTAGCTATTATTTTAGTCTCTCTCTTCTAGCACTAAACCTTTAATTTTTTGAAAAATATCTCTCTATTGAGCCATGAATTGTATGTTATTTTTTATTTTTACACTATGAGAGTGCGAAGGTAGGGAGAGGTGAAAAATGAGGGTATGTAAAACCCAAAAAGTTTTCACTCTCAGTACCTCCTTCAAGGCACCAAAAAGGCCTTAGTATGAGTACCTATATGCCTTTACCCTAGTGAGATGGAGCATAAAATGCACTCATTGCATATTTCTAATAAAAAAAATGATGATGAATGGATGAAAAAGAAAAAGAAAATATGATGAAAAGTAAAAGAGTTTGAGTTTAAATAGAAATAAGGGTAAGGCAACATAAGGAGATCTAAGGGATGAGGTGGCCTACTTGAGTGTTTGAAAATCACTCTAAAGCATACAACCTCTGGTCACAATAAGAGAAGATATTTAGTGGAGGAAATTTTTGGTTTGGTTTTAGAAGAATAGAGACTATTTTGATTACTGTCTATTCATATATCTATTGTGTTCACTTGGATTGAATGAAAAGTTATCTATGCTACATTCATCTATCTTATGGACTTTGATAGCATTTGTCCCCCTTCCTTCTGTTATGGCATGTCATTTGCTTGAGGACAAGCAAAGGTTTAAGCATGGGGGAATTTGATAAAGGGGAATTTTGAGTGCTTATTGGTTATGTTGTGTCCCCTTATTCATAGTAACTTATGGATATTTTCATGCTTTTGGTTATACTTTGTTCTGGGTACTGTTGTGGTTCATTTTGTGATTGCAAGAGAGCAAAAGAAGCCAAGAAGCAAGGAAAAACGGTCATGGAAAGACCCTAAACGACTTGGATCATGTTGAGGATAAAGTAAGGAGGTTGCACGTCAAATTTGATGAAGAAAGGAGCACCATAGCACCCAACACGGCCTGGCCGTGTTAAGGAGGCCTGCAACACGGCCTAGCCGTGTTGGTGGTATTTCCTGTAGCCTCTTCAGAATTCCAGCCCGAAGCACGGCCAGGCCGTGTTCCAGGGCACGGCCGTGCTTCAGGGCTCGTAAAGGACGTCGTTTTTAGGATTTCTAGGGCCCAAACACATGGTGGGACTTGGGGGATTCGCAATTGGGACAAGGAGAACCAAAGGGGAGACCAAAAAAACACTTTTTAGCCTTAGGAAACACATCTAGATTAGGTTTTTACATAATTCTTTGAAGGATTTTGATGTTCTAGGATTGAATTTATTGCTTTTCAAGTTGTAATTGATCTAAGTACTTCTACAAACAGGTTCTATCTTTCTATTCCTACTTTTACTTGTTCTTCTACTACTTCTACCTCTTCTCCTACTTCTTAATTGTTTTGAAATACTATGAATTATTCAATGAGTATGGTTTTAGATCTTTATTTGACAATGTGTGAGTAGATTCCATCTAGGGTTACGGTAAACCCAATTGTGGTACAATGATACTATGCTTTTAAATTGAATTAAGAAACCCTAATTGTAATTGGGATTAGATTGAATTGGATTAACTATTGTATGCTTTAATTAGTTGATGGAATGCCTGATCACCAATCTATCACGTATTAGGTATTTAATCGATGAACTGAAAGGTGAAGATTAAAACCTGAATCCAATAGTTAATTAGGGTTATCTTAATCACGAAAGTAGTTTAAGATACCTTAGGCTTGAGTCAATTAGTGGGAATGAGAAAACCAACTAGTTGAACTCTATGGTTAGCATAAAGCTTAATGGACCTAGGTTAAGTTAAGAACCACGAAAGTAGGTAATTTGATTAACCTAGGTACGATTAGTAATTCTTGAAAGAGATTGCTAGTTAATTAAGGCTAAACCATCCCCAACAATCTATGCAATTGCAATTAGAGGTGAATATCAGTTGTTGAGTATCACAAGTGTGGTGAACCCTAACCCTAGGTGTAACAACCTCTTTTTTTTTCCTTTATTATTATACAATATTGAGTTCACATACATGTCATTAATCAAAACAGACGTATAACATATCAAACACATAGATATTTACATCTTGTTTATTTTGGTTGACCAATTCCGGAGATACAGGTGCGGGTGGTTGCACCTTTACCGGGATCTGAGCCAACTCGACCACAAACATCTTATTTGATTCTGAAATCTGCCCAACATAAAGTAACTCGATCCAATGTGCACTAAAAGCCAGAGCTATAGAAAATCTGCATAACTAATTTTCTGAACATGATATGGAAATATAGTGAGAATTAAATCCCAGTAAGTTCAACAATAAATTATCATCAGTAAAGCTCATCACGTCATGTTCAGCTGTATAAACTACAGAAAATATCTTTGGTCACATGAATGCATTATATCTATGCACATAAGAATCATACTGTAATGATATGTATGACAGGATTAACTATTTTCAAAATATCATATGATGGCCATCAACTTATTCTCATTTCAAGCTACCCCGGTAAAGGTGAGTATCCTCTACTCTCCGGTACGGGCTTTTCTCGCTCCGTCCGACATGGCCCACTTTCTCTTTCTTTTCTCATTATCATGATCATAACCGTTGGTAGGGCGTCCCCTACTGGTGCACCACACGGATTGCCATGCGACCATGCTTATTTCTTTTCTTTTCACAATGATAGCCAAAAATATGCTTTCAATAACAAGTATGTTCATCAAAATATAACTATTACCATAAATCATTGGTAATCATGCCATGAACATAACCATTTCAAATATCACTTTATAAAATATTTTCATGTCAAAATTTCATACTTAAGATGGTAAGAAATTCATACAATGGCAATGGCTATGGCTATACTAGTCATTTATTAAGATTCATCTTCTTTTTTAAATACTAATTTTATTTCTTTATTTTCTTGATGCAGGTTTTCATCCTATCTAACCTTCTCTTACTAATCAGAGCATAACTCCCTCAATTTAACTCTGATATAGGTGATCTTGGTGTCCATTTCAAGATAAAACAATTATCTAAAACTATTATGTTGAACATTGTAGCGAAAAATTAAGAAACAAAGGTGATATTACTCCATCAAAGTACAGGATAGTTCCTCTCGGATAGGTTCTGACCTTTACTGACTAATTAGACCATATCTCCCAAATTGGAACTCCAAATTGAGTGATTCCAGTTGGTAAAAATCCATGAGCCATATATCTATAATTGTTATGTTGGCGTGCTATTTTAATTCCCTACAGAACATTCCCAGAAATTCAAAAACTAAAGCATTAATAACATACTCTTCCCTGAATAAACATTTTCTGACCTCTGCTTACTAATCGGATCATATCTACCTCATATGAACTCCAAATTGCATAATTCCAGTGGGTATATTTCCATGAGACATAGATATATAACTTTAATGTTAACTATGTATTTTAATTCCATACAGATAATTCCCAGAAATTAAAATACAAAAGCTGTCCTAACATAATCTTCCCTGATGAACTATTTTCTGACCTTGGCTTACTAATCGGACCATATCTACCACATGTGGACTCCAAATTGAATGATTCCAGTGGTTAAAAATCCATGACACACATATCTTTAATTCTTATGTTAACCATTTATTTTAATTCCCTACCAATAATTCCCAGAAATTAAATTACCGAAGCTATCCTAACATATTCTTCCCTGATGATTCATTTTCTGACCTTTGACTACTAATCAGACCATATCTACCTCATATGGACTCCAAATGGAATGATTCCAGTGGGTGAAAATCCGTGACACATATATCTTTAATTCTTATGTTAACCATTTATTTTAATTCCTTATAGATTTTTCTCAGAAATTAAAATACAAAAGCTGTCCTAACATAATCTTCCCTGATGAACCATTTTCTGACCTTGGCTTACTAATCGGACCATATCTACCACATGTAGACTCCAAATTGAATGATTCCAGTGGCTAAAAATCCATGACACACATATCTTTAATTATTATGTTAACCATTTATTTTAATTCCCTACCAATAATTCCCAGAAATTAAATTACCGAAGCTATCCTAACATATTCTTCCCTGATGATTCATTTTCTGACCTTTGACTACTAATCAGACCATATCTACCTCATATGGACTCCAAATGGAATGATTATAGTGGGTGAAAATCCGTGACACATATATCTTTAATTCTTATGTTAACCATTTATTTTAATTCCTTATAGATTTTTCCCAGAAATTAAAATACCGAAGCTTAAAATTCTGTCAACCATAGCCATATCCATGCAGAACTATCTACACCAACCTAAGTATTCAAACATACATCACATGCAAGATCAATATGCAACATGATATAGCAACATCCATGACCAATCATCAAAGTTCTAAGATCAAAATCTCATATAAATATTATGAGTTTCAAAGGTTTTCTTCAAAAAGAAATATTGTTAAACTTACCTGGAGTACTTAGTCTCCTAGACTTCTCCTTCCTCTTTCTTCCTTTCTTCCTCTCCTTTCCTCACACTACCTTGCTTCTATTTTTGCTCTCCCTCACTTGGACGAAATTCTAATGTTGTAATGGTGGGTTTTCTTATATAGACCACCAAATAATTCACCTTTCATGATCATGGGTCTACCTTATCACAATTAGGATACACTTTGTTGAATTTTTGGAAAACAAACAACTTATGTTCTTGTCTTCCTCTTCCTTAGTCAAGATATGCATAGAAAAAGGAGATTTGTATTTTGAAAATTATGATGATATGTTCTTAAGATATGGGGCAAGATTCCTTTGATTTAGGGATTCATTTCCTTTTTCTTTTGTCTTAATCAAGTATGATAGATTTGCCTTTTTAAGTGGCAAATTTCTAGCCCTTGAATTTTCCTTACTTAACTAAAATTATTTGTGTAGGATAATGATGTTTTGTCATAATGCTATGTATTATTACCCACTTGCTAAAGTTATGAAGGTAGGATATAGATGTTTTTGTCCTAAAGCCTTGTATTATTATGCCATTTGCCAAAATGATGAATGTAGAATCACACCACTTGCTAAATTTTTGTCTTAATGCCATGTCACTTAATCTTGATTACACCAATATTTCATCACTTTAATTTTATTTTTATTTTTATTTTTCCTCTTGGGTTTGGGCTCATTCTTGCCCATTTTCCTTACTTTGGTTAAAATTCTACCTTTCATAATGGGCTTGGTCATATTTTCATGATTTTTGGGCTACCGGTCCAATTTCTATATCCTAGTCCAAGTCTATGTTTTATTTCTTCCTTGAGCTATCCTATTGGCTTGCTAAAAATTCATGTGAAGTAGAAAAACTCTATATGAAGTGTCTATAGGTTAAAGCCCAATTACGGGTGGAGATACTAAACTTAGTAACTTTTGCTCTTAAATTAAGAAAAATTACCATAATCCGATCTTCTTGAAATTTTAAGACCTTTACTTACTTCACAAAAATTTATCTTTCTTTACCTAAGAATTTCACCTTTCTTTAACATGTTTATTTCTAATATTTCCTCTTAGGTTTTCTTTCTTTACCTATTCCATTAATATTAGAACATTTCTATGCATATATGTAAGGTGAAGAATTTCTAAGGAAAATATCTAAAAAATTACGGGATGTTACATTCTTCCCCCCTTAAGAAATTCGGTCCCCGAATTTCAATCCATCCTACCACATGTAGGGAATGAAATTAAGGCATTATTCAGAGTTACCAAGCTTATTACCTAAATAATTAGAGATATCTTTTTTGTATGACATCTTTACTTTTTAATATGTCTATTCACTTGAGTGATTTTGCCATATAACTTAACCATAAGGATTTCTTTCACTCATAAGTTCTTCAATTGATATCCTCTAGCCCGCATGGATATATCTATGGGTCGATATTAGAAAACACACATATAAAGGAACATATACACCTTCATATTGTGTAACTATCTTTTCTTATTCCAAACTTCTATCAAGTCAAAATTTTTTTTTTATATATATCAACATCATCCCCTGAATATCATCATCTTAATCTATCATCTATTTTTATCCTCAAATCCTTTAATCAATATGTTAAACATACGTAGCAATAAATCCTTCAAACCTTTAATAACGTTTATGTACCATTGACACATGTCTAATAATTTCAACTTACCTCATCACAGTAATTCTACACAAGCTTATTAACACCATTAAACTCATTGTCAAAAATTTCAATTATTTCTTCTATCATATCCAAAAGCACCTCATTCTAGCTTATGCCAATCCCATTTAATTCACCCAATCATTTCAAGAAGATTTGTGTTTTTTTTTCCTAACAATTACTCATACATGAATTCTCAATTCCAACATAATTCACATCCTAGATACTAGACTTAATTTAGCATGATATAATCCTTTAACACAAATATCTTGATAACCTACATTATTTCCGGACATGGTTCTCAGAATATTCTCTATATTTCCAAATTAAGAGTTCAAAGACTAACTTAAATCCTACTTCCTATATTTTATTCCTCGAGAACTTCAACACCACTAATTCTCTTGATTACATTCGTCAAAACACTATAAGACCATCATCCGTCCATTCTTTTCAAACCTTTCATTACTTTAACCTATTAACAACTTAGACACCATAATAACCAAGTTTCAAAGGAAGAAATTATCTTTAATTGTAATGAGGGAAAATAACCTTGCATTTAATGCCAACCGTTAATGAGTGAAACAGACGAAAAGTATAATAGAGAATGGTTCCAAAAGCGAAAGTCAAAAGTTTTAACAAAGCATTGAAAAATATTAAAATCGGTGGCCGCAATTCTTGAAAATCTATAAACAAAATCTATCTATGATTTCAACAAAATCGGTGGCCGCAAATTTTGAATATATGTGTCAGAATCTACTTTAAATCTATTGGTATTCGGTGGAAAGATATCACATGGAAAAAGAAACATTTCTGAGCTTATAAAAGTCTGTGAAAATCAAAGAATATGTAGTTAACTGGTAGGATGCAGTTGATTGCTTCAAAATAGATGTAATCAATCAACTGTAAATTAACCAGTCCAAATTAAAATTTCTCAAAATATCTAGTCGACTTAATAATACTGATAGTCGACTGGCGAAAACATTGAGAATACAAAATAAATCATTTGATTGCATTTTTTTTTCAATGACGGCTATCACCTATAACTTTTCTACAATAATCAAAACATCAATGCTTCATCAAAGACAACAAGATAAAGACAGATTTATGGTGATATCTTATCTTATACTCTTTATGTGCTTAATATGGGTCACAGTCATACTACTGTACATATACATGCTTGCCGTCATTTTTGAAATTTTTTTTTTATTTGCCTTTAATTTAGTTGATTTCCACCAATCACTCACATAGTTGTTCTAATAATACCCGGCCTAGTCGCATAGCTATTATAAATATGCCCTTCTCTGAGTTCTATAAATACTTACATTAGTATCTTTGTCTATTCTCAAAGTTAAGGTGATAGAAATTATGGAGGGAACCGCATTCCGTCAGTTCCGAAATATCTGTGTCTTTTGTGGTTCCAGTCCTGGAAAAGATGAGGAGTATGTTAAAGCAGCACAAAATCTGGGTATGGTGCTGGCTAGGAGAAAAATTCATTTAGTGTATGGTGGAGGTAACTGTGGGTTAATGGGGTGTGTGGCTACAGCTGCACATGCAGGGGGATGCCAAGTTCTAGGTATTATTCCTACAGCTCTAGCTACATCCAGCAATATAGGGAAGACAATTGGGGAAGAATATAGGGTAGTTTCTATGCATGAACGCATGGCTAGAATGATGAGCAATGCTGAAGCCTTCATTGCCTTACCAGGTGGTTTTGGTACTTTAGAGGAGATTTTCCAAATAGTCTCTTGGGCACAACTAAATATGCATCACAAACCGATAGGTTTGTTAAATGTTAATCACTTCTTTGATGGTTTGTTATCTTTTCTAGATCAAGCTGTGGAACAGAGGTTTATCTCACACTCAGCACGACAAATTCTCATCTCAGCTTTAAATGTTGAGGAGTTGATTGATGCTTTACAAGCCTATGTTCATGTACCTGATCTAACTATTACTCCAGTAGAATGGACGACAGATAACCGCAGGAAGCGTAAATTGGATTTGGATCTTCATCTTTAAATGTAGTAAAACGTAGCCATTATTGTACTACTTTTACTTTCTTAGAGTCTACTTGGATACCATATTTACCAACCATACTCCTTTAGAGTTGGTAAAACTATCCTTAAATGTTTCTTATGATCCTCTGAACTTTTGAAATATTCTAGTTATCATCAATAATAAAAAATTGATACAGGGATGACCTGATTACTATTCATTAAATCTATGAATGTAGCTAAAATATTTGTCAATTTAAATGCATCACCACGAACTCATAATGCCCATAATAAGTCCTACATCCTCTTCTCTTATCCTTAATTAATGTTACTCATATCCCAAATCTATTTGTGGAAAAATATTGAACAACTTATAACTGGTCAAACAGGTAATCTATACGAGCTAATGGGTTTCTATTCTACATTGTTACCTTATTCAACTGTCTACAATCTATGCATAGTCATAGTGATCCATCTTTCTTTTTCACAAATAGAACTAGAGCACTCTAAATAAAAGTACTAGGGCATTTAAATCCCTTGTCTAACAAGTCTTGTAATTTTTTTTTTCCAGTAACTAGAATAATTCTTTTCTGATGTGGAAATACTGCAACCACGGAGCATACTAAGATTTTTCAAATAAAACCGGCACTTTCAAAACTTCTTGGAAATTTTATATGAGTACTAGGGTAAATTCCATGTTAAAATTCCACACTAATATCTCGGTAACTGGATAGTAATTGTAGTCTGTAAACAGCGCACCAGAAAAGTTCCCAGGAAAGAGAGGTGGGTCACTAATGGACACGCTTAAGTACCAAGTCTTTCCTTGCCAGAGCTTTCCTTAGACATGCACTTTTCACAAATCACAATTTTTTTTTTTTGAATTCAATCGATATCATTCTATATAGGGATATAGATACTAGTTGGGTTCTAAGGAGTAAATCAATACCAAATTCTCGAATTGCTGTGGCAAGGTTGTGCAAGATTTTCTCCGCATTGTTTGCCGGATTCCGCCTTGGTGGTGCCATTTCCTACTGTGGGAAAAATAAATTTATGCTACTATTGAGGTGATCAAGCCCAATAGTTAGTTTCAAAACAATATTTAACAGCAGTCATAACACCACCTCGGCATATAGATAAGAAACACTAGTAATTTCTTACCTATATGAGTCACTGATCCCCTACACAGCACAACCACAACATACTCAAGACACTATAAGATCGATTCAGATAACCATCCACCCACTGGCCATCTAGGATCAACCTCCTCTGATACCAATTATGTAACAACCTCTTTTTTTTTCCTCTATTATTATACAATATTGAGTTCACATACATGTCATTAATCAAAACAGACGTATAACATATCAAACACATAGATATTTACATCTTGTTTATTTTGGTTGACCAATTCCGGAGATACAGGTGCGGGTGGTTGCACCTTTACCGGGATCTGAGCCAACTCGACCACAAACATCTTATTTGATTCTGAAATCTACCCAACATAAAGTAACTCGATCCAATGTGCACTAAAAGCCAGAGCTATAGAAAATCTGCATAACTAATTTTCTGAACATGATATGGAAATATAGTGAGAATTAAATCCCAGTAAGTTCAACAATAAATTATCATCAGTAAAGCTCATCACGTCATGTTCAGCTGTATAAACTACAGAAAATATCTTTGGTCACATGAATGCATTATATCTATGCACATAAGAATCATACTGTAATGATATGTATGACAGGATTAACTATTTTCAAAATATCATATGATGGCCATCAACTTATTCTCATTTCAAGCTACCCCGGTCAGGGTGAGTATCCTCTACTCTCCGGTACGGGCTTTTCTCGCTCCGTCCGACATGGCCCACTTTCTCTTTCTTTTCTCATTATCATGATCATAACCGTTGGTAGGGCGTCCCCTACTGGTGCACCACACGGATTGCCATGTGACCATGCTTATTTCTTTTCTTTTCACAATGATAGCCAAAAATATGCTTTCAATAACAAGTATGTTCATCAAAATATAACTATTACCATAAATCATTGGTAATCATGCCATGAACATAACCATTTCAAATATCACTTTATAAAATATTTTCATGTCAAAATTTCATACTTAAGATGGTAAGAAATTCATACAATGGCAATGGCTATGGCTATACTAGTCATTTATTAAGATTCATCTTCTTTTTTAAATACTAATTTTATTTCTTTATTTTCTTGATGCAGGTTTTCATCCTATCTAACCTTCTCTTACTAATCAGAGCATAACTCCCTCAATTTAACTCTGATATAGGTGATCTTGGTGTCAATTTCAAGATAAAACAATTATCTAAAACTATTATGTTGAACATTGTAGCGAAAAATTAAGAAACAAAGGTGATATTACTCCATCAAAGTACAGGATAGTTCCTCTCGGATAGGTTCTGACCTTTACTGACTAATTAGACCATATCTCCCAAATTGGAACTCCAAATTGAGTGATTCCAGTTGGTAAAAATCCATGAGCCATATATCTATAATTGTTATGTTGGCGCGCTATTTTAATTCCCTACAGAACATTCCCAGAAATTCAAAAACTAAAGCATTAATAACATACTCTTCCCTGAATAAACATTTTCTGACCTCTGCTTACTAATCGGATCATATCTACCTCATATGAACTCCAAATTGCATAATTCCAGTGGGTATATTTCCATGAGACATAGATATATAACTTTAATGTTAACTATGTATTTTAATTCCATACAGATAATTCCCAGAAATTAAAATACAAAAGCTGTCCTAACATAATTTTCCCTGATGAACCATTTTCTGACCTTGGCTTACTAATCGGACCATATCTACCACATGTGGACTCCAAATTGAATGATTCCAGTGGTTAAAAATCCATGACACACATATCTTTAATTCTTATGTTAACCATTTATTTTAATTCCCTACCAATAATTCCCAGAAATTAAATTACCGAAGCTATCCTAACATATTCTTCCCTGATGATTCATTTTCTGACCTTTGACTACTAATCAGACCATATCTACCTCATATGGACTCCAAATAGAATGATTCCAGTGGGTGAACATCCGTGACACATATATCTTTAATTCTTATGTTAACCATTTATTTTAATTCCTTATAGATTTTTCTCAGAAATTAAAATACAAAAGCTGTCCTAACATAATCTTCCCTGATGAACCATTTTCTGACCTTGGCTTACTAATCGGACCATATCTACCACATGTGGACTCCAAATTGAATGATTCCAGTGGCTAAAAATCCATGACACACATATCTTTAATTATTATGTTAACCATTTATTTTAATTCCCTACCAATAATTCCCAGAAATTAAATTACCGAAGCTATCCTAACATATTCTTCCCTGATGATTCATTTTCTGACCTTTGACTACTAATCAGACCATATCTACCTCATATGGACTCCAAATGGAATGATTATAGTGGGTGAAAATCCGTGACACATATATCTTTAATTCTTATGTTAACCATTTATTTTAATTCCTTATAGATTTTTCCCAGAAATTAAAATACCGAAGCTTAAAATTCTGTCAACCATAGCCATATCCATGCAGAACTATCTACACCAACCTAAGTATTCAAACATACATCACATGCAAGATCAATATGCAACATGATATAGCAACATCCATGACCAATCATCAAAGTTCTAAGATCAAAATCTCATATAAATATTATGAGTTTCAAAGGTTTTCTTCAAAAAGAAATATTGTTAAACTTACCTGGAGTACTTAGTCTCCTAGACTTCTCCTTCCTCTTTCTTCCTTTCTTCCTCTCCTTTCCTCACACTACCTTGCTTCTATTTTTGCTCTCCCTCACTTGGACGAAATTCTAATGTTGTAATGGTGGGTTTTCTTATATAGACCACCAAATAATTCACCTTTCATGATCATGGGTCTACCTTATCACAATTAGGATACACTTTGTTGAATTTTTGGAAAACAAACAACTTATGTTCTTGTCTTCCTCTTCCTTAGTCAAGATATGCATAGAAAAAGGAGATTTGTATTTTGAAAATTATGATGATATGTTCTTAAGATATGGGGCAAGATTCCTTTGATTTAGGGATTCATTTCCTTTTTCTTTTGTCTTAATCAAGTATGATAGATTTGCCTTTTTAAGTGGCAAATTTCTAGCCCTTGAATTTTCCTTACTTAACTAAAATTATTTGTGTAGGATAATGATGTTTTGTCATAATGCTATGTATTATTACCCACTTGCTAAAGTTATGAAGGTAGGATATAGATGTTTTTGTCCTAAAGCCTTGTATTATTATGCCATTTGCCAAAATGATGAATGTAGAATCACACCACTTGCTAAATTTTTGTCTTAATGCCATGTCACTTAATCTTGATTACACCAATATTTCATCACTTTAATTTTATTTTTATTTTTATTTTTCCTCTTGGGTTTGGGCTCATTCTTGCCCATTTTCCTTACTTTGGTTAAAATTCTACCTTTCATAATGGGCTTGGTCATATTTTCATGATTTTTGGGCTACCGGTCCAATTTCTATATCCTAGTCCAAGTCTATGTTTTATTTCTTCCTTGAGCTATCCTATTGGCTTGCTAAAAATTCATGTGAAGTAGAAAAACTCTATATGAAGTGTCTATAGGTTAAAGCCCAATTACGGGTGGAGATACTAAACTTAGTAACTTTTGCTCTTAAATTAAGAAAAATTACCATAATCCGATCTTCTTGAAATTTTAAGACCTTTACTTACTTCACAAAAATTTATCTTTCTTTACCTAAGAATTTCACATTTCTTTAACATGTTTATTTCTAATATTTCCTCTTAGGTTTTCTTTCTTTACCTATTCCATTAATATTAGAACATTTCTATGCATATATGTAAGGTGAAGAATTTCTAAGGAAAATATCTAAAAAATTACGGGATGTTACACTAGGCCTAGTTTAATTGATTCTTTCAACTTGCTTAATTGTGATTCTTGCCTATCGAATTTCATCGATTTAGATAGTACTTTTTTGTAAGATTCTGGTAGTTGGCATTGTTCTCTGTGGACACGACCCATACTTGCCGGACTAGTTACAGCTATGCCATGCACTTGCGGTAATTGGTAAAATATATACACAACAGTTTCAATCTACCTTAACCAACTAAAAAGAACTAGCCACGCAGGGCCATAAGAAAATCTAAAGAAGAATTAAGGAATATAACTAAGAACTCGGATGAAGGATTGGATGAATTATCTGCTTGCTTTCCTCCCTTTTATAGATTAACTCCTCCTAATCAAAGTAGAATTGTATCTAGGTCAAATTCTAGCCTATCGGGCTTCAATTGGAGTCAAAAAAATCCTAAAAATTGCGATTTTAACAACTTGTATGGCAGTGGTGCCGCGGTGCTACGGACCTGCAATGACGCAACACCGTGGTGCCCAGAAAATTCTAGAATTTATGAAAGTGGTCAACACAAAAGTTGTAGCTCTATGTCCCTTCTTTCCATAGCCACTGGAATTGCCTTAATTGGATCTAAATTGAAGGAGATATGATAAAATTAGTGACCAAAGATCATAATTCATCTTGTTGCACTGTGATTCTGATTTACGAGCTATGTAATGGTATGAAATCTCCCGAATTTGACCAAGTGTTCAACATAAAAGTTGTAGATGATTGTGTTATAGTTTCACAGCTACTTGAATTACTTTTATTACAGTTCATAAGAGGGAGATATGCGCAAAACAGTGCTGAAAGGTCTGGAATCCCTGCAATGTAGCATTTTTCCATGAATTTCTTATCTTTTTCTTATCTTTTCTTCTTCCTTTGTTCCTACAACACAAAACACAAAACTAAGCTAATTTCTAATTATATTTTACTTAAATAAAACAAAAAGTAAGTTTAAAGGTATTAATATCATGCTTAATTAAGATCACATCAAATACCCCCACACTTAACCTTTTGCTTGTCCTTAAGGAAAATAATCCCTAAAGAAGAAAAAAAAACAACAATCAATAATGTAGTGAGTGTTAGGCTTACCAAAAGTTTGCCTCATAACATAAAAATATACTCTATAAAAATTTTGGAAGGTCATAATCATGCACAAGATTAACACGAATGCAATCTATTATTTTATCCTTCTGAATCCCTAATGTGTGTGTGTGTTTTTGGGTCAATAAATTTTCTTTTACCCGGATGAGTTTATATATCCCAAAATTTTGATTGTAGATCTCTAATTAGTTTAGGATTTCTATATGCTTATTCTTCATGCCACTCTCCACTAATGTAAGCCAAAACTACCTCTAGCATCAATAGGACTTTTTTTTAGCTTGTAATGTGGCCAGGGTATAAGGTAAGATAAAAGATACAAATTTAGGCTCAATCACCCAGCACCACATGATTAAATCTGATCTCTTGAGCTTTCCTAAATTTGGGGTGATTTCTCCCCCCACACTCATTTTCTTGTTTCAATTTAATCCATCCTTTTACTTCGTTCTCAATTTCTTTTTTCACAACATTCGAATTTTTCTTTTATTTCCTTTGCACAATTCTTTTTTTTTTCATAATTCTTTTCTTTTCCTTGCTCCACCCTTCCACCCTTTTGTAAATAAAGCTCTACAAAACAAGTATTCAGAAAAATAATCATGGTGTGAGTGAATAGGATAAAAAATAAGGATATTCATACAAAATTTGGCTTTCGGCTTGTTTGTGATTTTTAGAAGGAAAAGTTCATTAAGCTCAAGATAAAGGAAATAAGTATATTTCATTGCTAAGGTTAGGCTAGAAAGGCTCAATCTATCAAATAATTCCTAAATCATCTCCTAAATAATAGTATTAACCTAAGATTTTGCCTCAAGTATCATTCGAATAAGTTCTAGAATCCTGTGGAGATCATGAAATATGTTTGAATTATATAAACCTTCTCTAAGTACAAGATAAATTTAATGCCCAATGTTATTGTGCAAACATATTTCAGGATTCAAAAGTCAAAAGTAATAAATTGCAAAAGGGATAAAATTGCACACAATCATAATTTTTTTATATTTTTCAAGAGCTAAAAAAAATTTGGATAGTCATATCATTGGCTGTTGGTTGTGCCTAACATCCCAAAACATAAATTGAAACACTCACACAATCACTCAACTTGCTAAACGCAATAAAAATGCATTAATAGTGAAAATCAGAAAATTGATGCTCATAATAAGGTCACAATGATTCAGACAAATAAACTTCCACCCCCACACTCAAACTTTACATTGTCCTCAATGTAAAAGAAAGATAAGAATTATGGAAAGATATAGAAAAACATGAGTTAAGTGAACTTCCCTGAATTTGTTTGGAGTGGAATGCGCATGTTGCATTACTGGACCATGAATATTTCTGATTCCCAGTTTTCTTTTTCTTTTTCTTTTTATGTTGGGTTGCCTCCCAATAAGCGCCTTTGTTTAATGTCATTGGCTCGACTCAAGGGTCCTTATGTCATTCAAGGAGGATCCTTGATGTCAACTTTGAATTGGCTTGCCTTTGAATGTGCAGAATTCTGAGGTTCAGCTGCATTATGAAGAGGGAAGTTAGCATTAGTCAAAGATTTAATTAAATGAGAACTCAACTTACCTAGAAATAACCGATGTCTTGAGTAGCTTTTGGCATCCAATTTAATTTCATCCTTTTGAGATTCTACCAAAGCATGCGGTAACTTTCCTCTATCTTTGAGTAGGGCATATTTATTTGAGGCTATAACTGCGGGTGGTTCTCCACTGTATATGCCCTTTAAATGGCTAGGGAGGCTCTTTAAGCCTAGGTCAGAATACTGCACAATAGAAGGTACAAGCATCTTATTAAAAATTGGTAACAACATAGAAAGATCCTTACTTGTTTGCTGCACTTCTAGTGCTTCCTCTCCTACTAAAATATTCTCTTCAAATTTGGCGTTTAGGGTACATTCCATAACATCTTTCTTAGTAGGCTTACTAGTGTCAACTTCCAAGTCATCTTTTTCATTTAGTGCAGAATTTTCTTCCTTTTGCATTAACGATGCTGGGGCTAGACTTTCAATTTCTGAATTTTGAGCCTCTAGCCTGCTGACTGTTATTGCTAATTGCCCAATTTGATTTGTTAAACTTTGAATGCTGGCCCTTACCTCTTGTTGAAATTGATGAGTATTTTGTGTAAGAGATTTAACAATATCTTCTAAAGGAGTACTTACCTGAAAATTCTGAGATGTATTCTGTCTAGGATAATAGACCTGTTGGGTATGGTGAAAATTTGAAAAATTTTGTTCTACAAGGCTATTTTGTGCATTCTCATACCTGAAGTTGAGATGATCCTTCCATCTAGGATTGTAAAAGTTTGAATATGAATCATATCTCACTTGTTGTGGTTCATAGAAACCATTAACCATATTTACCTGCTCAAATGACTCATCATAGAAAGTTGGGTACCTAATAGACGGATGCTCCATGATAGAATCATTTCCATAGAAATTTTCTCTTTGCATATTTTCTACACGTTGACGAACAAGAGAGGTTAAATTTGCAAGTTGCTGTTCAAGGGAAGAACTACATACCTCACCAGCATATCTTAATGGAGAGCCCAGCCTAGTGCCAAATTGTTGAAAATTGGCTGCAATATTCAAAGTTATGAACAAAAAGAAAAGAAAAGAAAATCACAAAAGGTAAATAGACACAGTCCCTGGCAACGGCGCCAAAATTTGGTGCGTACTGTCGCAGGTACACCTAAATTAATACATTTCCACAAAACTAACCTGTAGTAGTGGGAGTAAGGGTCAATCCTACAGAGACTGGTATTACCTTATGTGATTGAAAAAGGGGGGAATTGATAATTGTAAATAAAATCAAGTAGACAATAATGAAAGTAATTAAGAGAAAGTAATTAATGATAAAGACATTGGTTTCGGTTGATATCCACCGTCAAGGTATTACATTGATCATTGACAACATAATCAATCCGTAATTGAATATCTATCATTGGGGTTCTAACCCTGTTTCTCCTTAAGTCTAGTAAATTAATGACAATCGCACTAATTAAACCCCAACTAACAAGCAATCCTTTAGCACATCGGTAAAACATAACTTGTTAACCGCATGAAGAACTAGAGAAACTGACAAAGCTAAATAAATATAAACACATCGGCTATATCTAATTTAGTTAATTATTCATCATAGGTTCAATGATTTATAATCCAAAATCATCAAACCTATTTGCCTCATGAATCGCAGAATTGAAGACTTTGTTCAAAACACAATTCAGTGGTAGATTAAGACAGACAATATACTAGTAGGCCTCTTAGCAATCATATGAATAATCATTAAGAAGAAGAACAGATGAATAATCAATACTCAATTCAAATTGAACCAATAAAATCAAATCCAAATCTCACAATGTATGAAAATCCCTTGAGGTTTCAATCTACCTTAACCAACTAAAAAGCACTAGCCATGCAGGGCCATAAGAAAATCTAAAGAAGAATTAAGGAATATAACTAAGAACTTGGATGAAGGATTGGATGAATTATCTACTTGCTTTCCTCCCTTTTTATAGATTAACTCCTCCTAATCGAAGTAGAATTGTATCTAGATCAAATCCCAGCCTATCGGGCTTCAATTGGAGTCAAAAAATCCTAAAAATCGCGATTTTAACAACCTGTATGGCGGTGGCGCCGCAGCGCTACGGACCTGCAATGACGCAGCGCCGTGGCACACAAAAAATTCTAGAATTTGTGAAAGTGGTCAACACGAAAGTTGTAGCTCTATGTCCCTTCTTTCCATAGCCACTGGAATCGCCTTAATTGGATCTGAATTGAAGGAGATATTATAAAATTAGTGACCAAAGGTCATAATTCATCTTGCTGCACTGTGATTCGGATTTGCGAGCTCTGTAATGGTATGAAATCTCCCAAATTTGACCACGTGTTCAACATAAAAGTTGTAGATTATTGTGTTGTCGTTTCACAACCACTTGAATTACTTTGATTGAAGTTCATAAGAGGGAGATATGGGCAAAACAGTACTGAATGGTCTGGAATCCCTACAATGTAGCATTTTTCCATGAATTTCTTATCTTTTTCTTATCTTTTCTTCTTCCTTTGTTCCTACAACATAAAACACAAAACTGTTAATTTCTAATTATATTTTAGTTAAATCAAACAAAAAGTAAGTTTAAAGGTATTAATATCATGCTTAATTAAGATCACATCAGTGCCCCATTACTGAGTATATTGCAAACCCAACAAAAGAGGCAAAAGAAAAATGTATGATAAGACATGAACAACAGGCATGCAGAGCTTGTTGAATAAAAAACATTGACAAAAAGGAAATAGAGGGGAAAGGGACTTCCTTAGGGTGCTTGCAGGATTGATGCAGCACCTAGGTGGCATGGACTCCCTTAAGATTTTGAAGAGCAGTGGAGCCCACTCCTTTGTTGAGTTGATCTTTATGGGCTCTGGAGTTTGGCCTTTCCCTTCTGCATGGATGCTACCCTTTTTGTAAGTGTCTCTTCATCCTCAGAGGACATATCTTCCTCTTGAGTCCTCCATGGGCTTGTCCTCTACTCGTTGCTCTGGGAGGAGTCTTGGGGTTCCTCACCCTCTTCAGTCTGGGGCTCTGGTGCTCTCTGTTGTTCCCCAGATGTGGTATGGAATAGGTCCGTGGGGAATTCAGGGAAGGGGAAGAATTACTTGAAATTATGCTCAAGTGTTTTCTGTAGGGCAATATCCTTCTTTTGTTGGTATTTCCAGAATTGTTGCTGGTGTTTCAAGAACAATGCTTGCTGCTGCAGCATGGTGGCTTGTTGCTGTAGGAGTAGCTGGAAGGTCTTGTCTGCCAGTTGGGGGGCTGAGGTTGATGCTGCTTAGCCTTCGGAGTGTGGAGGAGCTTGTGTGGTGGCTGGTGGCTTTGACTCTCCCTTGTGTTGCACAACACAAGCTGTGGTGATGGTGCTTATGGCGACTCCTATCTTGAGTGTTTCTTCATCCATTGCGATGGGTACCTTGCTATCGCAGCATAGCAAGGTGACAAGAGAAGAGAAAAGTAACCTGCCCTTTTTTCTGCTAGCGCATACTCTTATTTGCTAATTAATGAACCTGCCTACATTAATGGGCGTCCCCGAAATGATGGCATCAACCATGGCCCCCCCAAATCTGAGTTAAAATGGGGAAGTTATGCTCTGGTTAGTAAGAGAAGGTCAGATAGGATGAAAACCTACATCAAGAAAATAAAGAAATAAAATTAATATTTAAAAAAGAAGAAGAATCTTATAAATGAAAATAATAAATGATTAGTATATGCCATTGCCATTGCCATTGTATGAACTTCTTACCATCTTAAGTGTGAAATTTTGACATGGAAATATTTTATAAAGCGATATTTGAAATGCTTATGTTCATGACATGATTACCAATAATTTTTGGTAATGATTATTGACATGCTTTAAATTAAGCATGTATTTAGCATATTTTATGTTTCTTTTTATTTTATTTAAATGATAAATAGATAGGTTTTAATTAAATTGTGTGTTTTATGTTTTTAGGAATAATAAAGAAGAAAAGAAGAGAAAAATAGAAGAAAATCATGAAAAATGCTGATTTCTGACCTTTCGTCACTAATGGAAGCATATCTCACTCATTTGAGCTCCGATTGAGCTGTTTCCAGCGGCTATGGAAAGAAGAAACATAGAGCTACAACATAGAGCTGTTTCCAGCATATCTCACAATACAGCGCCGCGGCGGCCCGTCATGGATGTCTCGTAGCGCCGCGGCGTCCTTGCCCCAGAACCACAAGCGCCGCGGCGCTGCATGGGTGCGCCGCGGCACCCCGTGGATGAAGCTTCGCAGCGCCGCGGCGCTGAACTTATGCGCCGCGGCGCCGCCGCTCCGGAAGTCGCGATTTTAGAGTTTTTTTCGCCTGATTTGAAGCCTAATTGATGGAGATTTGACCTAAAAACTTTCCTACATCGACTAGGAGGGTTTAATCTATAAAAAGGAAGGAAAGTAAGCAGAGAAGGTATCTATTCATTCAGCAAAGAATTCATTCAAGTTCTCAACTCTTTTCTTTACTTCTTGTTTAGTTTTCTATGGCCCTGCGCGGCTAATTTTCTTTAGTTGGTTGAGGGAGATTGAAACCTCAAGGGATTTAATTGTGAGATACGGATTTGATTTCATTGCATTCAATCTTAACCGGGTATTGTTTATTCATCTGTTCTTATTTTCTTAATATTATGCATGTGATTGCTAGGAGTCCTACTAGTATATTGTATGTGTAGCTGCTGAATTAGGTTTTGAACAAAGCTTTTATTACTTGATTCGTGAAGCAAATAGGATTAAGGATTTTGGATTATAAATCGTTAACCCTATGATGAATATCAACTAAATTGAATATAACCGATGTGCTTGTATTCGTTTAGCTCTATTAGTTTCTCTTGTTCTTCATGCGGTTAATAAGTTATGCTTTACCGATGTGCTAAAGGATTGCTCGTTAATTAGAGTATAATTAGTGCGATTGTCATTAATTTACTAGGCTTAAGGAGGAACTGGGATAGAATCCCAATAATAGATATTTGGTTTAAGATTGATAATTTTGTCAATGATCAATGCAATCCCTTGATGGTGAATATCGACCGAAACCAATGCTTTTCTCATTAATCACTTTCTCTCAATTATTTTTGCTATTGTTTACTTAATTTTAATTGCGACTCTCAATCCCCCCTTTCTGAATCACATAAGGTAATTCCAGTCTCTGTGGGATCGACCCTTACTCCCACTACTACAGGTTAGTGTTGAGGTAAGGTTTTAATTTGGGCGTGCTTGCGACAGTGCGCACCAAATTTTGGCGCCGTTGCCGGGGACTGCGTCATTACTTTTGTGATTTTTTTTTATTTATGCCTGTGACTCGTTCTGCTAATTGTCAAGATTTACTGTTCAATCCAGATATTGGAAAATCTGTATACAGGCACAGAAAAGGAATTCAAGAAGACGTTGATCAGGATAAGGAGGAAGTGATCATGGCCAGACACCCCACTTTGAAGGAGCTTGCAGCTCCAGATTTGCATCAACAACCCTTATGCATTATTTTCCCTAATCTTGATGATAATGTGAATTTTGAATTAAAATCTGGATTAATTCATCTCTTACCTAGTTTTCATGGTCTTGCAGGTGAGGACCCGCATAAACATCTAAAGGAGTTCCATGTGGTTTGTACCAGTATGAAGCCCCCTGGAGTAACTGAGGAACAAATTAAACTCAGGGCTTTTCCTTTTTCTTTAAAAGATTCAGCCAAGGATTGGTTGTATTATTTACCCTCTGGTACTATTACTACTTGGAATGAGATGAAAAGAATGTTTTTAGAACGTTATTTTCCTGCATTTAGAGCCGCCACTATTAGGAAAGAAATATGCGGCATTAGGCAATTGCATGGTGAAACCCTTTATGAATATTGGGAGAGGTTTAAGAAACTTTGTGCAAGCTGCCCACATCATCAGATTAGTGAGCAGCTACTAATCCAATATTTCTATGAAGGCCTTTTGCAGGGAGACAGGAGCATGATAGATGCAGCTAGTGGAGAAGCACTAGTAGATAAAACTCCTGAGGCAGCCAGAATTCTCATATCAAATATGGCTGCCAATTCACAACAATTTGGCGTTAGGCATGATCCTCCTGTTAGACATGCCCATGAGGTAAGTACAACTTCTCTTCAGAATCAAATATCTGAACTTACTTCTCTTGTGCGCCAAATGGCTACAGGTACACTCCAACAAGTTAAAGTCTGTGGGATATGTTCAGCAACAGGGCACCCTACTGATACGTGCCCTACACTTCAAGAGGAAGCCACAGAACAAGCTAATGCTATAGGAGGTTTTCCTGGCCAACCAAAGAGGTATGATCCATATGCTAATACATACAATCCTGGATGGAAGGATCATCCAAATTTCAGATATGGGAATGCACAAAATAGGCCTGCAGGACAGAATTTTCAACAAAACCAACAGGCCTATTATCCTAAACAAAATGCATCCCAGGAGCATCAGGTAAGTAATCCATTAGAAGATATTGTGAAGACTCTTGTGCATAGCTCTCATCAATTTCAGCAAGAGACAAGAGCTAGCATTCAGAACCTGACAACTCAAATGGGTCAGTTAGCAACCACAGTGAGTCGACTGGATGCTCAAAACTCAGGTAAGTTACCTTCACAAACTGTGGTGAATCCCAGAGAGAATGCTAGTGCAATTATGTTAAGGAATGGTAAGGAGATTGAAAGCCCACCAGCACCCTCTTCTCCTAAGAAAACTGAAAAATCAATTAAGGAGAATGAAGCACCTACAGGTAAGTCTCCTTCTAATTTAAATTATGAATTTGTGCCTCCTTTTCCAGAAGCTCTTAAAGAAGACAGGTTGCATGAAAAAACTTCTGAATTATATGAAACCTTCAGAAAGTGTGAAATTAATATTCCCTTTTTAGATGCTATTAAACAGGTACCAAGATATGCAAAGTTTTTGAAAGAACTATGTACCCAGAAAAGAAAGCAAAAATTGAAGGGATGTGAGAAGGTTCAAATGAGTCAGAATGTTTCAGCTATGATTCAAACTAAACTCCCCACTAAATGCAAGGATCCAGGTATGTTTACTATTCCTTGTAAAATTGGGGATACTTATGTTGAAAAAGCCATGTTAGATTTGGGAGCTTCCATAAATGTCATGCCATATTCTATATATACTTCTTTGAAATTAGGACCATTGAACTCTACTAATGTGGTAATTCAGTTAGCTGACAGGTCCAATGCATACCCTAAGGGAGTAATTGAGGATGTCTTGGTACAGGTAGATGATTTGGTTTTCCCTGCAGATTTTTATGTTCTTGACATGGAAAATGGGGATTTTACATCTCCAATATTATTAGGGAGACCATTTTTGAAAACCTCCAAAACCAAGATAGATGTTTACAATGGCACACTCACTATGGAATTTGACGGTGAAGTAATAAAATTCAATATGTATGAAGCCATAAAATACCCAGGTGATGATACTCCTGTCTATTCCATTGATGTGCTTGATTCATTAGCATACGATGTGTTTGAATTAGATGAAAAGGATAAAATGGAGGAAAGTGTGAACAAATCTATAGCAGCAGATGATGGTGAGATAAACTTAGATGAAAAAACAAAGGAGAAACTGGCTGCACTCAATGATTCTTCGAAAGAACCACCAAAGGGTAAGATTTCTTATATGGAATTATCAAATTTTGATACCATTCTTGCACCTTCTGTTTTGCAGGACCGTGGATCAATTTTGTCATCTCTGCCTAATCACCTGAAATACTTGGAAATAGGAGATGCATCACCTATTATAGTTGCAAAAAGTTTAGGTGTTAAAAAAGAAGAGGAATTGATGCATATTTTTCAAGAAAAAAGAAATGCCATTATAAGAACAATTGTAAACCTTAAAGGCATAGACCCGAATATAAAATTGCATCAAGTTCTAGAAATGAAAGGGGTTGAACCCTTTAAAGGTAAGAAATCGCTCCCTTGGTTAGGTCCACTTGTTATTACTGATGTGCCTTCTGGTTATGCAGTTGAATTTCAAAGATTGAATCAGTCCCAGAAATTTAAAGTGAACCTCAAAGAGCCTCCAAGAACAAAGATAGGGAGCTGAGTCGAGCCAACGACGTAAAACAAAGGCGCTGGTTGGGAGGCAACCCAACATCTATTCTTCTTCTTCTTATTTTTCTTTTTCATAATTTTAATTTTGTTTATTCAAAAAAAAAAAAAGAAGAGAAGAAGCTGTGGACGCACACAAGCGCCGCGACGCTTCACAAGAGTACCGCGGCGCCCATCGCCCAGGCTGGGCGAGCGCCGCGGCGCTCAAGAACAGCGCCGCGGCGCCCCTACCCAGATTGGGTCAGCGCCACGACGCCTGAAGATAGCGCCGCGGCGCTCCGCGTTTCAGCAGAGAGCGCCGCGGCGCTCTCTATAAGAGGTTCGCGAGAACCTCTTCTCCTACCCGCAGTTTTTGCTCTCTCTCACCCCCAAATCCCTTTTCTTGCCTCCAATCACCCATACTCACCTCCCATTCGATTATATTGCTTGCATAACTTGATTTTTCATCTACTTTTGCAGGATTATAGACCTCATATCAGCAATTGAGTCGAATTCAAAGACACTTTTCTAGGGTTCTAAGGTATTCTTGAGCTTGCAATTCCCAGCCACCATTCAAGGCAATTTGGGTACAGTTCTCTTCCTCTTTCTGGCTGCAATTGATCCTTATACTTGATTGCTACTAGTTTGTCCTGAGTTTGGGAGATCTAGTTGAAAATTCACCACTCATTCTTCCAAATTTTACAAGCGCCCACAAGGTGTTCGGTAAAAGGCCCTAGTGAATTGTTTTCAACTAATGGCTCCAAAAACTTCTAAATTGAGCATTTCAAAGAGGAAGCACAGAGCTGAGGACCCTCCAGCATTCGACACTGTGGCATTTGTGACTGAACCGGTTTATCAACACCACATCAAAGTGGTGGTACATAAACCTATTGTTCCAGAACGTGGATTTCTGATCACCGAAGGGCTACCTCTCAGAGACAATATCCTCTATAGGCACTGGGAGATTTTTTGCAGGAACCCAGAGCTAGGAGTGATCCCCGTGGTCCAGGAGTTCTATTCCAATGCTACAGTTCATGAACATCATCATGCACGGGTTCGAGGCAAGAGGGTACCATTTTCTCCGCATGCCATCAATGAATTCTATTCCCTGCCTGACATTGAGGATGATGAATATACTGCTCTTCTTCAATCATTTATTGACTTTGAAGACGTCATAGGCACTCTTTGCCATAGAGGGGCCTCCTGGAAATTGGATAGCCATGGCCAACCGTTGTACTTTGCTAGGGCTGATATGAATAAGTTGGCTAAAGCATGGTATTATTTTGTGTCAGCACGACTCATGCCCAGCTTCAATGTGAGTCAAGTCAGGAGGGACAGGGCCATTCTGCTCTATGCGATACTAAAGGGCCTTTCTATTGATGTAGGCAAAATTATTCATAGGCAGATGCTCGGCTGTATTAATACTAGAGGCGGATCCCTCTTTGCTCCCAGTTTAATTACTGGTCTATGTCAGCAGGTAGGAGTCAGCTGGGATTCCACTGAGGCTCTCATTCACCCTATGAAGCCTATTTCCTCTACAGATATCCAAAAGTACAAGGGCCATGAAGAAGCAGTAGAGGAGGAGTTAGGGATTCAGCCAATCCCTACAGAGGGACCAGGCAGCAGTTCAGCTCCACCACCATCCCAGCATACCATTGAAGATTTATGGCAGCGCACAGAGTATCTGAGCCACCAACTGCACGATCTGGCCCTCTACCAGCACTCTATTGCACAACATAATCATGCCTGCTTCAGTCAGCTAGCCCATGCCCTGAACCTTCCAATTGCATTCCCGGCGCCTCCTGAACCACCCTTTCGGCCTGACACCGAGCATGATGCGATGAATGGTGACACTTGATCAGGGAAGTTTCCCTGGACCCCTACTTATTTTATTACTTGTCTCTATTGTGTTTTTTCTTTGATATTCTTACATTGGGGACAATGTATGTTTTTAAGTGTGGGGGGGTCACTTTATGATTCAGCTGGATGACTGTATAATAACTCATACACTTGTGCACTTTTCTACTTTGATGCATTACTATAATTCTATGATGTGTGCACTTTTATTCCTATCATGAGGTGAGCATGTGAACAAAATTTCAATTTATGGGTTTGTGTTAGTGAAACCAATAGCCAATGATAGAAATGTTTAAATTGCTAATAGCTCCTAAGAAACGTAGGAAAATCATAATTATGTGTAATTTTAATTTTAATTTTTTTTTTGCAATTTATTATCCATTTTCTAGAATCCTGAATCTATTTTGCACAACAACTTTGAGTATTTAATTTATCTTTTATTCAAAGAAAGTTTATACAACTTAAAGAAAATTTTTATGATCTCAGAAAGGATTCTAGAACTTATTTGAATGATGCTTGAGGCGAAATCCTAGGTTGATACTATTAATTAGGAGATGATTTAGGCATTATTTGATAGATTGAGCCTTTCAAGCCTAACCTAAGTAATAAAATAACACTAGTTCCTTTATTTTGAGCTTAATGAACTTTTCCTTCTGAAAACCATAACTGAGCCATAAGCCAAAGTTTGTATATCCTTATTTTTTTCTTTACCCTATTCACTCACTCCATGATTATTTTGATGAATATTTGTATTGTATTGCTTTATTTACAAAAAGGGTGGAAGGGTGGAGCAAGGAAAAGAAAAGAAATTTTCAAAAGAAAAAGAAAAAGAAAAAAAAATTATATATATATATATATATATATATATAAGAACAAATGTTGTGGGTGAAAGAAAAAGAGGACAATGATGGATTGAAGCAGGAAAAGTAGTGTGGGGAGAAAATCTTCCCAAAATTATTGGAGGAAAGCAAAGAGCTCAAGAGATCAATTTTAATCATGTGGTGCTGGGTGACTGATCCTACATTGATATCCTTTGTCCCACCCTTCACCTTGGCTACATTACAAGCTAAATAAAGTCCTTTTGATCTTAAAAGTAGTTTTGACCTACATTAGTGGAGAGCAGCAGGAAAAATAAGCTTATGAAAATCCTACGAAGAGATCCATACTTGATTTCTTGAGATATATAAACTCATTTGAATGAAAGATGATTGAACTGCTCAAAACACACACACACTCAGGGCTCTAGAAAAATGAATTCTGAATTGCATTTAAATTGAATATTGCACATAGTCATTAAATTTTCTGAAATTTCTTTAAGAGCATTCAATTTTCACTATGAGGCAATATATTGGTAAGACTTTCACTTACCTTATTTATTGAATATTGTTCACATGGTTTAATTTGCTTGAGGACAAGCAAAAGAGCAAGTGTGGGGGTATTTGACATGCTTTAAATTAAGCATGTATTTAGCATATTTTATGTTTCTTTTTATTTTATTTAAATGATAAATAGATAGGTTTTAATTAAATTGTGTGTTTTATGTTTTTAGGAATAATAAAGAAGAAAAGAAGAGAAAAATAGAAGAAAATCATGAAAAATGCTGATTTCTGACCTTTCGTCACTAATGGAAGCATATCTCACTCATTTGAGCTCCAATTGAGCTGTTTCCAGCGGCTATGGAAAGAAGAAACATAGAGCTACAACTTTTGTGTTTGGCACTTTGGCAAAATCCAGCGTTTTCTAGGCGCCGCGGCGCTCACAATACAGCGCCGCGGCGGCCCGTCATGGATGTCTCGTAGCGCCGCGGCGCAGGTTATTGGCGCCGCGGCGTCCTTGCCCCAGAACCACGAGCGCCGCGGCACTGCATGGGTGCGCCGCGGCACCCCGTGGATGAAGCTTCGCAGCGCCGCGGCGCTGAACTTATGCGCCGCGGCGCCGCCGCTCCGGAAGTCGCGATTTTAGAGTTTTTTTCGCCTGATTTGAAGCCTAATTGATGGAGATTTGACCTAAAAACTTTCCTACATCGACTAGGAGGGTTTAATCTATAAAAAGGAAGGAAAGTAAGCAGAGAAGGTATCTATTCATTCAGCAAAGAATTCATTCAAGTTCTCAACTCTTTTCTTTACTTCTTGTTTAGTTTTCTATGGCCCTGCGCGGCTAATTTTCTTTAGTTGGTTGAGGGAGATTGAAACCTCAAGGGATTTAATTGTGAGATACGGATTTGATTTCATTGCATTCAATCTTAACCGGGTATTGTTTATTCATCTGTTCTTATTTTCTTAATATTATGCATGTGATTGCTAGGAGTCCTACTAGTATATTGTATGTGTAGCTGCTGAATTAGGTTTTGAACAAAGCTTTTATTACTTGATTCGTGAAGCAAATAGGATTAAGGATTTTGGATTATAAATCGTTAACCCTATGATGAATATCAACTAAATTGAATATAACCGATGTGCTTGTATTCGTTTAGCTCTATTAGTTTCTCTTGTTCTTCATGCGGTTAATAAGTTATGCTTTACCGATGTGCTAAAGGATTGCTCGTTAATTAGAGTATAATTAGTGCGATTGTCATTAATTTACTAGGCTTAAGGAGGAACTGGGATAGAATCCCAATGATAGATATTTGGTTTAAGATTGATAATTTTGTCAATGATCAATGCAATCCCTTGATGGTGAATATCGACCGAAACCAACGCTTTTCTCATTAATCACTTTCTCTCAATTATTTTTGCTATTGTTTACTTAATTTTAATTGCGACTCTCAATCCCCCCTTTCTGAATCACATAAGGTAATTCCAGTCTCTGTGGGATCGACCCTTACTCCCACTACTACAGGTTAGTGTTGAGGTAAGGTTTTAATTTGGGCGTGCTTGCGACAGTGCGCACCAAATTTTGGCGCCGTTGCCGGGGACTGCGTCATTACTTTTGTGATTTTTTTTTATTTATGCCTGTGACTCGTTCTGCTAATTGTCAAGATTTACTGTTCAATCCAGATATTGGAAAATCTGTATACAGGCACAGAAAAGGAATTCAAGAAGACGTTGATCAGGATAAGGAGGAAGTGATCATGGCCAGACACCCCACTTTGAAGGAGCTTGCAGCTCCAGATTTGCATCAACAACCCTTATGCATTATTTTCCCTAATCTTGATGATAATGTGAATTTTGAATTAAAATCTGGATTAATTCATCTCTTACCTAGTTTTCATGGTCTTGCAGGTGAGGACCCGCATAAACATCTAAAGGAGTTCCATGTGGTTTGTACCAGTATGAAGCCCCCTGGAGTAACTGAGGAACAAATTAAACTCAGGGCTTTTCCTTTTTCTTTAAAAGATTCAGCCAAGGATTGGTTGTATTATTTACCCTCTGGTACTATTACTACTTGGAATGAGATGAAAAGAATGTTTTTAGAACGTTATTTTCCTGCATTTAGAGCCGCCACTATTAGGAAAGAAATATGCGGCATTAGGCAATTGCATGGTGAAACCCTTTATGAATATTGGGAGAGGTTTAAGAAACTTTGTGCAAGCTGCCCACATCATCAGATTAGTGAGCAGCTACTAATCCAATATTTCTATGAAGGCCTTTTGCAGGGAGACAGGAGCATGATAGATGCAGCTAGTGGAGAAGCACTAGTAGATAAAACTCCTGAGGCAGCCAGAATTCTCATATCAAATATGGCTGCCAATTCACAACAATTTGGCGTTAGGCATGATCCTCCTGTTAGACATGCCCATGAGGTAAGTACAACTTCTCTTCAGAATCAAATATCTGAACTTACTTCTCTTGTGCGCCAAATGGCTACAGGTACACTCCAACAAGTTAAAGTCTGTGGGATATGTTCAGCAACAGGGCACCCTACTGATACGTGCCCTACACTTCAAGAGGAAGCCACAGAACAAGCTAATGCTATAGGAGGTTTTCCTGGCCAACCAAAGAGGTATGATCCATATGCTAATACATACAATCCTGGATGGAAGGATCATCCAAATTTCAGATATGGGAATGCACAAAATAGGCCTGCAGGACAGAATTTTCAACAAAACCAACAGGCCTATTATCCTAAACAAAATGCATCCTAGGAGCATCAGGTAAGTAATCCATTAGAAGATATTGTGAAGACTCTTGTGCATAGCTCTCATCAATTTCAGCAAGAGACAAGAGCTAGCATTCAGAACCTGACAACTCAAATGGGTCAGTTAGCAACCACAGTGAGTCGACTGGATGCTCAAAACTCAGGTAAGTTACCTTCACAAACTGTGGTGAATCCCAGAGAGAATGCTAGTGCAATTATGTTAAGGAATGGTAAGGAGATTGAAAGCCCACCAGCACCCTCTTCTCCTAAGAAAACTGAAAAATCAATTAAGGAGAATGAAGCACCTACAGGTAAGTCTCCTTCTAATTTAAATTATGAATTTGTGCCTCCTTTTCCAGAAGCTCTTAAAGAAGACAGGTTGCATGAAAAAACTTCTGAATTATATGAAACCTTCAGAAAGTGTGAAATTAATATTCCCTTTTTAGATGCTATTAAACAGGTACCAAGATATGCAAAGTTTTTGAAAGAACTATGTACCCAGAAAAGAAAGCAAAAATTGAAGGGATGTGAGAAGGTTCAAATGAGTCAGAATGTTTCAGCTATGATTCAAACTAAACTCCCCACTAAATGCAAGGATCCAGGTATGTTTACTATTCCTTGTAAAATTGGGGATACTTATGTTGAAAAAGCCATGTTAGATTTGGGAGCTTCCATAAATGTCATGCCATATTCTATATATACTTCTTTGAAATTAGGACCATTGAACTCTACTAATGTGGTAATTCAGTTAGCTGACAGGTCCAATGCATACCCTAAGGGAGTAATTGAGGATGTCTTGGTACAGGTAGATGATTTGGTTTTCCCTGCAGATTTTTATGTTCTTGACATGGAAAATGGGGATTTTACATCTCCAATATTATTAGGGAGACCATTTTTGAAAACCTCCAAAACCAAGATAGATGTTTACAATGGCACACTCACTATGGAATTTGACGGTGAAGTAATAAAATTCAATATGTATGAAGCCATAAAATACCCAGGTGATGATACTCCTGTCTATTCCATTGATGTGCTTGATTCATTAGCATACGATGTGTTTGAATTAGATGAAAAGGATAAAATGGAGGAAAGTGTGAACAAATCTATAGCAGCAGATGATGGTGAGATAAACTTAGATGAAAAAACAAAGGAGAAACTGGCTGCACTCAATGATTCTTCGAAAGAACCACCAAAGGGTAAGATTTCTTATATGGAATTATCAAATTTTGATACCATTCTTGCACCTTCTGTTTTGCAGGACCGTGGATCAATTTTGTCATCTCTGCCTAATCACCTGAAATACTTGGAAATAGGAGATGCATCACCTATTATAGTTGCAAAAAGTTTAGGTGTTAAAAAAGAAGAGGAATTGATGCATATTTTTCAAGAAAAAAGAAATGCCATTATAAGAACAATTGCAAACCTTAAAGGCATAGACCCGACTATAAAATTGCATCAAGTTCTAGAAATGAAAGGGGTTGAACCCTTTAAAGGTAAGAAATCGCTCCCTTGGTTAGGTCCACTTGTTATTACTGATGTGCCTTCTGGTTATGCAGTTGAATTTCAAAGATTGAATCAGTCCCAGAAATTTAAAGTGAACCTCAAAGAGCCTCCATGAACAAAGATAGGGAGCTGAGTCGAGCCAACGACGTAAAACAAAGGCGCTGGTTGGGAGGCAACCCAACATCTATTCTTCTTCTTCTTATTTTTCTTTTTCATAATTTTAATTTTGTTTATTCAAAAAAAAAAAAAAGAGGAGAAGAAGCTGTGGACGCACACAAGCGCCGCGACGCTTCACAAGAGTACCGCGGCGCCCATCGCCCAGGCTGGGCGAGCGCCGCGGCGCTCAAGAACAGCGCCGCGGCGCCCCTACCCAGATTGGGTCAGCGCCACGACGCCTGAAGATAGCGCCGCGGCGCTCCGCGTTTCAGCAGAGAGCGCCGCGGCGCTCTCTATAAGAGGTTCGCGAGAACCTCTTCTCCTACCCGCAGTTTTTGCTCTCTCTCACCCCCAAATCCCTTTTCTTGCCTCCAATCACCCATACTCACCTCCCATTCGATTATATTGCTTGCATAACTTGATTTTTCATCTACTTTTGCAGGATTATAGACCTCATATCAGCAATTGAGTCGAATTCAAAGACACTTTTCTAGGGTTCTAAGGTATTCTTGAGCTTGCAATTCCCAGCCACCATTCAAGGCAATTTGGGTACAGTTCTCTTCCTCTTTCTGGCTGCAATTGATCCTTATACTTGATTGCTACTAGTTTGTCCTGAGTTTGGGAGATCTAGTTGAAAATTCACCACTCATTCTTCCAAATTTTACAAGCGCCCACAAGGTGTTCGGTAAAAGGCCCTAGTGAATTGTTTTCAACTAATGGCTCCAAAAACTTCTAAATTGAGCATTTCAAAGAGGAAGCACAGAGCTGAGGACCCTCCAGCATTCGACACTGTGGCATTTGTGACTGAACCGGTTTATCAACACCACATCAAAGTGGTGGTACATAAACCTATTGTTCCAGAACGTGGATTTCTGATCACCGAAGGGCTACCTCTCAGAGACAATATCCTCTATAGGCACTGGGAGATTTTTTGCAGGAACCCAGAGCTAGGAGTGATCCCCGTGGTCCAGGAGTTCTATTCCAATGCTACAGTTCATGAACATCATCATGCACGGGTTCGAGGCAAGAGGGTACCATTTTCTCCGCATGCCATCAATGAATTCTATTCCCTGCCTGACATTGAGGATGATGAATATACTGCTCTTCTTCAATCATTTATTGACTTTGAAGACGTCATAGGCACTCTTTGCCATAGAGGGGCCTCCTGGAAATTGGATAGCCATGGCCAACCGTTGTACTTTGCTAGGGCTGATATGAATAAGTTGGCTAAAGCATGGTATTATTTTGTGTCAGCACGACTCATGCCCAGCTTCAATGTGAGTCAAGTCAGGAGGGACAGGGCCATTCTGCTCTATGCGATACTAAAGGGCCTTTCTATTGATGTAGGCAAAATTATTCATAGGCAGATGCTCGGCTGTATTAATACTAGAGGCGGATCCCTCTTTGCTCCTAGTTTAATTACTGGTCTATGTCAGCAGGTAGGAGTCAGCTGGGATTCCACTGAGGCTCTCATTCACCCTATGAAGCCTATTTCCTCTACAGATATCCAAAAGTACAAGGGCCATGAAGAAGCAGTAGAGGAGGAGTTAGGGATTTAGCCAATCCCTACAGAGGGACCAGGCAGCAGTTCAGCTCCACCACCATCCCAGCATACCATTGAAGATTTATGGCAGCGCACAGAGTATCTGAGCCACCAACTGCACGATCTGGCCCTCTACCAGCACTCTATTGCACAACATAATCATGCCTGCTTCAGTCAGCTAGCCCATGCCCTGAACCTTCCAATTGCATTCCCGGCGCCTCCTGAACCACCCTTTCGGCCTGACACCGAGCATGATGCGATGAATGGTGACACTTGATCAGGGAAGTTTCCCTGGACCCCTACTTATCTTATTACTTGTCTCTATTGTGTTTTTTCTTTGATATTCTTACATTGGGGACAATGTATGTTTTTAAGTGTGGGGGGGTCACTTTATGATTCAGCTGGATGACTGTATAATAACTCATACACTTGTGCACTTTTCTACTTTGATGCATTACTATAATTCTATGATGTGTGCACTTTTATTCCTATCATGAGGTGAGCATGTGAACAAAATTTCAATTTATGGGTTTGTGTTAGTGAAACCAATAGCCAATGATAGAAATGTTTAAATTGCTAATAGCTCCTAAGAAACGTAGGAAAATCATAATTATGTGTAATTTTAATTTTAATTTTTTTTTTGCAATTTATTATCCATTTTCTAGAATCCTGAATCTATTTTGCACAACAACTTTGAGTATTTAATTTATCTTTTATTCAAAGAAAGTTTATACAACCTAAAGAAAATTTTTATGATCTCAGAAAGGATTCTAGAACTTATTTGAATAATGCTTGAGGCGAAATCCTAGGTTGATACTATTAATTAGGAGATGATTTAGGCATTATTTGATAGATTGAGCCTTTCAAGCCTAACCTAAGTAATAAAATAACACTAGTTCCTTTATTTTGAGCTGAATGAACTTTTCCTTCTGAAAACCATAACTGAGCCATAAGCCAAAGTTTGTATATCCTTATTTTTTTCTTTACCCTATTCACTCACTCCATGATTATTTTGATGAATATTTGTATTGTATTGCTTTATTTACAAAAAGGGTGGAAGGGTGGAGCAAGGAAAAGAAAAGAAATTTTCAAAAGAAAAAGAAAAAGAAAAAGAAATTATATATATATATATATATATAAGAACAAATGTTGTGGGTGAAAGAAAAAGAGGACAATGATGGATTGAAGCAGGAAAAGTAGTGTGGGGAGAAAATCTTCCCAAAATTATTGGAGGAAAGCAAAGAGCTCAAGAGATCAATTTTAATCATGTGGTGCTGGGTGACTGATCCTACATTGATATCCTTTGTCCCACCCTTCACCTTGGCTACATTACAAGCTAAATAAAGTCCTTTTGATCTTAAAAGTAGTTTTGACCTACATTAGTGGAGAGAAGCAGGAAAAATAAGCTTATGAAAATCCTACGAAGAGATCCATACTTGATTTCTTGAGATATATAAACTCATTTGAATGAAAGATGATTGAACTGCTCAAAACACACACTCACTCAGGGCTCTAGAAAAATGAATTCTGAATTGCATTTAAATTGAATATTGCACATAGTCATTAAATTTTCTGAAATTTCTTTAAGAGCATTCAATTTTCACTATGAGGCAATATATTGGTAAGACTTTCACTTACCTTATTTATTGAATATTGTTCACATGGTTTAATTTGCTTGAGGACAAGCAAAAGAGCAAGTGTGGGGGTATTTGACATGCTTTAAATTAAGCATGTATTTAGCATATTTTATGTTTCTTTTTATTTTATTTAAATGATAAATAGATAGGTTTTAATTAAATTGTGTGTTTTATGTTTTTAGGAATAATAAAGAAGAAAAGAAGAGAAAAATAGAAGAAAATCATGAAAAATGCTGATTTCTGACCTTTCGTCACTAATGGAAGCATATCTCACTCATTTGAACTCCAATTGAGCTGTTTCCAGCGGCTATGGAAAGAAGAAACATAGAGCTACAACTTTCGTGTTTGGCACTTTGGCAAAATCCGGCGTTTTCTAGGCGCCGCGGCGGCTCGTCATGGATGTCTCGTAGCGCCGCGGCGCTGGTTATTGGCGCCGCGGCGTCCTTGCTCCAGAACCACGAGCGCCGCGGCGCTGCATGGATGAAGCTTCGCAGCGCCGCGGCGTTGAACTTATGCGCCGCGGCGCCGCCGCTCCGGAAGTCGCGATTTTAGAGTTTTTTTCGCCTGATTTGAAGCCTAATTGATGGAGATTTGACCTAAAAACTTTCCTACATCGACTAGGAGGGTTTAATCTATAAAAAGGAAGGAAAGTAAGCAGAGAAGGTATCTATTCATTCAGCAAAGAATTCATTCAAGTTCTCAACTCTTTTCTTTACTTCTTGTTTAGTTTTCTATGGCCCTGCGCGGCTAATTTTCTTTAGTTGGTTGAGGGAGATTGAAACCTCAAGGGATTTGATTGTGAGATACGGATTTGATTTCATTGCATTCAATCTTAACCGGGTATTGTTTATTCATCTGTTCTTATTTTCTTAATATTATGCATGTGATTGCTAGGAGGCCTACTAGTATATTGTATGTGTAGCTGCTGAATTAGGTTTTGAACAAAGCTTTTATTACTTGATTCGTGAAGCAAATAGGATTAAGGATTTTGGATTATAAATCGTTAACCCTATGATGAATATCAACTAAATTGAATATAACCGATGTGCTTGTATTTGTTTAGCTCTATTAGTTTCTCTTGTTCTTCATGCGGTTAATAAGTTATGCTTTACCGATGTGCTAAAGGATTGCTCGTTAATTAGAGTATAATTAGTGCGATTGTCATTAATTTACTAGGCTTAAGGAGGAAATGGGATAGAATCCCAATGATAGATATTTGGTTTAAGATTGATAATTTTGTCAATGATCAATGCAATCCCTTGATGGTGAATATCGACCGAAACCAACGCTTTTCTCATTAATCACTTTCTCTCAATTATTTTTGCTATTGTTTACTTAATTTTAATTGCGACTCTCAATCCCCCCTTTCTGAATCACATAAGGTAATTCCAGTCTCTGTGGGATCGACCCTTACTCCCACTACTACAGGTTAGTGTTGAGGTAAGGTTTTAATTTGGGCGTGCTTGCGACAGTGCGCACCAATTATATTTTGATGAACATACTTATTATTCAAAGCATATTTTTTACTATTATTGCGAAAAGAAAAGAAATGAGCACGGTCATATGGAAATCCGTGTGGTGCACCAGTAGGGGACGCCCTACCAACGATTATGATTATGTTAATGAGAAAAGAAAGAGAAAGTGTGCCATGTCGGACAGAGTGAGAAAAGCCCGTACCGGAGAGTAGAAAATACTCACCCTGACTGGGGTAGCTTGATATGAGAATAAATTGATAGTCTTCATATGATATTCTGAAAATAGTTAATCCTATCATACATGTCATTACTGTACGATTTTCATGTGCATAGATAAAGTGCATTCATGTGACCAATGATATTTGTTGTAGTTTATACAGATGAACATGACGTGTTGAGCTATATTGATGATGATTTATTGTTAAACTTATTAGGATTTAATTCTCACTATATTTCCATGTCATGTTAAAAAAATTAGTTGTGCAGATTTTTCTATGGCTCTGGCTTTTAGTGCACATTGTATTGAGTTACTCTATGATGGGCAGATCCCAGAAACAAATAAAATGTTTGTGGTTGAGTTGGCTCAGATCCTAGTGAAGTTGCAACCACCCACACCTGTATCTCCGGAATTGGTCAACTAGAATAAATAAGCTGTAGATATTTATGTGTTTGATATGTTGTAAGTACGTTTTGATTAATGACGTGTATGTGAACTCTAAATTGTATAATAATAATAAAAAAGTTGTTACACTCTGTCGGGCAGAGTTACTTCCCTATCCAGTACCATATTTACTCCAAGAAAAATTGGGATGTTGTCTCTAACCCGGGTTATATGTGTTTGAATAGAGATTGTTGTTGCGATTCATGTTTCCCACATAGCATACTGACTCTGAATTTGAAGGACAACTTTCGAATAAATGAGGCCCATTGCACAAAACACAAGATACTCCAATTTCTTGGACTGCATTAGTTGCTTGAGGGCGAATTAGTTGCTAGTTTTTCAAGACATTCACTAATGAAGCTAGCTGGGCTGTGAGAGAAGTGACCTCACTCACTTCATGCATACCCGTAGTTTTTTGCCAGCTGAGACTCTATCCATAGGCCATTGATAATTTTTGCTGGCCATCCTTTCGAGCAGCTCATGTACCTCTTTGTATGTTTTGGACAGAAGTGCCCCATTAGCTGCTGCATCCACTATGGTTCGTGTTTGAGCATTAAGGCCATTATAAAAGGTCTCCATCTGAAGACATCTTCGTAGCAGTTCTTTGTACCTCTCCCAAGTGTCATATAGCGATTCTCCGTTTAGTTGCTATAAGGATGTGATATCATTCCTCAATCTTGCATTCTTGGTAGGTGGGAAGTATTTTAGCTGAAACTTCTCTGCCAAGTCACTTCAGTTGGCAATAGAATTAGGTGGCAGAAAGTTCGACCATGCTCTAGCTCGATCTCTTAATGAATAGCCAAATAGTTTCAACCTCAGAACTTCATCTGTCACCCCATTCATTTTGAATGCATCTGTGACTTCAATGAATACTCTCAGGTGAAGGTGAGGGTCCTTTGTAGGCATCCCACTAAATTGGCCTGCAGTCTATAACATTTGGAACATCACAAGCTTGAGCTCAAAATGAAGAGCTTCAATTTCTAGTCCTACAATGCTCGGGTTCAACCCATTTCGATTTGGTTGAACGTAAGCATTTAAGACTCTATCTCGGTCATCCATATTGTCTGCGCCTCTCTGGTTGGCCATTTCTGCTTCTTCTTGAGGTCCCAATAGTCCTCTCCTTCTTCTTAGAAGATTCATCTCTATCTTAGGATCTAGAGGCAATACCTCTCTATCGGACCTACTCATGCATTGAGTTTACCTTCCCAAAATAACACTAGAGTGACTAAAAGATACCAGTCCTTCACAAAGTCAAATATTTAATAATAATTTTCAAGTTGACACTCCCCGACAACGACGCCAAAAACTTGTTGTTTGCAAAAGTATTTATGCAATGTCCGAATGTAAGTGCACATATCGTGATCAAGTAATATAATGATGAGTGAGTATCGTCCCACAAGGAAGTGTACTAAAATTACTATAAAATTCTTTGGCTCGTGAAATGCTGTAGCCAAATTTTGTTGGTCAACAAATTTTAAGGTTCGAGTGCAAATAAGAGTGAACAAAACTAAAAAAGACTTTGAACAAGTTGAGGTACACTAGGTTGTGGAAAAATAGATCTTAGGTGAACTAGGGTTGCTTTTGGGTTGCCATGAACTTCTGCACTCATTTTGCTCTAGTAATTGTTATAGCAATTTCTCAAGTGCCCAGTTTTCTCTTGAATGGGTTCTTTCCAGACTGCCATCCCATGTACCCGTGGGATTCAGTCCTACATTCCTGTATGAAGCCAAACCCCAAAGTTTTGCTTGATGTCCTAACTATTGGGTCAAATGGGACAACCATATATTCCTATATTAGTTGTGCACATACATCCAACCCTTTTTTTAGCCTCCACTACCCTTCCAGGTCAGTGTTAGCCTCAGCCTTCTACTATTAAATTTCAGTTAACAGAAGAAGTTAAGAAATGCAAAAGCAGTTGAATGACAAAAGCAATGCTGCAGCAAAATCATTTATAAATCAAAATGTGTATGTGTTCACTGCAACCCGTCTACAACCCTAGCTGGAAACTTAACCCAGCCTCATATCCAAACTGATTACAAGCATAAGGATAACCATCATGCAGTGAAGAGTAATACAACTAAAAGAAAAAAATACAATTCAGCGCTAAAACGATAAAGCACAAAAAGAGAGGAAGGGAATCCTCAGCAGGGGTCCTCTTCTTCTCATCCAGTGCTTCACCCTGCAGAGTTGGTTCATCCTTGGCAAGAATGTATCCTCACAGCCCACTCCTGTCAGGGATTTTTTGGGCTTCCTTTTTTTCGTTTTTCTGTTTTCCTCTCACCCCCTTGCGTGTCTCTTTTTCTTTTTTGCTCTATGCCTTTTATAGACCAGCAATGTGGTCCCAGTGAAATGGCCTGGTCTGCTGCAATTCTTCTTACTTTTTGGCCTGCAAATTTGCCAGTAGCTTTCCCTCCACTTCTAGTAGTGGAGACAGTCCCTGTGCCTCCTAATACTCTGCTGTGTCAGCTAGGTGCTCCCATTTTCCATGCTGGGTAGTGGCCGAACCTGCTGCAACAGCCCTGACTCACTGCCACCTGCACCATAACACAAACGGGCAGCTTTCCATCATATGCATCATATTAACAAGATCAAGATCACGCAATATCACTCGATTTGCTGCCTGTTTTGCTATGCAAGCATACTAAATTTTTGCAGCAACCGTAATGGGTGGTCTTATATTCATGGGAGGCAAAACATACTATTAAATCAGGGAGCATGAATGCTAATAAATCAAAATGCAGAGTAATTGACCTTAGAAAAGCATAGAGAAAATCTAATGAATTAGAGTTATCAATATTCCTCCACAGAAATCATATTTGCACATATGCCATATCGTTTAAAACAGAGGTTTCAGTATAATACAAAATTTTCAGTCTCAGTATAATTCCTCTGTCAGAAACTTCCCAATCAGGGTTACACATATACATGCCATTTTCCAAGGCAATCTTATAGCTTTATATATCAATGCCACATGCACAATATATTTCCTTTACCATATAATGAGAAATACATTTAAAATATTAGATTGAATGAGTTCAAAACTCTATTTTCAAAACCATACTCTTCTTGAACTATATGCCAAATTGTAAACAAATCAGGTAATTTAACCCATTTTAGAAACATATAAAAGTATAAATAACTTGCAAACAGAATCAATTATATATTTAAAGTTCAAGAAGAGCATAGGGTAAGTCATAGAAAGAACTATCTACTCACAAGGTAAGGGCTCCAGGTTGGACAGTCCCAAAATATATTTTTCCAATCAAAATTTAATTAAATAGACCAAAAAAATGAGTCAGTATGGTCCAAAAACCTAGGAAATGACTCTAAAAATCGCAAAATTTGGCATCCGAGAGCTTGGTAAACACTAGTCAACTGATGGATACTATTCACGGTTGAAATTACTATTCATCGCCAAAATCACTATTCATACCAGCCAGATTTACTTTTCACAATACACAAAATGTTGTCAGATGGTTGAAAAATTTCATACCCTAAGGTTTATCTATCTTCTGAATCCATCTACGGTGTTGGATTTTAATTTGAAGGCTCTAGATAAGAGTTTTAGAATTTATCTTTTTCTAAGATTTTCTACTTTTGATCTATGGCGATTATGTAGCCGATTTAAAAAATTATTTGGCCAATATCGTAGTACTCTTAATCTTGAATCTAGTGGTACCTTTAGTTTTGAGATCAGATGCTCGAAAGTACTCCAGATCTAGAGAGAAAAAATAAGGAGAGAGAAAGTTACTATTCACTATTCATTTCATCGGTTATAGAAAGAATGATTTTTTTTATATATTGATGGAGGAACTAATTAGCAATTTTCTAATTGTTAAAGGAAGTCCTTGTAAATTTTATTATTTACATTTTGACCCATATACTTTTAGGAAATTACAATTTGACCCCAAAAATATTAATAAATTTTTATTTTTATCCTTAAAACCTTTTAATTACATCAATACTCCTTTATTTCTTTAAATAATCCATACATAAATGAAAATTACTAAATCTTAGGGTTGTTACATTCTTCCCCCTTAAGAAATTTGGTTCCCAAATTTAAAACCATCCTATCACAAGTAAGGATTGAAGCCAAGGCATAAATTACAATTATTAACCTTACTATTCAAACTATTGGGGATATCTCTTTTGTATATCATCTTCACTAATATCTGAACTATCCTCAAATTCGTATATTTATATCCATAAGCCAATATAATTAGGAACTATAGACATAAAAGAACATATACACATCCATATTGGGTAACCAACTTTTTATATTCCAAATTTCTATCAAGTTATCTTTGATTCTCACCTGTCAACATCCTCCCATGAATCTTAAGCCTTTCTTACTTTCATTTCTAAAAGCATATCATTCTAGTTCCTATCAATTCCATTTAACTAGCCCGTTTGTTCTAAGAAGACTTTTCTCAACAATTATTCACACATGAATTTCCAATCTCAACATAATTCACATCCTAGATACTAGACTCAATTTAGCATGGTATAAACCCTTAACATAAATATCTTGATCACTCTACATTATTTTCAGACATGGTTCTCAAAATGTTCTCCATATGTCCAAATTAAGAGTTCAAAGATTAATTTGAATCCTACTTCCCATATTTTATTCTTCAAGAACTTAAACACCACTATTTCACTTGATTATATTCCTCAAAGCACCATAAAGTCAGCATTTGTCTATTTCTTTCACCTAAAAATCTTTATACAGTTCGGTGTCCAAATTCATTATTTTAGATTATGACTAGTTTAATGCTCAACTTCCTCCAAGATTTCCTCCATTAATCATTTCCAACAAATTGAAATTCCAAATTTCCTAATTTTGTCTTACCTATCCTCAAGTAAACACAATATGCTCAAATCTTCCTCTTATGACACTTTCCCATCATTAGCCAATCTTTAAGCAATCCTAACATATCTTACTTTCACCATTCCTAACATGTCTACTACCTACCCATCCCAATTCACTTCTCCCACATTTATATATTTTAGTGACATACTATCTAAATCTCAAACATCACCCAAGTCACTATCTCAACATACCAAAATAGTCATAAATTTACATTACATAACCATATTATACAATTTATAAATTTAGAGACAAATTAGAGTTCTTTTCTCCATGCCATAATTTATGCCATTTACTCACTCACCTATTAGGAAACCTACAATGATTCATGTAAAACCTCAAATGGTACCATTTGTATATTAGCTTGGTAGTTATTATTATAAGCAAATTTAGCTAGGGGCAAGAATCTTTCCCAACTACCTTGAAAATCAAGCACACATGCTCGAAGTTTGTCTTCCAATATTTAGATAGTTTGCTCAGACTGTCCATCTGTTTGAGGATGGAAAGCAGTATTGAGATTTAACTTTGTGTCCAAAGCTTCTTGGGAGACTCTCCAAAAACAAGCTGTGAACTATGGTCCTTGATTCAAAATAATCGATATCAATACCTCATGAAGTCTCACTATCTTATTCAAATACATATTTTCATACTGAGCTATGTTATATATAGTTTTCACTGGTAGAAAATGTGTTGATTTAGTCAACCTATCAATGATCACCCATATTGAGTCAAACCCTTTTTGGTGTTTGCGGTAGCCCTGTAACAAAATTCATAGTTATTCTCTCCCATTTCTATTCAGGTATTTCTATTTGTTGATGTAACCCCTCAGGCCTTTGATGTTTTGCCTTTACTTGTTGACATGTTAAACACTGAGAAACATAATCAACTATATCTTTCTTTATACCATCCCATCAATAAAATTTTTTTTAAATCTTCATACATTTTAGTTAATCTAGGATGAATGGTATATGTAGATTGATGGGCTCCTCTTAGAATCTCTTTCTTGAGTGCTTCTTTATTAGGCACATACAACAGCTTGCCCAATCTCAGAATTCCTTCAAAGTCTATAGTAAATTTAACATCATTGTCATTCTTCACCTTTTCAATTTTCTTGCATAAATAGGCATCCTCTTCTTGTGTTTTTTTCACTTACTCAACCAAAGATGATTGAAACTGTATATGGGTTAATAGTATCCTAGGCTCCTTTACTTCCAATACTACCCATAACTTTTCAACTTTTTCATTTCTTTAATCAATGGCCTCCTTACCAGTGTGATATGAGCCAAACTACTAATTGACTTCCTGCTTAATGCATCAGCCACTACATTGGCCTTATCTGGATGATATAGTATTATACAATCATAATCTTTAAATAATTCTATTCATGGTCTTTGTCTTAAGTTCAAGATCTTTTTGTTGGAAAATGTATTTGAGACTTTTATGATCTGTATAGATTTCACATGTCTCACCATACAGATAATGGCTCCAAATTTTGAGAACAAAAACCACTGTTGTCATTTCCAAATCATGAATTAGATAATTTTTCTTATGTGGTTTAAGCTATCTAGATGCATATGCAATGACTCAACCATGTTGCATCAACACACACCCTAATCCAATTCTCGATGCATCACAGTATAACATGTATCCTCCGATACTTGAAGGAATAGACAGTACTGGTGCTGTAGTCAAACAATCCTTGAGTTTTTGGAAACTTCTTTCACATTCATCTGACCAGTCAAACTTTATTCCTTTCCTTGTCAACCTCGTCAAAGGAGCAGTAATTTTTGAAAAATCTTTAACGAATCTATGGTAATAACCTGTTAAACCAAGAAAACTACGGATCTCTGTAATCGTGGTAGGGCATGGCCATTGCTGCACCACATCTACCCTTTTAGGATCAACTTGAATACCATTCTTGGTAACTACATGCCCTAAGAAAGTGGTGCGCACTGTCGCAGGTACACCCAAATTAATACCTTACCTTAAAACTAACCTGTAGTAGTGGGAGTAAGGGTCGATCCCACAGAAACTGGAATTACCTTATATGATTAAGAAAGGGGGGATTGATAATTGTAAATAAAACCAAGTAAATAATAATGAAAGTAAATAAGAGAGAATGATTAATGATAAAGACGTTGGTTTCGGTTGATATCCACCGTCAAGGGTTTGCATTGATCATTGACAATATAATCAATCTGTAATTGAATATCTATCATTGAGTTTCTAACTCTGTTCCTCCTTAAGTCTAGTAAATTAATGACAATCGCACCAATTAAACCCTAATTAACAAGCAATCCTTTAGCACACCAGTAAAGCATAACTTATTAACCGCATGAAGAACTAGAGAAACTGACCGAGCTAAACAAATATAAAAACATCGGTTATATCTAATTTAGTTAATTACTCATCATAGGTTCAATGATTTATAATCCAAAATCCTCAAACCTATTTGCCTCATGAATCACAGAATTGAAGACTTTGTAACATAATTCAACGGTAGATTAAGACATACAATTTACTAGTAGGCCTCCCTAGCAATCATATGAATAATCATTGAGAAGAAGAGCAGATGAATAATCAATACTCAATTCAAATTGAAATAATAAAATCAAGTCTACATCTCACAATGTATGAAGATTCCTTGAGGTTTCAATCTACCTCAACCAACTAAAAAGAACTAGCCACGCAGGGCCATAAGAAAATCTAAAGAAGAATTGAAGAATGTAACTAAGAACTTGGATAAAGGATTGAATGATTTCTCTTCTTGCTTTCCTCTCTTTTTAAAATTAACTCCTCCTAATCAAAGTAGGCATGTATCTAGGTCAAATCCCAACCCATTGGACTTCAATTAGAGTTGAAAAACCCTAAAAATCGTGAATTTAGTGACTGGTGTAGCAGCTGGCACCGCAGTGCTCTACTCAGGGGCTGCGACGTTGCAGACTTTCATAACGGGGCACCACGGCGCCTTGATATAGCATCGCGGCGCTCACCTTCTGGGCAGCTCAGCGCCACGGCGCGCTGGGGAGCGTCGCAACACTCTGGATCTTTCCTCACATAGCGCCATGGTGCCCAAAATCTTCTGGATTTTGCCAAAGTATCGAACATTAAAGTTGTAGCTCTTTGTCTCTTCTTTCCATAGCCACTAGAATCACCTCAATCGGAGTCCAAATGAGTGAGATATGCCTCAATTAGTGACGAAAGGTCAGAAATCAACATTTTTCCATAATTTTCTCTCTATTTTCCTCTTCTTTCCTTCTTTATTATTCCTAAAACACAAAACACAAAACTCAATTAATTCATATCTATTTTCTACTTAAATTAAATAAAAACTAACTAAAATAATGCTAATAACATGCTTAAATTACAGCATGTCAAATACCCCCACACTTACTCTTTTGCTTGTCCTCAAGCAAACATTAATTCATGTGAACAATATTCAAAATATGATACAAGTGAATGGCTTACCAATGCGCTGCCTCAAAGTAAAAATTGTATGCTCTTTAAAGAAATTTCAGAAAATGATCACGTGCAAAATTTAATTCAAATGCAATTTATGATTTTATTCTCTAAAATCCTTAGTGTGTGTGTCTTTGAATAATTTAATTTTCTTTTACCTAAATGAGTTTATATATCTCAAGAATTAGAGCAAGGCTCTCTATTTAAGATTTTCATAGGCTTATTTTTCATGCTACTCTCCACTAATGTAGGCTAAAACTACTTCTTAGGATCAAAAGGACTAAATTCAGCTTGTAATGTGGCTAGGTTATGGGGTGAGATATAAGATATAGTTTGAAGCTCAATCACCCAACACCACATGATTAACTTTAATCTATTTGAGCTAATTCTCAAGATTGGGGAATTTTCCCCCACACTTATTTCTTTGCTTTACTGCATTCTACTTTTTCTTGATTCTCTATTTCTTCTCTTTCAATCACTGAATATACTTTCATTAGTCTTTTGAGACTTTTTTTTTCTTTTGATTTTTTTTTCTTTTGTCCTTGCTCCACCCTTCCACCCCTTTTATTAATGTTGATCTACAAAACAAGCATTCAGAAATTAATCATGGAGTGAGTGAATCAGGTAAAATAACTAAAGATATTAATCACAAAATTTGGTTTTGGTTGTTTTATGGGTATAGAATAAAATGTTAATTAAGCTCAAAATAGAAGTTCTAAGGATATTTACTTGTTTGGGTTAAGCTTGAAAGGCTCAATCTCATAAAAAAAATGCCTAAATCATCTCCTAATTGTTAGTATCAGCCTAGGATTTCGCCTCAAGTAGCATTTAAATAAGTTCTAGAAATTTTAATGAGATCATAAAATATTTTTGAGTTATATAATCTTTTTCTAAGTAAAAGACAAATTAAATATCCAAAATTACTGCGCAAAAGAATTTCAGGATTTTTAGAAAATAGGTAATAATAAATTGAACAAAAATTAAAATTACACATAATTATAACTTTCCTACGTCTCTCAAGAGCTATAAGCAATTTAAATAGTTATATCATTGGCTATTGGTTCAGCTAACACAAACTCATATATTGAGATAAAGTTAACATGCTCACCTTGTTTAATAACTAGAATAAAAGTGCAAAGATCATAGAAGCTTACTGTAGTACACAGCAAAGTAAATAGTGCACAAATATTAGTTATTATACAGTCATCCAACTGAATTAAAAAGTGACCCCCCTCACACTTAAGATTTTACATTGTCCTCAATGTAGAATAGAAAACCATAAAATAAGAGAGGCAAGTAATAAAAAGAGGAGGGTTCAGTGAAACTTCCCTGATTAGTTATCACCATCTATCTCATCATGCTCAGGTGCAGGCCTAAAGGGTGGCTCAGGAGGTGCTGGGAATGGTATAGGAAGGTTCAGGGCATGGGCCAGCTGGCTGAAGCAGGCAATGTTGTGCTACACTATAGAATATTGGTAGAGAGATAAATCATTCATCTGATGAGTGAGGACTTCTGTTCGCTCCCATAGATCTTCAATAGTGTGCTGGGCTGGTGGTGGAGCTGAACCGCTACCAGGTTCCTCTGTAATTATAGGCTGAATGCCTAACTCTTCTTCTGCTGCTTCCTCATGTCCCTTATATTTCTGAATGTCTACGTAGGAAATAGGTTTCATTGGTTGAATGAGAGCCTCAATAGAATCCCAACTGACTCCAGCCTTCTCGCATAAACCAGTGATTAAACTAGGGGCAAAGAGGGATCCACTTCTAGAACGAATGCATCCAAGTATCTGTCTGTGGATAAGTTTTCCCACGTCAATGGAAAAACCTTTAAGTATAGCAAAAATCAGAATGGCTCTGTCCCTCTTGACTTGACTCATATTTAAGCTGGGCATGAATCGTGTTGTCACGAAATAGTACCAAGCTTTAGCCACTTTATTCATGTCGGCCCTGGCAAAATACAGTGGCTGCCCATTGCTATCTAACTTCCAGGAAGCCCCTCTAAAGCAAAGAGTGGAGATAATCTCTTCAAAGTCGATGTCTGATTGGATGAAGGCAGAATACTCATCATCTTCAATGTTAGGTAGAGAGTAAAATGCATTGATAGCATGAGGATTAAAATTCACCATCTTGCCTCTAACCTGTGCTTTGTGATGTTCATGGACTGTAGAATTGGAGTAAAACTGCTGTACTATGGGAATGACTCCTAGTTTGGGGCTATTGCAGAAAATCTCCCAATGTCTATGGAGGATATTGTCTCTATGAGGAAACCCAATGGTGACAATGAAACCCCTCTCAAGAACGATTGATTTATGAACCACCACCTTATTATAGTGTTGATAGACTTCTTCATTTACAAATGTCGTTCTATCAAATGCTAGAGGGTCCTCTGCTTTGTTCTTCCTCTTTGAGAGGCCTAATTTTGAAGTTTTTAGAGCCATTGCACTTAGCAGATTCATTGGGGCGTTTTATCAAACACCTGGTGTGTGCTCTTGAAAAATTGGGAGAAGGGATGGTGGATTTGTAACATCCCTAATTTTGTTTCTTTTATTGATAAAAGTACAAAAATATTTAATTAAGGAAATAAAATTTATTAGACAATATTTTAGATATCTAAGGAAATACAATCCTTAGATATTCTTCACCTTATGTATATGCATAGAAAATGTTTCTAACATTAAGAGAACAAATAAAGAAGGAAAACCTAATAGGAAAGAAATTAGAAATAACATACTAAAGAGATGCAAAATTCTTGGATAAGGAAGATAAATTTTTAGAAACAAGTAAAGGTCTTAAAATTTCAAGAACATTGAATTAGGGTAATTTTTCCTAATTCAAGAACTAGAGTTACTAAGTTTAAAATCTTTACCCATACATTGGGCTTTTACCTATGGACACTTCATATAGAGTTTTTTCACTTCACATAAGTTTCTAGCAAGCCATTGGATAACCTAAGCAAGAAATAAAACATAGACTTGGACTAGGATATAGTAATTGGACCAATAGCCCAAAAATTATGAAAATGTGACCAAGCCCTTCAAGAAAGGTAGAATTTTATCCAAAGCAAAGAAAATGGGTAGGAATAAGCCCATAATTGGTAGGAATAAGCCCAAATCCAAGAGGAAAAATAAAATAAAATAAATTAGGTGATGATATAATAATGTAATAATAAAGATTAGGTTACATGGCATTAAGACAAAAATTTAGCAACTAGTGTGATTCTACATTCATCATTTTGGCAAGTGGCATGATAATACAAGGCTTTAGGACAAAAACATCTATATCCTACACTCATAATTCTAGCAAGTGGTATGATAATACATGGCATTAGGACAAAACATTCCTATCCCACACAAATAATATCAACCAAATAATGGAGATTCAAGGGCTAGAAATTTGCCACCTAAAAAGGCAAACCTATCATACTTGTTTAAGACAAAAGAAAATGGAAAAGAATCCCTAAATCAAAAGGACCTTGTCCCTTATCTTAAGAACATATCATCATAATTTTTAAAATACAAATCTCCTTTTCCTATGCATATCTTGACTAAGGAAGAGGAAGACAAGAACATAAGTTGTTTGTTTTCCAAAAATTCAACAAAGTGTATCCTAATTGTGATAAGGTAGACCCATGATCATGAAAGGTGAATTATTTGGTGGTCTATATAAGAAAACCCAACTTTACAACATTATAATTTCGTCCAAGTGAGGGAGAGGAAAAATAGATGCAAGGTAGAGTGAAGAAAGGAAAGGAAGAAAGGAAGAAAGAGGAAGGAGAAGTCTAGGGGACTAACTACTCCAAGTAAGTTTAACAATATTTCTTTTTTAAGAAAATTTTTGAAACTTATAATATTCATATGAGATTTTGATCTTAGAACTTTTATGATTGGTCATGATGTTGCTATATCATGTTACATATTGATCTTGCATGTGATGTATGTTTGAAAACTTAGGTTGGTGTAGATAATTCTGCATGGGTATGGCTATGGGTGGCAGAATTTTAAGCTTCGGTGTTTTAATTTCTGGGAACAATCTATAAGGAATTAAAATAAATGGTTAACATAAGAATTATAGCTATTTGTGTCATGGATTTTTAGCCACTGGAATCATTCAATTTAGAGTCCATATGTTGTAGATATGGTCCGATTAGTAAGCAAAGGTCAGAAAATGGTTCATCAGAGAAGAATATGTTAGGACAGCTTCTGTATTTTAATTTCTGGGAATTATCTGTATGGAATTAAAATAAATGGTTAACATAATAATTATAGCGATGTGTGTCATGGATTTTGAGCCACTGGAATCATTCAATTTGGAGTCCATATGTGGTAGATATGGTCCGATTAGTAAGCAAAGGTCAGAAAATGGTTCATCAGGGAAGAATATGTTAGGATAGCTGCTGTGTTTTAATTTTTGGGAATTATCTATATGGAATTAAAATAAATGGTTAACATAATAATTAAAGATATGTGTGTCACGGATTTGTAGCCATTGGAATCATTCAATTTGGAGTCCATATGAGGAAGCTATGAGCTGATTAGTAGTCAAAGGTCAGAAAATGGTTCATCAGGGAAGATTATGTTAGGACAGCTTCTGTATTTTAATTTCTGGGAATTATCTGTATGGAATTAAAATAAATGGTTAACAAAATAATTATAGCTATGTGTGTCACGGATTTTTTTCCACTGGAATCATTCAATTTGGAGTCCATATGAGGATGATATGAGCTTATTAGTAGTCAACGGTCAGAAAATGGTTCATCAGGGAAGAATATGTTAGGACAGCTTCTGTATTTTAATTTCTAGGAATTATCTGTATGGAATTAAAATAAATAGTTAACATAATAATTATATCTATGTGTGTCATGGATTTTTAGCCACTGGAATCATTCAATTTGGAGTCCATATGAGGAAGATATGAGCTTATTTGTAGTCAAAGGTCAAAAAATGGTTCATCAGGGAAGAATATGTTAGGACAGCTTCTATATTTTAATTTCTGGAAATTATCTGTATTTAATTAAAATAAATGATTAACATAAGAATTATAGATATGTGTGTCACAGATTTTGAGCCACTGGAATCACTCAAGTTGGAGTCCATATGAGGTAGATATGGTCCGATTAGTAGGTAGAGGTCAGAACCTATCCAAGAAGAAATAACCTATACATTTAGGGAGTAATATCACCTTGATTTCTTAATATTTCGCTACAATGTTCAACATAATTGTTTTAGATAATTGTTTTATCTTGAAATTGACACCAAGATCACCTATATCAGAGTTAAATTGAGGGAGTTATGCTCTGATTAGTAAGAGAAGGTTAGATAGGATGAAAACCTACATCAAGAAAATAAAGAAATAAAATTAGTATTTAAAAAAAGAAGATGAATCTTAATAAATGACTAGTATAGCCATAGCCATTGCCATTGTATGAACTTCTTACCATCTTAAGTGTGAAATTTTGACATGGAAATATTTTATAAAGTGATATTTGAAATGGTTATGTTCATGGCATGATTACCAATGATTTTTGGTAATAATTATATTTTGATGAACATACTTGTTATTGAAAGCATATTTTTGGCTATCATTGTGAAAAGAAAAGAAATGAGCACGGTCACATGGCAATCCGTGTGGTGCACCAGTAGGGGACGCCCTACCAACGGTTATGATTATGATTATGAGAAAAGAAAGAGAAAGTGTGCCATGTCAAACAGAGCGAGAAAAACCCGTACCGGAGAGTAGAGGATACTCACCCTGATCGGGGTAGCTTGAAATAAGAATAAGTTGTTGGCCATCATATGATATTCTAAAAATAGTTATTCCTGTCATACATATTATTACTGTATGATTCTTATGTGCATAGATATAATGCATTCATGTGACCAAAGATATTTTCTGCAGTTTATACAGCTGAACATGATGTGATGAGCTATATTGATGATGATTTATTGTTGAACTTACTGGGATTTAATTCTCACTATATTTCTATATCATGTTCAGAAAATTAGTTATGCAGATTTTTCTATAACTCTGGCTTTTAGTGCACGTTAGATCGAGTACTTTATGTTGGGCAGATTCCAGAAGCAAATAAAATGTTTGTGGTTGAGTTGGCTTAGATCCCGGTGAAGGTGTAACCACCCACACCTGTATCTCCGGAATTGATCAACCAGAATAAATAAGATGTAGATTTTTATGTGTTTGATATGTTGTACGTATGTTTTGATTAATGACATGTATGTGAACTCTGTATTGTATAAATTAAATAAATGTTATATTGAGTTAAGTTGTAACGAGGTAATAACTTCATGGTATTTTTTTAAAAAAAAATTTGATACTTAAATGGAGTTGTTACAGGATTCCTAGCTTGAAGTCCCAATTTAGTGTAAACCAGTAGCAATTATATATGGAGATCAACTTCAGCAGGAGAAACAAAGCAAATTATACCCCATTTAGCTTGATTTGTGGCTAGAATGTGCAAGATCAAAATTGCTTGTATAATCCTAGAAAATTCCCATTCAATGCAAATTAAAGGCTATAAAAACTGTGTAATCCTACAAAAAAGATGAAAAATTACTCAATTCAATCAAGGAAACGTAATGGGAGGTCGAAATAGTGGATTGGCTGCAAGAAATTGGGATTTGGGGTGAGGGATAGTGAAAAAACATGGGTAGGAATGAAGAGGCCGCGGGTCTCTTATAAAGAGCGCCACGGCGCTTTCTGTTGAAACGCGGGGCGCTGCAACGCTCACCCAATCTAGGATCCGAGCGCCGCGGTGCAACCCATTCTGGGTTTCAAGCGCTGCGGCGCTCATCCTATCTAGGCGATGGGCGCCGCAGTGCTCGTGCGTCCGCAATTCTGCCAAATATTTTTTTTTCAAAAATAAAGAGAAATTAAACTATGAACAAAAAAATAAGAAGAAGAATAATGGTTGTTGGGTTGCCTCCCAACCAGCGCCTTTGTTTTACGTCGTTGGCTCGACCCAGCTCCCTATCTTTGATCATGGAGGCTCTTTGATGTTCACTTTAAATTTTTGGGACTGATTCAATCCTTGAAATTCCACTACATAACTAGAAGCCACATTAGTAATAGCAAGTGGTCCTAACCAAGGGAGAGATTTCTTACCTTTAAGTGGTCTAACCCCTTTTATTTCTAGAACTTGATGCAACTTTTTAGTCGGGTCTATGCCTTTAAGGTTTGCAATTGTTTTTGTAATGGCATTTCTTTTTTCCTGAAGAATATGCATCAATTCTTTTTCTTTTTTAACACCTAAACTTTTTGCAACTATAATAGGTAATGCATCTCCTACTTCCAAGTATTTCAGGTGATTAGGAAGAGATGACAAAATTGATCCACGATCTTGCAAAACAGAAGGTGCAAGAGTAGTATCAGAATTTGATAATTCCTTATAATCAACCATACCTTTTGGTGGCCCTTCTGAAAAATCATTGAGTGCAGCCAGTTGTTCCTTTGTTTCTTCATCTAAGTATATCTCACCATCATCTTCTGCTATAGATTTGTTCACACTTTCCTCTATTTTATCCTTTTCATCTAATTCAAACACATCGTATGCCAAAGAATCAAGTATATCAATGGAATAAACATGAGTATCATCACCTGGGTGTTTCATGGCTTCATACTTATTGAATTTTATTACTTTACCATCAAATTCCATAGTGAGTGTACCTTTGTGGACATCTATCTTGGTTTTAGAGGTTTTCAAGAATGGTCTCCCTAATAATATTGGAGAAGTAAAATCCCCATTGTCCATGTCAAGCACATAAAAATCTGCAGGGAACACCAAATCATCAACTTGCAACAAGACATCCTAAATTATTCCCTTAGGATATGCAGTGGACCTATCTACTAGTTGAATTATCAAATTTGCAGAGTTCAATGGTCCCAAATTCGAAGATGTATATACAAAATATTGCATAACATTGATGAAAGCTCCTAAATCTAACATAGCCTTTTCAATGCGAGTTCCCCCAATTTTGCATGGAATAGTAAACATACCTAGATTCTTGCATTTAGTAGGGAGTTTTGTCTGTATCATAGCAGATACATTATGACTCATATGAATCTTTTCAAAATCCTTTAATTTTTGCCCTTCTTTTTTAGTACATACTTCTTTCAAGAACCTTGCATATCTTGGCACCTGTTTAATGGTATCTAGAAGGGGAAGATTAACTTCACATTTTCTAAAGATGTCATACAATCCAGAAGTTTTCTCATTTAGCCTATTCTCTTTAAGAACTTCTGGAAAAGGAGGCATTACTTCATAATTTAGAGTAGATAGAGACTTACCTGTAGATGCTTTGATGTGATCTTAATTAAGCATGATTTTAATACCTTTATGCTTATCTTTTGTTTGATTTAAGTAAAATATAATTAGGAATTAGCTTAGTTTTGTGTTTTGTGTTGTAGGAACAAAGGAAGAAGAAAATGGAAGAAAAAGATAAGAAATTCATGGAAAAATGCTACATTGCAGCGATTCCAGACCTTTCAGCACAGTTTTGAGCATATCTCCCTCTTATGAACTCCAATCAAAGTTATTCAAGTGGCTGTGAAACGATAACACAATCCTCTACAACTTTTATGTTGAACACTTGGTCCAATTCGGGAGATTTCATAGCGTTACAGAGCTTGCAAATTAGAATCATAGTGCAGCAGGCTGAATTCTGACCTTTGGTCACTAATTTTAGCATATCTCCTTCAATTTAGATTGGATTAAGCTGATTCTAGCGGCTATGGAAAGACGAGACATAGAGCTAATCCTTTCATGTTCGACACTTTAGCAAATTCTGGAGTTTTTTAGGCACCACGGCACTGGGAAGAGAGCGCGGCGGTGCTACATCATAGCAGGTTCGGAGGGCCGCGGTGCTCCCTAGCGCGCCGCGGCATTTGTTGCCCAAAAGCACCGAGCGCTGCGGCGCTCGTTGCCCAGCGCCGCGGCGCCCGAGCGTTAGAATTCAGAGTTCACCAGAGCTAGCCTAAGCACCGCGGCAACTCGTCAGAAGCTTTCCGGAGAGCCGCGGCGCTCGAGTAGCACGCCGCGGTGCCCGCCATCGCATCAGGTCGTTGAATTCACGATTTTTAGGGTTTTTTTAACTCTAATTGAAGCCCGATAAGCCGAAATTTGACCTAGAAACACTCCTACACCAATTAGGAGGAGGGAATCTATAAAAAGAGAGGACAGCAAGTAGAGAAGGGATCCAATCCTTTACCGAATTCTTCATCTACATTCTTCAATTCTTCTTTTGATTATCTTATGGTCCTGCGTGGCTAATTCTTTTTAGTTGGTTGAGGTGAGTTGAAACCCCAAGGGATTTTTATACATTGTGAGATGTGGATCTGATGTTACTATTTCAATTTGTTTTGAATATTGATTGTTCATATGTTCTTATTCTTAATGATTATGCATATGTTTGCTAGGAGGCCTACTAGTATTTCATCTGTTTTAATCTACAGCTGAATTGTGTTTTGAACAAAGTTTTTAATTCTACGATTCGTGAGGCAAATAGGTTTGAGGGTTTTGGATTATAAATCATTGAACCTATGATGAATGATTGACTAAATTAGATATAGCCGATGTGTTTATATTTGTTTAGCTCTGTCAGTTTCTTTAGTTCTTCATGCGGTTAACAAGTTATATTTTACCGATGTGCTAAAAGATGGCTTGTTGATTAGGGTTTAATTAGTGCGATTGTCATTAATTTGCTATGCTTAAGGAGAAACAGGGTTAAAACCCCAATGATAGATATTCATTTGCAGATTGATTATGTTGTCGATGATCAATGTAATCCCTTGACGGTGGATACCAACCGAAACCAACGTCTTTATCATTAATCACTTTCGCTTATTTATTTTCATTATTTTTTACTTTACTTAATTTGCGATTATCAATTCCCCCCTTTTAATCACATAAGGTAATTCCAGTCTCTGTGGGATCGACCCTTACTCCCACTACTACAGGTTAGTTTTGAGGTAAGGTATTAATTTGGGTGCACCTGCGACAGTGCACACCAAATTTTGGCGTCGTTGCCGGGGACTGTGTCTATTTACCTTTTGTGATTTTTTTTTCTTTTCTTTTTGTTCATAACTTTGAATATGGCAGCCAATTTTCAACAATTTGGCACTAGGCTGGGCTCTCCATTAAGATATGCTGGTGAGGTATGTAGTTCTTCCCTTGAATAGCAACTTGCAAATTTAACTTCTCTTGTTCGTCAACGTGTAGAAAATATGCAAAGAGAGAAGTGCTATGGAAATTATTCAGCCATAGGGCATCCTTCTTTTGGGTACCCAACTTTCTATGATGAGTCATTTGAGCAGGTAAATATGGTTAATGGTTTCCATGAACCACAACAAGTGAGGTATGATTCCTATTCAAACATGTACAATACTGGATGGAAGGATCATCTCAACTTCAAGTATGAGAATGCACAAAATAGTCTTGCAGAACAAAATTTTACAAATTTTCAGCATACTCAACAGCCCTATTATCCTAGACAGAATACATCTCAGGATTTTCAAGTAAGTACTCCTTTAGAAGATATTGTTAAATCTCTTACACAAAGTACTCATCAATTTCAACAAGAGGTAAGGGTCAGCATTCAAAGCTTAACAAATCAAATTGGGCAATTAGCAACAACAGTCAGCAGGCTAGAGTCTCAAAATGCAGAAATTGAAAGTCTAGCCCCAGCATCGTTAATGCAAAAGGAAGAAAATTCTGCACTGAATGAAAAAGATGACTTGGAACTTGGAAGTTGACACTAGTACTCCTACTAAGAAAGATGTTATGGAATGTACCCTAAACGCTAAATTTGAAGAGAATATTTCAGCAGGAGAGGAAGCACCAAAAGTGCAGCAAACAGGTAAGGATCTTTCTATGTTGTTACCAATTTCTAATAAGATACTTGTACCTTCTATTGTGCAGTATTCTGACCTAGGCTTAAAGAGCCTCCCTAGCCATTTAAAGGGCATATGCAGTGGAGAACCACCCGCAGTTATAACCTCAAATAAATATGCCCTACTCAAAGATAGAGGAAAGTTACCGCATGCTTTGGTAGAATCTCAAAATGATGAAATTAAATTGGATGCCAAAAGCTACACAAGACATCGGTTATTTCTAGGTAAGTTGAATTCTTATTTAATTAAATCTTTGACTAATGCCAACTTCCCTCTTCATAATGCAGCTGAACCTCAGAATTCTACACATTCGAAGGCAAGCCAATTCAAAGTTGACATCAAGGATCCTCCTTGAATGACATAAGGAGCCTTGAGTCGAGCCAACGACATTAAACAAAGGCGCTTATTAGGAGGCAACCCAACATAGTAAACAAAAAAAGAAGGTGAAAATTGGAGCAATTCAAGGTCCAATGATGTCACACTAACATGCTCATTCCACCCCAAACAAATTCAGGGAAGTCCACTTAACTCATATATTTTTCTATATCTTTCCATAATTCTTATCTTTCTTTTACATTGAGGACAATGTAAAGTTTGAGTGTGGGGTGGAAGTTTATTTGGCTGAATCATTGTGACCCTATTATGAGCATTAATTTTCTGATTTTCACTATTAATGCATTTTTTATTGCGTTTAGCAAGTTGAGTGATTGTGTGAGTGTTTCAATTTATGTTTTGGGATGTTAGGCACAAACAACAGCCAATGATATGACTATCCAATTTTTTTTTAGCTCTTGAAAAATGTAGAAACTTCATGGTTGTATGCGATTTTATCCCTTTTGCAATTTATTACTTTTGACTTTAGAATCCTGAAATATTTTGCACAATAAATTTGGGCATTCGATTTATCTTTTACTTAGAAAAGGTTTATATAATTCAAAAATATGTAATGATCTCAACATAATTCTAGAACTTATTTGAATGCTGCTTGAGGCGAAATCCTAGGTTAATACTATTATTTAGGAGATGATTTAGGCATTATTGGATAGATTGAGCCTTTCTAGCCTAACCTACACAATGAAATATCCTTAGTTCCTCTATTTTGAGCTTAATGAACTTTTTCTTCTAAAAACCACAAATGAGCCGAAAGCCAAATTTTTTATGAATATCCTTATTTTTTATCCTATTCACTCACTCCATGATTATTTTTCTGAATACTTGTGTTGTAGAGCTTTATTTACAGAAGAGTGGAAAGTTGGAGCAAAGAAAAGAAAGGAATTATGCACAAAAAAAAGAGAATTATGCAAAGAAGAGAGAAGAAATATCCAAAGAGGATAAAAGCAAATTTTGTGGCTGAAAGAAAAAAAAATTGAGAATCGAAGAAAATGATGGATCAAATTCAATTGAAACAAGAAAATGAGTGTGGGGGGAAAATCTCCCCAAATTTATAAAAGCTTAAGAGATCGTATTTAATCATGTGGTGCTGGGTGATTGAGCCTAAATTTGTATCCTTTATCCCACCTTATATCCTGGCCACATTACAAGCTAAATAAAGTCCTATTGATTCTAGAGGTAGTTTTGGCCTACATTAGTGGAGAGTGGCATGAAGAATAAGCATATGGAAATCCTAAACTACTTAGAGATCTACAACCAAAATTTTGGGATATATAAACTCATCTGGATAAAAGGAAATTTAATGGCTCAAAACACACACACACTTGGGATTCAAGAGGATAAAATAATGAATTACATTTGGGTTAATTTTGTGTATGATTATGATCTTTCGAAATTTTTCTTGAACATATTTTTATGATATGAGGCAGAAAGTTTGGTAAGCCTAACACTTACTACATATATTGATTTTTGTTTTTATCTTTAGGGATTATTTTGCTTGAGGACAAGCAAAAGGTTGAGTGTGGGGGTATTTGATGTGATCTTAATTAAGCATGATTTTAATACCTTTATGCTTACCTTTTGTTTGATTTAAGTAAAATATAATTAGGAATTAACTTAGTTTTGTGTTTTGTGTTGTAGGAACAAAGGAAGAAGAAAATGGAAGAAAAAGATAAGAAATTCATGGAAAAATGCTACATTGCAGCGATTCTAGACCTTTCAGCACTGTTTTGAGCATATCTCCGTCTTATGAACTCCAATCAAAGTGATTCAAGTGGCTGTAAAACGATAACACAATCCTCTACAACTTTTATGTTGAACACTTGGTCCAATTCAGGAGATTTCATAGAGTTACAGAGCTTGCGAATCAGAATCATAGTGCAGCAGGTTGAATTCTGACCTTTGGTCACTAATTTTGGTATATCTCCTTCAATTTAGATTGGATTAAGCTGATTCGAGCGGCTATGGAAAGAAGAGACATAGAGCTACAACTTTTATGTTCGACACTTTGGAAAATTCTGGAGTTTTCTAGGTGCGGCGGCGCTGGAAAGAGAACGCCGCGGCGCTGCATCATAGCAGGTTCGGAGGGCCGAGGCCCTCCCTAGCGCACCGCGGCATTTGTTGCCCAGAAGCACCAAGCGCCCGAGCGTCAGAATTCAGAGTTCCCCAGAGCTAGCCTAAGCACCGCGACAACCCGTCAGAAGCTTTTCGGAGCGCCGCGGCGCTCGAGTAGCGCGCCGTGGCGCCCGCCATCGCATCAGGTCACTGAATTCACGATTTTTACGGTTTTTTAACTCTAATTGAAGCCCGATAAGCCAAAATTTGACCTAGAAACACTCCTACACCAATTAGGAGGAGGGAATCTATAAAAAGAGAGGACAGCAAGTAGAGAAGGGATCCAATCCTTTACCGAATTCTTCATCTACATTCTTCAATTCTTCTTTTGTTTATCTTATGGCCCTGCGTGGCTAATTCTTTTTAGTTGGTTGAGGTGAGTTGAAACCTCAAGGGATTTTTATACATTGTGAGATGTGGATCTGATGTTACTATTTCAATTTGTTTTGAATATTGATTGTTCATCTGTTCTTATTCTTAATAATTATGCATATGTTTGCTAGGAGGCCTACTAGTATTTCGTCTGTTTTATCTACAGCTGAATTGTGTTTTGAACAAAGTTTTTAATTCTGCGATTCGTGAGGCAAATAGGTTTGAGGGTTTTGGATTATAAATCATTGAACCGATGATGAATGATTGACTAAATTGGATATAGCTGATGTGTTTATATTTGTTTAGCTCTGTCAGTTTCTCTAGTTGTTCATGCGGTTAACAAGTTATATTTTACCGATGTGCTAAAAGATGGCTTGTTGATTAGGGTTTAATTAGTGCGATTGTCATTAATTTGCTAGGCTTAAGGAGAAACGGGGTTAAAACCCCAATGATAGATATTCATTTGCAGATTGATTATGTTGTCGATGATCAATGTAATCCCTTGACGGTGGATACCAATAGAAACCAACGTCTTTATCATTAATCACTTTCGCTTATTTATTTTCATTATTGTTTACTTTACTTAATTTGCGATTATCAATTCCCCCCTTTTAATCACATAAGGTAATTCCAGTCTCTGTGGGATCGACCCTTACTCCCACTACTACAGGTTAGTTTTGAGGTAAGGTATTAATTTGGGTGCACCTGCGACAGTGCGCACCATGCTTCTTTCTCCTTATTTAATTTCTCTTGCTTTTTAGGAGAAGAAACAGATGGTGGACCTGATTCTTGAGCATCTAACCAATTGACTGTGGTTGCTATTTGGCCTATCTGAGTTGTCAAGTTCTGAATTCTAGCTCTTGTCTCTTGCTGAAATTGTTGAAAGTTATGTGCAAGAGACTTGACAACATCTTCCAAAGAATTACTTACCTGGTGATCCTGGGATGCATTCTGTCTAGGATAATAGGCTTGTTGATTTTGTTGAAAATTTTGTCCTGTAGGCCTGTTTTGTGCATTCCCATATCTGAAATTGGGATGATCCTTCCATCCAGGATTGTATGTATTAGCATATGGATCATAGCTTTTTGGTTGGCCAGAAAAACCTCCTATAGCATTGGCTTGTTCTATGGATTCCTCTTGAATTGTAGGACACATGTCAGTGGAGTGCCCTGTTGCTGAACATATTCCACAGACTTTAACTTGCTGTAGTGTACCTGTAGCCATTTGGCGCACAAGAGAGGTAAGTTTAGATATTTGATTCTGAAGAGAAGTAGTACTTACCTCATGGGCATGTCTAATAAGAGGATCATGCCTAATGCCAAATTGTTGAGAATTGGCAGCCATATTTGATATCAGAATTCTGGCTGCTTCAAGAGTCTTATCTACTAGTGCTCCTCCACTAGCTACATCTATCATGCTCCTATCTCCCTGCAAAAGACCTTCATAGAAATATTGGATTAGTAGCTGCTCACTAATCTGATGATGTGGGCAGCTCGCACAAAGTTTTTTAAACCTCTCCCAATATTCATAAAGTATCTCTCCATGCAATTGCCTAATGCCGTATATTTCTTTCCTGATAGTAGCGGCTCTAGATGCAGGAAAATAATGTTCTAAAAACATTCTCTTATTCTCATTCCAAGTAGTGATAGTACTAGAGGGAAAATAATACAACCAATCTTTGGCTGAATCTCTTAATGAAAAAGGAAAAGCCCTGAGTTTTATTTGTTCTTCAGTTACCCCAGAAGGCTTCATGCTGGTACATACCACATGGAATTCCTTCAAGTGTTTATGCGGGTCTTCTCCTGCAAGTCCATGAAAATTAAGTAAGAGATGAATTAATCCAGATTTTAACTCAAAATTAACATTGTCATCAAGATTTGGAAAAGTAATGCATAAGGGTTGCTGATGCAAATCTGGAGCTGCAAGCTCCTTCAGAGTGGGGTGTCTCGCCATGGTTACTTCCTCCTTTTCTTGATCAATGTCCTTTTGAAGTTCTCTTCTATGCCTGTATATAGATTTTCCAATATCTAGATTGAACTCTAAATTTTGAGAATTAGAAGAATGAGTCACAGGCATAAATCAAAATAAAATCACAAAAAGTAATAAACGCAGTCCCCACCAACGGCGCCAAAATTTGGTGCGTACTGTCGCAGTTACACCCAAATTGATACCTTACCTCAAAACTAACCTGTAGTAGTGGGAGTAAGGGTTGATCCCATAGAGACTGGAATTACCTTATGTGATTAAGAAAGGAGGGATTGATAATTGTAAATAAAACCAAGTAAACAATAATGAAAGTAAATAAGAGAGAGTGATTAATGATAAAGACGTTGGTTTCGGTTGATATCTACCGTCAAGGGTTTGCATTGATCATTAATAATATAATCAATCTGTAATTGAATATCTATCATTGGGTTTCTAACCCTATTCCTCCTTAAGTCTAGTAAATTAATGACAATCGCACCAATTAAACCATAATTAACAAGCAATCCTTTAGCACATCGGTAAAGCATAACTTATTAACTGCATGAAGAACTAGAGAAACTGACAGAGCTAAACAAATATAAACACATCGGTTATATCTAATTTAGTTAATTACTCATCATAGGTTCAATGATTTATAATCCAAAATCCTCAAACCTATTTGCCTCATGAATCACAGAATTGAAGACTTTGTAACATAATTCAACGGTAGATTAAGACATACAATTTACTAGTAGGCCTCCCTAGCAATCATATGAATAATCATTGAGAAGAAGAGTAGATGAATAATCAATACTCGATTCAAATTGAAATAATAAAATCAAGTCTACATCTCACAATGCATGATGATCCCTTGAGGTTTCAATCTACCTCAACCAACTAAAAAGAACTAGCCACGCAGGGCCATAAGAAAATCTAAAGAAGAATTGAAGAATGTAACTAAGAACTTGGATGAAGGATTGAATGATTTCTCTGCTTGCTTTCCTCCCTTTTTATAAGTTAACTCCTAATCGAAGTAGGCATGTATCTAGGTCAAATCCCAGCCCATTGGACTTCAATTGGAGTTGAAAACCCTAAAAATCGTGAATTTAGTGATTGGTGCGGCGGCTGGCGCCGCGATACTCTACTCGGGGGCTACGATGTTGCGGACTTTCATAACAAGGTGCCGCGGCGCTCACTTTCTTGGTAGCTCAGTGCCGCGGCGTTCTGGATCTTTCCTCACGTAGCGCCGCGGCGCTCTATTGTGAGCTTCGCGGCGCCCAGAATCTTCTGGATTTTGCCGAAGTGCCAAACATGAAAGTTGTAGCTTTATGTCTCTTCTTTCCATAGCCACTAGAATCACCTCAATCAGAGTCCAAATGAGTATATCTCAATTAGTGACAAAAGGTCAGAAATTAGCATTTTTCCATAATTTTCTCTTTATTTTCCTCTTCTTTCCTTCTTTATTATTCCTAAAAAACAAAACACAAAACTCAATTAATTCATATCTATTTTCTACTTAAATTAAATAAAAACTAACTAAAATAATGTTAATAACATGCTTAAATTATAGCATGTCAGAAAGTAACACTACTAAGTCAAAATTCACATTTTGAAAACTTAGCATACAGGTGGTGTTCTCTTAGGATTTACAAAGCTATCCTTAAATATCTCTCATGCTCCTCTGAACTCCTTGAATATACCAAGATATCATCTATGAATACAATAACAAACGGATCCAAGAAAGGTTTAAATACTTTATTCATCAAATCCATGAATGCAGTTAGGGCATTTGCTAAACCAAATGGCATTACTAAGAACTCATAGTGCCCATATCGAGTCTTAAAAGTAGTTTTTGGAATGTCCTCCTTCCTTATCCTTAATTGATAATACCCAAATCTCAAATCAATTTTTAAAAAATATTGGGCACCCTGTAGCTGGTCAAATAAATTTTCTATACGAGGTAATGGATATTTATTACGTACTGTCATCTTATTTAACTGTCTGTAATCAATACACAGCCGTAGCGATCTATCTTTCTTTCTCACAAATAGGACTGAAGCACCCCAAGGAGAAGTGCTAAGGCGTATAAATTCCTTGTCTAATAAGTCTTGCAACTAATTCTTCAACTCTTTGAGTTCAGTTGGTGCCATTCTATATGGAGGTATAGACACCAGTTGGGTTCTAAGAAGTAAATCAATACCGAACTCAATTTCTCGTTCTGGGGGTAACCTTGGCAATTCCTCAAGAAACACATCAGAAAATTCCCTAACCACTAGAACCTACTCTACATTGGTGTACTTTATAACAACATCTTTGACACTACTAAATACCCTTAGCATCCTTTTTGTAATAGCTTATGAGCTGTTAAAGTTGAGATTAAATTACTTGGTACATGCTTCTACTAATTGTTCACTACTTGCAACTCCTTTACTAACCTTTTATACTATTGATGACATCTTCATACTGCATCAGTTAGAATGCACTTCAAAACACTTAAACAAGGTCAACCCATTTTGACTTTATTCTTTAACATGCTTATGCAATGTCTTAACAATCAATCATTAAAAGCTTATGTCTATCCAAGAGTCCTTCACATGAATTGCCCATTTTGCATACCTCAAATTTTTATTTTTCATAGGAAAACCTTCCTTTCTCATTATACTTGTACGTAATATTATTAAAAACCAAACTGTCTTCAAATCCTTTATATTAATAATATCTATCATTGAAAGTATTATCTTCATAGATTCCTTACTCTCAAATTCAATCCACCCCACAACTTGTAAATTCTAATTATATGTGCAAGTTTCAACTCATACAACAAAAAAGAGATTTACATCTATTTCCAAAACACTAACTTTATTTCAAACCATTATCTTGGAGTTAACATCCTCAATCACATCATAACCCACTATCAATATTGTATTAGCTATTCGTCATATTGTTTCATATAAGTAAATCAAACAACCAATTCAAACCTTCTTGACATCCAAACAAGACATTACCTTCATGTTCGGATGGAATCTTCTTATTTTTAGCTAATTCTTTTTCTTTGTACCCAAAAGGATTCTCTTTATCACTATTCATCAAAACGAGTTCAAAAGTTGAACTAGTAGTCCACACTAAATAGGCACTATCTAGAATATACGCATTGATACTTATACATTGCATACCTACGAATAAGATTCAAAAGGAAGAAAAGGATGACACCCTATAGAATTCCACAGAAACACCATGAGTATAAATATGTCCGTGATTACATACCCATACTCAAAGTCTTACTATTGAATCTTTTGCTCCAATAGCCATAAGAAAACCTAATGCTCTGATACTAACTTTTCAGACCCCTACTTTTAAAGGCACTTGAAACACATACTTTACGGACAAATCTTTACTATAATAGATAAAATAAAAACGTTCATTATGGAGACAGATACATATAGGTTCTCTCATGTAAACACAATATACATACCAAGTTTATAAATATCAGAGTAACAACAGAAGCAAGGATCTTACTTGTGGTGTTTAGAGCATACTCTAGAGTACAAGTCCAATATAATCAAAATCTATGAGCTTTGGAAACAAAATAAGCTCAACAGAGAATATGTTGTCTAACTAATCACCTATCTAAAGGGAAATGACCAAACTCTATATTCTTATCTAAAAAATATAAAAATATCATGTAGTGAGTTTGACAACTTAGTGAGTAGATAATACCTCTTATGACCTCTTAGGTCAACATATGGAAGTACTCATATTTTAAAATTTATCACGTAGAAAATTACAGTTCAGACGTACTTACATATGGGACCCGTATTTCAAATATTTTCAAATCAAAGGATATTTAGATATCCAAAACTATAAATTGTATTGTATGATCATTAAACAAATGATGTTATGCATCAAAATATTTCACATGAAAACATTAGGAGGATCTCATATTAGAACCACCATATTAGAGTCCAAGCCCTTCCGTACTTTGGTGGTGTAGAATTTACCTAAACTCAGCATCTCAACTAAGGTTTTCCCTACCACCATTGAAGAGGAAACGCGAAGGGACTCTAATATAGGCATTTTCCAAGTACACAGCAAGGGAGGTCAAATCACATATCATATAGTTAGCATCTTGCTCAAATAGGAAGCATCTCGCTCTCCATCACATATCATATCCCGTGTGTTGGTCGTCACATGAGGCTAGCACCACATCTACTAGCCGAGGTGTCAAGGTGCACCAAACAGTGTTTGCAATAGGATTCCTTCACATAAATCATATTTACACATATTCCATATCGTTCAAAATAGAGGTTTCAGTATAATACAAAATTTTCAGTTTCAGTATAATTCCTCTGTCATAAGCTTCACAATCAGGGTTATCACAAATACATGCCATTTTCCAAGGAAATCTTATAGTTTTATATATCAATGCCATGTGCACAATATATTTCCTTTACCATATAATGAGAAATACATTTAAAATCATATATTCAATGACTTTAAAAATCCATTTTCAAAACCATACTCTTCTTGAACTATATGCTAGATTGTAACTAAATCAGGTAATTTAACCCATTTCAGAAACATATAAAAGTATAAATAACTTGTAAATAGAATCAATTATACATTTAAAGTTCAAGAAGAGCATAGGGTAAGTCATAGAAAGAATTATCTACTCACAAAATAAGGGCTCCAGGTTGGACAGCCCCAAAATATAATTTTTCAATCTAAATTTGATAAAATTGACCTCAAAAATGAGTTCGGAGGGTCCAAAAACTTAGGAAATGACTATGGAATCACAAAATTTGGCCTCCGGGAGCTTAGTAAACATTGGTCAACTAATGGGTACTATTCAACGCCAGAATCACTATTCATACAGGCCTGATTTACTATTCACAACACACCAAAAGTTGTTAGATAGTTGACAAATTTCATATCCTAAGGTTTAACTATGTCTCGAATCCATTTACGGTGTTAGATTTTTAATTTGAGGGCTCTAGATAGGAGTTTCAGAATTTACCTTTTTCTAAGATTTTCTACTTCTGATCTACGATGATTCTGCAACCGATTTAAAAAATTATTAAGCCAATGTCGTAGTACTCTTCGTCCCGAATCTAGTGGTACCCTTAGTTTTGAGATCGGATGCTCGAAAGTACTCCAAATCTAGAGAGAAAAAATGAGGAAAGAGAAAGTTACTACTCATTATTCATTTCATCGGTTACGGAAAGAATGATTTTCTTTATTTTTTTTATATTGATGGAGGAACTAATTAACAATTTTCTAATTGTTAGAGGAAGTCCTTGTAAATTTTTTTATTTACATTTTGACCCCTAAACTTTTAGGAAATTACAACTTGACCCCAAAAGTATTAATAAGTTTTTATTTTCATCCTTAAAACATTTTAATTACATCTCTACTCCTTTATTTCTTTAAACAATCCATACATAAATGAAAATTACTAAATCATACGGTTGTTACATTACCCTTCATGGAACCTCATGGAGGTGTTTTAATGGTGGAAATCTGCAGAAGTTTGAGTAGAAAGGAGGAGGAAGACAACAGCTCAAGAGAGGAGGAGAATCAAGGGTGTTAGTATAATGTAAGTTTAACATCTAACCCATATTGATTCTTGAATGGTTTGTGATATTTATGCTCATATATTTATGTCGGTATGTGCAAATGGCCATTGGAATGCATTGATGAGGGTAGAGGTTGTTGAAAATGCATATTTCTCATAAATGTGAGAAAAGGGAAATGGGCAAAAGCATTTATGGGGGCTGGGTTTTGGATGTTTTAAAATCTTTGGGTATAATGAAATATGCAATATATGACTTAATAATTCATGTATGTTCTAAATTTTTGCTAGTAGTACTTATTTTGGCTATTTAAAAGTGTGGAAACAAAAGGAGTGTTGAGCGTGCCCAGACACGATCGTGTTCCAAGACCTGGCCAGCCAGTGTTCTAGGTGAGTTTTTGTATGTTGCAGCCAGGATAGGGCCATGTTTTATGAAATGGCCAGGTTGTGTCTGGGGCTATCCTAGCCAAAATTGACTGTTTTCTACCCCAAATGAACTATAATAATGGGATGATAATTAAAGGATTTAAACTAAAGACTAATAACGTAGAAATGAGTATAATACAACCTTAATAGATTCACCTATACTATGGTAATCATGATTTATGTTATGGTTTACATCTCAATGATGAATTAAGTGGTGTTTAACTTGATGAAATCTTTATTGCATATATTCTATGATGCTCTACATGCTTGAGAGGTATAATATGTACATAAATGATATAATGGCAAAGTATATGATGTGAATATTATGTATGTAATGATGTGATTGTGGTTGGATAAATAAAAAGACATATAAGACGTGGGATAACCCTTACATTAGTAAGGTGACCTAACAAGGTCGTTGGCTTGTGATGGTACCAAATAGGTAACACCCTATTAGCTTTGAGTATGCCAAGGGAGAGAAGGGTCACTTTGACCAAATAACAGTGGTGTGTGAGTAGTGAGAGGGAAAGGGCTCACATCACCCTATTGCTGAGCAAAGATAAAATCACAAACGATTAGCCATTATGTATGATATTGATGCATAACCTAATTATGATGTTGAACATGCAAGCATACTATGTTATTCATGCTTTATTTATGCCATATTTTTAATAAAAAAAGGAAAAACGTTTTCTGTAGTTTATGCAGCAAGACATAACCCATAACATTTCTTATTATGTTTACTTATATAGATGTTGAACTTGATGAGACTTTGTTCTCATTAATTTTTCCTTTAGGTGTTATGTTTAGATAAAGACAGTTAAAATATCGTACGTGTTTCTGTCCTTGCTTCTAAAGATGCAAACAGTCGAGGTCCCTTACCGATGCCACCTCATCACCTTTTGCACCCAAGGGGTGATGGCCTATGTTAGGATGCTATATAATTAAAATAGAAAGGTGTATCTAATGGACTGATCCATTTTTTGTGTAACCATATAGTACTTCACCTTGGTTATAATGCTTAGTACCTAGGGTTACACGTGTAAATACAGCTAACATCTTATGTAACTCTAAAAGCTAATGATGATGATGATGATGATATATATATATATATATATATCTTTTGATGTGTTTTAATATCTTATATTAATTTTAAGAGTAAAAAAAACCTTGTCCTTTTTGGTGCCAGAGCATGTCTATCCTAAGTGGCCATGGGGGTGGATGGTTGCCTAGATCGATCTAAGAGCATCTTGAATAAGATGTGGACAGAAGGTGTAGAGTAACGTGTTATGACAGTTAGGATTATTGCTTGCTTTTTCCTATCTGCATGCCTAAATGATGTTATGACTACTGTACTGTAAATTTTTTTTTATTTGCTGTTAAGTTTGATCACCTCAATAGTGATTCTTTTCTTTGATTGATATAGTAGAAAATGGCATCATACAAAACGAATCTAACTACAAGTACGGAGGCTACTCTATAAGATCTAGCCATAACCATTTGAGATCAAGTTTATGCCACTAATCATATTTTGTGCCATATTTAGAACACTAATAATACTAATGGTGAAGCGGGAGAAAACTAGAGGAACTCAAGGAATGGAAATGGATAGGCAGATTTCATGAGAACCCATCCTCTATCTTTCTTCAGTAGGTATGAACCTATGGTTATGGATAAGTAGTTGACTAAATTAGAGAAGATTTTCAAAGTCCTAGACTGTTCTAATGATCAGAAGGTTAATTTTGCTATTTACATGATGAAAGAAGATAAATTTTGGTAGAAGGGAGCTATCGAACTATGGATTCACCAGGGTAGGTAGATTACATGACCCATTTTTTGAGAAACCTTCCTGGATAAATACTTTCCCAAGATTGTGAAAGCTAAAAAGGAGATTGAGTTTCTTTGACTCAGGCAGGGTGGATAGACTATTGATTAATACATTGCCAAGTTTAAAAAGATATCACTTTTTTTGACTTATTTGAAGTAAAACCCGAATGAATCTTAGAAGGTAATCAAATTTAAAGCAGGACTAAATCTAAAAGTGCACAATGCAGTTGTGGCTTTAGAAATTTGAGAATTTGTCCCTTTTATTAACAAATGTTATTTACTGGAAAAGTGTCTGAGGGCAGTAAAGGAATAAAAGAAAGACTTACTACTTGGAAAAGGATAAGAGAATTCCTAGTACTTAATAGAAATGTGAAGGGAAAGAATGTTATGTCATACAAGAAGGCTTTAGCCATAGGATCTAGACCTTTTGTGCAAAATACTGTAAGAGACAAGTGTGTGAAGTGTGGGTGATCTCATAGAGATAAACCTTGTTTCTACAACCATGCTACATGTTTTCATTGCAGGAAAAAAAGGCATTTGGCTCAACGATGCCCACTAGGAAGTGAGAAAATAACTAAACAAGCCCAACTAGCTAAGGGAAGAGTTTTTACCTTAAGTGGAGTAGAGGTGAAGCAAGCTCCTGACCTAATACAAGGTACGTGTCATCTCAATAGTTCTCCTCTGGTCGTACTTTTTGATTCAGGCACTAGTCATTCTTTTATAGCATCAAAATGTATGGAGAAATTGCAATATCCTATTTTTGATTTAACTTATAAACTGGTGGTGACAACTCCTATGAAAGGAAGGATAAGCATATCAGTAGTTTGTAAGAATTGTCCCATTACGGTGCATGGTAGATTTTTTGTAGTTAATTTGATTTGTCTACCCTTGGAAGATATGGACATTATCTTGGGTATAGATTGGCTTAGTCAGAACTAGGTTCTTTTGAATTACTGTACTAAAACTCTTGAACTTTCCTTATACTCAACCAAGGAACCAAGATGCAGGGTTATAAAAGCAAATGAACTATGTAAGGAGTTAGCTAATGCAAGTTCGGACTGCTTTCTTCTATATGCCCTTAATCCAAAAATTGAGCCAGAACTGTCCAAGATTCCTGTAGTTTGTGATTTTTCAAAAGTTTTTCCCTATGAAATCTCTGAACCACCACCTAAGCAAGAAGTTAAATTCTCTATTAACTTGGTGCTAAGGACAACACCTATTTTTGTCACACCTTATAGGATGTCGCTTATGGAGTTGAAAGAGCTTAAGAAGCAGATCGAGGAGTTATTAGAAAAGAATTTCATTTAGCCGAGTGTATCGCCTTATGGAGTGCCTGTATTGTTCGTGAAGAAGAAGGATGGTAGCCTGGGACCATGTATTGGTTACAGACAGCTTAACAAAGTGACCAACAAGAATAAATGCCCATTGCCCAAGATAGATGACTTATTAGATCAACTAAAGAGGGCCATTATTTTCTTTAAGATAAATCTGAGATTGGGGTATCATCAGATAAGAGTGAAAGAAGAAGATATTCTGAAGACAACATTCAGATATAGGTACGGGCACTACGAATTCCTAGTCATGCCCAAATGCACTTGCAGTTTTCATGGACTATATGAACTGCATCTTTCATCCCTATTTGGACCAATTTGGTGTAGTATTTATAGAAAATATCATGATATACTCAAAGGATGCAGAAGAGCATGGTTAGTATCTTCGAATAGTACTTTAAACTTTGAAGGTGAAGAAACCTTTCGCTAAATTAGAGAAATATGAATTATGGTTGCAAGAGGTGAAATTCCTAGGTCACGTTGTTTCTAAAGATAGTGTGTTAGTGGATCCTAGTAAAATAAAAGCAGTGCTTAAGTTAGAAATGCCTAAAACGGTGACCGAAATCTAAAGCTTTTTGGGGATGGCTGGGTACTATAGAAGATTTATGCATGGATTTTCTAAAATAGACTTGCCTTTGACCAGATTAAACAGGAAGGGAAGTCTGGTTAAATGGACTTAAGAATGTGAAGATAGTTTTCAAGAACTCGAAACTTAGCTAACTATGCCCCCAGTTCTAACTATCCCTCATCCTTTGGGGCATTTTGAAGTATACACAATTGCTTCTAAGAGGAGGCTAGGGTGTGTTTAAATGAAAGAAAACAAAATGGTTGCCTTTGTGTCCAGGCAATTAAGACTGCATAAAGAAAACTACCCCACTTATGACCTAGAGTTGGTTATAATAGTCTTTGCTTTGAAGATTTGATGACATTATCTATACGGTGCTATGTTTGAAATGTACAATGACCATAAGAGTATGAAATATCTTTTTGATCAGAAGGAACTAAATATGAGACAGAGAATGTGGATGAAATTCATTAATGAATATAAGTTTAAACTGAAGTATCATGTTGGGAAGGCGAATGTAGTGGCAGATGCGTTAAGCCAAAAGTCCCTGCATTTAAATTAGATGCTAGTAAAAGAGATGGGGTTAATTTAAGGATTCAGAAATTTGAGATTGTTAGTCATAACTACTCCTCAGAGTTTACTTATTATTGAGTTACGAATTGAATGGGATTTGAAAACACAGATTAAGGAAGCGCAAGGTTAGAAGACAGAAGGATTCACCTGAATTTACAAAGTTAGAAGACAAAATCATTTTATATCGAGGAAGGATTTGTGTGTTGCAGGAGGAGAGTGTAAGGTTAAAGATAGTGGAGGAAGCCCATTAGAGCAAGTATACTATCCATCCGAGAATCGATAAGATGTATCAGGACTTGAAGAGATCTTATAGGTGGTTGGGAATGAAGAAAGACATTGATAAATTTATCACAAAATGTTTGACTTGTCAAAAAGTCAAGATAGAGCATCAAAACCCATCTGGAATATTGCGACTGTTGGAAATCCCTAAGTGAAAATGGGATAGTATCTCTATGGATTTTGTTGTAGGATTGTCGAAGACACAGGCAGGCCATAATGCAATATGGGTAATAGTAGATAGATTGACAAAATCTACACACCTTTTACCAGTAAGAATTAATTATTCGCTTGAAAAAATGGCTCAATTATATATGAAGGAAATTGTTTGACTGCATGGGGTTCCAAACAACATTATTTTTTATCGAGACCCTAGATTCAATTCTAGGTTTTGTAGAGCTCTGCAAGAAGCTTTTGGCACCAAGCTACGTTTTAGAACCTCATATCATCTTCAAACAGGCGGTCAAACCGAACGGACCATATAAACCCGAGAAGATATGTTAAGGGCATGCACTCTTGAACAAGGGAAAGAGTGGGATAAATATATACCGTTAGCGGAGTTTGCATACTTATCATTCGAGTATCGAGATAGCACCCTATGATGCTCTGTATGGCAAAACATTCAAATCACCTCTATGTTGGTATGAAATAGGAGAAAGGAAGTTACTAGGTCCCGAATTGATGCAATATACTACGGAATAGATACAAATGATTTGAGACAAAATGCGAACTTCTCAAAGTCAACAAAAAAGTTATTACGACAACAGGAGAAAGTCATTACAGTTCCAAGAAGGAGAGTATGTATTCCTAGAAATCTCTCCTACTACTGGAATCAGCTGAGCTATAAAACTCAAGAAACTGAGCCCACAGTACATAGGCCCTTACCATATTCTCAAGAAAAATGGGCCATCAGCATATTAGATATCTCTATCCCCGAAGTTGGAAAATCTTCATGATATGTTTCATGTTTCCCAACTTTGTAAGTATCTACAAGACCCGTCACATGTGATTTAGGAAGAATCAGTAACTGTGAAGGAGGATTTAATGTACTGACCAAAGCTGATCGTGATTTTGAATAGAGATATAAAACAACTAAGGAGTACAATCGTTCTCTTTTCATGAAATAACATATTAGAAAGAGTAAAAATGAATTATTTTATTGGTCTATATATATATATATATATATATATATATATATATATATATATATATATATATATATATATATATAAGATATACAAGATGTAATATTTCGTAATTTTTTTAAATAATAATATTTTGCTATAAACAAATATATTTTTATTTTAAATGATTATGTTTTGCTGAAAGCAAATATATTTTTAATTAAAATAATTTTTTTACTTAAAATAATTATATTTACCTCTAATAAATTTTTTTCCTTTTTAGAAATATTCTTTCTTTTATTATGCATAAAGATATTTAATTTTTTGATTTGTGTTATTAACATTTTTATCAAGAAAAGTCATGATTTAAGAGTGCAACTAAAATTTTGCAAGAATATAAATTTTTAGAAATTTTTGGAATACTTTAGGATGAAAAACAATAATTATATGTATATAATTAAATAATAAATTTTAAATATTCAATTATTAAATAATAAATAAATAAAATAAAAATAAAAAGAGAAAAAGAGGGATAAAGGAAACGTGAAGGAGCAAAGTACAGCAAGGGGTGGAAATTTTTCCCCTATTCACTTTCTCTCTCTAAGTTCTACCTTCTCTCTAAGATTTCTTGCAATATATGCACTCAATTAAGATACCGAAAGTACCATTAGACTCATGGCGACGAGAGCTTCAAAACTCACTGATCAATTTCACCAGAAACTTGCCATAAATGATGAACAGTAACCCTGAGGTAAAGTTTAGGATTTCAAAATTTCTTGGTATTTTCTGGTGATTTTGGCTCTAGAATCATGTTTAGGTAATCCTTATTTGCAAAATTTTTTGGCTGGATAGCATGACTTGAAGCATTAAATCATGAAAAATTTCTCGATGAACAGTAACTGTGAATAGTATTTCTCCCTACATGAACAGTGATTCGGTCGATGTGAATAGTATTTTCTCTGTCATGAACAGTACACCATCAGTTGACTAAACTCCCAAAGTTATTTCCTAAACTTTTAGACCCTCCTAACACGTTTTTGAGGTCTATTTGATCAAATTTGGATTGAAAAAGTATATTTTGGGGCTATGTAACCTGGAGCCTTACCCTATGAGTAGATAATTCTTTCTATGACTTATCCTATGCTCTTCTTGAACTTTAATGTATAATTGATTATGTTCACAATTTATTTATACTTTTATATGTCTTTGAAATGGATTAAATTATCTGAATTAGTTACAATCTAGTATATAGTTTAAGAAGAGTATGGTTTTGAAAATGAATTTATGAATTCATTGAATATGTGATTTTAAATTGTATTTCTCATTATATGGTAAAGGAAATATATTGTGCATGTGGCATTGATATTTAAAGCTATAACATTGCCTTGAAAATTGGCATGTATATGTGATTACCCTAATTGGGAAGTTTCTAACAGAGGAATTGTACTGACATTAAAAAATTTGTATTATACTAAAACCTCTATTTTGAATTATATGGCATATATGCAAATATGATTTTTTTGGAGGAATCCTTTTGAAAATACTGTTTGCTAATAGCAGGCGATGTTAAACCTGTTGCACCTTGATACCTCAGCTAGTAGGGGTGGTGTTAGCCTTGTGTGATAGCCAACACATAGGATATGATATGTGAAGAAGAGCAGGATATCTCCTATCTAGGTGAGATGCCGATTATATTATATGTGATTTTCCCTCCCTTGCTGTGTGCTTGAGAAATTGCCCATATTAGAGTCCCTTCACGTGTCCTCTTGAATGGTGGTAGGGCAAACCTTAGCTGAGATACTGAGTTTAGGCAAATCCTACACCACCAAAGTACGAAAGGGCTTGAATTCTGATATGATGATTCTAATATGGGATCCTCTTAATGTTTTCATGTGAAATATTTTGTTGCATAATAACATTTGTTTAATGATTATATAGTACAGTATATGATTTTAGATATCTGAATATTCTTTTATTTGAGAATATTTAAAATACGGGTCCTATATAGATGTACGTCTGAAATGTAATTTTCTATGTGATAAATTTTGAAATATGAGTATATTTATATGTTGACCTAAGAGGTCATAGGAGGTATTATCTACTCACTGAGTTGTCAAACTCACTACACAATACTTACATTTTTTTGTAGATAAGGATACAGAGTTTGGTCTTGTAGCTACGTGATCAACTAGGTGTCATACTCTCTAGGTGAGCCTACATTGCTTTCAAATCTCACAATGTTTAAATTATTTTGTACTTGTATTCTAGAGTATGCTCTAAACGCCACAGGTAGGAGGATCTTTACTTCTGTTGTTACTCTGATATTTATAAACTTGGTCTATATATTATGTATACATGGGAATACCTATTCGTAAAGGAGTGTATTATACATGTTATGGAGAAAATATGTTCATAAAGTATGTGTTTCACGTGCCCTTAAAAATAGGGGCGTGACACAAGAGAGAATTCTCATTTTAGAGAAAATTCCTAAAGGGCAAAATGGTAATTTCTCACCTTTTAGGGCTAGAATCAGGCAGTAGGAAGGGAATAAATGTAACATCCCTGATTTTTCCATATATTACTAATTGGAATTTTCTCTAGGGAGGAGAAAGCGTTTTGGATCTCAAGGGAGGATTAAATTATTTTACAATTTTACTCAAGTCAAACAAGATCTTAAGATGGTTAAAATAATATTTATGTAATTCCATTGATATGACAGTATTGAAAATTTCCTGAGATGACATTTATGTAAATTCCTTGAGATGGCAGTTTTATAAATATTCTAGGATTGCAGTTTTGTAAATAATGGAGGATGGCAAAGTTGTAAATTTCAAGAGGTAGGTAAGAAGAAATCTTGATAATTATGAGAGAGAGGGAGTGTCGGCAAGAAAGAGATAGAAAATAAAGAGGAAGAAAAGAAAGAAGAGGAAAAGAAAGAGAAAGAAGAAAAAGAGAAAAAGGAAGAAGAAGGAGAAGGAAGAAGAAAGGGAAAACAAGGTCAGTTTCTTGGTCATCTCTCTAATTTCATCATCTTTTCTTAAGGAATATCCTAATTCAAGGTATGGATGTAGAATTTTTGTGGTAAGAATCAAGCACGCAAGTTTAAAGATTTGTTTGAGGTATGTTCAACATCTACTCATGAATTTTGTATAAAATTATATATATACTTTTAGATCTGATTTTGGATAACATGTGGTATATATATTTATATGGAATTCTGTTTTGGTTGTTTGGACATGCATATGGATGCATAGGATTACATAAAAGAAAAATAAATGAGAAGTTAGACTAAGCTAAATTTCAGAGTAATTTGGGAAGCTTCTATTTTTAGAATTTTGGAAAATTTTGGCAAGGATTTTAAAGAAATGGTCAACATATAATTTGTAGATATATATCTCACGGATCTATAGGAGACCATATATTTCTAAAACTTTTCCTGACTACTAGAGTTGGTAGGTCTCTCAAAACCAAAAAGTTAAGATCGGAATTTTTGGGACCCTATCAAATTTTGAAGAAAGTGGGGACGTCAGTATATCAAGTTTGCCTCCCACCTAATTTGTCCAACCTTCATAATGTTTTCCATGTATCACAGCTCTAGAAGAATCTTCCAGATTCATCACATGTAATACAGGATGAGCTAATCCAAATAAAGGAGAATATGACATACCAACTAGTACCAGCATCCATGTTGGACACTAACGTGAAGCAATTGAGGAATAAGACCATTCACTTTGTTAATGTGTTATCGGAAGGTTTGACAATGGAAGAAGCAACTTGGGAGCTGGAAGAAGCTATGAGGAAGAAATATCCGTAATTGTTCTTAATAGGTAATTTTTGAAATTTTGATGACAAAATTTCTTTTAGGGGGAGAGAAATGTAACATCTCTAATTTTGTTTCATTTATTAATAAAGGTACATAAAACATAAATATTTAAGGAAATTAAACTTATTAGACAATTTTTAGATATCTAAGAAATATAATTCTTAGAAATTCTTCACCTTATGTGTATGCATAGAAAATGTTTATAATATTAAGGGACTAGGTAAAGAGAGAAAACCTAATAGGAAAAATTAGAAATAACATACTAAAGAGAGGCAAAATTCTTGGGTAAGGAAGATAAATTTTTGTGAAGTAAGTAAAGGTCTTAAAATTTCAAGAAGATTGGATTAGGGTAATTTTTCCTAATTCAATAACTAGAGTTACTAAGTTTAACATCTCTATCCATAAATTGGGCTTTCACCTATGGACACTTCATATAGAGCTTTTCCACTTCATATGAATTTCTAGCAAGCCAACAGGATAGCCCAAGCAGGAAATAAAACATAGACTTGGACTAAGATATAGAAGTTAGACCAATAGCCCAAAAATCATAAAAATGGGACCAAGCCCTTCATGAAAGGTAGAATTTCAGCCAAAGCAAAGGAAATGGGTAAGAATGAGCCCAAATCCAAGAAGAAGAAAAAAGAATCATGAGAGGAAATAGTAGTGTAATAATAATCAAGATTAGGTCACATGGCATTAAGACAAAACATCTATATCCTACATTCATAATTTCAACAAGTAGGTAATAATACATAGCTTTAGGACAAAACATCTATATCCTATATTCAGAATTTCAACAAGTGAGTAATAATACATAGTATTATGAAAAAACATCCTTATCCTACATAAATAATTTCAGCAAAGAAAGGAAGACTCAAGGGCTGAAAATTTGCCACTTAGAAAGGCAAACCTGTAACATCCTGTAATTTTTAGATATTTTTCTTAGAAATTCTTCACCTTACATATATGCATAGAAATGTTCTAATATTAATGGAATAGGTAAAGAAAGAAAACCTAAGAGGAAATATTAGAAATAAACATGCTAAAGAAAGGTGAAATTCTTAGGTAAAGAAAGATAAATTTTTGTGAAGTAAGTAAAGGTCTTAAAATTTCAAGAAGATCGGATTAGGGTAATTTTGTCTTAATTACTAAGTTTAGTATCTCCACCCGTAATTGGGTTTTAACCTATGGACACTTCATATAGAGTTTTTCTACTTCATATGAATTTTTAGCAAGCCAATAGGATAGCCCAAGGAAGAAATAAAACATAGACTTGGACTAGGATATAGAAATTGGACCGGTAGCCCAAAAATCATGAAAATGTGACCAAGCCCATTATGAAAGGTAGAATTTTAACCAAAGTAAAGAAAATGGGCAAGAATGAGCCCAAACCCAAGAGGAAAAATAAAAATAAAAATAAAATTAAAGTGATGAAATAATTGTGTAATCAAGATTAGGTGACATGGCATTAAGACAAAAATTTAGCAAGTGGTGTGATTCTACATTCATCATTTTGGCAAGTGGCATAATAATACAAGGCTTTAGGACAAAAACATCTATATCCTACACTCATAATTTTAGCAACTGGTATGATAAGACATAGCATTAGGACAAAACATCTCTATCCCACATAAATAATTTCAACCAAATAATGGATATTGAAGGGCTAGAAATTTACCACTTAAAAAGGCAACCTATCATAATTGATTAAGACAAAAGAAAAAGTAAATGAATCCCTAAATCAAAGGGACCTTGTCCCTTATCTTAAGAACATATCATCATAATTTTCAAAATACAAATCTCATTTTCCTATGCATATCTTGACTAAGGAAGAGGAAGACAAGAACATAAGTTGTTTGTTTTCCAAAAATTCAACAAAGTGTATCCTAATTGTGATAAGGTAGACCCATGATCATAAAAGGTGAATTATTTGGTGGTCTATATAAGAAAACCCACCCTTACAACATTAGAATTTCGTCCAAGTGAAGGAGAGGGAAAATAGAAGCAAGGTAGAGTGAGGAAAGGAGAGGAAGAAAGGAAGAAAGAGGAAGGAGAAGTCTAAGGGACTGCTCCACGTAAATTTAACAATATTTATTTTTAAAGAAAACTTTTGAAACTTATAATATTTATATGAGATTTTGATCTTAGAACGTTGATGATTGGTCATGGATGTTGCTATATCATGTTACATATTGATCTTGCATGTGATGTATGTTTGAATACTTAGGTTGGTGTAGATTATTCTGCATGGTTATGGCTATGGGTGGCAGAATTTTTAGTTTCGGTGTTTTAATTTCTGGGAACAATCTATGAGGAATTAAAATAAATGGTTAACATATGAATTATAGATATGTGTGTCATGTATTTTTAGCCATTGGAATCATTCAATTTAGAGTCCATATGTGGTAGATATGGTCCGATTAGTAAGCAAAGGTCGAAAAATGGTTCATCAGGGAAGAATATGTTAGGACAGCTTCTGTATTTTAATTTCTGGGAATTATCCGTATGGCATTAAAATAAATGGTTAAAATAATAATTATAGGTATGTGTATCATGGATTTATAGCCACTGGAATCATTCAATTTAGAGTTCATATGTGGTAGATATGGTCAAATTAGTAAGCAAAGGTCAGAAAATAGTTCACCAGGGAAGAATATGTTAGGACAGCTTCTGTATTTTAATTTCTGAGAATTGTTTGTATGGCATTAAAATAAATGGTTAACATAACAATTATAGCTATGTGTATCATGGATTTATAGCCACTGGAATCATTCAATTTGGAGTCCATATGTGGTAGATATGGTCCGATTAGTAAGCCAAGGTCCGAAAATGGTTCATCAGGGAAGAATATGTTAGGATAGCTTTTGTGTTTTAATTTTTGGGAATTATCTGTATGGAATTAAAATAAATGGTTAACATAAGAATTAAATATATATGTGTCACGGATTTGTAGCCACTAGAATCATTCAATTGGGAGTGCATATGAGGTAGATATGGTCTGATTAGTAGTCAAAGGTCAGAAAATAGTTCATCAGGGAAGAATATGTTAGGACAGCTTCTGTATTTTAATTTCTGGGAATTATCTGTATGGAATTAAAATAAATGGTTAACATAAGAATTACATATATATGTGTCACGGATTTTTAGCCACTGGAATCATTCAATTGGGAGTGCATATGAGGTAGATATGGTCCGATTAGTAGTCAAAGGTCAGAAAATAGTTCATCAGGGAAGAATATGTTAGGATAGCTTTTGTATTTTAATTTCTGGGAATTATCTGTATGGAATTAAAATAAATGGTTAACATAAGAATTATAGCTATGTGTGTCATGGATTTTAAGCCACTAGAATCATTCAATTTGGAGTCCATATGAAGAAGATATGAGATGATTAGTAGTCAAAGGTCAGAAAATGGTTCATCAGGGAAGATTATGTTAGGACAGCTTCTGTATTTTAATTTTTGGGAATTATCTGTATGGAATTAAAATAAATGGTTAACAAAAGAATTATAGCTATGTGTGTCTTGTATTTTTAGCCACTGGAATCATTCAATTTTGAGTCCATATGAGGAAGATATGAGCTTATTAGTAGTCAAAGGTCAGAAAATGGTTCATCAGGGAAGAATATGTTAGGACAGCTTCTATATTTTAATTTCTGAGAATTATCTATATGGAATTAAAATAAATGGTTAACATAAGAATTATAGATATGTGTGTCATGGATATTTAACCACTAGAATCACTCAATTTGGAGTCTATATGAGGTAGATATGGTCTGTTTAGTAGGTAGAGGTCAAAACCTATCCGAGAAGAAATAACCTATACATTTAGGGAGTAATATCACCTTGAATTCTTAATATTTTGCTACAATGTTCAACATAATAGTTTTACATAATTGTTTTATCTTGAAATTGACACTAAGATCACCTACATCGGAGTTCAATTGTGGGAGTTATACTCTGATTAGTAAGAGAATGTTAGATAGGATGAAAACCTGCATCAAGAAAATAAAGAAATAAAATTAGTATTTAAAAAAGAAGATGAATCTTAATAAATGACTAGTATAGCCATAACCATTGCCATTGTATGAACTTCTTACCATCTTAAGTGTGAAATTTTGACATGGAAATATTTTATAAACTGATTTTTGAAATGGTTATGTTCATGGCATGATTACCAATGATTTTTGGTAATAATTATATTTTGATGAACATACTTGTTATTGAAAGCATATTTTTGGTTATCATTATGAAAAGAAAAGAAATGAGCACGGTCACATGGCAATCCGTGTGGTGCACCAGTAGGGGACGCCCTACCAATGGTTATGATCATGATAATGAGAAAAGAAAGAGAAAGTGGGCCATGTCGGACGGAGCGAGAAAAGCCCGTACCGGAGAGTAAAGGATACTTACCCTGACTGGGGTAGCTTGAAATGAGAATAGGTTGATGGCCATCATATGATATTTTGAAAATAGTTAATCATGTCATACATATCATTACAGTATGATTCTTTATGTGCGTAGATATAATGCATTCATGTGACCAAAGATATTTTTTGTTGTTTATACAGTTGAACATGACGTGATGAGCTTTATTGATGATGATTTATTGTTGAACTTACTGGGATTCAATTCTCATTATATTTCCATATCATGTTCAGAAAATTAGTTATGCAGATTTTCTATAGCTCTGGCTTTTAGTGCACGTTGGATCGAGTTATTCTATGATGGGCAGATCTTAAATAAAATGTTTGTGAGCGAGTTGGCATAGATCACGGTGACGGTGCAACCACCCACACCTGTATCTCCAAAATTGGTCAACCAAAATAAACAAGATGTAAATATCTATGTTTTTGATATGTTGCATGTACGTTTTGATTAATGACGTGTATGTGAACTCAATATTGTATAATAAAAAAAAAAGGATGTTACAAAACCTATCATACTTAAGTGAGACAAATAAAAAGGAAATGAATCTCTAAATCAAAGGGACCTTGTCCTTTGTCTTAAGAACATTTTATCATGATTTTCAAAATACAAATCTCCTTTTTCTATGCATATCTTGACAAATGGAGAGGAAGAAAAGAACATGAATTGTCTTTCCCCAAAAAATAACCAAGTGCATCCTAAATTGTGATAAGGTAAACCCATGATCATGAAAAATGAACAACTTGATAGTTTATTTAAGCAAAAGCTGCCCTTATAACATTATAATGTTGTCCAAGTGAGGGAGAGAAAAAATAGAAATAAGGTAGAGTGAGGAAAGGAGAGAAAGGAAGGAAGAAGAAGGAGAAGTCTAGAGAATTAAGTACTCAATGTAAGTTAGCTTAATCTCCACTTGAATCAATCTTTTCTCTTCATCCTTGGGGTTCAAAAACTCACCCTCCTTCTCTTATTTATGCTACTAGAAAAGCTAAAGAAATGGAGGAATCTTGCTACTTTCTTCAAGAGGAAACAAGAAAAAAAATTCACTAAGTGAGCTAAGGAGATCTTTAGGTGGGTTTAACAATATCTCTTTTTGAAGAAAAGATTTGACATTTGTAACATTTATATGGGATTTTAATCTTAGAACTTTGATGAAAATTTACAATATTTGCTACTTTGATAATTGTTCATGGATGTTGCTATATCATGTTACATGTTATCTTGTATATGATGGATGTTTTGAACATTTCGGTTGGTATGGAAAGTTCTACATAAGTATGGGTATGGGTGGAAAATTTTAGGATTTTTATGCTGTTATTTTATATATTTGAATGTGGTGAAAAATTGATAGAATATCATTAGATGTAAAGAAAATGGAAGAGGATGTAATATAATGATGAACTAAAACCTTAGGAAAGGAAACTAGATTTCGGAGTAACTAGGGAAGCTTCTGTTTTTGAAATTCTGGGAAGAATTGGATAGGAATTAAAGGAAATAGTTAACACGAAAAATGTAGATCTATGCCTCACGGATTTTTAGCCACTGGAATCACTTAATTTGGAGAACAGATGTGGGAGATATTTCCCGATATGTAAGTAGTGATCAGAAAATTGTTAACCAGGGAAGAATCTGTCAGGTATTCTTCTATATTTGAATTTTTGGGATAAATCTGTAGGGAATTAAAAGAAATTATTAACATGATAAATGTAGACATATGTCTCATGAATTTTGATCCACTGGAATCATTCAAATTAGAATCAATATGAGGGAGATATGGTCATATTAGTAAGCAGAGGTCAGAAACTAGCTAACTAGGGAAGAATCTATTAAGTATGCTTCTGTGTTTAAATTTCTGGACCAAATTTGTAGGGAATTAAAAGAAATTGTTAACTTAATATATATATATATATATATATGTGTGTGTGTGTGTGTGTGTGTGTGTGTGTGTGTGTGTGTGTAATAGATTTATAAGCTCTGAAATCACTTAATTTGGAGTCCACATGAGAGAGATATAACTGATTAACGAGTAAATGTTAGAATCAGTCCAGAATGTTAGGTGGTAAATGTAAGTGTTTTTGTTTTCGATTTTTTGGGAGTAATTAGTAAGAAATCTTAAGAAATGATATAGATAAAAGTTGTATATAAGTGTCTTAGTGTTTTATAGGCTTAGTGTAATATCCCAAAAGTTTTATTTTTAATTAATATTTTATTATAAACAAGTATGGTTTTTTTTTAAATGACTATGTATGTTTTGTTGGAAGTAAATATATTTTTGTTTAAAATAATTATTGTTTTGCTTAAAATAATTATATTGGCCTTTAATAAATTTTTGTTGTATTTTTAGAAATATTCTTTCTTTTATTATATATAAAGATATTTATTTTGTGATTTGTTTTATTAAGATTTTTATAAATAAAAGTCATGATTTAAGAGTTTAACTAAAGGTTTATGCGAATGTAAATTTTTAGAAATTTTTAGGATGTTTTAGGATGAAAAATGGAATTTATATGAATATATATAAAAAAATCCTATTATTCAATTATTAAATAATAATAAAAGAGAAAAGGGGAAGGGGGAGACAAAGGAGACGGAACACATAAATCGCAGAAAGTGAATAGTGTGAATAGTGAATAGTACCTACATATTTTCTCTCTAGATTTGAAGTGCCAATTGGCTTCTGATCTCAAAAATAATGGTACCAATAGATTCAGGACGGAGAGTACTATGATTTTTACCGAACAATTTTTCAAATCAATCGTTAAATCACTGCATATCAGAAGTAGAAAATCTTAGAAAAGGTAAACTTTGAAACTCTTACTTAAAGACCTCAACTTGGAAATCTGACATCGTAGATGGATTCAAGAGCTAAATAAACCTTAGGATATGAAATTTTTTAGCTATCTGACAACTTTTTGTTTTTTGTAAATAGTATTTTTTCGGCGATAAATAGTATTTTTCCGACGATGAATAGTATTTTTCGATGGTGAATAGTATTTTTTGGTCATGAATAGTGATCAAATTTTCAGAGTCATTTTTATGCTAACAGCAGGTGATGTTAGCCTTAGTGCACCTTGATAACCTAGCTAGCAGGGGGTGGTGCTAGCCTCGTGTGAGGGCCAACACACGAGAGATGATATGTGAAGGAGAGCAAAATGCCTCATATATGGGCGAGATGCCAGTTATATGAGATGTGATTTGCCTTCCCTTGCTGTGTGCTTAGGAAATACCCATATAGAGTCCCTTCGCGTGTCCTCTTGAATGGTAGTAAGGCAAACCTCAACGGGATGCTAAGTTTAGGCAAATCCTATATCACCAAAGTACGGAAGGGGTTAAACTCTAATATGGGATCATCCTAATGTTTTCATGTGAAATGTTTTTAATGTATATCAAGTTTGATTAAAGATCATATTGTATCATATGGGGTTACAGATATTTGAATGTGATTTGAACTGAGAATATTTGAAAATACGGGTCCCATATGGATGTACTTCTAAACTATAATTTTCAATGTGATAAATTTTAATATATGAGTACATCCATATGTTGACCTAAGAGGTCATAGGAGGTTTTATCTACTCACTGAGTTGTCAAACTCACTACACGATGTTTATATGTTTTTCAAATAAGGATATAGAATTTGATTCTTTCCCTTCAAATAGTTGACCAGCTAGACGACATGATCTCTGGGTGAGCCTACCTTGTTTCCATGGCTTATAGATTTTGATTTATATTGTACTTGTACTTTGGAGTATGCTCTGAATGCCCTAGGCAAGATCTCTGTTTCTGCTGTTACTCTGATGTTTATGGACTTTGTCTATATATGGTATATGTATGGGAAAACCTATATGTATCTGTTTCCATGATAAATCATTGGAATATTCATGATTATGGAAAATATATGATCGTAAAGTATGTGTTTCACGTACTCTAAAATTAGGGTTGTAACACTTAGGAATTGTAACATCCTAAGTCTTTAATAATGTTAGATAAATTTAAGAAAAAGTAAAAGATATATATGACCAAGAATTAAATTACTTAGTTATGGAACAATAAGGTAGTTAAAAAAGAATAGGTGACATATAATTAATCATGAATCATACAAATACATTTTTAGGACATCACTAATTTAGGATTAGCAGTAAATTATGACAAGAAAAGGAGAAACCATGCATCTTCCTTATTTTGTTTCTACAAACCATGACAAGAAAGGTGAATTATTTGATAGTCTATTTAAGCAAAACCCACCTTTAGAACATAAAAATTTCGTCCAAGTGAGGGAGAGGAGAAATAGAAGCAAGATAAAGTGAGGAAAGGAAAGGAAGAAAGAGGAAGGAGAAGTCTAGAGGACTAAAAGGTAAGTTTAACAATATTTCCTTTTGAAGAAAAGTTTTGAAATTTGTAAAATTTATATGGGATTTTGATCTTAGAACTTTGATGATTGGTCATGGATGTTGCTATATCATGTTACATATTGATCTTGCATGTGATGTATGTTTGAATACTTAGGCTGGTATAGAAAGTTCTGCATAGGTATGGCTATGGGTGGTAAAATTTTAAGCTTCTATTTTTAAAATTCTAGGAAGAATCAGTAAGGAATTTAAAGAAATGGTTAACATTAAAAATGTAGATCTATGTCTCACAGAGTTTTAGCCATTTGAATCATTCAATTTGGAGTCCATATGAGATAGATATGATCCGATTATTAAGCAAAGGTCAAAAAATGGTTAATCAGGGAAGAATATGTTAGTATAGCTTCTGTACTTTAATTTCTGAGAACATTCTGTAGTGAAATTAAAATAAATGGTTAACATAAAAATTGTATCTATATGTGTCACGGATTTTTCGCCACTGGAATCATTCAAATTGGAGTCCATATAAGGTAGATATGATTCGATTAGTAAGCAAAAATCAAAAAATAGTTAATCAGGGAAGAATATGTTATGATAGTTTCTGTGTTTTAATTTCTGAGAACATTTTGTAGGGAATTAAAATAAATGGTTAACATAAAAATTATAGCTATATGTGTCACGGAATGTTAGCCACTAGAATCACTTAATTTAGAATTATTATGAGGGAGATATGGATAGATTAGTACGTAGAGGTCAGAACTTACCCGAGAAGAAATAACCTATACTTTGAAAGAGTAATATCACCATTTTTAGCTAAACTGTTCAACAAAATAGTTTTAGATAATTGTTCTATTTTAAATTGACACCAAGATCAACTAAATCGGAGTTAATTTGAGGGAGTTATGCTCTTATTAGTAAGAGAAAGTCAGATAGGATGAAAATCTACATCAAGAAAATAAAGAAATAAAATTAATATTTAAAAAAAAAAGAATCAAATAAATGAAAATAATAAATGACTAGTATATGCCATAGCCATTGCCATTGCATGAACTTCTTACCATCTTAAGTGTGAAAGTTTGACATGGAAATATTTTATAAAATGATATTTGAAATGGTTATGTTCATGGCATGATTACCAATAATTTTTGGTAATAATTATATTTTGATGAACATTCTCGTTATTGAAAGCATATTTTTTACTATTATTGTGAAAAGAAAAGAAATGAGCATGGTCACATGGCAATCTGTGTGGTACACCAGTAGGGATCGCCCTACCAACAGTTATGATTATGTTAATGAGAAAAGAAAAAGAAAGTGTGCCATGTCAGACGGAGCGAGAAAAGCCCCTACCGGAGAGTAGAAAATACTTACCTTGATTGGGGTAGCTTGATATGAGAATAAATTGAAAGTCATCATATGATATTCTGAAAATAGTTAATCCTGTTATACATGTCATTACTGTACAATTTTCAAGTGCATAGATATAGTGCATTCATGTGACCAAAGATATTTGTTGTAGTTTATACAGCTGAAAATGATATGATGAGCTATATTTGTGGTTGAGTTGGCTCAAATCCCAGTGAAGGTGCAACCACCCGCACCTGTATCTCCGGAATTGGTCAACCAGAATAAATAAAATGTAGTTATTTAAGTATTTGATATGTGTACGTACGGTTTAATTAATGACATGTATGTGAACTCAATATTGTATATAAAAAAAGGTTGTTACATAATTGGTATCAGAGCAGGTTGATCCTAGATGGCTAGTGAGTGGATTGTAATATGAATCGATCTTATAGTGTCTTGAGTATGTTGTGGTTGTGCTATGTAGGGGATCAGTGATTTCATATAGATAAGAAATTACTAGTGTTTCCTATCTACATGCCGAGGTGGTGTTATGACTGCTGTTAAATATTTTTGAACTAACTATTGGGCTTGATCACCTCAATAGCAGCATAACTTTATTTTTTGCCACAGTAGGAAATGCACCACCAAGGAGGAATCCAACAAACAATGCAAAGGAAACCCTGCACAACCTGGCCACGGCAATTCGAAACCAGGTCACGACCATTAATCAAATTCTACAATACCTCCAGAATGGTAATAATTTTAGTGCTAGTCATTCATTTATATCGGAAGAATGTATTCGAGAACTTCAGTATCCTATTTCTGAAACCCCCTATGAGTTATCTGTAGTAACTCCCACGGGGGAAAGGGTCTTAACTTCCTCTGTATGTAAAGACTGTCAGGTCACTATTCAGAAAAAAAAAAAAACTTTCTTTGGACCTCGTCTGTCTACCTTTAAAAGGTATTGACGTCATTCTAAGGTTAGACTGGATGTCTAGAAATCGAGTCTTGTTGAATTGTTGCAACAAGACTATTGAATTCCTACCTCCTACTTCAGAAGAAGAGATACAGTTATTGATGCTTAATGCCAATCAAGTCAATAGGGAGTTGAAGAATGGAGTACTTGGATACATTCTCTTGCAGTTATCAAATCTAGAAGTTAAACCGAAACTTGATGAAATCCCAATAGCCAACGAGTTTCCTAAAGTATTTCCATCAGATATTCCAGGCTTACCTCCCAAGAGAGAGATAGAGTTTTCTATTAATCTCTTACCTAGGACAAGGCTTATCTCTATTGCACCTTATAGAATGGCCTCGAAAGAACTACAGGAACTCAAGAAGTAGTTGGAGGAACTGTTAGACAAGCAATTTGTTAGACCAAGTGTATCACCTTGGGGAGCTCATGTGTTGTTTGTTAAAAAGAAAGACGGGAGCTTGAGACTATGCATAGATTACAGACAGCTGAATAAGGTGACTATCAAAAATAAGTATCATCTCCCTAGAATAGATGATTTATTAGATCAACTGAAGGGAGCCTCCTTTTTTTCTAAAATTGACTTGAGATCAGGATACCATCATATTAGGATCAAGGAGGAGGATATAACAAAAAATAGCCTTCAGGATTAGGTATAGGCACTATGAGTTTCTCGTAATGCCCTTTGGGTTGACAGATGCACCTACAATTTTCATGGATTACATGAATCGCATTTTTCGACCCTACCTAGATCAATTTGTGGTAGTATTCATTGATGACATCTTGATATATTCTAAGAGTGAGAAAGAACATGAACAACATCTCCGAATCGTGCTGAAAGAGAAAAAATTGTATGCCAAATTGGAGAAGTGTGGATTTTGGCTGTCAGAGGTAAAATTTCTCGGACATGTCATTCCAATAAAGGTGTAGCCGTAGACCCTAGCAAGACGGAAGCAGTGATTCAATGGGAAAAACTAAAGACGGTTATAGAAGTCAGAAATTTCTTGGGTTTTGTAGGATACTACAGGAGGTTTATACAAAACTTCTCTCGTATAGCCTTGCCATTGACTAGATTGACCAGGAAGGGAAGGGAAGTCATTTCAAATGGTTATTATAAAATGATATTTGAAATGGTTATGTTCATAGCATGGTTACCAATGATTTTTGGTAATAATTATATTTTGATGAACATACTTGTTATTGAAAGCATATTTTTGGCTATTATTGTGAACAAAAAAGAAATGAGGTTGTATGCCAAATTGGAGAAGTGTGGATTTTGGCTGTCAGAGGTAAGATTTCTTAGACATGTCATTCCAATAAAGGGGTAGCCGTAGACCCTAGCAAGACGGAAGCAGTGATTCAATGGGAAAAACCAAAGACGGTTACAGAAGTTAGAAATTTCTTGGGTTTTATAGGATACTACAGGAGGTTTATACAAAACTTCTCTCGTATAGCCTTGCCATTGACTAAATTGACCAGGAAGGGAAGGGAAGTCCTTTCAAATGGTTATGTTCATAGCATGGTTACCAATGATTTTTGGTAATAATTATATTTTGATGAACATACTTGTTATTGAAAGCATATTTTTGGCTATTATTATGAACAAAAAAGAAATGAGCACGGTCACATGGCAATCCGTGTGGTGCGCCAGTAGGGGACACCCTACCAACGGTTATGATTATGTTAATGAGAAAAGAAAGAGAAAGCGTGCCATGTCGGACGGAGCAAGAAAAGCCCGTACCGGAGAGTAGAAAATACTCACCTTGACAGGGGTAGCTTAATATAAGAATAAATTGATAGTCGTCATATGATATTCTGAAAATAGTTAATCATGTCATACATGTCATTACTGTACAATTTTCATGTGCATAGATATAGTGCATTCATCTGACCGAAGATATTTGATGTAGTTTATACAGCTGAAAATGATGTGATGAGCTATATTGATGAAGATTTATTGTTGAACTTACTGGGATTTAATTCTCACTATATTTCCATATCATGTTCAGAAAATTAGTTATGCAGATTTTTCTATGGCTCTGCCTTTTAGTGCATGTTGGATCGAGTTACTTTTTGTTGGGCAGATCCCAGAATCAAATAATATGTTTGTGGTTGAGTTGGCTTCGATCCCGGTGAAGGTGCCACCCCCCGCACCTGTATCTCCGGAATTGGTTAACCAGAATAAATAAGATGTAGTTATTTATGTATTTAATATGTGTACGTACGGTTTAATTAATGACGTATATGTGAACTCAATATTGTATATAAAAAAAAGGTTGTTACAGGAATCACCTCAATTAGAGTTCGTATAAGGGAGATATGGTCTGATTTGTAAGTAGAGGTCTGAACCTACCCGAGAAGAAATAACATTGAATTTAATGGAGTAGAAACACCACAATTACTTAAGATTTTACTAAATTTTCAACATAAAGGTTTTAGAGAATTGTCTTATCTTTCAATTGACACCAAGATCTCCTCAATCAGATTTAAAATGAGGGTGTTATGCTCTATTTAGTGAGAGGATAATAATAATTAAAAAAGAAGAAGAATCTTATAAATGAAAATAATAAATGACTAGTGTATGCCATAGCCATTGCCATTGCATGAACTCCTTACTATCTTAAATGTGTAATTTTGACATAGAAATATTTTATAAAGTGATATTTGAAACGATTATGTTTATGGCATAATTACCAATGATTTTTGGTAATGATTATATTTTGATAAAAAAATTACGGTATGTGAGTATAATGAACATACTTGTTATTGAAATCATATTTTTGGCTATTAATGTGAAAAGAAAAGAAATGAGAACGGTCACATGGCGGTTCGTGTGGTGCACCAATAGAGGACACCCTACCAACGATTATGATTATGTTAATGAGAAAAGAAAGTGTGCCATGTCAGATGGAGCGAGAAAAGTCCGTACCGAAGAGTAGAAAGTACTCACCCTAATCGAGATAGCTCTATATAATATTAAGTTAACAGTCATCATATGGTATTGTGAAAATAGTTATTCATGCCATACATGTCATAACTATACGATTTTCATGTGCATAAATAATGTGCATACATGTGACCTAAAGATATTTGATGTAGTTTATACAAATGAACATGATATGATGAGTTATATTGATGATAATTATGATTTATTGTTGAACCTACTGGGATTTTATTCTCACTATATTTCCATATTATGTTTAGAAAACTAAGTTATGCAGATATTCTCTATGTTCGGCTTTTAGCATACATTGGGTCAAGTTGGCTAAGATCCTGGTGAAGGTGCAATAAAATGTAGACTTATATGTTTTTTATTTTTGTACAGATATTTTGATTAATAATGTGTATGTGAACTCAGAATTGTATAAGTGTTAATGGTATTTCATAAACCTTAATTATGTTTGGTTAATTTACATGAATGTTATTATGAGTTAAATAGTTAGAAGTAAATAGGTAATGACTTCATGGAATTTTAGAAATATATATTTATGTAAATAAAAAAATGGAGTTGTTACATAATTGGTATCAGAGTAGGTCGATCCTAGATGGCTAGTAGGTGGTTGGTTATCTAAATTGATGTTATAGTGTCTTGAGTATGTTGTGATTGTGCTCTGTAGAGGATCAATGATTTCATATAGGTAAAAAATTACTAGTGTTTCCTATCTATATGTCGAGGTGGTGTTATGACTATTGTTAAATATTTTTGAAACTAACTATTAGGCTTGATAACTTCAATAGCAGCATAACTTTATTTTTCCGACAGTAGGAAATGGTACCACCAAGGAGGAAACCCTGCACAACCTTGCCATGGCAATTCGAGACCAAGTCACCACTACCAACCAAATTCTACAATACCTCCAAAATGCTAATAACCATAATGGTGAGATTATTGCTAATAACCGGATGGCAGGGAATGATAACGTCATATATGAGTTCCTAAGGACTAGACCACATTCTTTTCAAGGTGGCTTTGACCCGATTGTAGCTGAAAGTTAGATAAGAGAACTAGAGAAAATCTTTGAAGTGATGGTTTGTATTGATGAGCAGCAAGTTATCTTCGCTACATATATGCGGAAAGATGAAGTAAAATGCTGGTGGCGTGGAGCTAGAGAACTTTTAGCTTACCAAAAAAGGTAGATCACCTGGCAGGTGTTCAAAGATACCTTCTTGAAAAAGTACTTCCCAAGTACTGTGCGGGCAGAGAAGGAGATTGAATTTTTCCAACTTAGGCAAGGCAGCATAACCGTAGACCCATACATCGTGAGGTTTGAAGAGTTGTTTAAGTTCTCCTCTTACCTACGATTTAACCCTGATGAAGCATGGAAGACTATTAAGTTCGAAGTGGGATTGAATTCGGAGATAAGGAATGCTGTTATAGCTATGGAGATGAAGGAGTTTGTACCTCTCATAAAAAAATGTAGACTCCTGAAGAAGAGCTTGAGGGCAATGGAAGATGAGAAATAAAGACGAAACTTCTGAAAAAGGAAGAACGAGCCACAAAACTCTAGCAGAAATGTTAGAGGAAAAGGACAAGGTACTGACAAGAGGCCAATGACTACAAGTCCCAGACCTTTCCAACAGAACGTTTTCACAGTTAAGTGTACTAAGTGCAGACGTATGCATGGTAACTGGCCATGCTACATGGGATCAGATGTTTGCTTCAATTATAGACAAAAGGGACATTTTGCAAAGAACTACCCATAGAATTTGGGGAAGTAGCCGAAACACAGGCCTCAGGTGAAAGGAAGGGTTTTCACCCTGAGCAGCCAAGAGACAGCTCAATCTCCTGAAATGATTCAAGGTACATGCTATATCTATGGATTTGCTGTTATAGTGTTGTTTGACTCTAGTGCTAGTCATTCATTTATATCAAAAGAATGTATTAGGGTGCTTCAGTATCCTATTTCTAAATCCCCCTATGAGCTATCTGTAGTAATTCCTACGGAGGAAAGGGTCTTAACTTCCTCTCTATGTAAAGACTGTCAAGTCACCATTCAGGAGAAAACATTTTCTATAGACCTCGTCTGTCTACCTTTAAAAGGTATTAATGTCATTCTAGGGTTAGACTGGATGTTTAGAAATCGGGTCTTGCAGAATTGTTGTAACAAGACCATTAAATTTCTACCTCCTACTTTAGAAGAGGAGATGCAGTTATTGATGCTTAATTCCAATCAATTCAATAGGGAGTTGAAGAATGGAATACTTGGATACATTCTCTTGTATTTATTAAACCTAGAAGTTAAACCAAAACTTAATGAAATCCCAACAGCCAACGAGTTTCCTGAATTATTTCCATCAGATATTCCAGACTTACCTCCCAAGAGAGAGATAGAGTTCTCTATTGATCTCTTACCCGGGACAGGACCTATCTCTATTGCACCTTATAGAATGGTCTCGAAGGAACTACAGGAACTTAAGAAACAGTTGGAAGAATTGTTAGACAAGTAATTCATTAGACTGAGTGTATCAACTTGGGAAGCTCTTGTATTGTTTGTTAAGAAGAAAGACGGAAACTTGAGACTATGCATAGTTTACAAACAGCTGAATAAGGTGACTATCAAAAATAAGTATCATCTCCCTAGGATAGATGATTTATTAAATCAACTGAAGGGAGCCTCCATCTTTTCTAAAATTGACTTAAGATTAGGATACCATCATATTAGGATTAAAGAAGAGTATGTACCAAAAACAGCCTTCAGAATTAGGTATGGGCACTATAAGTTTCTCGTAATGTCCTTCGAGTTGACAAATGCACCTACAATTTTCATGGATGACATGAATCACATTTTTTGACCTTACTTAGATCAATTTGTGGTAATGTTCATTGATGACGTCTTAATATACTCTAAGAGTAAGAAAGAACATGAACAACATCTCCAAATTATGCTGCAAGTGTTGAAAGAGAAAAAGTTGTATTCCAAATTGGAGAAGTGTGAATTTTGGTTGACAAAGGTGAAGTTTCTCGAACATGTCATCTCTAATAGAGGGGTAGCCGTAGACCCTAGTATGACGGAAGCAGTTATTCAATGGGAAATACCAAAGACGGTTACAGAAGTTAGAAGTTTCTTGGGTTTGGCAGGATACTACAGGAGGTTTATACAAAACTTCTCTTGTATAGCCTTGCCATTGACTAAATTGACCAAGAAGGGAAGTCCTTTCAAATAGACTGATAAATGTGAAGCTAGTTTCCAGAAGCTTAAGACAAGATTGACAACTCCTCCTGTTTTAATTATTCCAAACCCCACAGGACATTTTGAAGTGTAGAATGACACTTCAAAGAAAGGGCTAGGGTGTGTGCTGATGCAAGACAAGAGAGTAGTTGCTTAGCCTATAGGCAACTGAGACCCCACAAAAGAAATTATCCAACCCATGATTTTGAATTGGCGTCGGTGGTGTTTGCCTTAAAGATTTGGCGACTATTTATACGGAGCAACATTTGAAGTATACTATAATCATAAGAGTCTTAAATACATTTTTTGTCACGCTCCTAATTTTAGGGCACGTGAAACACATACTTTACGATTATATATTTTCCATTACATGTATAATACACTCCTCTACAAATAGGTATTCCCATGTATACACAATATAAAGACCAAGTCTATAAATATCAAAGTACAACAGAAGTAGAGATCCTGCCTGTGGCGTTCAGACCATACTCTAAAGTATAAGTACAATATAATCAAAATCTACAAGCTCTGGAAACAAAGTAGGCTCACCCAGAAATCATGTCGTCTAACTAGTCAACTATCTAAAGGGAGAGGACCAAACTCTATATTTTCATTTGAAATAAATATAGAAATATCGTGTAGTGAGTTTGACAACTCAGTGAACAGATAATACCTCCTATGACCTCTTAGGTCAATATATAGATGTACTCATATTTTTAAAATTTTTCACATAAGAAATACAGTTCAAAAGTACATCTATATGGAACCCACATTTCAAATATTCTCAAAACAAAAGATATTCAGATATCCAAAATCATATATTGTACTGTATGATCATTAAATAAATGTTGTTATACATCAAAATATTTCACATGAAAATATTAGGAGGATCTAATATTAGAACCACCATATCAGAGTTCAGGCCCTTCCGTACTTTGGTGGTGTAGGATTTGCCTAAACTCAGCATCCCGCTGAGGTTTGCCCTACCACTATTCAAGAGGACATGCAAATGGACTCTAATATGGGTATTTCCTAAGCACGTAGCAAGGGAGGCAAGTCACATATCATATAGTTGGCATCTCGCCCATATAGAAGGCATCCCACTCTCCATCACATATCATATCTCATGTGTTGGCCATCACAAGAGACTAGCACCACCCCTGCTAGCTAAGATATCAAAATGCACCAAGGCTAACATCACCTGCTGTTAGAAAATAGTGTTTCTAATAGGATTTCTCCACAGAAATTATCATTTACACATATACCATATCATCAAATACAGATTTTTCAGTATATTACGAACTTTCAGTCTTAGTACAGTTCATCTTTCATAAATTTTCCAATCAGGGTTTATCACATATACATGCTCTTTTTCAAGGCAATCATATAGCTTTATAAATCAAAGTGACGTGCACAATATATTTTCTTTACCATATGATGGGAAATACATTTAAAATCACATATTCAATTAATTCAAAAATCCATTTCAAAACCATACTCTTCTTGAACTAATACCAGATTGTAAATAATTCAGATAATTTAATTCATTTCAGAGACATATAAAAATATAAATAACTTGTAAACATAATTATTTATACATTTAAAGTTCAAAAAGAGTATAAGATAAGTCATAGAAAGAATTATCTACTTATAGGGTACGGCTCCAGGTTGGACATCCTAAAATGCACTTTTCCAATCTACATTTGACTAAATAGACCTCAAAAACGTGTCTGGAGAGTCCGAAAACTTAGAAAATGACTCCAGGAGATTGGTCTATGCTGGTCACTATTTATGGCCGAAAAATATTGTTCACTCAATTTTCGGGGGGGTACTGTTCACAGTTATTGTTCACCAAAGAACAATTTATAAAATTAAAGCCCCAAATCACGTTATTTGATCGTGAAATTTATCATACAACTAATACTCTACATCTTTAACAAAGCTTCTAACTTCAAAGCTTGAAAAATCATCAAAAATTCAGCATTTTAAAAAAATTACCTATAAGTTACTATTTACGATTTTTTGGCAAAATTTCAGTGAACTTTCGGCAAAATTGATCGGTGAGTTTTGAAACTCTCATCGCCATAAGTCGAACGGTACTTCCGGTATCTCAATTGGATGTCTAGATTGGGAGAAATCCTAGAGAGAAGGTAGATGTTAGAGAGAGAAAGAGAAAGAAATTATGGCTGAGCTTTTTACGTGTTTCTTCTTTGCTTCTGCTTTCCCCTTCTTCTTTTTTTATTATTTAATAATTAAATATTTGATAATTTTTTCATTATTTTTTATTAAATACATATAAATATTGTTTTTATCCCAAAAAATCCTAAAAATTTTCAAAAATTTATATTATTGTAAAACTGTAGTTGCATTCTTAAATCATGACCTTTCTTAATAAAATTTTTAATAAAACAAGTCACAAAATATATATCTTTATGCATAATAAAAGAAAGAATATTTCTAAAAATAAAATAAAAATTTATTAGAGGCCAATATAATTATTTTAAGCAAAACAATAATTATTTTAATTAAAAGTATACTTGCTTTTAGCAAAACATAATCATTTAAAAAAATAAAAATATATTTATTTATAGAAAAACATTATTATTTAAAAATAAAAATTACGGGATATTATATTTTTACCAGAAGGACTTAAATATGAGGCAACGAATATGGGTAGAATTTCTTAATGACTACAATTTTGAGATAAAGTATCATCCAAGAAAGGCGAATGTTGTAGTTGATGCCTTAAGTCGAAAATCTCTACACATAGGTCGGATGATGGTGTATGAGATGCAGATGCTAGAAAAGTTTCGAAATTTGAAGTTGGACACTACTTTAACCTCAAAAAATCTAATCATCAATAGGTTGAGTATAGAGTGTGACCTTAGAGTTCAGATTAAATAGGCTCAAGTTCACGACCAATACTTACGGGATCATAATGATCAAGATGATTTTTTTATCTCGGAAGATGGAGTAATCATGTATCAAGGAAGGGTCTGTGTTCCTCAAGAACAAGAGTTAATGACTAAGATCCTACAGGAAGCGCATCAGAGTAAATATACAGTCCATCCTGGATCCACTTAAATGTACCAGGATTTAAAGAGGATGTATTGGTGGCTAGGGATGAAAAATGATATTTCTAAGTTTGTGGTAAAATGTCTAATTTGTCAGAAGGTGAAGGTAGAGCACCAAAAGTCAGCGGGATTTCTACAACCTCTTCAGATCCCTAAATAGAAATGGAACATTATTTTGATGGAATTTGTGATGGGCTTACTTAAGACTTCAGTTGGACATGACTCTATCTGGGTAATAGTTGATAGATTAACCAAATTTACTCACTTTTTGCCCATAAAAATTAACTTTTCACTAGACAAATTGGACATCCTAAAATGCACTTTTCCAATCTACATTTGACTAAATAGTTAGACTACATGGAATTTCCTTAAATATCATTTCTGATAGAGATCCAAGATTCACGTCAAGATTTTGGAAGGCGTTGCAGGAAACTTTTGGAACCCAGTTACGGTTCAGTACTGCCTACCATCCTCAGACTGACGAATAAACAGAACGGACCATTCAAACCCTAGAAGATATGTTAAGGGCCTGTGTGATAGAGCAAGGTAAAGGATAGGATAAGTACCTACCTTTCGTGGAGTTTGATTATAATCATAGTTGTCACTCCAGTATTAAGATAGCCCCCTACAAAGTTTTATACGGTAGGAAGTGCCGATCTCCACTATGTTGGTTTGAGGTAGGAGAAAAGAACGTACTGGGTCCGGATATAGTTAAACAAACCACTAAACAAATCAGGATGATACAAGAGAAAATACTTACAGCTTAGAGTCGGCAAAAGAGTTACTATGATAAAAGACATAGACATCTGGAGTTTGAGGAAGGAGACCATGTATTTCTAAAAAATTTCTCCAACTACTATAGTTGGTAGGTCTCTCAAAACTAGAAAGCTAAGTCCGCGATTTTTGGGACCCTACCAAATTTTGAAGTGGGGACATCAGCATATCAAGTTGTCCTCCCACATAATTTGTCCAACCTGCATAATGTTTTCCATGTATCACAGCTCCGGAAGTATCTTTTAGATTCATCACATGTAATACAGAATGAACCAATCCAAATAAAGGAGAACATGACATACTAGCTAGTACCAGTATCTATGTTGGACACTGATATGAAGCAATTGATGAATAAGACCATTCCCTTGGTTAAGGTGTTATAGGAAGGTTTGACTCTGAAAGAAGCAACTTGGGAGCTAGAATAAGTCATGAGGAAGAAATATCCGCAATTTTTCTTAATAGGTAATTTCTGAAATTTTGAGGACAAAATTTCTTTTAAGGGGAGAGAAATATAACATCTCTAATTTTGTTTCATATATTAATAAAGGTACATAAATAATTAATGTAACATCCATAATTTCATTTCTTTTATTAAAAAAGGTACATAAATATTTAATTAAGGAAATAAAATTTATTAGATAATTTTTAGATATCTAAGAAATATAATCCTTAGAAATTCTTCACCTTATATGTATGCATAGAAAATGTTTCTAACATTAAGGGAATAGGTAAAGAGAGAAAACCTAATAGGAAAAATTAGAAATAACATACTAAAGAGAGGCGAAATTCTTCGATAAGGAAGATAATTTTTTGTGAAGTAAGTAAAGGTCTTAAAATTTCAAGGAGATTGGATTAGGGTAATTTTTTCTAATTCAAGAGTTAGAGTTACTAAGTTTAACAACTCCACCTATAAATTGGGCTTTCACCTATGGATACTTCATATAGAGTTTTTTCACCTCACTTGAATTTTTAACAAGCCAATTGGATAGCCCAAGTAAGAAATAAAACATAGACTTGGACTAGGATATAGAAGTTGGACAAATAGCCCAAAAATTATGCAAATGTGACCAAGCCCTTCATGAGCCCAAATCCAAGAAGGAAAAAAATAAGAATCATGTGAAAAAATAGTAGTGTAATAATAATCAAGATTAGGTCACATGGCATTAAGACAAAACATCTATATATCCTATATTCATAATTTCAACAAGTGGGTAATAATACATAGCATTATGACAAAACATCCTTATCCTCCATAAATAATTTCAGCCAAGAAAGGAAGACTCAAGGGCTAAAAAATTTTCACCTAGAAAGGTAAACCTATCATACTTAAGTGAGACAAAAGAAAAAGGAAATGAATCCCTAAATCAAAGGGACTTTGTCCTTTGTCTTAAGAAAATTTTATCATGATTTTCAAAATACAAATCTCCTTTTGTGATGCATATCATTACTAATGGAGAGGAAGACAAGAACATAAGTTGTCTTTCCCCAAAAAACAGCCAAGTACATCCAAATTATGATAAGGTAGACCCATTATCATGAAAGGTGAATCACTTGATAGTTTATTTAAGCAAAACCCACCCTTATAAAATTATAATTTCATCCAAGTGAGGGAGAGGAAAAATAGAAGCAAGGTAGAGTAAGGAAAGGAGAGAAAGAGAGGAGAAAAAGGAAGGAAGAAGAAGAAGTCTAGAGAACTAAGTACTCAAGGTAAGTTAGCTTAATCTCCACTTGAATCCATCTTTTCTCTTCATCCTTGAGGTTCAAAAACTCACACTCCTTCTCTTATTTAAGTTACTAGAAAAGCTAAAGGAAGGGAGGAATCTTGCTACTTCCTTCAAGAGGAAACAAGAAAAAGAATTCACTAAATGAACTAAGGAGATCTTTAGGTAGGTTTAATAATATCTCTTTTTGAAGAAAAGTTTTGAAATTTGTAAAATTTATATGGGATTTTAATCTTAGAACTTTGATGAAAATTTATAATATTTGCTACTTTGATGATTGGTCATTGATGTTGCTATATCATGTTACATGTTATCTTGTATATGATGGATGTTTTGAACATTTCTATTGGTATGGAAAGTTCTACATGGGTATGGCTATGGGTGGCAAAATTTTAGGATTTTTATATTCCTATTTTGTATATTTGAATGTGGTGAAAAATGGATGGAATATGATTAGATGTAATATAATGACGAACTAAAACCTTAGGAAAGGAAATTGGATTTCGGAGTGACCATGGAAGCTTCTGCTTTTGAAATTCTTGGAAGAATCGGTTAGGAGTGAGAAAAGCCCGTACTAGATAGTAGAAAGTACTCTCCCTGACCGGGGTATCTTGATATAAATTAAGTTGATATCCATCATATGATATTCTAAAAATAGTTATTCATGCCATACATGTCCTAATTATAC